>JAUEPR010000015.1:0-600000 GCA_030435655.1 Armillaria novae-zelandiae | reverse complement strand
TTTGAAATCATTTCAGCTCGAGAAGCTCACCTTTGCGGTGTAAAGGGTCAGTGGTTCCGCGGTAGTCATGTCGATAAAAGAGATAACGAGAGAGAATTGTAGCCAAGGACTCTTTATAAGAGGACGACTGCGCCATTATGATGCCATTCACATTTGTCAGAACAGATTGGTAAGGCCTGTTCCTATCTTTAGAATTCAATGTGAAAGAAATCCAGATTCTATGCACTCACAGGGGAAGAAGTATTCTGAACGAGAAAATGGTTGAACGGGAAGAACGTAGCAACGCGCACGGACGCAACTGCATGCCTATATATAGCTCACTCGAGTTCCTATCTTTGCCGCCTTTGCCGGCGGTATGGTATGCGTCATCGTACTCTTCCTCTTCGATTTCGCCATTATGACGTTTTGATACCGCTTGCTCTCGATTTTACAAGTTTATCGTGTCCTCCTTTTGAATGTTGTAGGAAGCAAGCTCAAGTCGCAGTAAAACGTCATATCAAGTGACAAATTAGATCGTAGTATCATTCCAATCACTCGAGATGCGGGGAGAAAGCGAGGACATAAAGATAGCACCGACGGGAAATTCACTCTGTTGAAGAATTATTAGGCTTTGGATCACTCGCAGAAGCTTTGAACTTACATTGATCCACAAGCCAGCCTTGTTCCGTTTCCTTTCTCATATTATCTACCCAATTCTCCGTTCCAAGACGCCTCTTGCATTCTTTGATATCCCTGATAGTTCCTTCACCCAGTCTAGCGCCATTCCATGCATCCTTCTCTTTCCCATACAAATGCACACACCCTGGTAAGTTTTCTGCCCACACAAAGTATCCCCCCTCTACCTTAACAACCTCGGTATCCACCTGTAGCAGCCACACATTCTCGTAGTCCGCAAAGAAGAGATCAGCTGTTTTTGCGACCTGGTTTGCGTCCGAAAGATGGATGAACCCGTCCTGGGCGTCCAGAGCACTGAGTGGGAGGGAATGAGGTAGAGGGGAAGGTGGTTCAGAGGGGATTATCTTGTAAACAAACCGAGGAATGGGGATTTTGCTATCAGTCATGGTGGCAGGAGTACTAAAAACTGTGGACGAAATGGATCGGGCCGAAAAACCGTACGTGACACATTGTCACCCTCGTCACCCTCGTCACCCCCAACTTGAACTTGAACGCTCGTCTTCTCATCCACTACCTCTGGTTGAGACTGGGGACCATCAGAGTCTAAACGTAATGGCAGATTTGAATTGGGTACTGGAGTTTTTTTTAAAAATATGTCAATGAGTTATCTAACGATTTCTGGAACCTGACAGTTACAATCCGTTCTCAAAGTTTCCCACCGGCACCCGTTACGAGTCGACCGAAAAATATTACCGCAAAGCTCAAGTTTTCTTCGCAGCGATAAGTTGGAGGTCAACGAGCCTCGCTCGATCAACGTAATCGAGTCAGCGACCGATGCGCTTGGCGGATTATGTTTGAACTTGTTGTGGTGAATACTTAGGCCACTGTTCTTCGCAAGGAGCTGGTTGGGAATGCCCATCATGATCTGTCAAGGAATGTTGTGCGTACCCGGTATTTCATTTTGCCCAATATATGATAAGATCTGAGATTTATTATCAGATAAGACCACCCTTCAATTCTTTCCCCAGACATGAAGACTGCTATCTTTCTTGGTGCTGCATATGGCGGTGAGCGACTTTCTTTCTTCTTTGTGCCTTTTTGTTAAGTTTGTATATTATACTACTTTGTTAATAGGGTCAAGGGCCGCTCAGATATTGGCGACCAGGATACCGAAAGGTTGGAGGATTCTTCTAATTGATAGAAACTCGTACGTGAACATTTTTCTTAAAATACCTGATTTCTCAGGCACGCACCAATAGACATGCAAATCGTCCGTCTATCTCATAACAGAATTCGCCCTACGCTGATATCTAAAATAGATGTATATGTCCTTCCCCGATTTTCTGTTTTGCCTGGACACGAACATAAAGCGTGTCAGTGACCTACCCTTTCGTAGACTAGTGCTGACACTCTTGAAGTTATACCGTACCACAGTGTTTTCCAGGGCGCTAAAGATGACATTCTTGTCCTCCACGCGACAGTCTTGTCTCTGACTGCCAAGTCAGTAACCCTGTCACGCTCATTCCCAGAGCACGGAATCGCTACAACCGAAGTGTCATATAACTACGCGATTTACGCGTTGGGCTCACATCTCCCTATACCGCTCAACCTCTGGGGAACATGGAAAGACCGCGCTTACGATGGGACCAAAGCCAAAGCAATCCAATGGCTGAAAGAGAAACAGAAAGTAATCAAGCAAGCAGAAAGTGTCCTCGTTGTCGGAGGTGGCGCTCTTGGCATTCGTCAGTCCCTCACTACTCCTTCATCTTTCGAACCTGGCTCATTGGAATCAGAATTTGCAACGGACATCGCTGCGGTGCATCCGTCGAAGAAGATTACTCTACTCCACTCAAGGAACAAACTGCTTTCTCGATTTGAAGAGGGGATGCATCCCGAGAGTACGTCACATTTATCACTCAAGACCATTCTCTCGACTAAGAGCATGGCAGTTCTACAGTCTCTGCAGTCTCTTGGGATCGAAGTCATTCTCGGCGAGCGCCTAGACTTGTCCTCTGCCGACAAGTACAATGAGGCAGGGCAGCGCGTTGTGCGTACCCTGTCAGGAAGGGACATTGCTACCGATCTAATGGTCATTTCTTCGTTTACTTCTGTTCATTAATGCATTTCTTACTCCCTCGCAGTTGCTGTGCACTGGCCAAACACCGAACACTGCGTTGCTCAAGGACATGGACGCGAATACTGTTGATATGCAGACGGGATTGGCGCGCGTCCTGAGGACACTCCAGCTATCTAACCTGGAAACGGACCCGGATACTTTACCAGCAGCCTTAGCAAAGATCTCCCTAGACGGAAGTGCAGATCCACAACAAGACATAGCAACGGTAGAGACTCATTATCCGCATATTTTTGCTATCGGAGATGCTGCAGACGCTTTCGGCGCTCTCAAAGCAGGACATAATGCTTATTTCCAGGTCGGTTCGGGTTTCATTTTTCCTGCTATTGACCAAAGATCTTGGATCCAGGGCGAAGTAGCAGCACGGAACATTCTCAGGCTTATCAACGACAGAGATGAGCCGTTAGAGCTGTATACCCCTGGTCCGGCAGCGATCAAAGTCTCGTTGGGACTAGTAAGTAAACTTAAATGTTTCACCCGAGTTTCCTTGTTTGTATTGATACGTACGTAGACAAAGGGCGTGTACCAAGTGGATGGTGTCATCGGAGTGAATAATTATGGTGTCGAAGACTTGCAGGCTCCTGCTGTATGGGCGTATTATGGAATTCAGGTAGAAGGCGAGGATGAACTGCACGATTAGGGACATCTGTTTCATATCTACGGCACCAAAGCCTGAATGTTTACTTCTTTCATTTACCGTAATATACGTGCCAGTAATGCTCCCCATGTCTATTGCTATCAGCGGGTCTTAAATTCTCAAGTCGAACGATTTGCGGCTGATCACGTGACATACGCCATCCCTCTCCGGGCCACGACCAGACAACGACGGGCTTTGGAGAGACTGCCCTTACTTCCACCTCTGGCGCAAATCAGGTCATTTGGATTTAAATTTCAAAAGGTGATTCATACTGTCTTCGACTTTTTCCCATGTATACCAATACACCTTCAGGCTTTTGTGAGATGACTCTGGAGGATGAGCCTGCAGGCAGATCAAATCTCCGGAGTTTGAGTCGATACTGCCTTCTTCGTTTTTGATTGCAAGCGTTGAAGTTCTTACGATCAACTTCCATGTTGGAGCACCCAAGGCAATGGGAAGATTTACCGCATTGTTAAGCTAAATGATTATTTTTATCACGATGGCTATTATCTCGGTAAGATTCTGGGACCAACATTAGTCAAGTGTATAATCCTTGTTAATCCCTTGTAGTACAATTTCAGATATCTTTCTTTCTAATTACGTAGACATCTACTGCAGGTTCGCCGCGTCGAGGACTGCAGAAGTTCTATCGTTTAGACCCTTCATGCTTTCTCCTATAACCTGATACGAAATTCCCAAATTCGACAAGACCTGCTCGAAAATGGCGAAGCACTCTTTACCGTTTTCTAAATGCCTCGTACCGTCATCCACCAACCACTCTTCTACCGGAGCTAGAAGAAAAAAGAACGAAGAGGAGTTCTTGTACTCTGCGAGCGTTTCCTGGAACTTATCCCTTCTTGATAGGCTGTCTCCTCGTTCCTTCCCATCAAGGTCCGATGTTCCGGTCAATACAGCGTAAACGATCGGATCCAGCGCCGACCGATCAAACAGCTGAACAGGGTAGGCTCCTCGAGTCTCTCTCTCGCGGTCTATCTGCGCATCCATGATAGCCTCTTGCATCTCTAGCAGCCCTATATGCGCCCTGGTGAACCCCCGTTCCTTGATGACAGTGCGCGCCACCTCAGTGATGTATGCTGAATCATGCAGATCTAGTTGCTTTGCCAGAGCGTTGCACAATGTCGTCTTTCCAGTCGACTGGTGTCAGGCACCCAGATCAGTATACGCTAACTTTCACTAAGGAGTACTGACCGATGGACCAACAACGTAAATGCGAGTGCGGGCGCAGTCTGAATCTTTTGTTGTCATGTTTGTTGTGGATGTTTGTGAATGACTGGGTATCCCTGGCTTCTATAGTCCACCTGGAGGCTTCTTCTTCCTACGGTCACGATATCAACTTGTTAAGCGCAAGGTTAAGCGCCGACTCCTATCAGATCATCTACGATCATCCATACACCATGCCACATACCCTTCGAGCAGATTGTACGAAAGATGACGACTCCTGGTCATTCCAAGTTCCGCCAGCTCTCCTTGTACCTCGCCAGAGGAGACCAGGTCGAATCATGGGAAAATTCGTCAGATTCGACGGAGCAAACATCCTACTTGAAACGACGGAGTTCTCCAGCAATCGCATCCTGCAATCCGATGATCCCTCAAAGTTTATCCTCGTCGCTTTTGGTGCTTTGCGGCTCCCTGACACCAGGCTCAGAGAGTCTGGAGAATATATTGCGCGATTTTTGAAGGAAGGGTTATTTCTGAACGGAGTTCAATATCGGTTCTATCACCACAGCAATAGCCAATTGGTGCGTCGTCCTGATTGAAGCTGATGTATATATAACCCATAGTTTATCTAGAGAGGCCGTAGTTGTTTCCTCCGTGAAGCAAAGACTGACCAGGAGCTCGATGACCGCATCTATGAGCTGGGAAGTTTTGGGAAAATTATGAATGTAGCAAAACGTAAGACCTTGCATCTCTATTGTACCCATGTGCTCACTCGTAACGACTCGTTAACAGGCGCAAAGAGAATTGGATTATTGTACTCAGAGTCGCAGCTCGACTTTCAGCTCAATCCAAATCTTATTGCAGATATCTCCGATATCGTCGCTGGGGGTGTTGAATTCTCAGATGGATGCGGCCTCATGTCTCGACGATTGGCAGTTCAAGTTAGCAAAAGCAAGAAAATTATCTTTCGAGGAGTAAGGTATACGCCATGTGTATTTCAGATAAGGTATCCATATTACGAACACTCCAGAGCCTACATTAACCGTGATGCTTTCACTCAAGGTACTTGGGATATAAAGGTGTTTTGACGCTTCATCCTAAGCTGGATGCGGACTTACTGAAGGAGAAGAAGGCATTCGATGAGGATGAAAAAAAACGAGCTGAGAAGTGTAAACAAGAGCGGACAGAGTGAGTATTTTCGGATTTTCTACGCAAGCCCGTACTGACTCAAAACTAGGTTTGTACCTCGGGACTTTGCGGAGATCGCGAGCAAGCATCCCCTAGCACAATTCCGCAAAAGCATGAAAAAGTTTAGCACGACTGAGAACCCCACATTCTCCGTTGTCGGGTATTCCAAACCCTATACTTTTGGCCGTCTCAATAACGAAATCATCGTGCTCCTCTCTAGTCTTGGCATTCCAAACGAGAACTTTCTGAAGAAGCAAGATGAATACTTCGATTGGCTCCGTAGCGCATCTTATGATCCGATGGCAGCAGTCAATTTTCTTTCTGTCGTGAAGGATTTCGGATCCGCTGAAAGAGTCCTCCTCGATGGGTTGGATGATCCCAAAGTTTTTGCAGAAATCCGCCGTTTTCAGCAAAAGGAAATAGCAGATTTCAGGAAAGACGGGAAGAAAGAGCGATCACGGATGATTATCAAGAAGTCGCGGAAGATATATGGCGTCTGCGATCCGTTTCAGGTACTCAAGGAAGGTCAAGTTCACATACGAATTACGACTGGAAGAGGTGGTCCCTCCACACCGATTCACGGCGACGTTTTGGTTGTGCGGAATCCATGTCTGCACCCAGGTTTGTCAGGTCCTAATCGCAGTCGCGCCAGTGTAGCTCAATTTTTTTTTCAGGTGATTGTCTCAAATTAAGAGCAGTGCACCATGAAAAGCTGTCACACTTGGTTGACTGCATTGTTTTTGCATCTGTTGCGCGTCGCGGACACCCATCTGCGCCATCCATGAGCAGTGGTGGCGATCTCGATGGTCAGTTCGACTTTCTTGTAGTTATCTGTTGCGCCTGTTTCATATATTTTTACCCAAAGGTGATGAATACTTCGTTTGTTGGGATCCCGATTTAGTCCCTGCGACTGTATCCGAGGTAAGGACGCACGTTACTCGGAACACAATATTATGTGCTAAATTTTGAATAGCCATACGATTATCCTCCGAATAAAGAACGAGTCAATAAGACTGTCACTCGAGAAGATTTGTCAAGGCACTTCGCTCAGTATAACAAGTACGTGATATTTCCGGGGTCAATGGTTTTTCTAACATTGCCGAAATAGTGCTGGATTGGCACGGGTCGCAGCCTTACACTCGAAATGGGCGATAAGTAGCACGAAAGGAGCCCTGTGCTCCGAGTGTCAAGAATTGAACGCCCTGCACTCTCAATCAGTCGACGGGGCCTCGATCAAAATACCGGACAGGTTGACGTCACCCCCAGAACCGCCTGAAGGTTCGGTGTTCGTCATTAAAGCTCTCGCGGATGCCGCATCCCAATTTGCTGGCTCGTTTGGAGCTGAAATGGCGACCCTCAGCGATTTGACGACCACCGTGGACATGGAGGATGCAGAGGAGCTTATCGTACAGCTTCTACGAAGTAACCAATCTGCCCTCTCGGAGTACGAGTTATACACTCTCGCCTACCGCCTAGCCCTCAAGCATTCACTCGACCATCGTGTATTTCTCAGCTATATTAATTTTGGCGCTTTGACGACCGATCAGAAACATTCGCTCAGTTATGCACTGAACCTCTCCCGTGAAGAGCATGCGAGTCTCTGGAATTCTTTACTTCGTTCTGATCTTTTGGGACCGGTCGATATGTATCAAAGAAATCTAGCACAGCCTTTCTCGTTGCAGCGCTTATATTCGTCCAAGATACAAGGACATGCGACCTTTTTCACGTATCTACAAATAGCCATGCAGGACTTTACCAGAAAAGTGTTACTTTTGAAGGCGAGTGATTGGTTTCAATTATAAAACATACGTGATTGACTGCGACGTATATTTAGACCGATGACCGGTTTGTACTTGCCGTATTTATAAGAGGCAAGCTACCATGGGATGAAGACCCAGAGGTGAACGAGAATGTAGTCGTTTGCTCGTTTTTACCGCATACATCAGGCAAATTTTCTTCCTATCGACCATGCACCCCTGGGTATCGGTTATATTGCAGTCCTACCAATTTCCAACTTTATAACAAGCACAGAGCCGATTCTTTCGTGTTTCTTACACGTCCTCCAAAAGCCTCAGGAGCCGAGGTGGCTATCAGTGTGGCCTTGCAGAAAATATCTAATAAAGTTCGACAGGTAAGGCTTGAGTCTTGTGGAGTGGTGTTATTTCTCACACTTAACATGATCTAGAACGTTGGAAGGGTCTACCGAGAACCAATCACTGGAATCGAACTGCATGTCGTTTCTAACAGGGACCGTATCTCTCATCAGTTGTTTGATTTGTGGTTTGAACAGTACGCATATCTGCAGTTTATCATTTACGTTAATGGCTGAGAGAATTACAGTGTTCCTACAGAAAATCGCGTTCGGCGCTTTGACCGTGAAATTCGCTCGTACACCCTCAATGATCTGTCAGCAGTTGACTGGGAGTCTACCGAGGATCCACAACCGAAGCACCTCAGAGATCTGTTCAAGACAAAGCTTATGGTTAACGAGTTCACACGTGGATTATCGGATACGACGCCGCAACAATGGAAGGACATCGTCCAGTTCGCCCTGATGTATCATGCCGAGGAAGAGGTATTCTGGACCTTTTCTTTCGTCATTTCCCAGCCATTACCCCTTGGCCGCGAAAGTGTGATGACTTTGATGGAGCTGCATCCGCCGTTAGTCTTCAGCTTACTGAAGAAATATCCCCCCGACGAGACAGAAAACGTATTGCCACCAGAAACGGAAGCTTTGGAAAGGTCTATTCTTCACAACACTATCCGATGCGCCAATGGTCTAAGCCTGGCAACCTTAGTTGCTTTGGAAAAACTCTCGGGAACCATCGCGCGCTTATCTGCCGACGTGTACTTCGATCTTTTGATGCAAACGGCTCTGTCCGTTCGTGCACCTCAAGTCGTCCAAGAGGTCCTGTTCGTTCTCAATGATAGCCGAGCGACCCTGGCCGGCATCCCGCCCGAACAAAAGTATGGAAACAAATTCGCCCTGGGCATCGCTTTCGACAGAGCCGAAGAAGCTGCAGACGAATGCCCTTGCAACGAGGACGGACGACCACGAAAACAACGAACGGCTCCTGTCAAGACAACCATGCAGCAGGTCCCGGAAAATCCGCTTCAGGTCAAAGTACCGATCCGGGTTGATTCGCGGACGCCTATTCGGCTTCACTCCCATGTGCGACTCCAAGCTGCTTCCGAGGTTGAGAGGACGGCCACTGTGGAGGTGCCAGTTCTCGATGGTGTAGTTGTGCAGTCTCTGAAGGGTGAAATGACGATCGAGTTGCAACATCCTCCTCCACCGGAAATGGAGAGGATGGATTGGAACATGTATAATGCAGGCAGCATAGGTAAGCGCGCCAGACATCTGCACCTAGTTGAGCTCTGATGGAGGAGGCCAAAGCAACTTCGAAGGCAATGATGGACGCTCTCATACGGTTGCTAATGGAGAAAGAGGAATGCTGCCGCTATCACCATCTCATTACAGGCGAGACATCGGGCGATGAGTTACCTGCGACAACCCCCGACCCTGTTGCAGAATTCACATATGGCCCAGATCTAAATGAGAGCCAGATTGAGGCTATCAACTCATGCGAAGCGCCTTTATCTCTGATTTGGGGTCCTCCAGGTGATATCATAAGTCGTATCAGGAAATGGGATGACTTGCTCAGTCCGTTATAGGTACCGGTAAAACCACTGTAGTGGTGCAGATACTCCGAAAAATCCTGCAAAGTTCCCAAGAGCCGCCCAAGATTTTGATGACGGCATCAACTCATAATGGTGAATACGTCTCCAGTAACGTCGAAGATATACATAACTGACGTACTCCAAAGCTGTCGACAATGTCTTAGAAAGATTCGTCAAAGAAAACAATGAGGGTCATTACCTTCGAGACGAACAGATCCTGCGCGTTGCCACTGATGTATCCAAAGTTAACAAGGATCTGCAGGGCTTCACCATCGATGCACGCGTCGGCGGCGACATGAATGAGAATAACAGGCTATTCAAACAGGCGCAGAAGCGGCTTAATGACGCAAACCTTGTCTTCACGACGTGCGCAGGTAAGGGATCAGGTTTTGATTATGGCGGAGAACTAGAACCCGCTCCATAGGCGCTGGCCTTGGCATCCTGCGTAAATCCGACTTTGATATTGCCCTCATCGACGAAGCGTCGCAGATAACGGAACCATGCGCTCTTATCCCACTTGTTAAAGGGACCCAGCGTGCGATCCTAGTTGGCGATCAGTAAGATGTGCGGCTTCAGAAACAAAGCACCACTGATTTATGATCCCCCAGCGTCCAACTACGTCCAACAGTGAAGAAACTAGGTAAAGCTCTCGAGTTCGACGTATCCCTACTTGAGCGCTTGTATACCGGCGATGACAGACCTGGAATATCTAAAACAATGCTCGACGTGAGTTCACAGCAGATAGAAAGAAAGCATCATTGGCTTACAGAATGATATTAGATTCAATACCGATTCCCTCACGAACTTGCTGATTTCCCTTCTCGAGAATTCTATGAAGGCCGACTCCGCTCAGGGCTTACTGACAGCTCGGCAGTTCTCTCGGTTCTCGCCGAGACACGCTTCCCGTGGCCTGTGCGCCCACCTCTGAACATCCCCATACCAACCGTCTTCATCCCTTGCTCTACAGAGGAGGACATGGGCGGTCTTTCCAAGAGTAACATCGGCCAAGTGGAGGTTGTCCATGCCGCGATATCGCTCCTGACTCCATCTGAATTGTCCATAACTGTCCTATCGCCATATAGAAAGCAGATCGACGAACTCAAACACAAGCTCTCTTCGCACATCACCTGCGCCACCATCGATTCGTTCCAGGGACGAGAGAGCGATGTTATCATCTTCTCGTCCGTGCGGTCCAATGCTGAACGTGATATCGGTTTCGTCGACGACGCCAGACGGCTGAATGTAATGTGGACACGCGCACGGAAAGCCTTGATCATCGTGGGTGATAGAGCGACTATGGAAAGTAATGCTTTGTGGAAAAGGGCCTTGTCGGCGTGCACGGAAGTGATAGTGGAAATGGAGGCGAAGTAGGCACTCGAAGACATGAAGAACTAACTGTACTGCATAACACTCGTTTCATGCTGAAATTTGACGACATCACGAACTTTGTCTTAGTATCTAGAACGAGCGTTGAGATTAACCTCCCCGTTTAAATATTCGACTCACCGATTCACTTTCAGTCATTGACTTTCTTGTTCTTGTGATAGTCCTTGCCACTCTCCATAGACTTTTGAATGAGCCCAAACCATTTCATAAAGAAATAGTCAAGAGACACATTCCATTGATACTGGATTTGTCGAAGGGTAAAGAAGGTACAGATTTTATAAAACCGATAAACACCGTCGCGATACTTCACGGGTTCGCCAGCATTCGCAATATGTGTCAAGTGCGATCTATATACTCACAAGAATAGACACGGGGTTCATCCTACCGCAGTCCCAGGTCTTTTTCATGTCCACTAGAATGTTGTCGATGTCAGCAAATGCTTGTCAAGCATATCCTGAAGCTGCAAGGGAGTCAACAATGGGGGATCACAGAATATAAGGAGGATCACGTATCCAACTCTCGTACTTCCCTTTCTTCATGCTCGCCTGATGCAAGTTTCGGCATTGTACCAGAGCATCCTCCGCCTTCTTTCCCACCGCAGTGACTACAGATGATTTGATATCTAACGTCGGCTTAGGTCCAAGGATTCTGATGTTCGTGTATGCAGCCTCTGCGGTGTGATAGGAGGTATTTTCGCGTCATATATTGCAGTCTCGACGTGTTTAAAGTTCTACGAGGCTTGGTCAGGGCTTTTTTCATAGTAACACGAGAATAGTTAACCTTACTTCCTCATCGAATACCGTCATAACGAGGATACTGCCGTCCTGTACTCCGGCAGCTGCCACCTCTTCCAATCCCTGCTCCTTCACCCGGACATTGGAGAGTACTGCCGGCGTAACTCGTCCAGAGGCACGAGTAGAGGTGCTGGCACAGTCGCTCCTAAGCCATTCAACTGCGGCATTCATTTTTTCCTCGCATTTTTCATGTTCTGCGATGTCGGCTGGTTTTTTAAGTGACTGCTGGGAGCTGGGCCTCAGCGACGATATGGTGGAGGGTTCAGCGGACGCAAAAGGAGACATCTAGATAAAGATAGACAGGAACGAAAGGAGACTTGCATCGTTTGGTAGCACCGTAGAGGTAAGACTTCATTTTCAATTTGAGAAAAATTCGGTACTATAGTCACGTGTGTTCAGTTTAAAGAGTCGGACCGAGCAACCGAACTCTACGTGCATCCCTTTTTTATACGCGCTTTGCTCGTAGTCACAGAAAAGGCAAACTGTACTACTCTCATATTAGAATCTCCAGGCGGCTCTTCCTAGTAACTTCGAAATCTACCAGCCCATCTACTAAGAGATTTTCACAGGAATAAACAGTAAATTATTACGCTGCTACAAGAACTCAAACAGGGACCAGTTGGCACTGACTGTCGGTGCTCTAAGGAGCTCGAAT
Source organism: Armillaria novae-zelandiae (assembly GCA_030435655.1). Lineage (NCBI taxonomy): Eukaryota > Fungi > Basidiomycota > Agaricomycetes > Agaricales > Physalacriaceae > Armillaria > Armillaria novae-zelandiae. The sequence continues at coordinate 587,731 of JAUEPR010000015.1, read as the reverse complement.
ATGTCAAAAGCTGAGATCGCGGCTAAGCATTGCATGCGGACGCTGGACGGCCAATCGTTTGTCCCTTCGAGCTAGCATTGATTTCCTCCTACGCAAATAAACTCCAACCCATAGCTTGTGCTTCAACCTTAGTGTTTGTGAGCTATTCGTGGAGAACCTCGACTATGCGGTATGGAAATTTAAATTCTCTTGGTGGTTCATCAGGACGGGAGCCTGAGCATAGATATTACGCCTGATTTACATCAAAACGCTGTAATTCTATTCTATCTGAGGCTGAGATTAAAGGTCTCATGTCATAGGACTCCGACGCTGAGTGTGCATTCGTACTATTGATCGTTACATTTCTATGCCAAGTGAGAGCTTTCACTGTGAGCGAGTTTGTGTTAACAACGATACTAGGAGTCATGAGGGACCGGCTCACCTAAGGCCGACCAAGTTAACTGTTCACGAGAATCCTTTGCCGGATCTGTGAAGATATAGATTCCAACCATGGTAATAGCCTGCACTCTTCTCGTTATTGACGTGAGTAATTTAGTCAATGGAAGCTTACACAAATGGACAGGAGGACTAGGCAAGGCAATACGCCAACGAAATCTAACACCGAGCCGAGTTATTTGGTGATTCCAGGATGAATTACACTTCACATACCCAAAATGTCGCCTGAGTAATCCGTATCAACAGTGTCGTTCATAAGGTTAGCATGAAGTAACGTACCAAATCCTTCTGGGGCACCAGGCATAGTTGAACGAAGTTGAGTAAAGGCAAACACTGTTGAAATAGGAACGACGACGATCTCGTTCCTCTGCCGGAAGCCGAACCCTACAGTCATGATCATAAGAAGACATATTGTGATGGTGACAAGCCCTAGGTCATTGAAGAAAACATGAGTTCCATTAAATAGACACAAGGAAAATTCACCGACAGAATGTGATGGTGATAACAATACAATACAATTTGATCAAAGTTCCTCTTTGTAGATCAATTTCAATAATGATAGGATCTGGCTCATTGTCAGACATCCCCTGTGTAACGTTTGCTTGAATCTTGAGGCCTCTTGGAATTTGAATGTATTTAATTGTCAGGGAATGAAATAGCTCGAAAGTATTTACCCGACGAGCCCAGAAGTGTGTTCGAGATGTAATTTCACGGGTGCATTAGTGCTAGTATCTTCAGCAAAGAAAAATGCTGTGGCCACGTAACTATTTAGAGAAATGAGTGACAATTCTATAACAGAGGCAAGAATGTGGCCTCTCACTGATCAAAAGGATAATAGACCTCACTTGTATGTGAATGGCGGATTGGATGTTTCGAACCAGAGTCATCATTTCTTGAATATAATATGATGGACACTGTCTGGAACACCGGAAAATCCGAATAATAGTCGCTTTCAGATGCAGTGATATTCCAGATGAATGTAGGATCGGTGGGCTTATTGCTGGTGGATGGCTTGCTATGATTTATGGAAGACTGTTGAAGAAGATTGCTACAGGAAAATAAATTGGTCTGACCCAACATTTGAACGGCACAGCACTCACGCTGCAAAGTATATGTTGATGACTGTGCGATTGGCAAGGCTAGTATAATAACCAGTATCGTTCGTAATGGTCCAATCGAGGACTACTTCTCCTTTCTTCAAATCGGCTGATACCAAATCAGCTGAAAGGGAGATCTTCCATCGTGAGCCCAACAGCGAGCCAGGATGATACAGATGCTCACTATTCGTGTCCCGTCGTCTATGCTGGAAGCAGGACCACGGTATTCAAACTCGCGAGGATGGAGGGTTTTTCCGAAGATGATGCAAGCGACGGGAATTATGACAATGAAAACCAGGGAAGAGAAGAAACAGCACCGGACTCTTTTAATGGTAGGAAAGGAGTCAATGGGCATCGTGGAGTCGGATAAAGCCAAGCAAAGTGCTAAAGAAGTGGAAAAGCAGTAATGATGTTGTTGAAGTCGAAAGTAACTCCATAACACTTATATGTGTACTTGAAAACAATAACTATGCCCGAGTCAAGTCTGTGAAACTTAGATCACAACGCGTTATTTACGATGATGTGACATAAGTGCGGGATTAAATTAAAGAATCGGGCGATGCGACAAGTTGCCACTTGACGTACTGAATATCAATATACATCACCTTGATCTGCGAGGCTATCCATAGCAAGTGTTCAACGCAGACATTTTAGGGCTCATGTACCTTTTGATGTCCACAACTCCCATGCTGTGTACAAGGAAGCACATACAGACATAGCCTGGCATTGAACAGGAACCTTGCTTCATCGATTTCGGTTGTCCTGGTAACTTCTCCGTAGAAGACTGCGTGAGTGTGCATAAAACATCACAACTATACAAGATTATCACAGATATAGCTATGCACCATAACCTGGATGTACGGTTATACGAAGCCGCAAACGCTTCTGATCACATCGTGTAATATTCTATGCCGTGGTGCTGAAGGCGTGTGAGGGAAGATTTTTGAGCCGTGTGTCCGCTTTATACAATGAACTGGACCGACTAATTTTTGTGCTCTTTTACTTTATTACACATATGACGACTGCAGATAGAAGCACCCCGTCGCCCATTATATGCTGCGCTGGTACTACACTGGTATCATCTGATGTATGGGTTTCTGGACATCCTGGCGAATAGGAATAATAGGAAGCCTCTGCGAATTGACTCAAACGGAGATCTGAAAGTTGAGATAGACGCCAGTTGTGGCGCATCTTGATAATTACATCCGCGCTGCAATATTGTTATCCCATTGATCTAGCGATCCCAGTATGTATGACGGTCTTTGATTGATGAATGGGTGTTGTACTGCGTCCGTAGGAACTTCAGGGAAAACAGTGAAAGACTAGTAACATTAGCGAAGAAATTCAATGACAGGGGTAGCTCGGTGATGATAATGCTCGACGGATTACGACTGGATATGTGTGTCAGGTGTGATTGGCGCTCAGGATCTGTCGATACTACTCCGTGTTTCTCTTATCACCGATATCTTTCATGTTTGGATTGACGGAATGGAGATTCTCGAGATACTGGTGAGCTTCCCATGATGTGGGGGTGATCAATACTGCACCCGCCCAACTTCGTTCACCATGTATTCAGGTTTGGCAGATCCTTAATCCGACAAGATGCCAGGACGCTGTAGATGAAGCCTTTCAAGTTCATACAGTGATCCTCCTCTTGCATCACATCCTTCGTCATTCACAAGCTAGAGCGTATGCGGAAGTAAGTCGATCAAGATCGGTGATCAATCGATCAATCTCCAGATGGCTTTTCTCTTCAAACTGCATCTGTCACTCTACAGAAACAGCGCAGTTAGTGCAGCCATAGCAGGCTGTATGTCATTGGCATACAAGATTAGAGCCGTTGTTTTGTCACACATTCATCACGGATTGATTGAAATGTAAACTAGGTCGGATATTGATATGGCCCATATGGGTTGCATCTCAGAAAATCAATCGCCCCATAGCAAAGATACCTTGTTAAAATTCAAATGGCTCTGTAGCCTATAAATAAGACATCGAATTGTTTTTCACAGCCGACTAAATTTGAATCTCTGGAAAGAAGACGGAGCCCCCTGAGAAGGAGGGTAGCGAAATAAAATTTGGTACATGACGTAAAATTTTGCTTTTAAGGTCAGGTCACCTCCCCCGTATTCCTTCCGATGAGTTGATGTGGATGCTTGTCTCTGCACTATCAGACTGGATTGACGGGGCGGAGATGGATCAGTACCAATAACATTGAAGGCAGTAACAGTGAATTCTAAGGCTAGGTCTTTATCGTCAGTGGGGGTATCGCAAGGCTTGAAGAGGGAAGGCTTCGTGAATGGAAGGCTTATGGATATCGAGTTGCATATCAAAACGACCCAAATTAGAACTTGTTAAATCCGTGATGTGCCGTTCTATCCGAGTCCAGCACTATCTATACTGAGAGGTCCACGGTGAGGAGTATGATGAATACTTTTTGTTATGGATTCGATGTGTTGAGAACCATCTCTCACTACGTGTCGGCTCCATTATCGTCCAACTCGACACGTAGGTCAGTGGCTTCACGTGTTCCTGTGGTACGTTTTCGGGGAGACAGACCTCGTTACATCTAAGTATCGTGACTATGGGTGATGCAGAGCCACAAAGATGGGGACTTATTTTGATGATATTTTGTCCATAATATTAAACAGCGTGATCGATGGTTGCGGCTCCGGCATTGGCCGTAGTAAAAGCAGGGGAGGAATGAATTTCCACATATCCCTACTTGAGTGAATGCGATGATAGACCGAAGATATCTAAAACGGGGCTCGAAGTAGGTTTCAGAGATGGAAGACGTCGTCCGCTCACAGAACGGTATTAGATCAAATAGACCAGCAGAATTTCCTGATAGAGAATTGTATGATAACATATACCAGTGCATAAAAGAATAATGATGAGATGTTTTTCATTGACAATGAGGAAAGCAGCGAGGGGACAGATGTTATAGAAATCAATTAAAGATTGTCACCATAGTCCACGGGTTCATAAGCCTCCACAGCAGATTAAATCGATATGCTCACAAGAATGAATACGGTGTTGGTCCTATCGCAGCCTCAACATCGTCTTCATATCCGCACGAATTTTGTCGATATTGGCATATGGTCGTCAAACAAATCCTGAAACTGCAAGGAAGTTAACAATGGGAGTCACACGATACTCATAGTACCACTTACCACCTCTAGTTCAATCGACCGTGTCTCGTATTTCTCCTTCTTTATACTAGCCTGATGCAATTTTCAGCATGACACCCGAGCATCCTCCGTCTTCTTTCCTGCCGCAGTGACCACAGACGATTTGGCATCCAGTGTCAGCTTAGATACAGGGATTCTCAATGTTCATGTATCCTATCTGGAGTGATGTTATTTCTCACACTTAACATGATCTAGAACGTTGGAAGAGTCTACCGAGAGCCAATCACTGGAATCGAACTGCATGTCGTTTCTAACCGGGACCGTATCTCTCATCAGTTGTTTGATTTGTGGTTTGAACAGTACGCATATCTGCACTTTATCATTTACGTTAACGGTTGAGAGAATTACAGTGTTCCTACAGAAAATCGCGTTCGGCGCTTCGACCGTGAAATTCGGTGGTATATCCTCAACGATCTGTCAGCAGTTGACTGGGAGTCTACCGAGGATCCACAACCGAAGCACCTCAGAGATCTATTCAAGACAAAACTTATGGCTAATGAGTTCACCCGTGGATTGTCGGATACGACGCCGCAACAATGGAAGGATATCGTCCAGTTCGCCCTGATGTATCATGCCGAGGAAGAGGTATTCTGGACCTTTTCTTTCGTCATTTCCCAGTCATTACCCCTTGGCCGCGAAAGCGTGATGTCTTTGATGGAGCTGCATCCGCCGTTAGTCTTCAGCTTACTGAAGAAATATCCCCCCGACGAGACAGAAAACGTATTGCCACAAGAAACAGAAGCTTTGGAAAGGTCTATTCTTCACAACACTATCCGATGCGCCAATGGTCTAAGCCTGGCAACCTTAGTTGCTTTGGAAAAACTCTCGGGAACCATCGCGCGCTTATCTGCCGACGTGTACTTCGATCTTTTGATGCAAACGGCTCTGTCCGTTCGTGCACCTCAAGTCGTCCAAGAGGTCCTGTTCGTTCTCAATGATAGCCGAGCGACCCTGGCCGACATCCCGCCCGAACAAAAGTATGGAAACAAATTCGCCCTGGGCATCGCTTTCGACAGAGCCGAAGAAGCTGCAGACGAATGCCCTTGCAATGAGGACGGACGACCACGAAAACAGCGAACGGCTCCTGTCAAGACAACCATGCAGCAGGTCCCGGAGAATCCGCTTCAGGTCAAAGTACCAATGATGGACGCTCTCATACGGTTGCTGATAGAGAAAGAGGAATGCTGCCGCTATCACCATCTCATTACAGGCGAGACATCGGGCGATGAGTTACCTGTGACTACCCCCGACCCTATTGCAGAATTCACATATGGCCCCGATCTAAATGAGAGCCACATTGAGGTTATCAAGTCATGCTAAGCGCCTTTATCTCTGATTTGGCGTCCTCCAGGTGAATATCATAAGTCGCATCAGGAAATGGAATAACTTACTCAGTTCATCATAGGTACCGGTAAGCCCACTGTAATGGTGCAGATACTCCCAAAAAATCCTTCAAAGTTCCGAAGAGCTGCCCAATATTTTGATAACGGCATCGAATCATAATGGTGAATACGTCGCCAGTAACGTCGAAGTTATACATAGCTGACGCACTCCCAAAGCTGTCGAAGACGGCTTAAAATGACACGTAAAGAAAAACAATGAGGGCTATTACCTTCGAGACGAACAGATCCTCCGTGTTGCCACAGATATATCCGAAGTTAACAAGGATTTCGCAGGGTTTCACCGTCGATGCACCCGTCGGCGGCGACATGAGAATAACAAGCGATAAACAGGCGCACAAGCGGCTCAATGAGCAAGCCTTGTCTTCACGACGTGCCCAGGCGAGCGATCAGGGTTTCAATTATAGCACCGAAGTCAGGTGCTGCCCTTGCCATCTTGCGTAAATCTGATTTTGATGCCACCCTCGTCGATGAAGCGTCACAGATAACGGGGCCATGCGCACTTCTCCTACTCGTTAAACGGACCCAGCGTGCGATCCTAGTTTGCGATCAGTAAGATGTGCGGCTTCAGAAATAAAGCACCACTGATTTATGATCTCCCAGCGTCCGACTACGTCCAACGGTGAAAAAGGTAGGTAAAGCTCTCGAGTTCGACGTATCTCCTTACTTGAGCGCCTATATACTGGCGATGACGGACCTGAAGGATCTAAAACAATGCTCGACGTGAGCTTCAGATGGAAAACATCATCGGCTTACAGAATTCTGAATGATATTAGATCCAATACCGATTCACTCAAGAACTTGGGGATTTCCCTTCTCTCGAGAATTCTATGAAGGCCGTCTCCGCTCAGGGCTTACTGGCAGCTCGGCGGTTCTCTCGGTTCTCACCGAGACACGCTTCCCGTGGTCTGGGCGTCCATGTCTGAACACCTCTATACCAACCACCTTCATTCCTTGCTCTACAGAGGAGGACATGGGCGGTCTTTCCAAGAGTAACATCAGTCAAGTGGAGTTTGTGCATGCCGCGATATCGCTCCCGACTCCATCCTCGCCATCCATAACTGTTCTATCGCCGCATAGGAAGCAGATCGGCAGGTTCAAACACAAGCACTCTTCACGCATCACCTACGCTACTATCGATTCATTTCAGGGAAGAGAAAGGGATGTCATCATCTTCTCGCCCGTGCGGTCCAATGACAAGCGTGATATCGGTTTCGTCGACGACGTCAGACGGCTGAATGTAATGAGGACGCGCGCACGGAAAGCCTTGATCATCGTGGGTGATAGAATGACTATGGAGAGTAACGCTTTGTGGAAAAGGGCCTTGTCGGCGTGCACGGAAGTGATAGTGGAAATGGAGGCGAAGTAGGCACTCGAAGAGATGAAGAAATAACTGTACTGCACAACACTCGTTTCATGCTGTGTATTTATCGACGTCACAAAATTCTCTTGGTGTCTAGAACGAGGGCTGAGATTAGCATCTGTTTGGCTATTCGACTCACCCGATTGACTTCCAGTCCTTGACTTTCTTGTTCTCGTGATCGTTCTTGTCATTCCATTGACGTTCGGATGAGCCCATAAAGGAACAGTCAAGAGACAAATTTCATTACTGGATTTGTCGGAGGGTAAGGAGGGTACAGATCCTATGAAACCGATACACGCCCTCACTATACGTCGCAGGTTCGTTAGCTTGCACAGTAGATGTCAACTTGATTCCATATACTCACAAAAATGAATACGATGCTCGTCCTACTGCAGCCCCAACGTCTTCATGTCCAAAAGAAATTGGTCAATCTAGCAATGCGCTTGTTAAGCAAGTTTTGAAACCTCACAGGGCTCAACAACAAGAAAATTACGTACCGCCTCTATGTAACTCAATCCACCGTTTCTCGTATTTGCCTTCTTCACGATCGGGTACAGCACCCGAGTCTCCTTCAACTTCTTCCCTTCCACAGTAACTACAGACGATTTGGCATCCAGTGTCGGCTTTGGTACGGGAATTCTCTTGTATCCCGCCTCTTCGGTGTGATAGAGGGTATCATCACGTCGCGTATCACAGCCTCGGCGTGTCTCGGGTTCTACTAGGCTGTGTCAGGAATTTTCCTGAAGTAACAGGAGAATAGTAAACCTCATTCCTCCCATCGAGTACCGTGACAACCAGCATACTGCCGTCCCATTTCCCGACAGTTGTCACCCCCTTCCAATTACTGCGCCTTCACCCAGACATTGGCGAGTAGAGTCGGTGTCATCCGTCCAGCGGCATGAGGAGACGTATCGGCACACTGCTCCCAACACTGAGGCCTTCATCTTTTCCTCGTATTTTCAATGCTCTGCGATGTCTGCTGGTTTGGTAAGCCGTTGCTAGGAACCCCTCTTCCAAGTCAGCGACGTACTGCCTTCTTGACGTAGTTTGTCCTTGAACGGGAAGTCGCAGAGAAGGAAGGTGGAATCAAGATAAAGGAAGACAGATAAAGGAAGACAGGATGAAGGAGGACTTGCGTCGAGGTAAGATATAGCTTACATAATTCGAGTAAATCCGTGCACGCGGCACGCTGCACGCCCGTTCCCAAGGGGGGGGGAAGAGACGGGAAGAGAAAGGGCTCCCGTCTCTTGTGAGCGAGATTCCAGAGGGATGCGAACTCCCCAACGCAAACTCGTAGTAAAACTACGAGTACAGTCGGATACCTCTGGAATCCGACTTCCCCCAGGTGCGGTGGTAGTACTGATCTGTGAATTTGATAATATTACAAGGAACCAATACGAGAAATAGAGTCTTTTAAAGAAGCGGCTTTGTCCATCGCATCGCCTATAAATAGTGGAAGGATTTCTTCCACCTTCCTCCAGTACAACAAAAAGGCTTTTGACGACCATCGTCCTTGTCTCATAACTATCCAGGGATCTACTCCGATAAGCAACCAATGAGTGGTCCCTCCAATGCGAAAGCTATGGCCCCCGGCAGCATCGAGACCATCCATGGACCAAATTTTGGTACACCTCGCCAGAAAGACTTCCTTGGTTAGTGGTTGCCAGCCGTCTTCGGTGCGGTAAGCAAACAACGGGGCTGATAAAGGCAGGTCGGCGTTGATGCGAAGATGATTGCGGAAGGCAGCGAGAGGATCGGTATTATCGTTCGTCGAGGTCACAGAGATCCAGTCACCACGAGATTTTGTGGTCTTGGTGAAAGGAATAAAGAAATTCATCCATTCGTGACCGTTAGGGGCGATTCCAAAGGAACGAGGACAGCCGCGGTGAACGTGTCGAGTGCAGTGATAGGGTTTAGACTTTGAGAAAATCAATTCTCCCAGTCGTGAACAGCTGTGCCATGCGAGAGTGGCCACTGCCCAAATAGCAGCATCGCAAGGGTCTTCATTGTTGATATGGGACAGGAGGGAGGTGAGATGTTTCTCGGTGACCGGTAGACGGGGAGGATGGGAAGAGGGAGGGGCGCATGTGGCAGCACCTTGTTTTGTGCGTGACAATATTCTCCCTCCATACCAATGAGCGCTCTGAATGTCATGCCTTAACTATGTATCAGTGACAAGAAACGGTGAACACAGGAAGGGATACCATAATGCCAGGCCTGACAACCAAGTGTCAATGGTGGAGGGCTGTACTTTGCCAGCACCCATTTCAGCAACAAAGAGTGCTAGAAGCGGTTCGCTTGCAGGAATGCGCAAAGATTCAGGCACAGAGTAAGTGTCACAGAACTGCGTGAACCTTAGAAGACCAGCACCATAATTTTTACGTGTATCCTCGGTGACCGAGTTACTCATAACTTCTCGCCATTTATGAAGAACATGACTTGGCGCTAGGGAGGACAGCCTCTGTTGCATGAAATCATGATAAGGAGATGTCCAATTGAGGACACATTCATTTGTGAGAACATGAGGATGGTGGGCAGATGGGATTATTTTGGAATCAGCACGGAGGCGAGGATGACGAGAACGAAATTTGGGAGTTGGGAGAACTGGAACTGAGTCAGTGGATAAGACAGGGAAAGATAGGTGTGAGTGATGAGCATGATGGGATGAGGTAAAGGGAACTTTGTGGCGGCTCCTGATTGCTGTACATGCAAGTCGCGGCAGAACCTGTGGAGTCAAATGAGATTCACCTGCTTGTACAGCATGATCTGCTCGTGCAGATCTGCGGGTTCGATGGAACCTAAACATTTTCAAACCACTCTTGGATCTCCTCCGGTAAGAGGAAATCGATCTGTAAATGAGAATCTTGAGAGCCCAGAGCACCGCGAGAGATCGGGTCAGCAAGGTTCTTCTCAGAGCAAATATACAAAGGTGCAAGAGCAAGATTTCGAGGTGTAAGAATGAGGGAAAGTTGGCGCAAGGAAGTGTTTCGTTGAGGATTACGTGACCACCCAATTTTATGGGCATCAATTACACCTGTATTATCGCTTCTGAGGTCATAGACTGTGTCAGTCAGTGAGGTAGATGAGGCAATGTACAAGCCGGCAATCTCGACGGCTATGGTTTCACACCAACCTATGTCACGGCCATCGGAGTGCCATCCTGGGATCAATTTCCAGGCAGCCCAATGACTTCCGACCACTATCCCAATGCCCCACTCTGAGGCGTCGACCCATATATCCAAATTAATGTGTTGTCGAGCCAAAAGGGAACGTCCAGGAGAAGGCTTTGACAAGCAAGCTGCCCACCACTCAAGATCCCTCCAAACAGAGTTAGGAGGATGATGGGCAACCCATTTGTTCGGGAAGTGGCCAACAAAGGCTGATAGAGCAGGAAGATAGGCCTTCCCGGGACGGTAAACAAAGCAGATGTGTTGCAAAGTACCATGAAGAGAACTAGCTTCTGGATAGCGGATGGGTTGTGGGCAAAGCTGCAAGAAGGATGTGACCTTGGCTAAGTACTTCTCTCGCTTCTTTTCTGATAGGTAGACCCGTTTAGCTGCCAGGTCCCACATGAAACCAAGGTACGACGTGATAAACTGGAAGTCATGACCTTTCTCAGAAATGTCATGCCACATGATCCTGAGAGGTTTTGATATATCCAGGATTGTTTGAAGGTCGAAGGCATAAGAGTACTGGATGTCAACATGCTGATTTGAGTCCATAATAAGACGTTGGGATATTGGGCAGCGGAGGATATTATAGTCATCTACCCACTTGAAAACATTTGAAATGCTCTCCGCCTGAAGAATATCATTGAACGCGTCAGCGACATTACCTTGGATACCGCCAGATGTGGTTAGTCCGAATGGACCACAATGATTGGAAAGAATAAGACCCTTCCACATACAAGCAATGTATCTTTTATGGTCGAAAATGATTGGAGAGCAACGGTAGGCCTTTATCCAGTCAAGCGCTGCAGCTTGAGTGCCTGGAGGTGCTTGTACAATCTGCCAAGGGTGTTAACCAGTGTACGTGAGCCATGCAAGCCACGTAGAACCACAGGGAATGAATCCCTTAAATTATAGTGCAACGGGCACTACCGCAATATGCCCCTCTGCGAGTTGCAGAGCATAGAACATCTATGTAAACCACGTAGAACCGCAGGGAAACAAATTCCCAAATCCCAGTGCCTCTGGGTACTACCGCATATATGTACATCTGCGAGCCGCAGGGCATATTAACACAAGCCGCAATAAGCCAGGAAGCATCCCTGCAAGGAAAGCAAGGGTCTTCACTGACACTGCCAATGTGAAATGATTACTCACAGCATCTTCATACATAGAAGCTGTATACCACTTCACAGGCCAATCTTTTGCATCAAGCCATGAATTTGTTGAATGACCATCTGCATCACAGGCGGAGAGATTGTGAATAACACGAGGTTTGGCTTGATTGAGAACGACACCCATCGGCGCTGTACGAAAATGACCCTCAAAGAAAACGTGAGCTTCTTCGACTGTGAGGCCTTCACTCATTCTACCAGCTGCTATCTCGTCGGATAAATATTTTTCAATAACGTCCATGTTATTCAAGGCGGAGGGCATATTGGGAGGCATAAACGTAGCATGTAGAGGAGGAGGATTACCAATTGGAGAGCCATAAGTTAAATCGAAAACAAGATTGGGATATTTGTCAAGTAATTTGTGTCGTTTTAAGGTTTTCATCCATTCCTTGGCTTTATAAGGAGTGACGACTTTATGTGCCTCAATTGTGAGTGCATTTCGTTGCTCCATGGTGAGGGTCGCCGCACAAGGAACAGATGTAGAGACCGTGGCGCATGTGAGGGGAAGGCTCTGGTTGGCATCCGTTGAGATTGAATCGCAAGCAGATGTATCGCTGATCAGAGATGCGGACGAGGGAATTGTCTTTCCATTCAGCGAGAAAGGAACGGCCTCGTTTGCTGGGAGTAGAGGAGGTGCATGATTCGGCTCGATGTCCATTTTCGCCACATCTGAGGCATAAGGTGCGAAAAAAACTGGTACGAGGTTGTCCTCGTTGATTGGTATCATAAGGTAAAAACCGTCTCCCAGTTGGTCTCGCACGCCTCCATTTTCCATTCTCTCCAGACATTTGGCTTTCTTGCTGCAAGAGAAGGTGATTGTCTTTGGCTGCTTGTACGCCGTCGGACCAGCTCCTGGAGGATGGATCAGGGATAAACGGGTCCTTGAAGAGCTTTGCGCGATAGTCCTTGTCGAACTGTTTGTAGGCCTCAAACCACATGGAGAAATGAGGATCTGAAAGCATGGCATGAAGATGGTCGCTGAGGCCTTGCAGGGTGCGCTCGCCAAAGCCTATGGAAGCTACAAACTCCAAAAGATTGTTGTAACATTCCAGGAAATCGGCGCGTGAGAGACCGACCTCCGGTGGAGCCTTGGCGATGTCAAGGACGCTAAAGTTCTTGCTGACTCCATCCGTTGTCAAACGTGTTATCTTCACCCGAGGTAATGCGTCATCGTTGTATTGTAAGTTCCGCAAGTACGATGAATGAAACATAGTGAGCGGAATTGAAATTCGGTGAACAAGCAGAGCCTTGTAGTCCTCATGAAAGGCAGTATCGTTTGGTACATAAGTGTCTTGATTCTTGGCTGTAGCCTCATCAGAGTACAGCCTGGACAAAGCGGCGTCCATGGATGTGGAGGCAGTATCTGAGCTGAGTACTGTACCTGGGGTGGTCATTGTCGAGGCTTTGATAGGCGAAGACAGCATTTTGGCCTCTACTGCCCTTTGCACTGTCTGAACCACGAGATTGAACTCATCTTTTTCATCCTCTGAGACATCAGAAGGACTTCCACCCCTTGCACTCAGTTCCTGTCTCCTCTTAGCCCTTCGAGCATTCCTTTCTAACACGTCCTTGCTCAATTTGGCTCGCAGTTTGTCCACGTTCATATCTTCTGGGACCTTTGAGGGATTTGTCGTGCTTGATCCCGGATTGCCGGATCCATCATTGGAATTTGCAGCAGCACCGGTTGTTTGGGACATGATTAGTTGAAAAGGGTAGAATAGTATTACGAGGAGTAGTAGAGTACAAGTCGAAGACTTCGCTGTAGCGACTTTGAGCAGAGACGGTGCTGACTGCAGGCGAGAGAGATGAAACGGTCTCTCGTCTGCTTAGTCAGCACCTTATGTGCGTCTCCTCCGCAAGCTCCGTCGACTCACAACGTCCATTCCCAAGTCGGCCCGACGAGCCGATGATTGCAGCCCCTTGAACTTCCATCCCGTGGAACAATTTCATTCCCGTGTCGCTGACGAGCCCATCACGAAGTATGCTAGATCACAATGCTTTGTTCTGAGTCAGCGATGCTAAATTCCACTTTGGCTATCTTTGTATCTATGCGACTCTCCTTCAGAGCGATGCCAGGTTGTGATCTCCAACTGAGGAGTGAGAGTAGTGTAAGTATATTAGATTGTAACATTAATCAAATATAATTGAACAGATTCGACATCGAGAGATACTTTCAGCCATCAGGGTACTAGAAAATCGAAAATTCGCCGGGAGCTTCGTCAGTTCTATTCTTGACACTATTTACGAAACCCACAGTATCCCGCCTGATTTACGAAGTCCTGGATTCTATTTTTATAAGGTAACGACGAAACTTCTCCAGATATGCCGTTCGAGTCAGACCGTCATCAAGGAAGGCACGTCGTAGGACTTCAGTGTTGAATCCTTACTGTATTTTCTTTCTAAATCGGACTTCCTACCGCGACGGAGAGTTTGCACTGTGAGAGAACTTGTTCGTACAACGCTATTAGAGAATCTTTGGGACCAGCTCACCTAAGCCAGACCAAGTTAATTCTCCATGAGATTCCTTCGCGGGATCGGTAAAAATATAGATTCCGACCATGGTAACAGCCTAAAGGATGGTGAGTTATTGATACGAGTATTTGAAGACAACAATGGCTGACACAAATGGAGAGAAGGACCAGGCATGGTAGTACTCCCAGAAAATCTAATATCAAGTTGAGTCATTATATATCAGACGACGAATCATATAATACTTGACGTACCCAAAATGTCGCCTAAGCTATTTGTGTTAACGATAGGGACTGAATTAAAAGGAAATGACATACCAAATCCATCCGGTGCTCCGGGCATAGTTGAACGCAACTGAATAAAGGCGAACACAATCGTAACAGGAACAACAACAATCTCGTTCCTCTGCCGGAATCCGAACCCAACAGTCATGATCATAAGAAGACATATTGTGAGGGTAACAAGCCCTGGTTAGGAGAGGAAACCATGAGATCTACTTTTTGGGGCGCAAAGGAATCACACTGACAGAATGTGATGGTAATGACAATGCAATACCAGATCACCAATGTACTCCTTTGCAGAGAAATCTGAACAAAGACAAGTTCCTTACCATCATCACCGGAAAATTCAGAGGGATCAAAGACTTTTGCTGTGATTCGGAGGCCCCTTTAATCTGATTTAATATGTGGCAATGAATAGTTGGAGAGTACTTACCCAACAAGCCCAGAAGTGTCGCTAAGATGCAAATTTACGGGATCATTGGTGGTGCCGTCTTCAGCATGGCAAAATACCACGGCAGTGTAACTGTTTAGCGATATGAGTGATAAGTCTATAGTAGATGTGGAACTGCAGTGTATTACCGATGAAATGGATAATACACGTTGCTCGTATGTGAATGACTGATTGGGTGCCTATTCTGGGATTGTTGCGAGCTGAAAGGATTGAATATGGTAGCCGTTGTCTGGAACATCGGATAATCAGAGTAAGTATCATAGATCTCTGCCGTGATATTCCAGATAAATGTGGGGTCAGTCCGGCGGTTATTATTGGAAGGGCTGCCACCGCCCGTAGAATTAGTTGACTGTTGAAGAAGATTGCTGTGAAAAGGACCTGGGTTAGGATATATAATATGAAAAGCATAGCACTTACGCATCAAAATAGATGTTGGCACTGGTGCACTTATAATCCGTGTAATAGCAGCTATCGTCCACAATGCTCCAGTCAAGGACCACCGTTCCTTGCTTCAAATCAGCATGAAGAGAAATCTTCCATCCGTGAGCCCACCAATGAAACAGGATCGCAGAAATGCTTACAGTTCGGTTTATGTCAGACAAGGAGAGCGAAGAACCATACTCAAACTCTCGAGGATGCAGTTCTACTCCCAAGACAATGCAGACGATCGGAATCACTATGGCAAAAACAAGAGAAAAGAAAAAGCAGCGCCGAATTTTTTTCAGCGGGGGAAAGTAGGCGGTGACCATGTTGAAGTCAAATAGAGTCGAATCATTGAATGGTTGTGAAATCAAACACAGTGATGGAGTTTTACATTAATGGAAGCATCTAACACTTATATATGAACTGAAGGCAACAAGTATGGCCGATTAGAAACTTAGATCACAAGGCATTACTCACCGTGACAATATCTAAACAACGAAATCAATCGTAGAAGAACACTAGGTCTGCAGAATGCCCGATCGACATTCGGCGTACTTCACATCAGTCCGTATTGCCTTGATCCGCAATGTTGTTTATCGCAGCAAATACTCAGCGCTAGTAACATTCGAGAAAGCATCTCAGTTTCCCCATGAGCAATCACTGCTGGGCTGTGCGCACAGCGACTGCAGAAGTAGGAACAGGTTCCGACTTCCCGGATTCATCTTTATTGCCGTACCAGGAAACCCTACCAATTCCCTTTGTCGATGAGAGGTTACAGCCACAAGTTCAGAGAGTATTTTAATTTTTCTGATTCCCCTTTTTCGAATGTCGAACGGAAGAAATTGATACGGTGACACCATGTCAGAAGTTGCTAGAAAAATGGGCGCTACATTCCAAAGCTACACTAAGAACCGTGAAAAGCCTCCAAAACATGCCCTATACCGCACATCATGGCCTAGGAACTCCATGACACTTGAGTCTTGACGGCTCCAATTGTGCTTGAATGGACAGGTCTACGATTGTTGCGTATTACTACCTATCTAACAGGGACTGGCAATTAGTAACGGCGTCTTATCGTTAGAATGTAGGTCTGTGACTCGTATCATGGTTTATCTCTGCCATATCTCAGTCGAGAGGGGGACTCTCAAATTTCGAAAGGATGCGTTGATTTAGTTGAATTCAGACGCTGAAAAAAGCGTGGCCTTTGTGTCCATTATACCGACTTGAGATTATTGAATCCATTACAGATATCATATCGCTGGACCGATATAATAACCAAGACAACACTGTTCTGGAGACTTTTGTCGTGATGACTCACTTACCTGTCCACCGATATCTGTCAAGTATCAATACCTTTGATTCTGATGCGCAACAGGAAGATATCGTGCCTGTAAGGCAAGAATAGATATCAGTTCTCAGCGTCTACTGTGCTTCGGAGTCTGTGAACAAAAATAGAAATCATTCGCAAAGACTGGATATCAGAGAAAATGTGCTCTGGAACATACCTGCCTGCCCATGATGAATGGGGAAGGGAGGACTCGGAAGATATTTTGCGAGTTTTCAAAATGTGCATTTCAAACAAACCGCTTCAGTGTTGTAGCCAGAAAAAATACTTACAGACTTCAATCAGATCAAACCGAATAACATTCCCGTATCGCGTTGGCAGAATCGTTCGTATTCGCCTTTGTATTCTCCCTGCTTCAAATTGATCGGCCTTATGGTCTGGGGGTAAGAAAGGTGAGATGCAAGCAGCTCAGTGATCGGGATATGATTTCGAATGGAATTTCTCTCCAACGCGTGCCTATCACTCTTCAAAAATAGATGGTCCTGGAGACAATAAGCTGTGCGTGATAGATCTACAAATTTAGACTTCAGTCATATCGCTAGCAAGCGCCGATCTTTCATAGCCACATATTCACACCTTCTGCGAGATGCGAAAGATTTCACCCCGTCTGAGATCATAGTTTTCGCCGGGGGCAGAATCCCATTGGCGGTTGGTTGCCTTATGATACAAGTATCAGGTATTTATAACATTCAACAGCTGTGCACTTGCTCATGCTGCCCGCTGAAACTAGTTCATTCCTCTAGGTCCGGCTGATCATCTTGATGAGAGTAACTGCTTCCTGATGCTCAAGCTACAGTTAAGTCACCGGCTACAGTTGGTAGTGCCTATGTTACAGCGAGTTACAGATTCATCACGGGCGATATAGCAGTTGAGCGTTCTCCCTGAGGATCTACATATATGAATTGTGTCTAAGTAAAAATTAGTACCGGAGTAGTCGTTGTAAGGCGCTGAGTGGAGGCGGACTCACTATAAATTGCCTGAAAATCAGGAACGCGAGGAGTGGGCTCATACTTCATTTCCAAGATCTTTGGGAAGAACGTGGAAAAACTAAGTAAGAAGAATTTCACAAATTACCACAGCGTTACGCGTTCCAAATTATATCATCCTCAGCGACGTCGTTTAGCTTTGATCCTCTTCCTTGTATTCACCAACGTCCACGGCATCGTGGTCGAACAAGAAGCCATCTTTCCTTCCCTTCCCTACCATCTGCTTTCCCAACCGCTCTTTCACTGGGAATTTATTGCCCATCTAGCTAATGAGCATGGCCAATCTCGTCGACTCTGAGGTTGCTCTGAAGCCATCGAGCTAGCTTTTTGTAGAGCCAAAGCACGTCGCAAGCTTTGAAGGCGGGAACTGGTAAAGAGAAAGACGGATAACGTCCTGTTGTTGTGTATGAATGTATTTGATTCCGCTATCCTCTAGGATACTGCTCTGAATTTGGACTGTTGCTGGTGCATCCCGTGCTCCTTGCCTATATCCTTAGGCTGGCGTTCCTTTTAGTAACACTTGTACACATTCACATCCTACGATGGGTACAACGAAGGATCAGTTCCCATGTGGTCTCCCGGTGACCGAGATATCTTGTACTGCCGCTGCGAGCCCAAAATTATTGGTTCTTGTTTCAGTTAAGCGAGTCTGCAGTGAATCCATTTCTTTTCAAAGTTTGTCTCGTAACAATTAATTGGTTGTACCTCTTGACGTTCTGAATCACATGATGGCGTCCAGAATAATTTCAATTTAATCTTAGCGAGGCTCTTCACGTCATCCGGTCAACTCGGAGTTGCGCCAATTTATGGATCCAATGAGAACCATGCGCGATTTCTTGGATGCGTGCGCTATTTAAAGGACCAATCAAATCATGCGCTACTTTGTGGATGAGGTCTCAAATATGATAAACAAGCATCAATACCGCGACCCCAGAATCCTATATAAGGGCGACCAACCCGAGAGATGTCCTTAGCAAATTGCTATAGCTCGAAATATTCAACAACCAGTACCAATCAAGATCATGTTCACTGTTCGTTGTTATCCCTCTCGTTATTCCTTCTCGTCCTGACCAGCCATGCTTTCAAACAGACCACCCAAGTTCCTGTTGCTGAGGCGTGCGGCAGTGCTTCGTGCACCTGCAGCGAGTGAGTAGTATCGCTTCATTGACTGGAAGTACCTTGCTGATCTATGAATATATTTCAGGTGCTCTTGCACCGCCGGTGCGTGTTCATGCTGCTCCTGCAGCAAGTAAAGTCATGCTGTGATGAAGCCTTGCCGTCGGATTATGATAGTGCAGAGACATAGTGCTACCGGCGGCGAGAGATAGTTGAATGAAATCGAAAGCCTTAACCGCCTTAAATAACCGCCTGTGATGGAATTTTTTGATTGAATGCGATGTCGTACCTGAAGTCTGTAACTACTTCCTAAAGCTGAGATCGAAGTGTTAGCTTCTGTCAATGTTAGGAACGGGGTTCACACATTATCGTCGAGTAATCTGTTCTCAGGGTAGAGGCTAAGGTACATATGCCGACCTTAAATAGAAAGACATGACTATTTAGGACCCCCTGGGACCCACAACTTTCCAGAAGGAAATTTGATCGTCACTAAATCGATATCTTTAATCAATTCAAGTTACAAATCTTTGGATGGAATTATCTACGAACCTGGTAAATATCCCAATCCAATCTGTCGCCATGCTTTCTCGGTATCGGGGTACCATCTGACGAATTCTCGTACACGCATTTGTCCCTGGTCAACGAAAGACTGGGGTACCCATCCTTCGCGTCTCATCTCCAACCAAGCATTCGATGTCGCCTTTGTAGGTGCAGCAAATAAGGCAAGGAGTTCGCGAATATCGAGTACGTCAATGGGCTGTTTTGCCTGTACATGTGCAGCGTCCGAATTTCCATGATCCATCCATCCCTGTAGTTTCAAGAGGAGAAGCAGGATAAATGGCAACACAGGAAGCTCCCGTGGAGGAGGGTAGCGCAGCTCGAGTTGCCACACGACGCTAGATGAAGGAATCGGGGGTATATTCATGGATCCCGGGACAAGAACGTCAACTTTGCAGCAGCGTCTCAGTTCCCGGGATACTCTCGACAATCCAGAAAGATCGTAGTACAGAATTCGATAATTGGCGGAGGGGTTCTTGGAGGAGATGACGTAGAAGTTTTGGTCAGTCTGAACAAGGAGATCTTTGAGATGCTCTGGGTCCCATGGCCCACCAATCTGGTTAGAGGATGTGATTACGACGTCGACGTCCTATTAGAGCATTTGTGAGGGCTCGATAACTATGCCAGAGCAGTAGTACACACGTTCGGTACCCGAGTAGCACCGTAGCACAAACATGCGACGCTCCCGAAGAGGCATCCCTGAATTCCCAGCGATAGGAATGAGCTAATCGTAGCATGAGCAGTCCTCAGAATTTCCTCTGATGTCAGAGGTTGAGAACGACTGGGCGGCATTGTTTGTGCTTTAAAAGTTGAGAGGTGAAGAAGGCGTACCGTAGCAGTCAAGCAAAGGGCCGCGCTAAGAACGGATTGCCATCAGAAGGAGTCATTTGAACACTCCGTGGGAGTAACGCAATCTTCCAAGGCGTCTGGCCACTGAAAGGTAGTCGTTGTGGAAGAGGCGCCCGGCCCGACGAACGCTAATTTCAGCCTATCGAAGACCGTGACAAACATTAGCATCGCTCACGACACAGCTTTCCTGCTTTCTGTCTTCTTGCTTCCACTTCGAAACGTATCGGGTACCTCGCCTATCGGTAACTCAGAAGATAACTTTTCCAACCCGTTTTCCCCGCTATGCTAACGTTATCCAGCCACGGTCCGATACACAGCCCCGCAACCGCCGCACTGCGAGCCTGAGGAAGCTAGATCCGAACTCGTGAAAGAAACACGCCTGATGACTGGTCTTCTTCCTCACTCTAGTGAGTGCATTTGTGGAAGAAAGGCTAAATAATTCATTTCCCTACCCTGTACGGTAAGTATCTCGATTTTCGGTGGTCTATCAATCAGGAACTGGAGCCACGGCCGTTAAGGATCGACATTATGGTAGATATTTAGGATACGCGTTTTTGGTCTTCATCCACGCGTCTCATGTTTAATCGAAATTCCTACATGCAATATCGTTTTATATCTCCCAGTGACTAATTTATGCGAAGGTAACGAATTTATCTAAATCTCACTTCCTCAGAGTATAACGGTAAATCGCTTACCCAGCGCCCCGTTTGGCTAATTTCACCATCACATCAAATTTCTGCCCGATGCACCGCTATTTGCCACTCGAGCAACGAAAACAAACGATCTAGCCTGGCGAGAAGTTCCCGATAGCGGCTATAGTTACGAATTGGCAGGACAGAAATCAGCCCTTCTGACAATTGTCTTGCGGGCTAACCTTTGCGAGGAAGTGTTACCTCACGATGATCCAGACCTCTCCATATACAGCTATCCTCAGAAAACCAATCCATAACTTAATCAAGGGGGGCACAAATATAAAAGGGGACAAACCAACCATGCGACCCTCAACGCCTCCCTCTTTCTCTCCCCCCACAACCTCAAAAGACATTTTACCTCCACTAGTATCGCCTTCCACTTCCCTGTGTCTCTGTATCCTCTGGTCCGACATGCCCAAATCCACACCAGACAAGGTGGTTTATATGTTTCCTCAGCAGAAGACCGTACACTGACGTCCTTGAAGACCTGTGAGGTTTGTCGGGCGGTCGTGAAGAATCTAAAACGGCACATGGACACCCATCGCCCTTATTCTGAGAGGCGGTGAGTCTGATATCAGGCGCAAAATTTAGAGACTTTGCTGAACGTCGTTCCAGATATCCGTGCCCTTGGCCAGGCTGCACTGTTGTAGCACCGCAGAAAAGTAACTTGAAGGTACATATAAACTGTGCACAGTACGCGAGACTCCTTCGTCCCCATTTTCGCCCCTCCCTGACATCCTTCTGCAGCACTGGAGCAAAGCCTTATGTCTGTCCTATACCAGACTGCGAGTTTGTAACCGGCGATTCATCAAGGTTAACCCGACATCGCAGAGGCAAGCACGCCTACATTCCACCGAAAAGGGAGAATCGGAACCGGAGAGCGGTGAAAGTTGAGGACGGATGCGGCGCCGACGGGTCGAGTAAGTATATCATTGTAGAGAGCGCTCACGCTGGGCCTATCTCCACGAAGAAGTCGCGTCAGAGACGACCGCTAGGCAACAAGGGCCAGGAGGAGCTGCCGATCTCCGCCCTTCCGTTCTCATTCACCAATGCCACCGCCCCAGCCCCCGCCTACACGCCTGCCGTGTACGATCAACCTCGCGTTCAGCATCCCATGACCGTGGAGTACCGATTTCCGGCATCTTGGATCAAGGCAGAGGCTCCTCTCACGCCGGAGGCGCTCGATGCCACTTATCATACCGACGCGCCGACTACGTACACCTGCAACGCAATGTATCCGAGTTCCCAGTACCACCAGTCGGAGGTGCCGAAAGTGTTTGCGGGGCAACCTTATGCGGCGGCGGATCAAGTCGTCGGTGGCTGGTCGTGCCCCCAAGCTGCGAGTTATGTGGACTATGGCTACGCCCAAACCGGGGTGGGTGTCGGTGGTGCCGCGCAGTGGGCTCAAGCCCTTCCGAGACATGGCATGGATACGTCGTCACAGTCTCCAGTCGACGGTCTGATCGATTCGATGACCAAATGTGATATGTCATATTATTAGATGGCTCACTGTATCCATTAGGCTTCATGTTGTACGTTTCACTGTTGTACTTTTTTCACTTCTTGTTATTAGTATCGTTTTCTTTGTACGGCTATCGTTGCTATAGTTTTGTAGTTCTTGTATTGTACCGAAGGACATGAAATCAAAATACAGTGTTGTTCTGTAAATAGCTGATGAGCTCTTAACGAAGAACAAGGGCAAGAATTCAGTACGGTCTTCGATGACGATTTCCAGGGCCCGAGTTCCATCAAAGATTCTTCAACTGGAGCCGCTCAGTTTGATGGCTTCACCACTGTTCCCCAATCAAACTTCTGAAACGCCTGCTTCGTCGTGACAAGCCGAGTGGCATCGATACCAAGATCCTCCTTGGTGAGCACCGAGTCACCATAACCTTTGAATCCCTTTACTTCCCAGAAGTTCTCCATGATGGCCAGTTCCCGTCCAAGCAAATCTCCCGCAAAGAAAGTCTTCGCATACTCTTCTCCGCTGACTTCAACGTACTCAGCCTCGACGCCTAGAATTGCTGCCCATAAATTGAGGAGGTCCCCGAAGGATATATCGTCGACAGATCCTAGAACGTATTTGGACGGGAGAGATATTGTAGGGTTCTCAAGGATGGCTTCAACGAATACTCCGACGTTGATTTCGGTGAGGCCCATCATGGGCGTACGTGTTTCCGGCGAGCATGGCTGCACCCAGGTATATTTCCCGGAGGACGCGTCTTTTACGGGTGGCAAGAACTCGAGAAGATTCGACGCGTAATATCCTGCGTAGAAGAATGTCGTTTTGGTGGCAAGGGACGGGAGAGCGGTGAGGATGTACTCGTCGACGGCGGCCTTGCTGTCGAAATGGGGAACGGCGAAGGAATGGGTATGGGGGAGGGTGCTCCAGATGAAGTGTTGCAGGGTCGAAGTGGAGGCCGCGGCGTTGGCGATGTTCTTGCCTTGGATAGTTTCTGCCCTCGAGGCTTCATCTGGACCGACGGTGGCGAGTGTTGTTAATAAATTGGTTAGGCCAAAGACGGCGTATGCATTCTGTATCCATGATTTTCAGTTAAATGAGAAAAGAGAACAGGGAATAGGCAAACCTTTAGCGCGTTGACAACACTGTCGTAGTCGTCAAGGTCTGCATAGACTACTTCAGCTCCTTGGGAGACGAGCTCTTTAGATTTGGGGCTGGTAATGTTACGGGTGACAGCGCGTATTTTGTACGAAGGGTTTTTGAGAAGAACTGAGACGACGGAGCCACCTTGTTTTCCGGTGGCGCCAAAGACAACAACAATACTTGGTGGCATGATTGTGTAGCGGAGAGAAGGTCAAAGTTGAGACGGTTATTATAGCGCTGGGAAATCCAGTCGTACGATGTCCTCTCTCGAAGAAGTATATGGTATTCAGCGCATTTTTGGGGAGTTAAAATACGGCACAGTTAGCCACCCGTTGCGTACGTATAAGAATCCAGGAGTGGTGCAGAACGTACGACGGGGAAATATGGCTAAGCAGTAATGACATCCCCAAAGATGAGCATCCCCCGGAAGATGACAAAGAATACCGAGGTGGTCTCAATCCTTCCAGATATCGAGTCAATTCGGAGAAAACTCCATTCAAACTTGACTGCCAATATGGCGAGATCTTTTGGAGGCTGACTCAAGGTCAGTGTTTCACGGGTGGAAACGGCGAAGCAGGAACACTATGATTTCAGTCTCGAACAATGGCATCCAGGAGGAGACAGCTTGGTAATGAATCGAACCATTTGACAGGGTGATCGTTGCAAAAGAACTCGAACCTTGAATTTTGCTGCCAGTATACAAACTTGTAAAGATGGATTGTCATCGGAGTCGAAGACGAACGGGACAAGACGCCGGTCCGCGACGATTGCGTCTCAACACGTGCTCGTGTTTGGCATCATATGTGATAGTGAAGCTGCATCCCTGGGTCCAAGAGAGGGAATCGGGAATCGTTAGTGATAGTCGCAGACGTAGAGGCTACGGAGAAGCGGGAAACGGCGGGATACTACGGGTATTATTGCACGTGATTACGGAGGAACCGGACCTTGTCTACGCTCACATGTACAACCGGCTTGGTGTCTTTCCGTCACGCGATGCCTACCGCTACAACAAGGCCATTATTTATGTAGAATCCTCAAAGAAGAAATTAAACAAGGCGAGAACATCGCCAATGCCTCAGCCTCCAGGTCGACATTCCAACACTTCATCTGAAGCACCCCCCTTCGCTCTTCCCTATTTCGAAGGCAAGGTCGCCGTCGGCGAGTTCATCCTCACCACGCTCCCTTCCCTTACCCCCCAAATGACATTATTCTACGCAGGATATTATGTGTTCACTCTTGTCAAGCTCTTGCCACCCGTAAAAGATAAGATTATATGGTAGACATGCACGGTGGATGCAACTCAGCCAGGGTAAATGTAGAAGAACCTACTACACCTACTCATGATGTGATAAGCGAAGTGGAGGACGAAGCTGTTCCGGGTGCGACTGGAGCCCGAACATGCGGGAAAGACATGGGTTATATAGTCCAGAAGGTAAGTAAGTGAGTAGCATCCTTGGGGGCGAAAAATACTAAGGGAAGGGTGAGAGACGTGAAATGATACAACAAAAAATACATAGAGCGTTACGTCCTCATATTCCGAACAGGAGCCCTGTCTTTCGCCTTAGCCTCGACTGCCCCGGCTCATCAATTGGTCTGTACTACAGTGCCAGACGTATATTTTTATGTAGTCTATTGGACAAATTTACACACATCCTTTTAACAATACAAATAATTAGACCTTTGGACTTCTTTCACAATGTATATAGAGAAGCTTCTTTAGCAATTAAATAAGAAGTGCTATGATAAAATTTGTGTGCACGACAAGTCTATCGATGATTAAGGGAAAGCCTTTGCAACAGTGCTGTAGAAGGTCTTTCCCTGGATAGTAGCAATCTCGAGCTCAAGAGCAGAGGGTTGGCGAGAGCCATCATTATCAGCAAGGGTTCCCGCACCCCAAGGTGATCCTACATGACGCGTGAGCCCTGAGACAGAGTTACCTCACCAAGAAACGTACCACCGTGAACCTCCGAGAGATTGGTCAACTGAGCGAAGGCATTGGAATACCCGAGAGGGACATAGATAATGCCGTGGTGAACAAAGGTTGACAGACAAGCAATTGCCGTGGTTTCCTCTCCTCCTACGAGACCTGCAGTAGACATGAACAGACCGGCGTACTTGCCAGCGAGTGCACCTCGGAGCCACAGCTTGATGGTGGAGTCCCAGAAAACCTAAACACGTCGTTAACGCGAACTCTGGATAGTTTAGCACACAGTATGCACCTTCAATTGGGCAGGGAGGTTTCCGAAATACGTAGGAATACCGAAGACGAAAGCATCGTATGAAGCGAGGATCTCGGGGGTAATAATAGGGTAATCAGGCTTTGCCGGCGCATGCGATTTCGCAAGGGCCTCAGGAGAGAGTGTTTCTGGAACTCTTTTGTGGGGTGTTAGTACATAATGAACGGAACGGCGGAGATATACGACTGACTGGTAAATGCTGGCAGCTCCTCCGGCACCGTCGACACCATCTTTAACTGCCTCAGCCACTATCATAGTATCATGATCAGGAAGCAGCGGAAACGACCAGAAGGGAGGAACATACGCTTTGTGATATGGCCATGCATGCTGTAGATAACGATAGCGACGTTAGGAGCCATTGCAGGAGAGTTGAACGTTGAAGGAGGTGAGGGTTGAGATGAATTTGAAGCTACCTTCGGGTTAGCTTTTGTAGCGTCGTCGAACTTGTGCTTTTGACGTTTACCCGGAAGCACATATATCGCATCACGTAGTGATCATCCAGAAATAGTCTGCATATGCTTTGAATGTCACAATCATCCGGGTCCCACGACGTCCATTAGTTCGTGGATCTTCATGGATAAAAATCGATAAATATAGGCGTATCGTTGAGAAGGAGATCGCGCCTGAGACAGCGCCTGAGAATATCCTAAACTGGAAAAAGCCAGACATTTGCAAGCGTATTTGCCATTTGGGGCCATATCCGCTGCTGACAAAGCGAACAAAGCCGTCGTAAAAGAGCTGACGAGTGGTGGGTCCATTTAAGCTCGACCTTGGCTTGGCCGTTCACGCGCGTCGTCAGATTTCTTGGAAGCTGACTCAAGGTCAGCGTTTCACGGGCAGAAACGGCCAAGGAGGTACACTGGGATTTCGGTCTTCAAACATGTTGATCCAGTAACACCTTCGGATGCACCACAAGTTGCTATCCCAGCTTGAGAATCGAAGTAGCTACAGGATGATCGTTGCAACAGCAGTCGAGCCTTGTATTTTGCTGCCGGTATAATAGCTCGTCAAGATGGACGGAGATGGTCATCGGAGTCGATGAAGAGCGGGAGAAGACGGACCGCAGTAATCGCGTCTCAGCACGTGGTTGGTTCGATTCCTTCCCACGCCCCTCCGCAGCCTCTCTTCTCCTCCCACCATATGCATCACAGGTGATAGACTTGGTTTCTTCCCCTCCCGCGATGCCTACCACTGCAACACCGCTATGACATTATCTCTGAATATCTTTACTCTTGTCATACTGATCTTGAAAGGCTGAAGATCAGAGCCGTAAGATATCAGGTTGACGTCAAGTCAACAATTTGGTGCTTATACCTTCCATTTCATTTTTAGACCACACCACTGTCCTCAAGATTGAGAAAATACTCATAAAGTACGACTTCCTTATTGTACATTATTGGCAAGCAGTATCTACAGTCAAAATTTGCAGCTTCGAATACCACCGTTCCTACAAGTGCCATCGTCTGTGTAAGCTTTCGCATCTCTTTCGCCTCTTTACCAACTAATGTTATGATAAGAATACTTCTGCTGTTACCAGTAAATGGAGCGCCACACATCTGCGGCAAAAACGAGTTCAATGTCGGAGGATCGCCTTTTGACTTGAAATATCTGCAGGCTATGCTTGAGTTAGGTAAATGCCTTTGCTATGTCTCTGTCGTTTTATACTCACGTCATTTGAAAGTCTTCCATACCCAGATGCATTTGGACGTCAATAGATGTTTCTCTGTTTAGGTGGCAACGGAGGGCAGTGAGTGCGTGCGATGGAGGAGGGTCCAGACGGTGTACATGGTAAGTGTACCCCAAGTGATAAAAAGGCCCTTCTAGATCTAATATCTGCCTTCAGACGCATCGCGATCCTTGGTCAAAAAAGTCACGACCACAAATGCATTTTCCCGCGACAAACCGGGAGTCTTTCAAGATTAAGGATCTGAAGCGAGTCGTGTTCCTGCTGCCACTCTCGACGGTAGGCTTTCTTACGATATGTGCGCAGTTTGCGATTCATCATCTTCTACTTAGACCGCGGAGCTCCACTCTTTGAGCTAACGAGAATGGCGTTGAGATACCTGGAGCATTTAGTGATACTTTTCGTGTTGGTATGCTCGATACTTCTCGATATTCGAAGAGACTTACTGAGTGCATTGCTTAGGAGGCGGGCCTAAGTCTGGTCAATCTTCTTGACGTACTGGAACTTTCAATACGCAACTGTTGCACCAACTCGCCAAATCTTCAGTGAGAACAAATGCCACTGAATTGACCTGCTCTTCACTCTATAACGCGGAAAAGCTCGGCGTAGTAAAGATTTCAAGAGACTCAGACCGAACACAACGCTGCTTCCAAGAGTTAAATTCTGTAAAGTCAGCAATGCTTTCCTTTCGACACTGCCGGTATCTGAAAGAATACGCATCCTTCCTGTTCAGGTCTACAATGTTCATTGTGAACCTACTGCAAACTCCATCAAGATGAATGGTTACAATGACAGCACACCGCTCTTTTCAACGTTCAAGTTAGATTCATCCTGTCCTGCGGGTGATTGAGCTTAAGATGTCCATGGATACCTTCGTCCCATCGTCCACTTATTCGCCTCTCCGAAAGCTGAAGGACGGCGTCGGAAGGCTCTCTTGCAACATCTGGACTAAAATGTCTGGTCCCGAAACTAATCCTTGCTGATCAAGAAGTCGCCTTGACTACGTAGGTTTTCTGTTTGTGGTGTATGCTTTTTTCGAGAGAATGACCACTTGAATCTCGGTTCTGTTCGACTGCAGACGAGGGACATAATAGAAAGGAGCGAGCAGCCGTAGCATTCCTTTCAACGGGAGGCGGTGCAAACTAATTGAGATAAGTATGGCAGACCTTTGTTAGGCTTGATTGGCAACTACTCCGACTATTAAACAAAGGCTTTTGTCCGTTTCTTGTCCGATAAGCTAACTGTCGTTCTGTCCAGGATGTAATTAGTCTTGTAAAGAATGAATGAATGAACACCGATATACTAATGTATATTGGTGTGGTTTGTCTGAGACTTGGCGCCGCGAGGGAAGGAAGAAGTTGGCTGAGAGATAATGTGTGGTACCAGGGGAGTACTGAGAGAAGCTGACACCTTGGGAACAGTCGGGATACTGACGTGTCGCATGTCAAGTCTGGAGCACGCGGTGGGCCAGAAAACGGGACAACAGAATCCGGAAACACCGGTCAGAGCGAAGCTCACAACGGACGGATGAGGGTGAGCCCGATTCTGGTCAACCAGCCGAGCGCAGCTCTGAATCTTATGCTATGCTGACATTTCCTAGTGACCATCAAAGTAATGAATTTAAAGTATGCAAAGCATTGTTACAAAAGTTCTAGGTTGCCATCAGGTACTGCAACGAGGCTACGAGGTATATGATTGTCCAGGCGAAACTGTTCAAAGATACATGCCAAATCATCAAAATGGGACTTCCTATATGCCCTGGATGTACTGAGTGGAAGTATCTCCTCCATGCGCCGCCAGTACAGCAGGAAAGCCAGTGATGTCCAACCTCCCATCGCTGCTACAATCTCAGGAGGTACACCCGCTAGCAGGAGCTCCACTGCCCCGCCGATACAAAAACTATGGCCGTGTATGTGCACGAGTGAGTGTCTGTTCCAAATGGAGGTGCAAATCTTGAGGAATTCGTGCTTGGAGAGGTGCGTCCATGTAGAACCATCCCAGTATGTGAATAGAGAGGTGTCTGAGGGAGCACCTTTGTTGACGTTGAGGTGATTTTGCAGGGCGTCGTGTGGACATAGAGAATCTGGCCATGCGGTGAGGATGACAGATGCCCCTTCCTCTTTGGTGGTCTTCATCCAGGGCAATCTGAAATGCGCGGATCTTGTTTCTCCCTGGAGTTCTTGGAATTTGACATCTGGAACATGAGGTGAGCAGGAGTTTCAGATATTATGCAAGACCATACTGGTGCCCTGGCAGACATTGTATCTCGGATCAAATGCTGAAGGCTTCGCCACCACAATCTCACCCAGACAGCGGCAGCCAAAGAAAGCAGACATTGTGGCTGCCCATACCGCTGCATGCAGGGGTTTCGTCATGTCAAGGCCTGCCTGCAAAGCTGTGAGATGCTTAATAGATACTGGTGAACAAAGTGGGCACTTGAAGGCCATCCCTTCTTTGTTTGCCGAAATGTGTGCCATCTGGACCCATCTGTGATCTCCACACCATGGTGCATCACTGATGTCATGCCAAGCTTTCAGGCTGCTCATCCAGTTCTTGATGGCCTTACCACTGATCGTACCTTTGTGCTCACCAATGAATGCACATAATAAAGGGTAAGAGGCTGGCATGTGCTGAGGTTTGGGTATGTCCCATTTGTCACAGAATTGGTTGAAACGCAAGAGTCCGGCTGCATATGAAGCTTTCGTATTGGGGGCAAGAGCACCTCTTATAGATGAGTGAGCACTGTCTGCCAGCTGCTCAGGAAGGTCAGCAAAAATTTCATGATGTCATTTGATAGCGTAAGGGGCTGTCCAGCAAAATAGGTGGTCTACTGCAGCCACCACCGGTCTGTATTCATTGTGTTGTATGTGATCTTTGATACGAGAATTACAAGGCTGTTTGTTACATTGATATTGAGCTAGAGGAGCATGGATGGTCGAGGAGGATTCTTGAGTGGTATCATTATCAAGTGAGAAGGAACGTTGGAAGGGATTGTGAGCTTTTATGGGACGGGAAGGGGTTTTCGAAGCTGAAAGGGATTGCAGGAAAGAAGTCACTGTCAAGACTCCTCTCTCCCTTTGCCTCTCGGGAGCAACCGCTACCGAGTATGGTTTCTGGAATGGGTTAGGCATATGCCAAGGATGTCTGTAGCTCTTCTGAGAGAGTGACCGTGTAAGGTAAACGGTCCCCTGGGAGACCCAAAATCCCACATGAGACTGGGTCTGCCGGGTTCCTGGCCAATTCGATGTAGATGTATATGGGGGATATAGAGCGTTTGGAGAGAGTTGTGTAAGTGTGGTGTACAGACAAGTTGATATGCCAGTTTGGACAACGGCCTTTCTCGTTCGCTCCCATGGCTCCTAAGTATGCTTGTATCAGTATCTCATCAGTGGGAAGATGTCTTTATATATGGCTGACCCTTGTTGTCTGAGTGAATGATCAGACTTGCGTCAGAAATCCCCATTTCTCTGAGGTAGTAGGTCAATATTTCGATGGCAAGCGTCTCCAACCAGCAGATATCTCTGCCTGGTTGTTTCCAGTCTCATCAAAGCCTGAAAGCAGCCCATTGTGAACTAATCAGGATCCCAATTCCCCAAGATGTCGAAGCATCGATGAAGATACTGAGGTCTCTTGCCAGTCCCCTAGGGTGCAACGATCTTGTCAGGTGAGGGGTGGAAAGCCGGTCCAGCCACCACTTCAAATCCATCATCATTGATCGAGGTGGGTACCGTGTGATATGCTTGTTCCCTTTGAAAGAGGCTGCAAAGTTGGATAAGGAAGGAAGGCAGGAGTTGCCCTCCAGATGCATGAAGGCGACATGGCATAAAGAGCCATGGATCTTGTCGATGTTTATCAATAGGCACGGGTGACCGTTGAAGGCATCGAGGAATTGTTGTACTCGTTCTTGAAATTTCAGATGCTTCTCCTCGGGCAAACTGACCCGCTTCTCAGGTATGTTCCAGAAAAATCCAATGAATGTGGTGACAAATACAAAAAATTTGTTGCCCTTGTCGGCGTGCCATGGGACTGCCAGAGGAGCTATCTTACTCATCATAGAATCTCGGACGTAGGCATAGGTGTAATTCCCATCACTGAAGGGACCATTGACGATAGGGAAATGGAAATTTTTTAAATTGTCCTCGTATTTTAGTATTGGCTTGACGTCTTCGGCATGCCAGATGTCTACGACAGTGTTAGCTATCATGCCAGAGTTACTGCTGGCAGACGCCACACCAAATGGATGGTCATGATCGATGTAGAATTCACCGTTGTTGCCCTGAACCACAAGAAATAGTTTATGATTCGGATTTACTGGGCATGTGCAGTGGAATTTGGCTATGTCGAGGGTACACGCCTGTGTCCCGGGAGGTGCGAGGGATATCTAGGTGCAGTTATATCAATATATGTGTATATCTCGAGGTTTAGAGGGATAAGGAAATATCGATATCATTATAACGGTGAAATGTCAAGTATATCGGATCTGGTGCGGCGAATATCATGCGTCGGTCGCCATAAATATCAAGAATGTCTCGTAATATCCTGGGGCATCTCATGGTGCCCAATAAAAGTATGTGGAACTCACCATCTCTGCCACCTTCATGGCAGTGTCGAAACGTGTGAGGTAGTCTGCCTTGTCGACGAATGAGTTCACCAATGGGTGTAGGTTTGAGCCCTTCGAGAGGTGGCGACAGACCCTTAGTTTGTCTGGCATCCCCAGTTGTTGAGATTGCACAGCTACAATGAGGGGGGAGGACTGGAATGGGCCCTGCAGTATACGTTTGGTCTCTGATTTTGAGTAAGGTCCAGACATGCGGCCAGCGGCGACTTCGGTTGCGAGGTATTCTTTGACTGCTTCTGGGTATACCCAGCAGGAAGGGTGATTAGGAAAGATGATGGTCTCTGAGATGACTGGCATATTGCCGAGGGGAAAACCGTGGCGAAGATTGTGGACCAAGCAAGGGTAAGTTGATGTAAGCTTGTGCTGGTCCAATAAGTGTTCGAAGGTGTCCATGTTGTATGGGTGAATAATGCAGGAGAAAATATCTGAGCATGATAGCAGGTTGTGGTGCAATAAGGGTTGTGGGATTATGAAAGCTGCAAGGTTCGGGTATGCTAGTTTGTGGGGGGTGGCCGACTTGAGGAATTCCTCAAGCGCCGCCTGGCAGAGCTGCTCGACAGGTCCAGGAGAAAGCCAAATGGTCCTTACCACAGAACAAGCAGATGTGGAGGATGTCGGTATTGTGGGTGCATCTAGATGTGGCTCCGAATATACTGTATTTGATGCAGATATGCTTGGCCAGGCTGGGATGGTGGATATTGTTGTCTCGTACATCAGCCCAGATAGGTTTGGGTCTAGCGTTGGCAGGGGAGTAGTGGTCGCGCAGATTGTGGCCACGCTCCGCACACACGATGCAGCAAGACTGGGAGCTTGAATCTTTCTTGCTGCCCATTGGAAAGGGCGACTGCGAACGAGGGCAGGAGTAGTTGTTTGTTCTATGAGCGGGGACAGACTTAACTCTACGTGTCTCCACAGCTTCAGCAGCCGCCCGCTCTACCCTCTCTTGTTCCATCCTCTGCTGAAATCTAAATTCGACCTCTGCTATGTGCAGGTCCTCTGCATAGTGTTCACGATTGAAGGTTGTTGGTCGACTCTGATATTTTTTGCAGCGCCGTTCTTCTAGAGGTCGCCAGGCCGGGAAATCCTTGATCTTATCCTGTAGTCCATTGAAGAACCCAAAGTGGAGAGCCCAGAACGCAGCGTAAGGTCCCTCGTCCCCATCCTTGTCCCGGCTGGCATCGAAATAATATCTGTTCTCTGCCGCCTCGTCCCACTGACCATACGAAAAATCCTTCTCCTCGATAGGAATAGGGAGACATGGAAAGCATTTCAGAATATCAATGACGTTCATGCCCTTCGCTTCGCCTGGTAGAGGATTAGTCTTGGTGACAGCAAGGGAGGAGACCTCGTCGATGATATACTGCAGGTTCTTGTTCAGAAAGGATGTGAGGGGGATGAAGTATGTGTTGTCTGTATCATAGAGGATGTCAGCAAACTCGACATTGTGTCTTTCACCAGGTATGTATGGCCGTGCAGCTGTGATATCCCTGCATCGGCGCTTGGCCTCTTGTGCAGCCTCTGGTGGGAGTCTCACGTTGTTAGCATCCCTCTTCTTCGCGTCGCTGTCCTTGGATTCGAAGCTGGCGAGAATCCTCTGAACGAACATCGGCAGCTCCAGGAACTTCTCAGTGAAGGAAGGTGTGCGAAGCGCCTGCAACTCTTCCTGTTCAATTGTGATGAAAGACGCCGCTTCAGAGCCTGGATCCGGGTACAGGACAGGATCATCCATGTGCTTCATTGTTGTAGACTCTCGTGTCATATTCTCCGCCTCGATTTTGCAGTTCTTCTGGAGCTTGACCGCCAAAGACCAAACCTTCAAAGCCTTGATGATCGTGCTCGATATATGCGTACGACGTTGCCGAGGAGGGCTCATTGGAGTTTCTGTCATGATGAGCACAAAAAAAGGTGGAGAAATGACCTTGGTGCGAGCGAGTTGGGTGAAGGAACGAGCGAGTCAGACGACGTGTCACTGGGGACATGCAAATCGTTGGGGACATTGCGATGTCACATGTGTATTCATCATGAGGCCTTCACTATGTCACTATCTTATCTTATCCTACGATAAGCCAGCATGAGGAACGAGTGCTGGCTTATCTCGGAACTGCGTTTCATCATTTTTGTCACAGGGCTACGAAGGGCGGCGGCCATTCAAAAACTGGCCAGTGTAAGGATCACAAATGGTTAATGAGAGGTATGTATTGACTTTGCGGTGTATAGATACGTGTAGTTGCGACGTTAGGTGAGAGGATTGACATGTCATGTTTCACATGACTGTGACTCAATGCGCGGCGTGACTTTCCTTCTGCAACCGTCCCTGGCGTATGCCGTTTCCCTCATGTAATACCCGCCTGCGCAGGTGCACACGGCTCTAGCCTCGAGCGCATCTCATTGTTTCTGATTATTTTCCCTTCGCGTCACAGATGCTAGCTCCAAGTCAAGCCTCGAGCGAATAGAATCTGGACAGCGAAGTTGCATTTCAACTGTTTTCTTATCAGTGACAGATGGTAGCGCCGGCTCCATCAATAAAATGAGGCGGGATACCACCAAAACACTGGTAAATATCAAATAGTACATTGTTTGGACAAAATCTGAGCTTAACCGGCGATAATGTCCCAAAGTCAGTGCGAGTCAACAATTGTTATACTTAGCGATACACCATTATATCTTGTCTGCCACCTAGATGCTTAAAGCCTCCCTCTGAGAAAAACACCTCTATTCTCACTCCCCCTACCTTTCCTCAAGATGTCTTTCACTGGCTTGGGAGACTCGGTCGCCACCAGTCTGGTTACGTTCGACGATCATACTGTGGACAATAATGCGCCGCTCATTCAAGAAGCTTATCTTCCATCGTCAATGACATCTCTGCAATGCATCTTTCCCGACAGAAATGATATCCTGTACGAGTACCAATCCCAAGATTCTTGCAAACTCTGGGCTTGGAGTGCCGATATTCCCTTCTGTCTCTGGCACGATGAAGGCGGACTGAAGAACTATTGTGCCGAGTATTCACAGGTTCGTCCCCCATATTCTCGCCTACCGTTTTTCATCCAACCATTCATCTACAGCGAAGCACTGGAACAGATACAAAGATGTCCTTCAACCTGGGCATTGCCCACAAGCATTCAGGTCCATCCAAAGTCTGCTTTTCTGTGTCAACGCGTCAATTCTGGGAAATCTATCGCCTCACTTGTACGATGCCTGGCAATAATCTTCCTCCACTCGTTCCTACCACGGGCTTCATCTTAGATGCATCGCCACCGCCGCCAGCTTCTCAATCGTATCAACCCACCCCTCAGCTGGACAACTTTGGAAATTTAGACGCTGTCTATGGTCTGGCATATCCCGATGATGCTGACAATTCCCATCATTCGAACACACCTCTTGCTATTCCCGAACAGGAGCGGGACATTCACATTTTACCGCGTACATCCACTCATCGGAGGGGTACAGTAGTTCGAGACCACACGTTGCCCAACCTCGCCACTGCCACCAAACGTAAAGTGCCGGATAATGTGGACACCCCAAACGAGACCAATAAGCATGTTAAGCTCGCCCCCGCCTCTCCTATCGCGTCAACGTCGTCGTCTTCATCATCGTTAACAGCTTTATCGTCAACTCCTCCCCTGTCACCCAGGAATGACTCTCCATGTCCCCCGCGTGCAGACCAGCCTTCGCATGACCACGACCTACGCTGCATCTACCCAGACTGCTGCGAACATTTTCCTTCTGTGGCTCTGGTGATAGACCACCACCAATCCATTCACAAAAAAGATTACCCCGGAAACTATCGCTGTGCCTTTGCGTCTTGTAAACAAACGTTCAAACACAAAGCAGATTTCGAAAGGCACGCCGAAATTTTGCTTCATCAACCGAAAAAGAGGTACTTATGTGCTAGATGTGGCGAGACATTTACAAGGTGTGATTCTGGAAAGCGGCATCGGACTACGTGTAACGGTGGAGTGCCGGGATCAGGGTAAGAAGGAGGAGATTTCCAAAACCAAAAGAAAAGCCCGGCGAAGTATCAAGCTTGAAGCTCGAAGGCGCGTTCTATTAAGCTGAATTAATTCATTCGTTTTATACTTTCACACCTTGATACAGGGATAGGATTGACACGCCTAGTTTTAATAGGTGTCAAGTTTCAACGTGCTGGCACTTCCACAAACTCGTTCTGATACTACCTTTGCTTCCCATTCCATTCTCTTGTTCCCTTTTATTCTTTCATTAACTCACAATCATTTGGTCTTATGCTAATCACCTACTTGTAATTCTCTTAAATGAAATATACAGTTGTGCCATAGTGCCACTGCATGTCAAGGCAATTTATTGGCATAGGAATGGTATGGGGAAGATATACTATGTGTCACATCAGCAATCACCATGGTCAATATCGAACTTCAATTGTGGTAGGCGCAGAGTGAATTGACTTCAAAAGTCTTTAAGGGTGGCTTATGACGGCCAGTCGGAGACTATTGTCAAATCGAAACGGAATTAGCTCACTGTTCTTCGTAACTTGCGCTGAGATTTGATCGGTGCCGATGCCGTATCTTCTAGCAGAGCGTCCAGATCTATGACCTCGTGAAAATCCGACATTCCGTAAAGTCTGATCTCTTCCACATCCGGCTCGGATTTCACGGCTCCCTCTTTTTGCCCACACGTGTCCATAAACAATAGAGTCTCTAAAGGGTCCCTCCAAAAACTCTTTGAACAATCCGGGTCAGAAAGCTCCGGAAAATTAGGAGCTGGTACGAAAGAATCGGCAACGAATGCAGTCGGCGGGTATCCTTTTGCTTGCTTCAGTCTGGAGATGTCCTTTTCCAACGAAGAAATGCGTAGTTCCTGAGACTGGTACTTGAGGCACAACATTTGCAGAAGATCGCCTTCGGAAAAGGGTATTGGAAAGGCCGCAGGGGAAGACACTTTGTTGCCAATATTATTATCAGGTCCTGGAGAACGCGGTCGCTGATTTGAGGAATCGGCTTCGGCTTTAGTGCGTATTAAGGTGGACTCGGGGTCGCTGGTCGAAGAATTGGGGGAGATGCACAACATCGGTAGCTGTCCCCATGCCTTCGTACGTTGCCATGCTTCAAGATATTCCGAAGCTTCGTGACAACATGCAGTTTTCAGACACGAATCCCATATCCAATCGCCGCTAACTTCCTTCTTCAGTCCCCTCATCCACTGAGACGCCGTGGTGCCGCTCTCAATCTGTCCTTCGTCCAATTTGAAACCCTTCTGGCCTTTCAGTGCCAATCGTTTCCAGTCTACCGCCCCCATAAGCATCCTGAGAATTACCAAAAACAAACACGAACCGAATCTAATTGCATCCTTTTGATACTCTTCCTCTCCATACATCTCCCAGAACTCCTTGAGATAGCTTGGATCAGATAGCAGCCACCCCATCCGATATCTTGCTAGTGCTCGGTCAAAAACTGGAGATCTCCATCCTATCCCCATGCCCTCTTCACCCATAGCCTGTTTCGCCTCTTTCAAGAACGCTTCGCATAGTCTCGACACATGCAAGATGCCAGTCTTGAACTCCTTCCACTCGCCGTCATCTCCTAGGACCAATCTAAGAGATGACCACAGAAATTCTCCCACAAACATGAGTGGAATGCGATATGGATTTGGGACGACTGTCGTCGAGCCATCTGCCATAGCGATGGTGGCCCATTTCGAGTGAGGTATGCGACAGGGGACGGAAAAGGAGTTGGTGATAAGATGTCGGACAATATCTTCTTTCGTCCAAGTCGAGGCATCAAGATAGTCTAGCTCTGCGGGATTTTCCCATCCGAAATCCCTCGGAAGTGAAGGGGAATGTAGGAGCGATGCGGTCTCGGCTTGCTCTTCTTTCGGTTCTGCTTTCACGGTCTTCCCTGCTGGGAAGGCTAGCATGTTTCTTTCTTTTGATGTTACGGACAACTGTGCTTTGGACGTGAGTTGGTACTCAGGGAGCTGTTCGTAGTCCGGGCCATGCGCGTCTGGGAAGAGAATATAGTTTGGTGGGATCGGAATAACAGGGTCACTTACCAATTACTAAAGCAAAACTCCTGGGAAGGGTTCAAGGTAGGAGATCAGAGCAGGCCCTAGCAGGGTAGATAATCTATATGAAAGCCGGCTAGAAATGTGGGAAAGCGGCGAGAGAAACACCGTCATACGAAAAGACCTGCCGAAAACGGCAATATCCGAGGCAACGTCAGCAGCAAAAAAAGTGGCGCGACAACGTGATATCGCCTTCCCAGTTCGTTTTGACTACGAGGTGCTCCTAGATCTCCACCCTCGCAATTACAGTAAAATTTGTATTGAAACTTAAAGAACACTTGACGTTCTGGAAGTCCTCTTTGCGGAAGGTGAAGACATCTTATCTCGCTGCACTTGCCAATAACAAATAACATCTTACTATCTCGGAGTGTACTGAATCTTCAGGCAAACATGGTTGCTGCAATCAGAATGAAATCCACACAAATCAGAACAACGTTGTAAGAAATGAAGTATTGTGCGCAGCACAGGCACGGAATTTTCACTGTGGAAAGAACAAGAAAAAGCAAATAATACTGTATGAGACGGTGTACAATACAGGTCACAGGCTATATCAGATGTTAGTCTCGTGTCTCCCTGAAGAATTTCCTGTCCATGTCCTGACTACAAGCGGCATTATCCACACGTCCACTTTTCGATCTCCTCTCCGATTCGATGCAACCTCCCATTCCACACATGATCTGCCCCATCAACGATCACTTTCCAAAATTTCCCTTGCTCCTGCCGATGTTTTCCGTCCAATACTCCTGTCCACATGTTATACGCCCAGCTCACAGGACACCACCATCCTCCGATCTCGTTTCCACCCATAAGGATAAGTACGTCTGCCGGGCGTTCGTGCGGGGAACCCTCCCAGTATCCACCCACCAGTCCCTCGAGTGAGCGAAGATACCATCCAGTGAGTCCAAGACCCAGTGCCCATGCAGCCGCGATTGGATAAGAGACAAGAATGTATTTGATCGGGTAACTGAATACTTGCGCACACTGATCATATAGATCACCCGATAGGCGAATAGTGGTAGCATAGATGGCGCCAGCGGAGTACCCCTACTTAGACGGATCAACCAATCGGCAATTCCCAAGCGACTTTCGAGAACGTACACAAACGAACAGGTCGCAATCCTTCGCTGAAGGAAAGTCATTCACGAATTTCAAGACTTGTTCTTTAAAAGTATCCTTCCATAGTATTAGCTTTTGCATTCCCCTGGACCACATATGCACCCGTACCTTGTAATCATCGCAGTTACGCATACCCATCCACTCCTCAAAACTCGACATTTCGTTCCCACCTTCACTGTTTCCCATGCCTCGGGCATTCCATGTAACGACTCTTGCGTTTCGCTTAAGGCGCAGATGCTCGGCGATGGCAGAAGTGATGGAACAATCCATTGTCCCACCACACCTCCCGTGAGCGACGAAAGCCAGGGCAGAAGGCTTTCTAGAGGGCGGGTCTTCTATTCTTTTCTCGAGAGTTATTGACTTGGTGAGCGACAACAGAGACGTTCTGACTAATCCCATGTAAGCGCTGGGAAATCAAAAAGTAAGACAATTCTTGACCGTGTCTTGATCAATGCCACGTGAAAACAGTACCCGCAGGAATCGCGGCGCTAAAGCTTCAAGGAATAATTAACGGATCTGCGCTAGCTTTACCATCTAGGAGCCAAATGGGTCGCATTGACGGCTAAACATCGTTTAAGATAATCTCTTTTTCAATGTCTCTAGAATATTTCTAGATCTCGCAAATGAATTTTACAGTGATTTTACACCATTTACAGCACGGCTAGTGCGACTGCTCAGAGTGATAAAATTTCGACCAAGTCCTTGTTTGACGCTGGAACCGTGTTGTATGCACTAGTTCACTAGGCGAATTTATGTGATGTGGCAAGACTACACTATCATCAGCAAATGAGAAACCACACCGAAACCCTGCCCTCAAGCACACGCGGTCGTGGACGTTTCGTTTCCATACCATCGCGGCCTGGGGAAGCGACCGTAGACCTAACGTCATCTTTCTTGTGTTGTCAGGAACCGATTACTTCCCAACTCTGAGCACAAACGCGGCACTTTCCAACAGTAGACTCTTCATGTCTCTCCAGTCACTGGATACGAGAATCAGGTAAGACTATACAGGCCTGGCGTCTACTGCTGGGAGCAAGGTCCACCAACTTTCCAGTGTTGAGTCAATTATTCAATCTCGATCATCTTACACGTAAGAGGTGTCATGTCTCGATTACATTGATATGATCATGATGCCATCTGGCCTTTAGTACGACTCTTCAACGTTTGAAACTTAGTACACTTGTCAAGCAAATGTGTTACGCACGGCTTTCTGTTGGAAATTTGAGGGCTCAAGTGTGCCAGTCTACTGAAAGATTGGTGGAAGACATACCGAACTAACATACTTCTCATTACTGTATCTAGCAATAATAAATGAACATGAAGAACTACAAATCGATGTTTTCAAGACTAGGTTCGGCGTGTAAGCCTTATCGACTCCCGCGGTGTTGCAATTTTTCAGTTGTACAGTATAGTACGTACTACGATATTTTCTTGACTGTTACTAGTACGATGCTGTCGTTGATGCCTCAGTTTATCAGAGATGTCTCTGGTTTCCTATGGCCACTTCAGCATCAAACACTCATAATTTACAAGTTACAACCTCTTATTTAAAATCTCACAGGTGCACCCACAAAGGCTATGACACAGAAGCAGGGCTCAATGCTATTTCTCTGGCCGTTTGGACCTGGCTTGAATTGAAACCTACTTTGGGTTGTTGGCACAGCGGCATGACCAGGAGGATTCTGCTTTGCAGTACAGTCTAGCTACTTCTCGATTTTGGATTTTTTTCTGAACACTGGGAATTATGATAGTATGCAGGGAATCGGGATTTCATCTGTGATTTCAGTGGCTAATGGTGCTGTGTCAAAACTTGCACGTGGTTCCCATTTGCACATGCCGACCACTCTTGATATACGTAAACTGCCGCGAAGATGCCGCGATATGCCGGCGTATGCTTCCAAGTTGGTCCATTATGTATGGGATCCAGATTGAACAATCGACTATACACTCCATGAATAAACTTTCCTGATGCTTTACAGGACACGTTTTGATGTACGCCACTCCGTTGTTGATCGGTATTTACCATGTTTACAGCTTTTACCTCAGGTTTATTGTCTTCATTTCTTTACTCGCAACATCTCGTCCTTCTAAACCCTCATCTGCAGCCATTACTTCGCATATAGTTTCCTCTAAGTTATGAATATCCATTATCATCTTGACTCTCAAATCTGTGTGCGTCAGCTCTCTTGATCATTAAATACCAATATCTCTCAAGTTTTGTGGGCCGAAAACACATCACGTAACTTTCATAATACTTGTATCTCTTATTTTAAGTAGTTCAAATGACAGTCTCGCCCTTGAAGACCCTAAATGCCTCCTTACCCCAAGAACTTATCTTTCTCATCGTAGAAAGCATGAAAAACGACATCTAACCTCAGCGAGGTCTTCTTCGAGGAGATTTTTCTCGTCCAGAGAAGGAAGTCCGAAAAGTTGCTCCGTCTATCAACGGTATCCATCGTTTATATCAAATCACTCGTGGTACACTGTGGCGGCTGTACAGATAGTGTCTGTTATCAACCAGGGTACAACTCCAAAGCTTTTGATGTGGCGCGGGACCATCCAACTTACCCTGGATTACCTACCATGTTCAAATGTGAACGACACATCCATCATAACATCAGCACCTTTCACAGCGCAAATGACCTCAATGTCTTCCCCCCACGGCTCAAACGATTTTGAAACATATTTTCTCGATCGCATTGATATAGCCGACCCCTCCCCACTATGATTGCTCCTTCGACGAAATGGACCATCGAGGCTGCGCTTAAAGCTAACTGGAGCCAACTGTGTGCAGCGAAACATACTCCCAGTCTTCGTTAATCCCCGCTACTGTCCGTTA
This sequence comes from Armillaria novae-zelandiae, assembly GCA_030435655.1. Classification (NCBI taxonomy): domain Eukaryota; kingdom Fungi; phylum Basidiomycota; class Agaricomycetes; order Agaricales; family Physalacriaceae; genus Armillaria; species Armillaria novae-zelandiae. Next base: position 545,595 of record JAUEPR010000015.1, on the reverse strand, counting down.
TCCTTTGATGAATTGTGTAATATTGACATCATGGTCTCAGCTGCAAAGGGAGATATATATTTGCAGGAGCTCTTCGAGATATCTGTGGTCCTCGAGATACTCAAGATCTGTCCCGACGCCTATCGTAAGCGAGTTTCATTTTTTACCCAGACGGTTGGTTAAGACATATCAGGTATCCGGGACGGATTACTCCCCCCTTCTTCACTTCAGTAGGAGCCTTCTCAGTCTCAGCAATGTCGAGAACTCGTGGTGTTGCTGTTTTGTCAAGTCTCGAGGCAACCATCATAATACAGCTGTCCGTAATCGTGAGTTTCAGAGGTCCTTGACGTCTGATCCAGGAATCCGGTCGACTACGGGACTGTTATTTGGTCCAATGTAATCAACGCTATCTATACCCTCATATGCGGGTCTGTCAGAGCTTTCTATTTCCGCGGAAACCGGTGCCATTCTTAATCAACGGGCATTTGCGCAGTATGTGGATGCTTCCAGACCACCGAAACCGTTTTGAGCAGGCGGTGCGCGGGTGTTTCGATCACGGTAGTCATTCTCCCGTCGCATTATATATCTGTCGGATGCTAATTTTGTTGATCAAAGAATATACTCATCGCGGACAATGTGTGAGCGAATAAGAATGGGATGAAGACTCCGAAAGGTGTTAAGCATGTTACTTGTAAAGTATTTATTTTTCAATAAGGCGTCATCATTTCAACGCCTTCCAATATGTATAGGACAGTCTAATAGACTTTGAACGTCTCTATTCAGACGCCAATGTAGAACAGCTTAAGAATAGAATCATAAGAAGCCGGCGGACGAGCGGGTTGGAGGTCCCAGTGTAACGTCATGATGCACATGGTGGCACACCGGGTATTTGAATCCTCGCTTTAAGAACAGATGTATCACATTGTCTACATGTATCAGAAAAGGTAGAAGCTACGGACCCGAAGTCATACTTCAGGTTCGTTACAGGGACCACATGTTAGAGCATCCCAGTGAAAAATAAGGTTAAGTTTTGTGTCGGCCATCGTCGGAATGTAACATACGGAGCGAGTTTCAGGAACCTTGGGGAGAATCGTAACACAGCTATGAGCGCTGGAGGTCGAACAGCGCAACATCATCCAGTAATGAAGAAGAGTCAACATATCGCTAGAAGTGGGTGACGACACTGTAAAGTAAGCCGTCAATGAGTGATCCGTCTCCTAGAAAGACAGAAAAGGCTTGTCCATACTCAGTGTAAGTCCCAACGCTAAACCATAAGAACGACGGACCGGATTGACCCTATCAGTTTGGGTAGAATACCTTTTCCACGTACCTTCTTCGAAATGCAGCTTTGAAATTTGAATACCGAGATGCAGAGACACACCTAATTGTCAGTGGTACCTGGAAGCTCTTGAAGAACCACTCTCCTGACACGGAGCAAGAAATGTTATCCTACACAGGAGGGGCGTTGGGAGCGAGTAGATTCGGTCCGTGGCATGTTACTGTTAGGGCAGGGGGACGTAGTGTTCCCGTTTCAGTAGCTAGGCGTTCCATCATTGATTCATGCTCCATCTCGGACTCCGCGAGGGATTCCAGTGTCCTCATCTCTTTGGTAGGGATCTAAGAAGAACAGATAAGTATTTATTGCTTATGTTGGCCAAGCTTGCGAAGTGGAAGAGAGCTCGGAAGATGACGAAAATGAGATTAGTCTAGCATACTCACTGTGTATCCAGAAATACGAGATTGCCATGAAATGACTACACCTGCGGATTTCTTGTACACGTGCAAATGTACATCAGAGCTAGGGCGAAAAGCTGGTAATGCATCTTCCATTAAATCAGTGAGGGCATAAATGGTACATGAGAGTACATACTTAGATAGATAACGTCCACCTAGCTTACTCGCAGGGAACATATGAGTGCCTGCAAGGTTAACTTAGCGATCAAAGTCTCTAGGAGGCGATTTCCCATCGCTGGAACTCGATTGCGTACACGTATCGTTATGTGGTGGATGACCAGATGAAGAGAAAACAAGAGATGAAGACGAGCGTCTAAACCCTCAATTTCCGACGGTACGCGGCGGACTTTCCTCGACGCAGAAAGAGTGGGATCATCATTATGAGCTTAAAATATTAATCACTGCCTCAATCCTCGTTTATGAAGACTTCATAGACACGGGCACGCGCTAAATCATGGAGGGTTGAAATCAAAATGTACCTGAATATACTGAATCAAAGCCCAATCTACAGATCATGATTGAGGAAAAACTAACGTAGCACGTTCAAATTCTGGTAGTGTATTAAATCTCTCTATGGTCCAACATGGTTCGAGGACAGGGAAATCAGGAGTAGGATGACGGTCTTCGTGATCGCGGTGAATCCCCAGTAATTGTCAGCAATCTTCGTGTCTGGTGGCTGATCTGGGGAGATCCAAGGGTGATTGACCAAAATATGGGAGAGCTTGAGCTGAAATAATTGCTGTTTACTTCCATCACAAGACGAAAGACATCGCTATAATGTGTGACTTTCCTTAGACGCGTAGGCGACAATAAATCTTTAATGTAGTCTTCAGATATCACTCATGCTTGCTCAATACTAAATCGGTGATATTTCAACCAAAATGTCTGACAGATGATGAGTGGATGAGTTACAAGCAAGATAATATTGGAATGTTTGCCACAGCTAGTACCTTTCTCCATCAATACCGACGTAATTCGAGCTGCTCGTACGAACAAATACGAAAGACTTTACATTAACGGAAATTAAAATTTGATATTTCACCTAGAATGTGACCTTTCAGTGCTTTCCAACTTACAAGTTCACCAGTTCAAGACCATGATCCAAACACGGTCAGATGCAATTTCATCCTGTTTTATCCTTCAACTCAATCACAACATCATAAATTTGCTTACAATGTGTGCATTACTTCGCTGTGATCTTGAAATCATCATCACCTATAATCAATCTTACTCACGAAGACATACTCCCCGAGAGGAGCAGTCATGCTACCAACGCAGCCTCATCCGAATCCACTCGACCAGAGACCTGGCTCGAGGCGAATTTGGTCCGGTGATGGTTCCAACCCCGTCTTTATCGCTCTTGGCGCTTTAAAATCTCCTTAAAAACCGTCGGGAGCGCTTTCCAATGCAGGACCTGCTTCTAGATGGGGTTAAATACTGCTGTTACCTTCGCAAGTGAGCCAAGCAAAAAGCACTTCTGATCCGCACAACTATTGTGATTACTGACAAAGGGAATGAATAAAACGACCTGTCCTAAACAACGCAGATGCATGGGGACTGGTTCCAGAAGACAAAGAAATGTATCCCGTGAAATAACTGTACGAGCTGTCCGGCCATGTTCTGCCAGAGTTTGTGGGTTCGGTCTTGCGTTCATTTGACCCGTGCCGTACATACAGCTTGACAGCCAGGTACATCTCCCTGGATGAAAGAAGGCCCGGAACTCGGGTGTTGGAGACCTCAAGCGCACGCAAGGTTCTCCGAGATCGCAGAAATAGCCGCCACCGTGGTTGATGATTCTATGAAATCACTTCTCTTCGACTCGCGTAAATACATACCACACCTATAAACCCTTTTCGACTGTGCAGTCAAGGTAAAGTAAACTCGTGTTCGCCACTGAGAATGTGTCCCCCTCATCAGATTTCCCGTCTCCTCTCTAGTTTCTCTCCTTCCTTTTAGAGGCGCTCGATATAGGTTCAATATTTCTGGTGTCCAATTCCGTTTCAACTCTGACATGTATTGGAAATCTAGTAGACCGAAGTCAGATTAAATATTGTACTGGAAGTTGATCTCACTGCTGACCCTTCAGCGGAAACGTAATGGACAAGATGAATGCAAATCCGCATCGATATAAGGAGGATTCCTTTCTCGCTGAAGGTATGTCCCATGAATGTCATTATGTTGCACAAGCGAGTGAATCAACACATCGCCCCTATTACTCCAGATGGATACTCGTACCTCGGACGAACACGGACAGGTTAGAATCAATCAGCTCCGTTAGAGCCTCAGTACGGGCGGTACTTTGACCCGACCGCAAATTTCGGTGTTATGAAAATCAAACTGTGCGCTCATCTTAAAAAAGCATTGCCCAAGGTGAGTCAAATATGCCGGCTTCATGATTCAAGCTTACAGCATTATGAAGCCTCAAACACATCACTGCCACACTCTCCTCTCTCTGTCATTCTGGAGGGCAACGATGGGAACGAACGCTAGATCCGGAGAGACAGGGACCGGAAATGAATGAATATGACTGAGGTAGCCGGGGCACTGCTACATATTAATTCAGCGCGTATAAAACTGACAATGTGTATTTCGGACCGCTAGACTCTTGTTAAGGTCCCTCACTAGCTCACAGATATACGCGCCATGTCTTCGGCTTCTGCAGTAAATTATCTCTCCGGTCATCGCATTTGCGTGTTTCTCCTATGCTAACCTAGTTCAATTGTCAGTCCGACAAACAGCCCACAAAAGTCCCGAGAAGGACGCCAATGGCATGCGAGTTTTGTCGAGGTGAGAAGATTCCTATTGAAATAGAGTTATTCAATCTATTTACAACTTAAAGGCCGCAAAATGAAATGTGACGGAATCCGTCCTTCGTGTGCGAATTGCGAGAAACGACAAATAGCCTGTACCTACCAGCCAGTGTGAGTGGTTGAAACTACGAGCTGGAAGAAATATCTAAAATGTCACTCATATAGTAATACGAGTAAATGAGGTGTAGTCGTCAAGAGTAGGATCGTGGCTTATTCGTTAGGTGCACCCTATAATACATCATATGATTGTTCTTTCATTCTTTCAATGTGAATTTCGTGTGGCGGTGTTACACGCTTTACAATAAATCCAGTTCCCTTGTTCAAAGTCGTCAGTATTTGCACGGAGCGAATAATATGGCGTTCAGATGAGCGCTCGACGTTCATACATCAAATATGAATGCCATGACTTCTCCCGAAATTGAGCCGCGAGCGTCTGTTGCCGATAAGTGTCCGGAGCTGTATCATGCTAAAGATATCTCTTGATGGAGTGAATTAAAACGGAAATTGAGAGACAAGAAGCAACACTGGTATAGACTTTTACTGCTGTTAATTAATCTAATATTCTTGGTCCTACTAGATCAGGCGCTGTCTCGACGAATCTCACAACTTGACCTCATGAGCCCGTATACTACACTCCAGGTCAACAGAACTTACTATCGGTGTATTTTACAGGCTTAATTTACGTATTTTCAAATTCATTATTCTGATAGACACACTTCCTTCAGATTCCCCAAGGTTTTCAGCACATTATTTATCTAAATAGTAATGCAGATGACGGGAAGTAGAAATCATACTCAACATGCTCAGATGAAGTATCACTTTATACGTAAAAATATGAACGTTTGACATACGGGTAATTTCCACTCATCTCGGTCTCCCAGTCATCATATGCATCTCCTGTAGAATGAAGCGTCGCTCATTGAGTGGTGCTGCCTATGCATGTACATTCTAGGAATGCCTTCTTTGCACATGTCGTCATGTTTCTCCCTCGGAAATACCGCGTCGCAAAATTGACTCCTTCGCTGCTCCTGTTCATCCTTTTCGAAGGATGGGCTCGACAGCGCAGGACGCCAGACGAATTTCTGTTGTGATTTCTTCATGGGACCGTCGTGCTGGGTATATCTCGTTGAAGGCATCATAGGCTGGTCGGAGTAAGGAGAGGAGAGATAATGGCGCGAAGGAGAGTTTGACGGAACTGGGACCGTAGAATTCAGATGATTTCGATAATGCCGGAGCATATTGGAATTGACGTTGAACTCCCTTCTACATCCAACAATCGGACATCGAAAAGCTATATGCGCAGCCGTCAATGATGGGTGATTCGAAAGCAAGATCCGCGAGAGACTCACGAGTGGCGCCGGTATGTGTATTGATGTGTATTTTGAGGCCACTGGGGCGGCCAAAGCGTTTATTACAGATCGTGCAAATAAACCTCTTGGTATCGTCCTCGGCGTCTTTGCTTGCCGTTGGAGGTGAACGACGGCTACCACCCAGAGAACCGCCTGATGCTATGGGTTGATAAGGGAGCGAAAGCGAAGAATAATATGCAGGACGTGAGCGGTGGATATCCAACGAATACTGCTCCCATCTTCGAAGTGGCGGAGGCGGTATATATGAATCAGCGGGTATGAGAGAATGAGACACAGTAGATTTGATGCGCCCTTCTGGCGGGATGGGGAACAAATGTTCTGTAAGCAAGTAATGGTGGAAATTTTAGTCGTTATAGAAGAAGGTGGGATATATCATATCGAGCTGACCTGGGAACATTTCGTGAATACTAGGGAGTGAGATGTTTTCGGGCATCGTACTTGCTCGTCACTTTAACGTCAAGGATGATTTTAAAAGGCGTTGTTAGCCGGTTATGTACCTGTCCCGTTCCTTCAAACAATGTCACATAATTTATAGTACTAGAATGAATCCGCCGATGACAGCTATCTCCTCCGTCAAGACGCCCTGCCCGCAACCTGTCGACATAGGTGTGTACTAGGTGTGCATCTGGTGCGCAATCCTTCAGTCATCTGTTCTGATCATTTAATATTCTCACCATAGGCTTAGACTTTCGCAGTTTCGATTTCTCCACCATATATTTGAGTTGAATTCTCCAGGGTCGCACGATTGGGCCACAATTACGGCTTCGTTGTCCTTGATTGTCATTTCCCCTAATAATCTTTCTCCGGAGGAGTATCTCCAATACACGGTACACCGAAGCTCTACTGCGCAAGGATATCCAATTTCCTTCTCTACTGTCTACTTTTCTACAATTGAGACCGTCTTTTACTTGTTTTACACTGCTTCACATGCTTATTCTCCGCTTTCGGACATAACTACGTCAGCTGAATCGGGTTGGATCTACAGTTCTGTTTAGCAGCATGGTCACCCCGAATTTATCTTTCCATAATTTGGGACGTGAAGCAGCTCCTACACCGTGGCGTCGTCCATCTATGTTTTCGCTATGCCACAAGACGTCATTTCAGTGCACATTTGACAGCATTTACTGATCATGTCGAACAGCTTACACTTTAATTTCCACGAAAATGGACGTGCTGGGAATTTTGTAGGTTTCCATAACACGGCGATCATACTCTACATCTGCGCCGCTGTCCTTCATCATCATCATCCCTAGATGGCGGTGTCTTACGAAATATTATCCTCTCAAGACGTGTTCTCCCGAGAACTATAGTCAGTGGTCGCTGAAGAGTGAGAATGAGACTATGGACTGCTATTGTGTAGGATAAAGTGATGACACATGAAATGAAGTTCAGGGAGATAGATGACTCATCGGAAAATAACAGAAGACTCGAACTATTTCCCTAAAGGAACAGACGTACGAGCCCGATATAGTAACACCCTTACCCTATACATGGCGAACTTGTGAACCGTACCGGCCTCAAAGAAGAGGGTTTTCATGGCATCCCGCTATCCAAAAAGGTGAAATGCACAACACACGATGTGATACGACGGAGACAGAAGAATTACTGAAGTTACGTGCATCTTCTCTTGATCCTTTGTTCATCCCGAACTTCCCAACTGAGATCGAAACGTCGAGGACGAGGCAAGGTGAGGTCTGTAATCTCAGTGAATGTATGACTTTGAATAAGGGAGATGCTGAACGAATACTTGGAACGCCTTTCCTAGATAGCTAGGATTCCAACGGAGCTGGAATGCGGTATGGTTGACAAATCAGGAATGTGTGGACGCGATAGTACGTCTCTTCGGTTCTCTTTATCCCATAATAATGGGTGCTTTAGTCGGCGCGATAGATATTATATGGTATATATATCTATTCTGAGGATTTATCACTCAGCGATTTTGAAGGCTGGTAATGCTGCGCCTGGAGGGAAGGCCCGGTATGAATGATGGATTCACGATGAGTCAGGTGAACAATCTTAAAGCGGCTTCGTGAGCCCTTGAATATCATTATACTCCGACTCGGAAGTTGATCTCAAGCTTTTCTTAGTCGATCATCTACTCGTTGTTCATACCATGGCAACTCTTTCATCCTAGTCCTGAGATGCAATATATGTAATGCAGCCAGATGCAAGCGGAGTGTTTGCATCGTGTTACCTAAGAAGCCGATAACCGAGGCGCTGAAAGTTTCAAATCAGGGTTGCGACACGACTAGAGAATATTTTGAAAAAAGAGTTCAACGTTGGATAGAATACTAACTATGTTTGGGTACATTCAGGTACGTTCTCATGTCTTCCCTGCCTATACACTGACGTTCATATCCTTGAAGGGCGGATTATGACTTCTCCCTCCTTGCGTCAGTCATGTCGATATGATAACCCCCGTTCTCCTCCCACGTCTATGAAAGTCAAAATTCTTAAAGCTACCCGAATCACGCAAGTGGGTAGAGAAACGCCGGAATACACTAGAACTTGCCAGGATCTGCTTGGCACGTTCACATCAACCTCTGGGGCATTGCTCGTGCAGCATCATACCTGCATATCGCACGGATAAGATCCTTTTTGATATACATACATTATAGTGCCTATATTCAGGGACACATAGACATCATACAGCTGCGGTGACCCCGGCCGAGAGTCGTCTGTGGACGCTATTCTTGTATCAATGCGCAGACGTCGTGATGGCATCTGTTCTCACAGTGATCTACTGAATGCATGCTTATCTGAACTCAGGTCTCTTCACTTGGATTCTATTCGTCGAATCACAAGTTCATTTCCACATCATAAGTCATGCGCATAGAACTACATACATATATGCCATGCGGTTGGTTCCTATTGAACGCATACGTCGACGGTGATCTATTAGTCTAGCATCAGGCTCGGAGATGACAAGCCCGACTAAACTGCATGAGTTGTCTGCATGGACAACCATGCTTCCTCCTGGCTATGCCATTTATCCGTTTCTAGTTGTGGGTACAACCCAACTGTTTTTGAGTGAGTGCATAGGCAACGGGCTGCAAATCGCATGATTTCAAGCATATGCTCGTCTTCAATGAATGGAGATAATACGTCGGCTCAGTCCACGATTGAATGGGAAAGCACAGGGCGGTAAGATGTGGGCGGTAAGACGTCACATGGGCGTTAATGTATATAGCCGAGGTTCTTTTCGTCGGATGAAATATCGCAGTATCCCAAGATAAAGAAGATTGGTGAACAGGTTACATTAATATCAGCTGTATGGCTTCTATCATTGTATATGATGCATCTAGAAGATCGGCCTGGGCCATAATATCACGTATACTCAGTGTGACAGACAGAACAAAGGGTGCTATGCACGCTACAATGGATGCGTAAACGTGATGGTGCCATTGGTGTACCGGGGGTTGAATAAGAAGCCTGAACGCAGGAAGGAGAAACGATCACTAGCATGGCACACACACGTTAATAGTGGAGAATAAACATTGGGTACGAAAGAACACACATTTTAGGGTATGTATGCAAGGAGTACTAAGTAGCGCACTGAAGTCCGAGAAGTGACATTCTTGCTACACTTTTGCGAGGATCATTGTCTGCGAGATCAGCGTAAATTTCATGTCAAGGACCAGACAATTGAGACAATTGAAAGATATCACGATGCTTGTTCTGAACGGGGTACACCTTTTGCTTCGCAGCGGATCTAATATAAAATTTACAGTAAAAATTGAAAAAAAAGAATGGAAGTAACGGTCGATGTGGTAAGGGACCCTCCAGGTCTTGATACTTCTGAAAGTGTAGTAATGATCTCAGATGGTACGGATTCAGACCGGGAGACGCTTCATGGTCAAATGATTTCATGTCTGTCAAAGATAGCCAGCTGAAGATGAAGAGAGCTCAACGTACACTGTGTTCTGTTGTAGATCAACCGTGCCTACATTCAATCTATTGAGTAAGTTTAACTATCTAATGTATAAATATTCGGCCGTCACACAGTAGTAATACTCAGTGGGAACGAAAGAGTACCTGGAAACTTTCAGCGGACTGCAAGTATCTCGGAGCGTAAGGCTCTCTCCGTCGACAATAACCTAAAGAGGCCTGAGAAGAAGAAAAAAGGAACGCAAGAGACGCAGGACACCGTATATCATCTAAGAACCATGCAATGCGTCGAAAATTATAAGTCTATTGGCAGAATGATCGTCGGTTATGAATACCGCCAACGTTGTAGTCGTACCATCGTAGATTTAGAACCTATGGAGTTGACGGGGAACGTGGGATGCTCCGGCTGCATTTTCTGACGCGACATGCGTTTCAGGAAGATCCGGATTTGAGTATCCATAAAGCATAACACACCGTTCTTTCTGCCACAACTCCGATTGCGGTCTTTTATTCCCGATTGTTATGCTTATTCCCTTTACACATTTCACCGCTCAGAGAAAGCTCATTCCCCTCCCCCTTTTCTTTTGCCTTTTTGTCGTCACTTTGCATGTTTTGTCAACAACATGAGTAATCCACATTTCTGTATCGTCTTCAGCGAATCACTGAGCACGCGTCATTCTTTTCCAGATAGTTCATCGAACACCATCTCATCTTCACGACGGAATAGCGCTTAACCTTCCGCTATAGTATCTAAGACGAATTTGCTATTATCACAACCATGTTCTTCGACTACACCCGGACATCGACGAGGATAGTCTTCCAGGTCGACGAATGGTTGGACACCATTGTCATATGGTCTAAGTCTGTGCCCTTGCTGGCGCGCAATGATTGTGTGGTGCCTATTCGTTGCGATTTGGACGGTAGGATGTGGAAAAGATGTAGGGATGCATGCTCGTGGATCGACGAGATAATGACGAATGCAGTCGTGAAGGAACTTGTTGGGATAGTCAATCGAAGGAGCTATCTGATCTTCTGTTTCTGACTGTGACTGAGGTCCGCTTATCTGTGTCCAATGTGTTTCAATAAGAATGATACAGTTAAGAGAATCCTTTGAAGCGCGGTCCTCTCCCATCAGAGGTGAAGATTTCAAGTACGTCGTCTAGTTTACGACTGTGTGATTGTGCCCATATTCCGGTTTTAGCTCAGGGAATGGCTGTCACTAGTCAGAAATAAGCTCACCTACGTCCATGCTCGTCTAGCAAGACTGATTATTTCTTTTTCTCGACTCCGATGTGTATTCAATGATCGAATAAGGAATGGGAAAGAATCATCGGAACCTCCGCGCCTCTTTGAGCCCACGGCCAGAATTGGATTTCGTTTAAAGGGCATAGATAGCAGTCTAAACCGTGATGAATTTTGTCCAAGGGGAGTTCTCTCTGAGAATGAGACGTTGGAAATCTCGTTACATGGTACCACCTTAGCAAGAACGCGTTCGGAATTGAAGCTAAGGAGGCAGTAAAAGGTCAGGTTATACAGGGAGGCAAAGGAAAAAAAAAAGTGACATACCTCAGTTTAATTTCCGACCGTGTTGTTCATGTATGTGGGTCAGCAATAAGCCACTTTCGGTGCAACAATTCAACCCCGATCGATTCCTGCAGTCCCGGGCATAACATCAAATTTCTTTCCTAAGACCACAGAATTCGCTGGTTCATGATCAGCATCCTGATCATGAATTCGAAGGAGTGTGACAGCTTGGGTAGATATCGAATTCTCGCTTCATCAGATCAAGACAAACATCGAGCATATTCTTGGTCTTGGTTTGGGTACGGCTTGCAAGATCGACGATACTGAGCACTACGCCTGTTTATCCCACCGAAGAACAACAGAAATTCCAGGAACGTCATGCTCGACTGATGGAATACTCGAGATCATCGATTACGCTTCGAACAATGGAGGTCTATTAAGGGAAAGACCAGGACATCATGAACCTGCAACGGCGGAGTTTGAGAACAATTCTTGTGGAGCTGAGAAATTATGGGAGTCAGTGGAGGAGAAGTTGTCCCGACTCCCCAGGAAATGACTCGGTGGGCGTTGCGTGCTTTGGTAGCATGCTTGTTCAGCTGCTGACGGTAACGCAAGACCACCGACGAACGCATCAAATTGCTAGGCACATCTTATCGGTCGTCGGTGTCTATATCTCCACCGAGTAGAGTAGTTATCTGAAGAGCGTCTCGAGTTCATGATGCTCTCTCGACGAGCGATATATAAGAACGTACCATTCGAGTACCGCATTCTCTCTCCTAGCTTCGACCTGGTGTTCCACAGTTCAATCACAGATTACAGTTGATGCTCTATCGATAACTATCGGTGTCGTGTACGCTTGTGCCCCAATAGCCACCAAGAATCCAGTAAACTTTTGTCTCTGCAGCTATGTAATGAAGAATAACCAGGGATGGCGGACAAGTTCGTTTGCGTTTGTCGATGGAAACCAATAATAGAATGTCTTAGGACAGAAGGCTCCGTTATGATCCGCAGCAGTCGAATACTGATGCTCGGTGCCAGTAAGTCGTGACGAAGTTCGGCACGGAGTTTGCCAAGTCGGCTCCTTTCACTTTTCCCATCATCACTTGCGTTGCACTAGTGCTATCTCTCCCGACACGTAACGCAAAATAGTCGACGGTTGTCTATCCTGTAATCTACGCAAGTAATGCGCCACTGAACGTTGATCTGACACCTGTTTGCAAACCTTAACTATCTGCGTCGCTACCAATTTCACGGAACGAAACACTCGCCTTGTTACGTCGCGACCATATTTTTTTCTTACATATACAGCTGGCTGGACGCATTATGGCTGCTAATGCAAGTATATTCTCCCCATTGCAGCGACCAGCGACTAACACTCACTAATATTAAATAGGCTTAACCGTAATAATCTTCTTCATCTGAATTTCAGAGGTCTGAGCGCTGAAATGGGGCATTCCGGCCAACAGACGCTTGATTTCAGTGCCTTGTGATCCTAATGTCTACAATAACGCTAGAGGTCAGATATGACCGGTGTATCAAGGAATCTCACTTGAAATTCACCTGTTGAAAGTCAGGATCGAACCTGGTCTGTGTGTAGGATGTCTACACCCCCCTCTACCCTCTATTGACCAATGACGTGCCAAGCTTGACAAACATTTCGTGAGACCCATTCATGACGTTGATATCCGTTAGGTTCCTTCACAAAGTCCTGTGGAAACAAGCGAGCCCAACGAAAATTGTAGCATTGTATCAACGTTCAAAGGATCGCTCCGCGTGGGTGGCGTGGGTACCATCATCACGTGTACCAATCGACATGTTGCGGATTTGAATTTTGGATTCGCCTGCCGAGTTTTCGGTATCCAGTGTTCAGTAATGCTTAATGCTGATCTTTAGTTTTAAGCCAATCACCCTTATAAACTGAATTCCAGGGCCGATGGAGCGTTGTAAGATTACGCTCTGATCTAAAGGCTGATCCTCTCGCCTTCACCCTCCGTCATTTTCAACACAAACTTTGGCATTGGTGTCATTGACGAAATTCGACTACCGAGCTACGGTCTGCACATGAGCCCTTCAGTAAGCTTCTTAACCTTACATTCATTCCCCATCTCTCCCGACGGATTCCCTCGAGAAAGACGATTTTATCACTCGATCTGGTAAAGCCTGCCAATGTCATTCTCCGTATTCTGGTATCGCCGCCCTTCAATGAATCGTCTGTAGCATTTGTCGTCTCCAGAGGCTGGATGACTGCCATGACCTTAAATCACGACAGCAGGATCGGTACAATGATCCTGCTTGCCGCTATTATTTCCAGTGCATGTGAAAGTCTTTCCGCAAGAAAGTTGCTTCGGTACATAATGATGTGCCAGTTCTACATCATCCCTGAGGGAATAACATGCCGCTCACTGGCGTCTCTGTGACGGAAACTTAGGGTTAGCCATCCTTTCTTTTCGGTTGCTTTGCGGCGAAGACACGTTGTGAAGGTGGTGCGGGCCGATAGGCTCAGAACGGTTTGGTAGAGTGAGCGCTCTGTTGCGATTCATTGTTGTTCTATCAGTGCGGACGGAAGGGAAGCTCAAGGTACATACATACATACAATGGCCACGTCGTTGTGTACCTTCCAGCTGTACTATTCTTACTAACCCCGTATCACATTGTCGTCTCCGCGGATCCGTGTTTGTGTTTGTGTCTGAGGCCTGGTGAGGGCTTAGTACTCATCTAGGAGTCCGGGATCCGGTGTCACTCAACCCTCTTCCCTTTTTCTGTACCTATTATGCTGCTCCTTCAGCTTGCGTCAATCAGCCAAGTGCAATACCATTCGCTTGACACCGCGCGTATGTACTGTGAACGAACTGATTCCCTCGTTTCACAATTGTTTCAAGACATATGATTTGCAATGCGCTCACCGATGCAAGTGCTTGCGTTCTGCTTGAGGGAGAGACATGTCAAACAAGGGATGTGGATTAATCATTTCGTTTGTATAGGTACTTCCGATAGCAATGGGAAAGCGCCTTGCCCTAAATCTTACACGGGACGTATACCACGTGAGCTTCATTATGCACTTCCGACATTCCAGGCTGGTAGTCTGTTTTAAGGTTTTGATCTGCACTTAACTTCATTCATTTGATTTTCTGATACTTATGCCCCGATTTGAGTATTGAATTTCGCACACCGATTGGCATCCACGTATGCTTCAAAGGGACATCTGCCAGGCTCACCATCGTCACCACAAGTTGAACAAATCTCTTGATCTGAAGTCTCGACTACAGGATCCGAAGCAACGATCCCAACTAGACTATATTCCTTCCCACTGGTATGAAGTTCATTGCGCGACAGGAAAACAAATTCGGTGCACATGCGGGACTGCATACCTCTGACACTGATCTGTTACGACGGCTGGATTGGTCAACGTCTCGCGAAAAACGATCTCCGAGTCGTTCCCAGCGCCTCAAGGCAACAGATGCCCAAGAAGGTGCCGCCATTCCCTCTCCGATTTCGGTAAGTCCTTCAGAAACCGTTATACACTTCCATACGCGGCTTTAGATGGACTCTCATCTGCTGTGCCTAATTGAATAGTCACGAACAGCTATTCAGGGTTGCTCTATGGCTTCTACATATAGGCTGACACGCATCCACGAATCCTTCAATGATAAAGTGCTGTATAAAAGCTGTGTTGACAGATTGGCTTTCGGTGGTCAAAATTTAACCCTTCAGAATGATTCCAGGACCAATTCTTTGATCTACTACATTATTCTCGTTGAATGGTATTGAGCCAATCTTAGAAGTGCACGAAGACATGGTTTTCCTATGTTTCCAAGATGCCCCTGGCAAGAACACTCGGAATCCAGGACAAAAGAGGCGGTTAATGACGATGCCCAACCTTTCTTACGAGGGCGAAGCTAATCTTCCACCCTGAGCGGCACCTTCGTGTGCCCGACTCGTTGGTTTCTAACGCGGCGATAAAAACCCGTAGTAACAACATCCTCGCGAACTTGTGCCCTCCGATATGGCACTGATGACTCGGACCAGAAGCAAAGAGCCAACTAATGCGGTGTCCTGCGTCTGCGTATTAGGCCTCTAGGCGGCGCTCTTGAGACCATTTGCCAGGTCATAACATAAACACCAAAAGAATCCATCGCATCTACCTCCACAAAGAAACTTGTGTTTCATTACATCACTCTCTGCAGTACCCGTACTCATAAAGGTTTGCTTTCCACCTTTTCTCTTCTCTAAATTTCCATAGCCTTTTCACATCGAAGCATGTCAAGAGTTTGCTGCTGCTTCATGACTTCTCTTTCGTTGGCCATTATTGTTCCAACGTTATACATCACCCTCATTCTGAGGTTACTTGCCGGAAGACCCCCCCCCATGACACACCACTTCAGCCAGAGGATACAGAGGACGGACATAGAATTGTAAGGCCCCAGGCTATTTTATGAACCATGCGCCTCTGATACGACGTAAAGATCTCTCTCCACGCTACACTGGTCTCAGCCAATATTCAACAATCTACTATGGTTGTGGAGTGGGGTATCATGAGGGATACCTGCGATTATGGTTGTCCAGAAGTTAACATCTTCTTTGATACGTGAGCCTTTTCGTCTATGGCTCTTGACATTGTACTATACCAAAATCCTTTTGGCAGGAATTTATCTCCTTCAGATGACAAACGTGACCACGGTTATCCAAGTAATAACAGACCCACAGAACCTATCTTCGTATGGAACGCCACGGGAACGACTTCAAGCAATGTTTCAAGCTACGATGTTCTGAGGAATGCTCCCAGGTTTACCACGCATTTCATCATCTACCCAGTGTGCGAAGATTTTCAGAAGAGCTTGCTTATCAGGCACGCAACTCGTGCCTACTACCCTTTTGACTGGTACTACGCTCTTTAAGTTTCGTTACTTATTTGACCTTTTCTACCGGTATGTCAGGTACTGGTCGGGTGTGACGGCATTTGCTCAAGAGACGTTCACAAACAAGTCTGTTGCACTAGCCCTTAGTTCAGCATTTCGATTCGTCGGGTAAGCTTTCTCCCCTTCTCACTCGATCGCTTCACAGAACTTCTTTCAGCAACCTTGCAATTACAACTGGTGTTCAGGAGGCCGACCCCGCCCACTTGGGGGACGCAGGCATTAAAGAGGAAATCATTTTTGCATATGTAATCCTTAAACGCAGTACGCCTGTTATCGGATACTGTCTGGCCATCACTGCCATATTCTGTTCGGTTTTTCCACTTATACTCAATGGATATTCCAAACTTACGTACTTTTGTTATTTCGATAGGGCTCATCACCCTAATGATTTGCTTGATCACTGTCGCAACGGTGATCTTCGGCTTCCGACAACGGAATGAGATCGCTGTGGTACCAATCGGGACTCTGTTCGCTTTTACCCAACTCCGATCCACGATGCCCGGGGCTCACGAAGGATTTGGTTCGTCCATTAAATCTCACTACAGGTCGTTAACTCAAGCCTCTATTGCAGGTGATATACTCGGTGCCTCCTCCTTCATATTGGTGGCCAAAAACCGACTTACTTCTTCCACCAGATTTAATTGGGCTATTGCCATGCCTGATCTTTCTGTCGATCTGCGTACGTGCATGTCATAATTCCCACATAAATATTCAACGTTATTCATATGACTGGGATAGGCGGTGACAATGATTGGCATTTACTTATTTGCGGACCCAGAAGATATTTCTCGCAAAGCCTTCACTTGGGACGAATTAGGTCTGCTTTTATGAGCAGTCTGATGACATGATACTTAGCGAGCTTGCAGTGAAGGTCTTGCATTTTTATATCAGCGACATTTGGAACACTGCCAATGTATTGGCACAAGATGCTGGAGGTTGCACACAGACAGTGAGACGGAAAATATCTAATGTTATCAGGACCGCCTTCACCATTCTTGCTTAATAAGCGTCGAAAGCAATTCTTCTACCATGCCAAGAAGAATCAGTCTCTGGGAACTGGGAGGGAGAAGGATTTAGGACATAACTTCTGCGCTTTCTAAGACATTGGCTGTTGTGGATTTCGCGTATCTGTCACTTCGGTGCATGATTCCACATGTGCCTTAATCGGACTTGGTCTGTGTACTGACTCCCTTGTATTTTCTTGTACCTTCTCCTTTCTTCTTCCAAAGACTGTAATATTCTAGAACATTGTAGAATATGAATACTTGAACTTGTTGGAAATAAATGTCGGCAGGCATGATGAACATGAGGGGTATGGTATGGTGGTAATAGTATGGCGGTAATAGCATCCAAAAATTATCGCCATCGCAAGCAGCATATTAAGTGATCACAAGTGACTAATTTGGGCCACAAGACCACTGTCACACAAAGCACAACAACACGATCGTGGCCCCAACTTCAATTGGTACATTCACCACCCAAGTTTATGTGCCTCTGGCCTTCGCAAGTTAGACTCCATTTACCATACTCACAAGTTGTGTCCACTGCAATTGATCTTTACACAGGTTTGTCCCTGCCAAAACTGCAAGTTGGCAACTCACTAAACTTCATTGCCCATTTTGTAGTTTCGCATCAATAGGGCTTATTTATTCTGTAATACTTAGAATTGAACTGTCAACAGAACTGTTTTGCTATATTTATAACAGGAATTGTGTGACTGTCAATCAATTTTTTGGAAGTCATAACCCAGTTTCACCCCTTCCTCATAACCACCATCTGACACACTCTATTCACCTCTGATCATGGCTTTCCGGCTTCCGATTTCACGTCTCGGACAATGTCAGGATCTCCAAACTTGCCATTCAACCTGTGAACAGTTTTTCCCTGCTGGTCATGTCGACATGGAAGCGACTACTATACCGGCAGTGACTGCTTGCTTCTTTTGCAGCTGCTCAGCAAAAGCTCATCTACAGGTATTTAGGCTATTTTTTCTTTGTGCTCATTCTGACTGGATATGACCTTCATCCCAGAGGAATGTCCCTCCCAGAGTGCTGTCTGTTAATCCTGGAACAACAGTAAAGTCATGGTTGAATATTGTGGCATGTCAAAAACATTAAACATAGTTATTAGGCAAATGGAAACAGCTTTGGTGTTGGTGACAGTGCAAGTACAGATCCATTCAAGGTAAATGTTTCATTTTGATATCAAGATCGTGGCTGAAATCATATCTTAGCGCAATCCTGAGTACTGCGGTGATGGCGCCGGCACGACATTCACTGCAACTCATACCAATGCTTCGAGACCTGCTATGTCAGCTACTGAGGCTACAATACAGGGATCAAGGCAGAGCAGCTCAAGCTCGACAACGGCAGGGTCTAAGGTACCATCAGCAGCAATGGGAGCTCCACCGTTTCGAGATATTGCTGCCAAGCGGAGTCGGGACACAATGGAGGCATTTAATCCTGCCAAAAAGGTGATTATTTATCTTCTCTAATTTTCTGTTGCTCAAATAATGCAGAGCATCACTGAAAAATTTGCAAATCTTATGGGTTGACCCCCCAGGAAGAAGAACAAAGGCACCATGGGAACACCGACAGTGACAGGGTCATCCTTGCAGTCAAAATCGATGGATCAAGAGTTTACTGTGGCCCTCATTGAAGACACTGCAGCTGTATATTCGGAGACAATGTACAGATGCCCTGGTGCCGATAAGTATGATCATTTATATTACTAATGTCAGGCCCGTTAATTAAGAATACAGATTGGTTGCGATGTATAATGCAGGGTTGATTAACTTTGTATCTCTGCTGGGATCCAATGCATTGAATACACAGATCTGAGCCTCCATTGAGTTGGCGTTCGCTGGACTCAAGCCTCCATTGTCATCATACAATGGATGGCAAATCCTGATGCCCCTTGGATCAGGGCAAGGAGGTGTGACACATCTCATTCCGATGAGGCTCAGGGTTCCGGGACTGATCGGTTCCGGAGATATTGCACTGTGCATCAATATTCCATTTTCCTTCATTAATTAAACCTTCGTATACAGGGCCTGTACCAAAAATGCCAAGCCTCGTGGTTACGAAAAGAACACCACATTTCCCAACTTGTTCTGGATCACTCTTCAGCCTGAGAGTCCTAATATCCCCTTTGAGTGGAAGCCTCTACATGCAAGAAACGTGAATACTAAGCCAGCAAGCGACGATGACTATTTGGACTCAGAAGATGACAATATCAATGGTCAGAGCCATGAAAACCTTCAGGTATGTTACTTTCGTATATCCTCTAAATATATTCAGCTCATCCACATTTGCTGTTTAAAGGATACTCAGGAGAAAAGTCCGGGTGTATGTACCTTATCCATCCACTCTATTTGATATCTTACAGATGTTTAGACCGGTCATAGGCCTAACACTGCATCAGAGTCAGGAGGTGGTATTGACGGGGACAGTGTGAGCACTGATTTATTCAGCTATTAGATGTGTACTGATTTTTTTGGTGAAGCTGAATGCGCCTCCCAAGATGAACAAAGTAGGTCACATATGTGACATCCAAAGCTGGCAAACTTAACAGTTCATAGGCGTCAATGGATGCCCTCAAGAAAGAGCCCGAAGAGGTGTATTCACACAGAGAGGTGCCGTCAAACCTCTCTCTGGTATAGAGTTGCTGCTCATCATTTTCTAGGATGAACTGTTGCCTACCAAATCACACAGAGACTCTGCCAGCAAGCCGAGCCTAAACACTGATGTATGTATAGGCTCATTATTAAAAATTCAGTCGATTCATTGTCTTTTACAGCCTCTCCTTTCTGGTCAAACTGATGACAGCAGTTCAAACACTCAACATTTACCCCCCAGTGATTATCATGTTATACTTCGTCTCTTGCACTATATGCAAACACCGGATGATGTCCAACTATGGGTGAGCTTGTTGGCTTTATTCATGATCTGTATTGGTATTGACACAAATAAGTGGGCAGAGAAACCTCACATGTCCTTCCAACACTTCGAAACATCCATGACCATGCTTGAGGGGGTTCTGCATATGTTCAAGACAAACCCGGCCATGTTTTCCTCCCAGCAGATAATTATATTTCTCACCGAAACTATCTATAAGGCACCATTGTCAGACTGGGTTTGGCTAGATGCCGTTTCAGGTCCGTGGACCTCAAGCGACGAGTCAGAGTTTGATTTGTCTTTTATTATCAGTCCTGGTGCGCTTGGCATTGTCTTGAGCTACCTCAAGTACATTTATGGCATCCTTGACCATGAGTTAGCTGACTGTCGCAATGACGTTGCACTTTTCAAAGTTCGCACCTTTTATGTTGCCTTTCTGACAGTTATTTGTAATCTGCTGGCAAAGTTCCGACTCAAGCATGCTCATGAGCACCATCTGTGGGACCCAGATGGATTTCGAGAGCTTTCCACTCTGTTGGCCAAGTATGATAAATGCCTTACGGTAATGTTGCTTCCACATTCTCAAGGTATACAATTAATATTCCATTACTCCTCAGGTCGCAAAATCGAGCCATCACATGTATCAACTGCTAAAGAAGATTGATCTGGAGACCATGACTCCAGCACAGGTCCAATTCGATCTTACCAGCGCATTTCATGATTCAAGCAATCTGAGGATGATGTATGCAGATGTGGTGGTTGGTGGTGAGTTTGGTCTCCATGGGTACTACCGAGACCTCGTAGCATATATTCTTGATGTGATGCCACTTTCTGAGCTGCACCATCATGAGTTTTATCAGCTGTTCTCAAATATGTCTCGTTCCCTTGCATGGAAAGTTGTCAACTATTTCAAGGTGATGTAGTCTCGCTCATATGGTTATTCTGTGGCTGAATATGTACTAGGATGGAAGACACAAAAGTACAAAGACATCGAATAAAAGCAACTCCAAGAACTTGAAGGTGATGCTAACATTAGTGATATACCATTATTCACTCATGGTTGTATGATATAGGAGTAACAAGGTCCCAGAACACGATCCAAGCATAACGCCAAGTAGGCATACCTGTTTTCAATGTGTATACCTTGAAATATATCATGTTTGCATTGTCTGTAGGACTGGAAAATGGAGGATTCTGACCAATGAAAACACTGATACTGACAGTTCAGATGGTAACATCCGAGTTGTGTGCTGTCATTTCTGTTAAACATGCTGACATCAGGTCACAGATATGACAAACACTGCTTTGTTACAATCACAGTGGTATTGTGATATTGAGGAGAATCAACCAAATATCCAATTACGACGAGAGTTGCACCATCCAGGGGTTGCTAATAAGGAATCTAGCAACCGTGAGTGAAGAAAACCACTTATTTCAGTCACTCACATCATAGATTAACAGGAACTACAGGAGGATCTGGTGCAAAAGTGGGTAGAGCAAAGCCTGCATCTACATCAACGTCAAATCACAAACCCAAGCATAAGCCAAAGCCTGCGCCATGTGCAGGCTCTGCATCCAGGCCAGGTTGATCGAGGTCTAGGTTCCATGACCACAGTCATGTTCCTGGCAGTACAAACACTTTCCCCTTGGGTATACCCGGCTACGTCGAGATATCTGATGATTCCAGTGCTGATTGTTCTGGATCAGATATTCCTGTGACGCTCCCTGATGACAAGCTAACATACAGCCTGAAGAAGGCAAAGCTTCTTCAAGGCTGCCAGCTTCCCCTTGCAGTTCTATTGAGTCATGTACTGGCTCAATTTCTGCACCCAAATAGGACAAAGCACCCACCATTAAAAGAGTTTATGGCAAAGTCGTTGAAGGCACATGTCCATGTAGCTCTGCTGGTAAGAGTGTTTTAATCTGACAGCATCAATACTGACTTTCCTTCCTGTTTGGCGTAGCTATATCATTATGATAAGAATGTGTCGGAGTGCACTGACTTCCAGGAGTGTGCAGATGAGGTGTGCAAAGCCATTAATGAAGCCATAACTAGAACTTGTGGTATATAATATATTTAGTCAATGATTAGCTTGAGAAAGGTCTCAATTTCGTCGTCTCATGTGGAAATCATGTTGTGAGAATATCAAAGTCTTTCACATACTACCATCATGTCAGAAAACCGAGGCACAAACCCAGATCCCATCCACCAATTTCTCATTGAATGTCACAATGTCTCCTCTCAAGCAACCTTCATGGCCGACTCTCTTCCCAATGCTGAAATAGCAGCAGTAGAATGAGTTGTTCAGCAGCTATATGCAATGCAGACCATTCTTCATTCTCTAGACGATCATCAGATGACTGATGAGGATGCCAATCAATCAGTTGCTTACATCAATATTGTCTTGAAGCCACTCCAAGACTTCTTGGACAGTCCATCTCCACTTCCATCTGCAACACTACCACAAATTCAAACAGGGAAACCAGGCTGCCCAAGATATGCATTGGACATCCGATGAATTATCCTGTTGCATGATCTTGGAAATACTTGGGATTCTGTGGCAGATGCCATTGGTGTGCATAAAAATACACTATTTAACAACCTGGAATCAGCAGGGCTCTCTTGAGCAAAAAGGGAGCACACACAAATATCAGATGAGGACTTGGATGAGGTAGTTGCAGAGATATCTCTTGTCCATCCTTTCTCTGGCTCTGTTACCATTATGGGAGTGTTAGAGTCGAGAAATATTCATATATCCCGAAAGCATGTACAGGACAGTGTACAAAGGGTTAATGCTATTGGTGTTCTGGTGAGGTGAATCCATCTCCGATCTGATATGCGAATTCACAGTCTGATGATGAAAATTGGATAGGTGGGCAGGTATAATCAAGCACCGTGTATACAAGGTGCAAGGTGCTAATGCATTGTGGCATAATGATGCAAACGAGAAGCTCAGGCCTTGGGGGTTCTGGGTGCATGGGTGTATTGATGGCCACTCAAGGCTGATTATTTATCTGCAGTGCTGCTCAAACAAATGTTCCACTACACTTCTCATCCTATTCCGTAAAGCTCGTACAAGTTGAGTAAAATACAACCTTCACAAGTTCTATCTGAGGTGATGAGTCCCCAAGTTTAGACCACCAGAATCCACAAGTTTTTGCCACAGAAAGCACATGTTGGTAGGTTCTATTTCTTGCATGTTTCAAGTTGATCGTTGTCCACTCAAGTCTACTGGAAGTATTCTATACACGAGCTCCGGAACAGTACTTCCTGTCTTTACATACAGCGGCGATTATGATATATATTCCAATTGTGGGAGCTGACAAATGAAGGAGAAATATGCATTTATGCTGAATGTTACAACCCGTGGGCCATAAGAACTACAATATACTCATGTTGTGAGCTTCGACAATTGCTGTGAGTCTGATAACTGCCTCACAGTACATCTCTATGCCCCAATTGGAATCCTCTGCCTCGAAATCGAAATCTCCCATCACTTCTTTCACAAACTCAATGTCCTCATCATTGTTCAGAGCCACTTCTGCTTCATCTTCTTTGCCTGTAGGTTCTGGGGGAGCAAAGGGGTAGTTATCATTGATATCACCATCAATGCCATAATAAGGATTGCCTCGCACTTCATCCACACTATCTCCAGGATCTCCTGTCCAATAACCATGTTGCATTGCCTTTTCCTGGCTAAGTTCATATAATGCAATAGGTGTCTTGTAGCGCTCTGTGCTGAGTTGGTGGTGATTCCATGCATCACAGGTACGGTCTAGTGATGCCTGTATTCTTTGATAAAACACTAAGAACACACAAATGCAGTGAATCGAATTCTCCATATCCAACAGATCCATCTCTTCAAGATACTGAAAGATCTGCTGGTATGTTTCAAGACTATCCTTGCATACATCAAGCCATAGACGCTCAATTTGGACATTGTGAGTAGATCTATACGAGCCTAGTCAGTTAAGTATTCCAAACAAGGTTTATAATTGAATTGCACTCTACCTGCCATGGAGATAAGCTCGATGCCCTTCTCCCCAGTGTTGAATAAGTTCTGCTTCTATTCCGTTGTTCTCTTTTCCATAGTCACCTCTTGCCCTACTTGGCCATCCAAAAGTCTTCACAGCTTTACGGAATAGGATGAGAAGTGTAGTGGAACATTTGTTTGAGCAGCACTGCAGATAAATAATCAGCCTTGAGTGGCCATCAATACACCCATGCACCCAGAACCCCCAAGGCCTGAGCTTCTCGTTTGCATCATTATGCCACAATGCATTAGCACCTTGCACCTTGTATACACGGTGCTTGATTATACCTGCCCACCTATCCAATTTTCATCATCAGACTGTGAATTCGCATATCAGATCGGAGATGGATTCACCTCACCAGAACACCAATAGCATTAACCCTTTGTACACTGTCCTGTACATGCTTTCGGGATATATGAATATTTCTCGACTCTAACACTCCCATAATGGTAACAGAGCCAGAGAAAGGATGGACAAGAGATATCTCTGCAACTACCTCATCCAAGTCCTCATCTGATATTTGTGTGTGCTCCCTTTTTGCTCAAGAGAGCCCTGCTGATTCCAGGTTGTTAAATAGTGTATTTTTATGCACACCAATGGCATCTGCCACAGAATCCCAAGTATTTCCAAGATCATGCAACAGGATAATTCATCGGATGTCCAATGCATATCTTGGGCAGCCTGGTTTCCCTGTTTGAATTTGTGGTAGTGTTGCAGATGGAAGTGGAGATGGACTGTCCAAGAAGTCTTGGAGTGGCTTCAAGACAATATTGATGTAAGCAACTGATTGATTGGCATCCTCATCAGTCATCTGATGATCGTCTAGAGAATGAAGAATGGTCTGCATTGCATATAGCTGCTGAACAACTCATTCTACTGCTGCTATTTCAGCATTGGGAAGAGAGTCGGCCATGAAGGTTGCTTGAGAGGAGACATTGTGACATTCAATGAGAAATTGGTGGATGGGATCTGGGTTTGTGCCTCGGTTTTCTGACATGATGGTAGTATGTGAAAGACTTTGATATTCTCACAACATGATTTCCACATGAGACGACGAAATTGAGACCTTTCTCAAGCTAATCATTGACTAAATATATTATATACCACAAGTTCTAGTTATGGCTTCATTAATGGCTTTGCACACCTCATCTGCACACTCCTGGAAGTCAGTGCACTCCGACACATTCTTATCATAATGATATAGCTACGCCAAACAGGAAGGAAAGTCAGTATTGATGCTGTCAGATTAAAACACTCTTACCAGCAGAGCTACATGGACATGTGCCTTCAACGACTTTGCCATAAACTCTTTTAATGGTGGGTGCTTTGTCCTATTTGGGTGCAGAAATTGAGCCAGTACATGACTCAATAGAACTGCAAGGGGAAGCTGGCAGCCTTGAAGAAGCTTTGCCTTCTTCAGGCTGTATGTTAGCTTGTCATCAGGGAGCGTCACAGGAATATCTGATCCAGAACAATCAGCACTGGAATCATCAGATATCTCGACGTAGCCGGGTATACCCAAGGGGAAAGTGTTTGTACTGCCAGGAACATGACTGTGGTCATGGAACCTAGACCTCGATCAACCTGGCCTGGATGCAGAGCCTGCACATGGCGCAGGCTTTGGCTTATGCTTGGGTTTGTGATTTGACGTTGATGTAGATGCAGGCTTTGCTCTACCCACTTTTGCACCAGATCCTCCTGTAGTTCCTGTTAATCTATGATGTGAGTGACTGAAATAAGTGGTTTTCTTCACTCACGGTTGCTAGATTCCTTATTAGCAACCCCTGGATGGTGCAACTCTCGTCGTAATTGGATATTTGGTTGATTCTCCTCAATATCACAATACCACTGTGATTGTAACAAAGCAGTGTTTGTCATATCTGTGACCTGATGTCAGCATGTTTAACAGAAATGACAGCACACAACTCGGATGTTACCATCTGAACTGTCAGTATCAGTGTTTTCATTGGTCAGAATCCTCCATTTTCCAGTCCTACAGACAATGCAAACATGATATATTTCAAGGTATACACATTGAAAACAGGTATGCCTACTTGGCGTTATGCTTGGATCGTGTTCTGGGACCTTGTTACTCCTATATCATACAACCATGAGTGAATAATGGTATATCACTAATGTTAGCATCACCTTCAAGTTCTTGGAGTTGCTTTTATTCGATGTCTTTGTACTTTTGTGTCTTCCATCCTAGTACATATTCAGCCACAGAATAACCATATGAGCGAGACTACATCACCTTGAAATAGTTGACAACTTTCCATGCAAGGGAACGAGACATATTTGAGAACAGCTGATAAAACTCATGATGGTGCAGCTCAGAAAGTGGCATCACATCAAGAATATATGCTACGAGGTCTCGGTAGTACCCATGGAGACCAAACTCACCACCAACCACCACATCTGCATACATCATCCTCAGATTGCTTGAATCATGAAATGCGCTGGTAAGATCGAATTGGACCTGTGCTGGAGTCATGGTCTCCAGATCAATCTTCTTTAGCAGTTGATACATGTGATGGCTCGATTTTGCGACCTGAGGAGTAATGGAATATTAATTGTATACCTTGAGAATGTGGAAGCAACATTACCGTAAGGCATTTATCATACTTGGCCAACAGAGTGGAAAGCTCTCGAAATCCATCTGGGTCCCACAGATGGTGCTCATGAGCATGCTTGAGTCGGAACTTTGCCAGCAGATTACAAATAACTGTCAGAAAGGCAACATAAAAGGTGCGAACTTTGAAAAGTGCAACGTCATTGCGACAGTCAGCTAACTCATGGTCAAGGATGCCATAAATGTACTTGAGGTAGCTCAAGACAATGCCAAGCGCACCAGGACTGATAATAAAAGACAAATCAAACTCTGACTCGTCGCTTGAGGTCCACGGACCTGAAACGGCATCTAGCCAAACCCAGTCTGACAATGGTGCCTTATAGATAGTTTCGGTGAGAAATATAATTATCTGCTGGGAGGAAAACATGGCCGGGTTTGTCTTGAACATATGCAGAACCCCCTCAAGCATGGTCATGGATGTTTCGAAGTGTTGGAAGGACATGTGAGGTTTCTCTGCCCACTTATTTGTGTCAATACCAATACAGATCATGAATAAAGCCAACAAGCTCACCCATAGTTGGACATCATCCGGTGTTTGCATATAGTGCAAGAGACGAAGTATAACATGATAATCACTGGGGGGTAAATGTTGAGTGTTTGAACTGCTGTCATCAGTTTGACCAGAAAGGAGAGGCTGTAAAAGACAATGAATCGACTGAATTTTTAATAATGAGCCTATACATACATCAGTGTTTAGGCTCGGCTTGCTGGCAGAGTCTCTGTGTGATTTGGTAGGCAACAGTTCATCCTAGAAAATGATGAGCAGCAACTCTATACCAGAGAGAGGTTTGACGGCACCTCTCTGTGTGAATACACCTCTTCGGGCTCTTTCTTGAGGGCATCCATTGACGCCTATGAACTGTTAAGTTTGCCAGCTTTGGATGTCACATATGTGACCTACTTTGTTCATCTTGGGAGGCGCATTCAGCTTCACCAAAAAAATCAGTACACATCTAATAGCTGAATAAATCAGTGCTCACACTGTCCCCGTCAATACCACCTCCTGACTCTGATGCAGTGTTAGGCCTATGACCGGTCTAAACATCTGTAAGATATCAAATAGAGTGGATGGATAAGGTACATACACCCGGACTTTTCTCCTGAGTATCCTTTAAACAGCAAATGTGGATGAGCTGAATATATTTAGAGGATATACGAAAGTAACATACCTGAAGGTTTTCATGGCTCTGACCATTGATATTGTCATCTTCTGAGTCCAAATAGTCATCGTCGCTTGCTGGCTTAGTATTCACGTTTCTTGCATGTAGAGGCTTCCACTCAAAGGGGATATTAGGACTCTCAGGCTGAAGAGTGATCCAGAACAAGTTGGGAAATGTGGTGTTCTTTTCGTAACCACGAGGCTTGGCATTTTTGGTACAGGCCCTGTATACGAAGGTTTAATTAATGAAGGAAAATGGAATATTGATGCACAGTGCAATATCTCCGGAACCGATCAGTCCCGGAACCCTGAGCCTCATCGGAATGAGATGTGTCACACCTCCTTGCCCTGATCCAAGGGGCATCAGGATTTGCCATCCATTGTATGATGACAATGGAGGCTTGAGTCCAGCGAACGCCAACTCAATGGAGGCTCAGATCTGTGTATTCAATGCATTGGATCCCAGCAGAGATACAAAGTTAATCAACCCTGCATTATACATCGCAACCAATCTGTATTCTTAATTAACGGGCCTGACATTAGTAATATAAATGATCATACTTATCGGCACCAGGGCATCTGTACATTGTCTCCGAATATACAGCTGCAGTGTCTTCAATGAGGGCCACAGTAAACTCTTGATCCATCGATTTTGACTGCAAGGATGACCCTGTCACTGTCGGTGTTCCCATGGTGCCTTTGTTCTTCTTCCTGGGGGGTCAACCCATAAGATTTGCAAATTTTTCAGTGATGCTCTGCATTATTTGAGCAACAGAAAATTAGAGAAGATAAATAATCACCTTTTTGGCAGGATTAAATGCCTCCATTGTGTCCCGACTCCGCTTGGCAGCAATATCTCGAAACGGTGGAGCTCCCATTGCTGCTGATGGTACCTTAGACCCTGCCGTTGTCGAGCTTGAGCTGCTCTGCCTTGATCCCTGTATTGTAGCCTCAGTAGCTGACATAGCAGGTCTCGAAGCATTGGTATGAGTTGCAGTGAATGTCGTGCCGGCGCCATCACCGCAGTACTCAGGATTGCGCTAAGATATGATTTCAGCCACGATCTTGATATCAAAATGAAACATTTACCTTGAATGGATCTGTACTTGCACTGTCACCAACACCAAAGCTGTTTCCATTTGCCTAATAACTATGTTTAATGTTTTTGACATGCCACAATATTCAACCATGACTTTACTGTTGTTCCAGGATTAACAGACAGCACTCTGGGAGGGACATTCCTCTGGGATGAAGGTCATATCCAGTCAGAATGAGCACAAAGAAAAAATAGCCTAAATACCTGTAGATGAGCTTTTGCTGAGCAGCTGCAAAAGAAGCAAGCAGTCACTGCCGGTATAGTAGTCGCTTCCATGTCGACATGACCAGCAGGGAAAAACTGTTCACAGGTTGAATGGCAAGTTTGGAGATCCTGACATTGTCCGAGACGTGAAATCGGAAGCTGGAAAGCCATGATCAGAGGTGAATAGAGTGTGTCAGATGGTGGTTATGAGGAAGGGGTGAAACTGGGTTATGACTTCCAAAAAATTGATTGACAGTCACACAATTCCTGTTATAAATATAGCAAAACAGTTCTGTTGACAGTTCAATTCTAAGTATTACAGAATAAATAAGCCCTATTGATGCGAAACTACAAAATGGGCAATGAAGTTTAGTGAGTTGCCAACTTGCAGTTTTGGCAGGGACAAACCTGTGTAAAGATCAATTGCAGTGGACACAACTTGTGAGTATGGTAAATGGAGTCTAACTTGCGAAGGCCAGAGGCACATAAACTTGGGTGGTGAATGTACCAATTGAAGTTGGGGCCACGATCGTGTTGTTGTGCTTTGTGTGACAGTGGTCTTGTGGCCCAAATTAGTCACTTGTGATCACTTAATATGCTGCTTGCGATGGCGATAATTTTTGGATGCTATTACCGCCATAGTATGGCTCAAATGAACACATGTTGACATACAAATACATAGGTGATGGTGGTACGAAGCCAAGAAGCGGTAGCGATTGGTACGAAAATCAAAATAAAGTAAAACAGAAAAGGGCAAACTGTCTGCCTGGTGGTTGTGGAACTATTATCCTTAACAGAACTCTTGTGTATATAAACTTGAACGTATGATTGTAGTAAATCTTAACTAGTCTACTACTTTCAGACTTCAATACCCCTCACACTGCGTGAATCCTCAACTATGTTAAGAATCAGGGTATTTTGAGTAATACATGAAGTAACAGTTACTCGAATCAAACCCAAATTGTGAGTGAGGATGTCTGTAAGTCAAGTTCCAACCACTGAGAGGGATCTGTAGGGGTGGTAACAAGCGCTAGACATAGTTAACAGGGCGTCGACAAGTGCTAGGCGTAACCGATGTGGTAGTGCACGCTGGACATTACGTGGAATACATGTCACTGGTGATCCAGCCGCTTCTAACCATTTCCTAATTCTTTCATCTACTTTTGCTCTCTTCTATCTTACTCTTTCTCTTCATAGCTTCCCCCGGCTTCTCATTCAAGATGCTATGACTTTCAATGCACCTCACCGAATCTGGTCGATGATCGAGGATCAACACGACATCACGGAATTTGTCTGAGGGGTCATAGTACCCTGTCAATTAATTGGACAGAAGGGTACAATTTCATTTAAATTCTATACTAAATATTCTTCATATAACAGACTATTCTTATTTATACAACCCCCACCATATCCTATACACACCAGACACGAGTCTCAGAGGCAGGACAGATCATCTTCAGATGGCAATGAGGATCGAGCGGTGACAGAGTGGTGACCCGTACACTAGCACTGAGGTTACAGTGATACTCTCCCTATATGGAATTGTGCCTATCCCGAGACGTTCTAGCCTGCCAGACAAGACTAGCTATGGATTTTTCTTACTCCTTTTTGTCCGATCTTTTCCCTTCTATGATGAATATTGACTGGCTGGGGCCCTGGCCATGCAGGAGTATGTGTACGGCTACCCCCTTTATGATGTATAAAGAAGAAGTAGAGGGAAATACAACCTTACCTTCTGTGTCACAACGAGCAAGCGCCAACTGAGCTTAACGAGCCTGAGTACCGAATACAAGACTGACCTGCTCAACTTTTTGTGATTGGTGCCTTAGAACCCCTGGTACCCCTCTATGACTTTATATGTCAGTGTCTGATTAGCTAATATTTTCATTTGATTAACATGGTTATATATTAACAAGCTTCCATCCCATGTCTTCGTCATGATTGCCAGACCCTTGTACCTCAGGTCTTGGCAACCTGACTACGACATGGAACTTCAGCTTGTTGGGGCCTGCCCCAAACCTGGCTTATTACTTAAATTCTGAGATGTTAGTTTTAGAGAAAATATATATTATGATCATAATAGAGCTTCAGGATATACAATATTCAAAGTATTTGTACCCTTTTCTGTATCTGGAAAGAGAACTTGAATGTGCTGTCCTGAAGTGCAGCAGCTAAGTGCTACATAGAGTTGTCCATGAGAAAAAACAGGAGTACGTAAATCTAATCCAATATAAGTAACTGACTGTCCTTGAGACTTGTTGATTGTCATTGCAAATGCCAGCCTGACTGGAAACTGGCGACATGAAAATGCAATGGGAAGTTCAGATGTATCTGCA
The DNA here is from genome assembly GCA_030435655.1 of Armillaria novae-zelandiae. Lineage (NCBI taxonomy): Eukaryota > Fungi > Basidiomycota > Agaricomycetes > Agaricales > Physalacriaceae > Armillaria > Armillaria novae-zelandiae. Next base: position 514,016 of record JAUEPR010000015.1, on the reverse strand, counting down.
TTGATTGTGATGCATGGAATAAAGACAACTTTGCCAGCATTGTTTCCACTAAGAAGACGACACTCTAATACATGGGGGCAACAACGTGTGAGAATCATTCGTGTCCCATTGCATAGGCCATTTCCTGGATCCAAATTGCAGAGAAGCATAAGAGGACATCCAATTTTGAGAGCCAGCCTTGAATGTGGCAACCCAGAAGCATTGAAATTTTGAAGAAATTCTACTGGATAAAGAGTAGTAGGATCATCCAACTCTTCTATTATCTTGTCTGTACTCCAATAGACTGCCTCTTGTCCTGGAAACATATCCAGAACCTGTTGATTGATTTCATCAACATCATCATTGCGCCCAGAGAGAATTGTTCGTTCTAAAAAAAAGTGATCTTCAAAATGGCCAGCTTGAATGTTTGGATAAATGTAACTGATAAGTCCAGAAAGTGATGGGTTCGTAAGGCACATAGAATCTGGAAGAGAGATCATTCTATCCTCAGTGAGTCCTTCTCCTGCACCAACAGTAAGCAGCCATTGAGCAAACTCTACATTTTCAGGAGTCTGATCCAGACGCATGTTTTTCTTCAAATGAATGACCTGGATCTGAGGCCATAATGGTGAACGGCGAAATGAAGCTGCAACAATTTGCTCTCGTGATCCCCTTGAAACAACAGGCAATGTCTGATGAAAGTCTCCTAAAGTCAATAATCAGAAAGGTCAATCCATAGAGTCATATAATTAATACACATACCACCAAAAAGAACAGTTAGTCCACCAAAAGGAGCATCATTATTGCGGATATCACGAAGAGTGCAGTCAACAGTTTCAATATCATGCCGATTTTGCATAGGAACTTCATCCCAGATGATAAGAGAAGCTCGACAAAGAAGTTCAGCCAGATGGGTTCCTTTGCAAATGTGGCATGTTGTATTATCACGTGAAGGAATTGGAATTTTAAAAGTGGTGTGGCTTGTACATCCTCCTACTAAAAGAATTGCTGCTATACCGGAGGAAGCACAGGCTAATACAATCAATCCTTGGGCACGAACAGCTGCAGCAATAGTATTACACACAAAAGTCTTTCCACCACCTCCAGCACTATGAAGAAATACTAATTTCCCTTGCTTATGAGTAACAGAATCAATAATTATGTCAAAAGCAATCTTTTGCTCTGCATTGAATGTTTGAAGATTCTTAGCAACTAATTGCTGAAGAGATGGAATATCATAGGTCAGCTGTGCAGCCAGGAGAGGGTTATCCTCATATGCAGCCCAGTCCATAGTAGAGGCTGGCATCTGGGTCCACTCAGAAAGACGATGGCCATGAGATTGAAGAAGCCTATCAATAAGGTGGAGACCAAAATCATAGAGCTGGGCATCTGTTGGATTTGGAACATCACGTTGGTGGAGTTTATGTGCCAAATCATCACAAATATTATGCTTGAACTGTTCCCATAACTCATCTGGCTTTGCTGGATGACAAAAGAGAAGAAGAGTTGCAAACAGTGATCGCAATTGTGCTCCTGACTTCATAATAGCTGCCTCCTCTAAGCACTGCTTCCATTCATTATCATTTTCCAGCAAACCCATAGCAATGCATGCCTCCTTGAAAGTAGCATACTCCACATTGTTTATAGTGCATAGATGTTGAAAGGATTGAGCACCGGCAACAGCAGTCAAAAGAAGCCGTAGATAGAATCGTTCACCTGATGAGGGTGCAGCTTGATACATTTGACCAATAGTAATACCAATAGTAGTGTATCTTTGGCGTAACTTCCATGCCTTTTTATTCCAGGTATAATGAGCAGGGGTATCCTGATATAAATATTGGTGTGCATTTGGATCCTTTTTATTGAGCTCAAACCATTGTAATAGAGTGGTTGTCTTTTCTTCTGCAGCTGCTAATATTTGTTCTGGACTGGCATTCTCATCATATGTAATGAGCTGTTCATCAGGAAGATGAACCTGAAGACGAACAACATCTGGTTCCTCTTGATGTAGTCGAAATCCAAAGATCCTCCAACATGATTCAATAGCAGAAATATAGCGTGCATCCAAAAACTCTTTGATCTCATCATGATCCCAAACCTCTAATGTAGTCCTATCATGGCCCTTGTATATGTATTTGTGGATATATTTAATGGCCTTGATAGTAACACAAACCTCCACATTGATGTGGCAGTCATAATGTGCACTGAGATAAGGATTGTATGGAACAACATTACGATTGTCATAGACAGTACATTTGTCACCATCTATTTTAACATACTGTCGACCATTGTTAGGATGTGCCAGATTGGGATATCCATCAGTGGTGAATTCAGTGTGTTCATTGAATTCTTTTGGATAGTTCTTTGTGCAACGACCATCTTTTATACAGTGATGATCACAGGGACCATGCACCATACATCTTGTGATAATCTCATACAGAATTGGATATTTTTCAGGATCTGGAATTTGAGCACATGAGACTGAATCAGCATCAGCAGGTGTATGGATTTTATATTCAGAATCCAAAAATATCAGAAGATGCATATGAGGGAGTCCACGCTTCTGAAATTCAATAGTATGCACCATAGCTTTAACTTTGCCAAATATTCCACCCTTCTTGATTTCCTTCAGTAAGGCCTCCTTTTTCAGCTCAAAAACTCTTGCTACAACATCTGGTCAGTCCTCTGCCTTTTGATTTTGTCCATCTGTACACTTTAAAGCCTCTACAATTTCTGGCCACTTTGGATTAGCTGTCATTGTAAGAAAGATATCTGGCTTTTGCAAGGCTCTACAAATGGCCATAGAGTCTTGATACAGCTGATACATTGCATGGGGGCTTCCAGTACGTGATGATGGTAAGACAAATTGTTTGCCAGTATTTGCAAACCCATCTTCATTAGTAGCTGCATCAACTACCCCCTTATAGAGATCTGCACAAATAGTTGTCTGGTTCTTGCGAACCCAGCTGAGATTATTTTGTTCAATTGATGCCCATGCATCCACAAAATACTGTTGTGTCAGTTTTCCTCCCCTAAATAGTGGTACATTTGGCTCAGTTGCTGGACGATGGTGCAGATGATAAGCATAATACATATGCTGAGTAAGTCTTGTCTGTTTTCAGGTGCTTCTTGCAGTCTCTTCCAGGAGCATGTCTGGATTCCAACCTAATTCTCCATAGGGAAAAAGAAGAACATAATGAAGAGGTTGATAAGTCGGATGAAGTTGGCTAAGGCGGTGAAGAGAATGATCATGCATATGTAAAACAATATCCTGATATGGTTTAACAATTTCAGTTCCATCTCCAGGAATAATAGCAGCCAACTCATCAGCTGTTGGAAGATTATATCGTTGCCCATCGGTACCATCACCTACATGCAATCGTACTTCAATATTTGGATACTCCTCATAAGGCTTGTCTTTCATAATGAGATATGCATCGCAATATAAATCAACATATGGATTTACATCTTGCAGTAAATCCTGTAGTTGAGACACAATTCCAGAGTGTAGATTAGGATTGTGATGATTGTGCATACGTAGGGCTTCTGCTGGATCGTGTATATACAGCTGTGCATAAGACAACTCCTCTCCTTCTTTTGGCAGCAAAGATCCCATCTGATGATGAAGCTTGCCAGATATACGGAAGCAGTATGGTCCAGAAGAATTGGTGATTGCCTCATCAATATTTACAGCTACAGATGTAAATGACAATGCTGCATTGTATTGTCTGATATCATAAAGAAAGGCTTTTGACATTGAATCATTGCCAAAGAGAAGATTTCGGAGAATAGTAGGAGCTGGACAAAGAGGAGGCAAATTAATTTGTCCTTGAAGGCAGCACATGCCAAAACGGGGATTGCTCTTGGATGAATTTTTTATATGTTCATCAAACCAATGTGGTGCTCCACAATGCTCACAAACCCATTTCATCTTTCCCAAATCTTGCTGACAGCATGGTTCAACATATGGGTGTCTGGCCTGAGGAAGAGATGTAGAAATAGGTGGTAATGGTGGTGATAATGATCGTGATCGTGATCTTGATCTTGATCATGATTCTGGTGGTGGTGGTGGTGATTCTGGTGGTGATGGTACAGAATGAGGATTGGTATCTACATTTGTGCTCTGTCTCTGTTCTCTTTGATTATGATTATCTGATGAAACAGAAACAGAATGATGACTATTTAGCTGAATAGGAGCACCACCTCGGGCACTACCACATGGCCTTCTATGTTGTCCACATCTTGTAAGAAATACAGGTAGAGATGGAATAGTAGGCATTGGATGTTCTACTGGATGATCTAACTGAGATGGAATTCGTGTCTCTGGTGGTATATAAAGCTGTGGAAGTGGAACATCAGGATCAGGACCTGGATGTTGTGATCGACCCCTACGATGAGAGGGTGAAGTCATCTGTAGGCGCTGAAGACAATCACGCTCTCTCTCTGACTGGTGATCATGCTCTGGTGTAACAGGAGGAGGAAATTGGAAGGTATTATTCTCATGGGTGGGAGTTGATGGTTCCCTAATAAAGAAGAGAGATTATGAGCATACATTAATGGTGGAAGCTACTGAAATAGACATACATGGCAGTGCAGCAAGAAATCACCTGATTACAGCAGGACAGTTTAGACTGAGAGCAATCAGAAACAGAATCTGACAGTGAGCTTTAGAAAGCCACCACTGTAACAGGAAACACAAAGAATAGACTGATCTGCTTGAAGAAGAGACATCAGCAAAAACCACAGATTCAGTAAAGATAAGGGAGCAGTACTGTGAAAACTCCACCAAACAGGGCTATTAGGAAGCTATGAGAAGGATGTATATAACAGGAAAATAAAATAATACTTACCTGTGACAGGGGAGACTGACAGTCAATGGGGAAGATGAGGGGAGGGAGGAAAGTGCCGGAATGGCATGGGTGCAGCATGGCCCAGGCTGTGGCAGTGCTGACTGGTCATTCAATAGCCGGTCGTGGCAGTGCTCACTGGGAAAGACTGAAAATTCAAAGTCTGGTAATTTACATAAGCATTTCTGTGGCTGTGTGTGAACTGTCTTATATATATGATATTTTCTCTTTTGAAATAAATTTATCAAACACTTTAAAACACATATTCATAAACTTAGGCATTGCAAAATATATATATTAAAGACTTAATTAGCCATATTTGCTGATGAATGGGTGAGTAGCAACCCTTATCATTCAACACTCATCATCGTGCAGACATGGCAGTGGCTGTGGGTTCTGCTGCTCGCTTGTCATCCTCTACTGCTTTTACAGCTCGTAGCCATCCCCAAAGAATCAACCAGCAGTCAAGGCCAGTGCAACACTTTCCGATTCCCAATCTGAGAGCATTCCCGCTAACATCTGTTAGGTGGGAGGTCATTAACAGCAAGGTCATACTTACTAATTCCTACCATCAGACACAAGAGTTTCCTCAATGAACCATCCTGGTCTTGACATCAACATCTTTGATGAATGGCAATGACGTCCATATATATCAATTTAAGGGAGTGTAAATTCAATATCTCATGTGCCAGTTGTAGTTGGCCTTTCAGGCCAAGATTAGTCGAATGATGTCAACTACTCTTTGGGCCTGCAAGGCTACCTACAACTTTTGTATGGGGTAAATCTATACTCCCCAAAGGAGCTATTTAGAGGTCATGGATTATATGAACTAGTGCAATCGTGGAAGGTTTGAATTCCCTTGGAATTATTTATGACATGAAACACCAACTAATACTACCTCCAGATCACTGAGCGGGACCAACATGATATCATCATCCTGGGGGAAGCCCTGTTATGCAAGAGCAGGAGCAATGATGAAAAAGTTGTCATCGTGTGGAAGTGTGTTATACAAAAAGTGTTTATAGTATGTATATTAAGGCGATCAAGATGGGGAAGGGTGCAATGTGGGAAAAGGGAGTTTGGGGGGAAATGTAAATATAGTGGACTGAGATTTCATGAAGAAATTTTGGACATCAAGCATAGAATGAATTGATACGTTCCCCATGAACATGTTACTTAATTTTAGCATTTCTTTTGGGTCGAAATCATTGGGGGCCTGGGTTGTATTAATCTCGATGGTAATTGCTGACAAAGCATCCTATCGAGCTCGATGGCTGTGCTGACAAAGCATTCAATCGAGCTCGATGGCAAAGTGCTGACAAATCATTCTATCGAGCTCGATGAGATTGCTCAGTAAAGATTTTCGAGGTTCTTGTTTCTAAGTTCACTGATAGGTGCACAATGGAACTGGGATTGGTTATATGATTGTCAAGGATATTTAACCACTAGGTACTGAACTATATGGGGTCTTGTATTGGTAATTTAAGATAAGGAATGGAATAACAGTAGTCCCATAGACAGTAGTAAAGGTATGATAGTAAGGAAACGAATGTAGAAGGATTAACAACAGATAAGGAAGGTGGTCTAGATAAGTGACACATATGGTTCTGCGTTCTAGAAAGTACAAGAGATAGACGATATGGAACGGACCATTACATGTTGTCGAAGTTCAGACAGCTCTTCTTCCACACACTCATGCATTATTGGTATTTACCGGCTCCTCATGGAACAAGATGTGTGGTTAGTCACGCTAACCTTCGACACTATGAGGGTACCATATGCAAAGGGGTAAGCAACTTTTGACACAGCATCCTTATTTGCAGTCACAAGGATTTATTTTTATTGCTTGAATATCACGATTGTTGAAAAAAAAAATATTATCACATTTAGATCTATGTACATAAAAATGCATAGTAAATTGGTTCCTTTTCAAATAAACTAGAATGAATTTTTACTTGCCTTATATGTAGCACAGAATGTCTCTGGGGTCATACTACTTTATATAGTAAAAACAAATATGTGCAAATACCAGGTATCGATATAACCAGAGCAGGTCAGTCTTGTATTCGGTACCCGAGCATTGAAGGTAAACCAAATCAGACATATTAATATTCATTTCTCTAGGTATTTTTCTATATTTCTATGAAGTACTACCCTCCACGAGCATGACTCACTCGCTATTTAGCATTTGATGTCAGAACGACATTTACTGCAACACTGATCAAAGATGCTTAAATCACACAGTTAAGTAGACATTGAAGAGTAGTGAAAATGTATTGTTTTGTAAGTAATACAGGCAGTGTTTATATATTAGAGCCTTTGAGTCATTGATATTCTACAATGTTCCATAGTATTCTAGTATCAGCAAGAAGAACAGAGAAAATAAGAGAAAATACTGGTAAGCCAAGGTCAACACTGAGAAGGCTGAGAGCAAGCATATGTTGACTCATACTCAAGCCAGAAAAGACCCCGATATCCATAACAAACTACGCCACATGCTTGCTGCCACAAATTATCAGATACTCCTAGCACTTGGTGTTATCTCTTCCCTGTATTTGTTTCGTGCTGATAGGCTTTCTATATCGGAAATTTCTCTGTGCTTATGGTCTATTACCCTCTAGTAATTCCTTTGTGCTTGCTGTCTTCATTTATCTCAAAAGTCGGACCGCTTAGGGCTTATTATGACCCTTCACTGAAATCCATTCTCTTCACTAATGATATACATCCTTCCAATCAATCCTACCTCCCTTCCATCACTACTTCTCACCTTGTCCTCAAAAATCCGGATTTTCGGTGTATTCTTGACATTGAAGTCAATATTTTATAATGATTATCTGGTCTACTGTGAGATTATGACCAAAAGAAGATGTGTAATCCTTTGTGCTGCATTTGCGTCATGATGAAGCCGAGAGGAAATTATAGTAGGCATATATGCAGCAGGCTAGGAAGAGGGTGGACATTTTGTATTTGCTCTCTTTCTATTATTCACCACCCATGCCTCTGGGACACAATTATTTCCTGGCATATACAAGGTGGTATATTGAATATGAACAAATATGAAGCTGCTGATCTTACACTGCATGGAGAATTCAATATTCTTGGCTGAAATATTGAATTCTATAACTGTATATTTTTTCAAGAATCTTGGCCACAGTATCAAACCATTATTCTTAATATTATTCCAATAATCCTGTATATCGAAGAAATATTGTAAAATTCCCAAATATTGAAAGATTATTGAGAATATTATTTCAATATTTGTGTGTAATATATGAAATTAATATACAGTTATAAATTTGAATATTATAGGACAGAATATGGAATTCTCCATACAGTGTTATGACCTTTTAGCATCCGATGGAAGACCGAGGCAGAGAATTGCCACTGATCGCCCACTGTCTTAATTACCATGATAGCATCTAATCATGGCGCCCCGGCCCACGGCTCGATTCATCGTAGTTCCATGGATCAGGCTCGATATTATTCGATTGCTATTGATGAGCCAGTCTAACAACAACCGGCGAACGCTAGTCAAAATTTCCCATGGTGAGTGGATATAAAATGGACATTGATTGGAGTTCCGTGTCTGAGGTGGCACGCAGAGAATTGTGGAGCAGCACTATCCTAGCACTTAAATCCTTTGGAGCGCGCACAATTAGCGTAACGTCGCGACTAATAGCACGGCCTTAGGTTGGCGGATGATCCTAAACAGAGATGGTGACGGTAGCTACTGATCCCTTGTCGCTTGCCGAGACGTTACGAGTCGATGAACATGGGCACATGTGTGAAACGAGGATGTTTGTGCTGACCAAACAATGCGCCGACATTGAACAGACGTCTGGGAGTCATCGAGAGCGATGGGGGTCCTCAAGAGTTTAATGGCAAGTTCATATTAAGTGAATGATTCACAAAGGACGCGTCGTATACTGTTGTTTAGGGGCCCGAAGCAGATAGAATCGTTAGAATCGTAATGCGAGATTCGCTAGACAAATTGGTACCAGTACGGAACAAAGCAGGCTCGGCAAACTCCGTGCCGAACCTCATCACAAGCACCGAGCATCATTCAATGTCATGCCTTTTACCCTCACCCAACAGCGTTGCCCAGACCCAACAGTCGAAGGATCCGGTGAGGATGGCTGGAAATTGCTCCCAGACATTGCTCAAGCTACTCTACACCCTAAATGGGCTGTCAATAACGAGAAAGGAGCATATCTGGTAAGTTTTCGTCCACTTCACCTATTTTTCTCATAGATACAAACCCTTCAAAGCCTGTCTATCAAACAAACGGCCTGGACATGACTGAAGTTACGAGGGCGGTCATTATCTTGCAAGGAAAGGCGAGTTACATCTCTGAATTAGGACCCGTTATTCTGTTAATATCATCGCATAGCATAGGGCTTGCTGGTCTGGTGCGCACCTACGACAACATATGTTGCTGTTGCACTCACGACCCTCAATCAGACTGGAATGCAGCAAACAATGCACTTTCCAAGGCGGTTTACAATGATCCCTCTATCAAACGTAGCGAGATATCCATTACGTGTCCATGCTTCCTCGCGGAGGCTGATCTCAGTGAGGGGGCTGCACAGGACGGACAGCTCTTATGGGGGAAAACGAATTGGATCAGCGGAAGCCGCAATGTCGGCCCCGACTCTGTTACCGGCGTTAGCAGCTTTGACGTCCTGGATGCACTAGTGGCGTATTACATGGATAGAAATCTATATCCAAATCTAAAGGTGACGAGTTTGTTTGTCAATCAGAGGCAATTTTGTCACTTATTCTCAGGTCCTCGTCGTCGGAGGTCATTCTGCTGGTGGCCAAATGGCCCAGCGTTACGCAATTTTGAGACCATCGACCGACGACGATGACAGGTTGCATTTCTGGATCGGTAATCCCTCTTTTCTCGGTGGTCCGACAGAAGGGGTTAAATTGATTACATACAGCCAATCCTGGATCTCTTTGTTGGCTGACGCCGAATCGCCCGATTCCAAACAATCGATGCGAAGGGGTGGATGCGTTCAAGTATGGCTTGGCATCGAATTTCCCGGCTTATGCAAGCAAGAATGCTCGTGCTCTTGGAAGGGAAGGTATCGTCAAGAGATACCATAGCCGTACCCTTAACTATGCTTGGGGACTGGTTAGCGAGACATTTTATCTCTCGAAGATTCTACTGAAGCATACTTTTAGAAAGATGAAGGAAATGGAGACACTCGAGCTCAAGCACAGGTAATTAGCCATGTTCATCTGACCATCTTCCTCTAAAAATTAATTGATTGATCGCAGACTCAAGGACGGACGCATTTAGAAAGGGGGCGAAATTTCGTCGCAATGCTAGAAGATATGGGTGGTATACCCAGTCTCACCACCGTTAATTGGGTGCCTGGAGTCAGCCATAGCGGTGAAGCTATGATGGCGAGCGACGCAGGAATTGATAAAGTGGGTTTTTTCTTTGCTCAGTTGAGCTCGCCGCTTTAAATAAAGACTACAGTTATTCCGGTACATGTAAAATCGCAAGAGTAGTTATGCATCCGAGATTTTACCAGTCTTCGATGGCTCCTGCAAATCTGATTGGAAGATCATAGATTAAGGCGAGTTCTGTGCCTGCTACTTCATTTTATCACTATTAATTTTTGAGGGGTGTAGCTTTCATACATGGTTCCACATAAATTTTAAAGAAGATCTTGTATGTTGGTGATACCGGACATTGTTTCAATTGGAACAGTTTAAGGTGAACAATTGCCGACTGAGATTTCCAAGTAGCCGTAAATAAGAGAGCTGATAATAATAGACCGAGGAGAACGTCATGGTTGGATACCACGCAATACTCGCGTCTGGATGTGATTACTGTTAGGCTAGCCTACTGAGCATCGATGGTTCGTCTAATCTACCAGGGACGGAAATGACTAACATCTAAAATGCCAGGCGTGCGGAACCATCTCCCTTACGCCGTTCAGCGTCAATACACCGCAGTCACAAATGGTTCCTCTGCTGTAGCAGTGTGATTTTATCGTGATTCCCTTTCTTTCCTTCTTTCCTTGGCGGCTGCGGGAGAGATCGTTATTTCCTTGCTCGTACCTTGCGGGGAACGATCATCGGACTGACAAGCTCATATTCAAGAACCATTTCGTCAACTACAAGTAATATCTGGGAACGGGGGAAAGTACTTCGACGGAACCTCTACGAATCTAAACTTCTGCGCATTTCACGAGTGCCTCTGTTTGACCCTGTTCCAGTGACTGGCGGTGTGAGGATAGAGTTTAACGAATTCCCTCCTGCGGTGACGCCCCGCTTTCAAGAACGACTCCGGTATCCAACTTCCCAGCCCCCCTAAGTTCCCCGCCGTTACGAAGATGTTGAGCAGTTCAGTAATGTCCCTGACGTCTGTCGGCTGCTTTGCCTGCATGTAGTACTTTGTGGATTCTCCATGATCCATCCACGCTTGAAGCTTGAGAAGTAAGAGGGGGATGAAGGGCATGAGGGGAAGTGTCTGGTAGTCGGACGGGTGTCGACGGTGTACGATGCTTTCGGGTGGGACTGGTGGGATGTTCATTATGCCTGGGAGGAGGAGATCGACTTTGCAGCTACGCCTGTATCCTGGGAGGCGGTACCAGAGGACTTTGTACGTTGCATAGGGATCTTTGGATGCAACGAGGTAGAAGCTGGCGTTTGCAGCTACGACGCGCCGCTTGAGCTCTTCCTGGGTGAGCCTGCATCCCAGAACGACCATGTCGATGTCCTGACAACGTTATCTGATTGATGCATCCGATAAGCGGAAGAGACGTACATTGGGGGAACGGCTCATGCCATAACAGGAACATGCGACGCTCCCAACCAGGCAGCATTTGAAGCTGAGAGTTGCGAGGGTTCTGACGGTTTCGCGGGTGGCTTGGAGGACTTCGGAGAGGGTGACGATGCGACGAGACATAGATGGTGGTGGCGATGATCAAGATTCTCCTTAAGCTTCGACCGAGATGGAAGGTTCAAAATTCAGACACGATCACGTGTTGATGTAGGTTTCCGGGATTGCATTAAATCTGATTGTATACAGTAGGTACCTGCTTGATCATCGTTGATGAGAGTTTATGGACTCGACTATAATAGCTACCTTCCGGACATGTTCCACGATATCGGACTGGCTGCGGCTGGACGTACTGTGAGACGTACATATGCTACCGTTCCGAAAAATCTCATGAAATATGTTCATCTGATTTACTTGATATGTAAAGGATGCGGATTACTTACGGACCGCTGAGCTATGTCACGATTTCTTTCTTGCTTACATATGGCTTGCGGCGACTACATATGCCCCGTTTCGGCTCATTTTCCATCTTAACTTTTACCTTCTACCATGCATTCGTGTCTTTGACCTAGCTTTCATCTGGCAATATACGCCCGACTCATACTCATTTCTGGGTTGAAGACCCACTGTGTGGCAGAACCTTTACATGATAATTCCCTTCTCATCGCTGAAATTTCTTATTTCGAATAGATAAAGAGGCTAGAAGGAGGACTTCAGGCAGTCTATTCAACCACAGATTTGGTATCGTGCATCACATCTGGTATGTATTAGATGCTTTGAAGAAAACAAGCATGGGATTTTCGGTGAAAACTAATGAGCGAACAGCGTCGATCTGACTCGATCAGACGTCGATTGTTGGAATTTCCTATAAACGCACCTGATTATATGATATAAGCTGTTAATTTTTGCAAGGGGAACGTGAGTTGTCATGTTATGTATTTTAGATCCTTGAGGATAGAGAAGGTGTGAAAAAGAATGAGAAATTCAAATTCAAATTACATTGGGGGTACCTTCAAATTTAGTCAACGTCCAGAAATAAGTCGGAGCCAGAAATTCTTCGAAGGACTTCGCCGTCGGTTTTGATCCGAGTATAGGTTCGGGGTCCGAATATAACAGCGCGTCGCGTAATGACATGTGATCGAGCATACATTTCTTCTTTTGCTTCCTACTACCATCACCACTGGGATGCCGGTGTCTTCCCTACAGCACAACGGAAGCAGTCCTTTCTCTCTCTTCCCTCTTTTCTATCAGTAGATGGGCTTCTGCTGTCGGGGAAGTTGGCCATGATGTGGTGAGCTCTTTGAATAACATGTACCGGGACCTGAAACCTCCTTCGACAGTAAATTCCTTACATATCTCTCGAAAGATATCTTATGAACTGGGGTTCATTATGATGTTAGCACCGGTTGACAGTATCTACGCCCTTGCAGGGGCGAAGGATACTCGGCGCACACATATCTGTGACCTATGTAACGACTGGCAGTTCTATTTTGCTTTAAATTCTCATCACTATCACAATATCAGGGCTATCAGTGCTGCTCGAGCTGATGGAAGTGTTGCTGGTCGATGGTAGGGACTAGTTCCGAATGCAAGAATCGCCTTTTGACCTCGGTTACGGCTCACCCAGGTCAGGCTATTCCTAATTTTATCCGTTATACGCGCTTATGTCATTGATAGATATCCTGATACGAACATGTGCTTGGTCTTCACTGAATGTTACGGTTGGCGGCCGTCTTTGAAGAGCCCATGTGGGAGGTCCTGTTTCAGTGGGTCGTTGGATGAGGGAGACTATACAGGGGTGATAAATGAGTAGCTTGATCCTGGTGTATTTTTCGTATCTCTTCTCCATAAAATACTGAAGTAGTTGTAGCTATACGTTCCAACCACTTTGACGCCTAGATCAGCGTGGGTGTCGCACTCTTTCACCGACACTTGTTATGGATATCGGGGTCTCTTCCGGCTTGAGTACGAGTCAACACATGCTTACTCTCGGCCTTCTCGGTGTTGACCTCGGCTTACTGGTATTTTCTCTTATCTTCTCTATTCTTCTTGTAGACACCAGAATATTATGGAACATTGTGGAAGATTACTTACTCGAAGCGTCTACTATATAAACACTCTCTGTACTATTAAGAAAACAATCTAATTTCATTACTCCTCAATGTCCACTTAACTGTGTGATTCAAGCATCTTTGATCGGTTATGCCCAGCGCTTGCCTAATCAATTTCTTCCTGACTACGCCTAGCGATTGTCAAAAACCTTGTTAGTTACGCCTAGCGCTTGCTGACGCCCCGTTAACTACGGCCTAGCGCTTGTTAACACTCTTACGGATCCCTCTTGGTGGTTATAATTCGGCTTACGGACATCCTCGCTCACATTTTGGGTTCTACTCAAGTATTTATTACTTTGTGTATTACTCAAAATACTCGGATCCTTAACAAAACTTCAGCTGCGCTTACCGGATTTCTAGACGAAATCAGAAGTGTGTCAAGCAACTTTACTATTTTTCTGTTACTTCAAGAAATTTCCTGACGGAGCCTAGTAGAACACGAGACACGTCGAGACTGCTATATACGAGGCGAAGGTATCTTCTATCACACCGCAGAGAGAAGACGTTGGGGCTGCGATAGGACGAACACTGTATTCGTTTTTGTGAGTATATGGAATGAACTTGACATCTACTGTGAAAGATAACAAACATGTGAAGTATAGTGATGTCGTGTATCGGTGGCATAAGATCTATACCCTCATTATCCTTCGACAAAAAATTCTAGACTATTTCTTTATGCAATGGGTTGGGCTCATCCGGACGTCAATGAGAGTCACAAGAACTATCACGAGAACAAGAAAGGCAATGATTGAAAGTGAATCGGTCAGTTACATGTTTAAACGGAGGGAGTAATCTCAAGGCATGTTCTACATACTAAGATATACTTCGTGCCATCGTTCAATACTCCGTATGAACGGTATTGTACGTTATAGTTAGTTCTTTAATTCATTTAGCACACACTTCCCCTCCGCTTCGACTATCGCTTCCGCGCACGAAGTCCCTGTCTGACAAAGCGTTGCTCTTCATAGTCGCTCTATCACTTACGATGATCAAGGCTGTCTGTGCGCGCATCCACATTACATTCAACCGTCTGGCGTCGTCGACGAAACCGATATCACCCTCGGCATTGGACCCCACGGGCGAGAAGATGATGACATCCATTTCTCTTCCTTGAAACGAATCGATAGTAGCGCAGGTGACGTGTGAAGAGTGCTCGTGTTTGAGCCTGTCGATCTGCTTCCTACACGGCGATAGAATAGTTATGGATGGCTCGGATAGTCAGGAGCGATATCGCGGCATGGACAACCTCCACTTGGCTGATGTTACTCTTGGAAAGACCGCCCATGTCCTCTGTAGAGCAAGGAATGAAGGTGGTTGGTATATAGGTGTTCAGACATGGACGCCCAGACCATGGGAAGCGTGTCTCAGTGAGAACCGAGAGAACCGCCGAGCTGTCAGTAAGCCCTCAGCGGAGACGGCCTTCACAGAATTCTCGAGAGAAGGGAAATCCCCCAAGTTCTTGAGGGAATCGGTATTGGATGTAATATCATTCTGTAAGCCGATGATGTTTTCCATATGAAGCTCACGTGGGACATTGTTTTAGATCCCTCAGGTCCGTTATCGCCGGTATATAGGTGCTCAAGTAAGGAGAGGTACGTCGAACTCGAGAGCTTTACCTACCTTTTTCACTATTGGACGTAGTCGGACACTGGGAGATCATAAATCAGTCGTGCTTTCTTTCTGAAGCCGCACATCTTACTGATCGCAAACTAAGATCGCACGCTGGGTCCGTTTAACGAGTAGGAGAAGTGCGCATGGTCCCGTTATTTGTGACGCTTCATCGATGAGGGTGGCATCAAAATCGGATTTATGCAAGATGGCAAGGGCAGCACCTCTATAATTGAAACCCTGATCGCACACCTAGTCACGTCGTGAAGACAAGGTTTGCTCATTGAGCCGCTATTCTCATGTCGCCGCCGACGCGTGCATCGACGGTGAAGCCCTGCAAAATCCTGGTTAACTTTGGATGCATCTGTGGCAACGCGGAGGATCTGTTCGTCTGGAAGGTAATAGCCCACATTGCTTTTCTTTACGTGTCATTTTAAGCCGTCGTCGACAGCTTTGGGAGTGCGTCAGCTATGTATAACTTCGAATCTCGATGTTACTGGAGACGTATTCACCATCATGAATCGATGCCGTTATCAAAATCTTGGGCGGCTCTTCGGAATTTCGCACGATTTTTCGGGAGTATCTGCACCATTACAGTGGGTTTACCGGTACCTATGATGAACTGAGTAAGTTATTCCATTTCCTGATGCGACTTAAGGACCAAGGTATTCACCCGGAGGACGCCAAATCAGAGATAAAGGCGCTTAGCATGACTTGATAGCCTCAATGTGGCTCTTATTTAGGTCTGGGTCATTTGTGAATTCTGCAACAGGGTTGGGGGTAGTCGGTAACTCATCACCCGATGTTTCGCCTGTGATGAGATGGTGATTGCGGCATCATTCCTCTTTCTCCATAGGCAACCGTATGAGAGCGTCCATCATTGGTACTTTGACCTAAAGCGGATTCTCCAGGACCTGCTGCATGGTTGTGTTGACAGGAGCCGTTCGCTGTTTTCTTGGTCGTCCGTCCTCATTGCAAGGGCATCGTCTGCAGCTTCTTCGGCTCTATCGAAAGCGATGCCCAGGGCGAATTTGTTTCCATACTTTTGTTCGGGCGGGATATCGGCCAGGGTCGCTCGGCTATCATTGAGAATGAACAGGACCTCTTGGACGACTTGAGGTGCACGAACGGACAGAGCCGTTTGCATCAAAAGATCGAAGTACACGTCGGCAGATAAGCGCGTGATGGTTCCCGAGAGCTTTTCCAAAGCAACTCAGGTTGCCAGGCTTAGACAATTGGCGCATGGGATAATGTTGTGAAGAGTAGACCTTTCCAAAGCTTCTCTTTTTTGTGGCAACACGTTTTCTGTCTCGTCGGGGGGATATTTCTTCAGTAAACTAAAGACTAACGGCGGATGCAGCTCCATCAAAGTCATCACGCTTTGGCGGCGAACGGGTAATGACTGGGAAATGAAAGAAAAGGTCCGGAATACCTCTTCCTCGGCATGATACATCAGGGAGAACTGGACGATGTCCTTCCATTGTTGCGGCGTCGTATCCGATAATCCACGCGTGAACTCGTTAACCATAAGCTTTGTCTTGAATAGATCTCTGAAGTGCTTCGGTTGTGGACCTCGGTGGACTCCCAGTCAACTGCTGACAGATCGTTGAGGGGGTATGAGTGAATTTCACGGTCGACGCGTTGGACACGATTTTCCGTAGGAACGCTGTATTTCCCTAAACCGTTAACGTAAATGATAAACTGCAGATATGCGCACTGTTCAAACCACAAATCAAACAACTGATGAGAGATACGGTCCCGGTTAGAAACGACATGCTTTTCGATTCCAGTGATTGGCTCTCGGTAGACTCTTCCAACGTTCTAGAACATGTTAAGTGTGAGAAATAACACCACTCCACAAGACTCAAGCCGTACCTGTCGAACTTTATTAGGTATTTTCTGCAAAGCCACACTGATAGCGACCTCGGCTCCTGAGGCTTTTGGAGGACGTGTAAGAAACACGAAAGAATCGGCTCTGTGCTTGTTATAAAGTTGGAAATTGGTAGGACTGCAATATAGCCGATACCCAGGGGTGCATGGTCGATAGGAAGAAAAATTGCCGAATGTATGCGGTAAAAATGAGCAAACGACTACATTCTCGTTCACCTCTGGGTCTTCATCCCATGGTAACTTGCCTCTTATAAATACGGCAAGTACAAACCGGTCATCGGTCTAAATATTCGTCGCAGTCAATCACGTATGTTTTACAAAGTCGTGTGGCAACTGGAGCTGCGCTACCCTCCTCCACGGGAGCTTCCTGTGTTGCCATTTATCCTGCTTGTCCTCTTGAAACTACAGGGATGGATGCATCATGGAAATTCGGAGGCTGCACATGTACAGGCAAAACAGGCCATTGACGGACTCGATATTCGCGAACTCCTTGCCTTACTTGATGCACCTACAAAGGCGACGTCGAATGCTTGGCTGGAGATGAGACGCGAAGGATGGGTACCCCAGTCTTTCGTTGAACAGGGACAAATGCGTGTACGAGAATTCGTCAGATGGTACCCCGATACCGAGAAAGCATGGCGACAAATTGGATTGGGATATTTCCCAGGATCGTACATAATTCCATCACATGATTTGTAACTTGAATTGATTAAAGATATCGATTTAGTGACGATCAAATTTCCTTCTGCAAAGTTGTGGGTCCCAGGGGGTCCCAAATAGTCACGTCTTTCTATTTAAGGTAGGCATATGTACCTTAGTCTCTACCCTGAAAACAGATTACTCGACGATAATGTGTGAACCCCGTTCTTAACATTGTCAGAAGTTAAAACTTCGATCTCGGCTCCAGGAAGTGGTTGCGGCATGACATTGCAGACTTCAGGCACGACATCGTATTCAATCAAAAATTCCATCACAGGCAGTTATTTGAGGCGTTTAAGGCTTTCGATTTCATTCAACTATCTCTCGCCGCCGGTAACACTATGTCTCTGTACTATCTTAATCTGACAGCAAGGCTTCATCACAACATGACTTTACTTGCTGCAGGAGCAGCATGAACACGCACCGGCGGTGCAAGAGCACCTAAAATACATTCATAGATCAGCAAGGTACTTCCAGTCAGTTAAGCGATACTACTCACTCGCTGCAGGTGCAAGAAGCACCGCCGCACGCCTCAGCAACAGGAACTTGGGTGGTCTGTTTGAAAGCATGGCTGGTGAGGACGAGAAGGAACGAGGAGAGGGATAACAACAGACAGTGAACATGATCTTGATTGGTACGGGTTGTTGGATATTTCGAGCTATAGCAATTTGCTAAGGACATCTCTCTGGTTGGTCGCCCTTATATAGGATTATGGGGTCGCGGTATTGATGCTTGTTTATCATATTTGAGACCTCATCCACAAAGTAGCGCATGGTTTGATTGGTCCCCTAAATAGCGCGCGCATCCAAGGCATCGCGCATGGTTCTCATTGGATCCATAAAATGGCGCAACTCCGAGTTGACCGGATGACGTCAGAGCCCCGCTAAGATTAAATTGAAATTATTCTGGACGCCATCATGTGATTCAGAATGCCGAGGTGCAACCAATTAATTGTTACGAGACAAACTTTGAAAAAAAAAATAGATTAACTGCAGACTCGCTTAACCAAAGCAATAACGAATAACTTCGGGCTCGCAGCGGCACAAAAAGATATCTCAGCCACTGGGAGACCACACGGGAACTGATCCTTCGTCGTAGCCATTGTAGAACGTGAATGTGTATCAAGTGTTACTAAAAGGAACGCCAGCCCGAGGATATAGGCAAGGAGCACGGGATGCACCAGTAGGAGTCCAAATTCAAAGCCGTATCCTAGAGGATAGCGTATTGAAATACATTTGCACACACCACAGGACATTATCCCTCATATTCTTTACCAGTTCCAACCTTCGGACGTTGCGGACACGTTTTGGCTGTGCAAAACCATTGTCCGATGGCTTCAGAGCAACTTCAGAGTCGACGATATTGGCCATGATCATTGGCTAGATGGGCAATAAATTCCCAATGAAAGAGCGGTTGGGAAAGCAGATTGTAGGGAACCGAGAAAAACCGGGCTTTTTACTCCACGACGACGCAGTCGACGTTGGTGAATACAAGGAAGAGGATCAAAGTTAAAAAAACGTCGCTGAGGATGATATAATCTGGCCTAACCCTGTTGTAATTTGTAAAATCCTTCTTACTTAGTTTTTCCACGTACTTCCCAAAGATCTTTCAAATGAAGTATGAGCCCACTGTTCGCGTTCCTGAGCTTCAGGCAATTTATAAGTTCGCCTCGACTCAGCGCCTTACAACGACTACGCCGGTACTACTATTTACTTAGACACAATTGATGTATGTAGATCCTCAAGGAGAACGCTCAACTGCTATATCACCTGTGATGACTTTGTAACTCACTGCAACATAGGCACTACGAGCTGTAGCGGGTGACTTAACTGTAGCTTGAGCATCAGGAAGCAATTATTCTCATCAAGATGATCAGCCGGACCTAGAGGAATGAACTAGTTTCAGCGGGCAGCATGAGAAAGTGCACAGCTGTTGAATGTTATAAATACCTGATACTTGTATCATAAGGCAACCAACCGCCAATGGGATTCTGCCCCCAGCGAAAACTATGATCTCAGACGGGGTGAAATCTTTCGCATCTCGCAGAAGATGTGAATATGGCTATGAAAGATCGGCGCTTGCTAGCGATATGACTGAAGTCTAAATTTGTAGATCTATCACGCACAGCTTATTGTCTCCAGGACCATCTATTTTTGAAGAGTGACAGGCACGCGTTGGAGAGAAATTCCATTCGAAATCATATCCCGATCACTGAGCTGCTTGCATCTCGCCTTTCTTACCCCCAGACCATAAGGCCGATCAATTTGAAGCAGGGAGAATACAAAGGCGAATACGAACGATTCTGCCAACGCGATACGGGAATGTTATTCGGTTTGATCTGATTGAAGTCTGTAAGTATTCTTTCTGGCTACAACACTGAAGCGGTTGGTTTGAAATCGATAACCTGCACATTTTGAAAACTCGCAAAATATCTTCCGAGTCCTCCCTTCCCCATTCATCATGGGCAGGCAGGTATGTTCCAGAGCACATTTTCTCTGATATCCAGTGTTTGCGAATGATTTCTATTCTTGTTTACAGACTCCGAAGCACAGTAGACGCTGAGAACTGATATCTATTCTTGCTTTACATGCACGATATCTTCCTGCTGCGCACTAGAATCAAAGGTACTGATACTTGACAGATATCGGTGGACAGGTAAGTGAGTCATCACGACAAAAGTCTCCAGAACAGTGTTGTCTTGATCATTATATCGGTCCTGCGATGTGATATCTGTAATGAATTCAATAAGCGGAAATGAGCTCAAGCCGGGATAATGGACACAAACGCCACATTTTTTTTCAGCGTCTGAATTCAACTAAATCAACACATCCTTTCGAGATTTGAGAGTCCCCCTCTCGACTGAGATATGGCAGAGATAAACCATGATGCGAGTCACAGACCTAGATTCTAACGATAAGACACCGTTGCTAATTGCCAGGCCCTGTTGGATAGGTAGTAACGCAACAATCGTAGACCTGTCCATTCAAGCACAATTGGAGCCGTCAAGACTCAAGTGTCATGGAGTTCCTAGGCCATGATGTGCGGTATAGGGCATGTTTTGGAGGCTTTTCATGGTTCTTAGTGTAGCTTTAGAATGTAGCGCCTGTTTCTCTAGTAACTTCTGACATGCTGTCACCGTATCAATTTCTTCGGTTCGACATTCGAAAAATGGGAATCAGAAAAATTAAAATACTCTCTGAACTTGTGTGGCTGTAACCTCTCATCGACAAAGGGAATTGGTAGGGTTTCCTGGTACGGCAATAAAGATGAATCCCGGAAGTCGGAACCAGTCGCTGTGCGCACAGCCCAGCAGTGATTGTTCATGCGAAAACAGATGCTTTCTCGAATGTTACTAGCGCTGAGTATTTGTTGCGATAAACAGCATTGCGGATCAAGGCAATACGGATTGATGTGAAGTACGCTAAATGATGATCAAGCACTCCGCAGACCTAGTGTTCTTCTACAATTGATTTCGTTGTTTAGATATTGTCACGGTGAATAACGCCTTGTGATCCAAGTTTCAGGGACTCGAATCGGACATACTGGTTGATTTCGTTCATATATAAGTGCTAAAAGCTTCCATTAACCTAGAGCTCCATCATTGCATTTCATTGCACAAGCATCCAAAGACCTAACCTTAACTGACTCCAACATGGCCACCATCTACCTTCCCACCACAAGGAGAATTCGGCAATGTTTCTTCTTTTCACTTGTTTTTGCTATCGTGGCTCCTATCATTTGCATCATCTTGGGAGTAGAGGTGCATCCTCGAGAATTTAACTGCAGGTCTTCTTCCAGCTCGCCTGGTGACGATTCTACTTCCGGCTCGGAAGGTAACGAAAATCGGATTGTGAGCACTTCTATCATCTTGGTTAATTGTTGGGCTCATAGTGACGGAAGATTTATCTTCATGCTGATTTGATGTCAGCTGATTTGAAGCAAGGAACGGTGGTCTTTGACTGGAGCATTGTAAATGACACCTGCTATTACGCGGACTATAATTGCACCAATGCCAACATCTATTTTGCTGCGTGAGTAATGTGCTCTTCATATCTACATCCTGACCAATATTCCTTTTTGCAGCAATCTTCAACAGTCAAATATTTATATGAACAGTAGCAACCCTTCCAATAACAACAGTCCTACTGATCCTACATTTATCTGGAATATCACGGCAGATATCTATGATACTTACTCTGATTATCCGATGTTCCAGACAACGGCTACCATAGTCAATCCTTTCAGCTCCCAAAAATCCCAGAATAAGCACCCAATCAGTCATTCACATACGAGCAACGTGTATTATCCATTTGATCGGTAATACACTGCAATTCCGCATCTACTATAGACTTATCACTCATATCGCTACACAGTTACATTGCTGCGGTATTTTGCTATGCTGAAGACAGCAGCACCAATGATCCTGTAAATTTGCGTCTTAACGACACTTCTGGGCTTGTTGGGTAAGTACTTTCCAACTATTCATTGCCACATATTAAAACAGATTAAAGGGGCCTCCAAATCACACCAATAGTCTTTCCGCCCTCCGAATTTTCCGGTATTGATGTCAAGGAACTTGTCTTTGTTGAGATTTCTCTGCAAAGGAGTACATTGGTGATCTGGTATTGCATTGTCATTACCATCACATTCTGTCAGTGTGATTCCTTTGCGCCCGAAAAAGTAGATCTCATGGTTTCCTCTCCTAACCAGGGCTTGTTACCCTCACAATATGTCTTCTTATGATCATGACTGTTGGGTTCGGATTCCGGCAGAGGAACGAGATTGTTGTTGTTCCTGTTACGATTGTGTTCGCCTTTATTCAGTTGCGTTCAACTATGCCCGGAGCACCGGATGGATTTGGTATGTCATCTCTGTTTAATGCAGCCCCTATCGTTAACACAAATAGCTTAGGCGACATTTTGGGTACGTCAAGTATTATATGATTCGTCGTCTGATATATAATGACTCAACTTGATGTTAGATTTTGTGGGAGTGCTACCATGCCTGGTCCTTCTCTCCATTTGTGTCAGCCATCGTTGTCTTGAAATACTCGTATCAATAACTCACCATCCTTTAGGCTGTTACCATGGTCGGAATCTATATTTTTACCGATCCCGCGAAGGAATCTCGTAGAGAATTAACTTGGTCTGGCTTAGGTGAGCTGTTCCCAAAGATTCTCTAATAGCGTTGTACGAAAAAGTTCTCTCACAGTGCAAGCTCTCCGTCGCGGTAGGAAGTCCGATTTAGAAAGAAAGTACAGCGAGGATTCAACACTGAAGTCCTACGACATGCCTTCCGTGACGAGGGTCTGACTCGAACGGCATATCTGGAGATCTTTCGTCGTTGCCTTATAAAATAGATTCCAGGACTTTGTAAATCAGGGCGGGATACTGTGGGTTTCGTAAATAGTGCCAAGGATAGAACTGACGAAGCTCCCGGCGAGTTTTCGATTTCCTAGTACCCTGATGACTGAAAGTATCTCTCGATGTCGAGTCTGTTCAATTATATTTGATTAGTGTTACAATCTAATATACTTTCAATACTCTCACTCCTCAGTTGGGGATCACAACCTGGCATCGCTCTGAAGGAGAACCACATAGATATAAAGATAGCGAAAGTAGAATTTAGGGTCGCTTACTCAGAACAAAGCGTTGTGATTTAACATACTTCCATAAATGTAGTGATGGGCTCGTCAGCGACACGGGATGGAAGTTCAAGGGGCTCCAATCATCGGCTCCTCGGGCCGACTTGGGAACGGTCAAATTATGTAAACTATCTCTTACCTCGACGCAAGTCCTCACTCATCCCGTCTTCCTTTATCTTGACTCCACCTTCCTTCTCTGCGACTTCCCGTTCAAGGGCAAATTACGTCAAGAAGGCAGTACGTCGCTGGCTTGGAAAAGGGGTTCCTAGCAACGGCTTACCAAACCAGCAGACATCGCAGAGCATTGAAAATCCGAGGAAAAGATGAAGGCCTCAGTGTTGGGAGCAGTGTGCCGATACGTCTCCTCATGCCGCTGGACGGATGACACCGACTCTACTCGCCAATGTCTGGGTGAAGGCGCAGTAATTGGAAGGGGTGACAACTGTCGGGCAATGGGACGGCAGTATGCTGGTTGTCACGATAGGAGGAATGAGGTTTACTCTTCTCCTGTTACTTCAGGAAAAGTCCTGACACAGCCTAGTAGAACCCGAGACACGCCGAGGCTGTTATTCCCGACGTGATGATACCCTCTATCCCACCGCAGAGGCGGGATACAAGAGAATTTCCGTACCAAAGCTGACACTGGATGCCAAATCGTCTGTAGTTACTGTGGAGCGGAAGAAGGTGAAGGAGACGCGGGTGCTGTGCCCGATCGTGAAGAAGGCAATACGAGAAAAGATGGATTGAGCTACATAGAGGTGGGACGTGATTTTCTTGTTGTTGAGCCCCGTGAAGTTTCAAAACTTTTTTAACAAGTGCATTACCAGATTGACCAATTTCTTTTGGACATGAAGACGTTGGGGCTGCGGTAGGACGAGCACCGTATTCATTTTTGTGAGTATATGGAATCAAGTTGATATCTGCTGTGCAAGGTAACGAACCTGCGACGTATAGTGATGACGCGTATCGGTTTCATAAGATCTGTACCCTCCTTACCCTCCGACAAATCCAGTAATGAAATTTTTGTCTTAACTGTTCCTTTATGGGCTCATCGGAACGTCAATGGAGTGACAAGAACGATCACGAGAACAGGAAAGTCAAGGACTGGAAGTGAACTGGGTGAGTCCAATAGCTAAACAGATGTTAATCTCAACGCTCGTTCTAGACACCAAGAGAATTCTGTGACGTCGATAAATACACAGCATGAAACGAGTGTTATGCAGTACAGTTACTTCTTCATCTCTTTGAGTGTTTACTTCGCCTCCATTTCCACTATCACTTCCATGCACGCCGACAAGGCCCTTTTCCACAAAGCGTTACTTTCCATAGTCGCTCTATCACCCACGATGATCAAGGCTTTCCGTGCGCGTGTCCACATTACATTCAGCCGTCTGACGTCGTCGACGAAACCGATATCAAGCTTGTCATTGGACCGCACGGGCGAGAAGATGATGACATCCATTTCTCTTCCCTGAAATGAATCGATAGTAGTGCAGGTGATGTGTGAAGAGTGCTCATGTTTGAGCCTGCCGATCTGCTTCCTATACGGCGATAGAACAGTTATGGATGGCTCGGATAGAGTCAGGAGCGATGTCGCAGCATGCACAAACTCCACTTGGCTGATGTTACTCTTGGAAAGACCGCCCACATTCTCCTCTGTAGAGCAAGGAATGAAGGTGGTTGGTATATAGGTGTTCAGACATGGACACCCAGACCACGGGAAGCGTGTCTCTGTGAGAACCGAGAGAACCGCCGATCTGTCAGTAAGCCCTCAGCGGAGACGGCCTTCACAGAATTCTCGAGAGAAGGGAAATCCCCCAAGTTCTTGAGGGAATCGGTATTGGATGTAATATCATTCTGTAAGCCGATGATGTTTTCCATCTGAAGCTTACGTGGAGCATTGTTTTAGTCTTTAGAACCTTCAGGTCCGTCATCGCCAGTATATAGGCGCTCAAGTAAGGAGAGATATGTCGAACTCGAGAGCTTTACCTACCTTTTTCACTGTTGGACGTAGTCGGATGCTGGGAGATCATAAATCAGTCGTGCTTTATTTCTGAAGCCGCACATCTTACTGATCGCAAACTAAGATCGCACGCTGGATCCGTTTAACGAGTAGGAGAAGTACGCATGGCCCCGTTATCTGTGACACTTTATCGATGAGGGTGGCATCAAAATCGGATTTACCCAAGATGGCAAGGGCAGCACCTAACTTCGGTGCTATAATTGAAACCCTGATCGCTCACCTGGGCACGTCGTGAAGACAAGGTTTGCTCATTGAGCCGCTTGTGTGCCTGTTTATAGCCTGTTATTCTCACGTCGCCACCGACGCGTGCATCGACGGTGAAGCCCTGCAAAATTCTCGTTGACTTTGGATGCATCTGTGGCAACGCGGAGGATCTGTTCGTCTGGAAGGTAATAGTCCTCATTGTTTTTCTTTACGTGTCATTTTAAGCCGTCGTCGACAGCTTTGGGAGTGCGTCAGCTATGTATAACTTCGATGTTACTGGAGGCGTATTCACCATTATGAATCGATGTCGTTATCAAAATCTTGGGCGGCTCTTCGGAACTTTACAGGATTTTTCGGGAGTATCTGCACCATTACAGTGGGTTTACCGGTACCTATGATGAACGGAGTAAGTTATTCCATTTCTTGATGCGACTTATGGTATTCACCTGGAGGACGCCAAATCAGAGATGGAGGCGCTTAGCATGACTTGGTGGCCTCAATCTGGCTCTCATTTAGATCTGGGTCATATGTGAATTTTGCAACAAGGTCGGGGGTAGTCGGTAACTCATCACCCGATGTTTCCGCCTGTGATGATGGTGATAGCAGCATCATTCCTCTTCCTCCATTAGCAACCGTATGAGACCGTCCATCATTGGTACTTTGACCTGAAGCGGATTCTCCGGGACCTGCTGCATGGTTGTGTTGAAAGGAGCCGTTCGCTGTTTTCGTGGTCGTCCGTCCTCGTTGCAAGGGCATTCGTCTGCAGCTTCTTCGGCTCTGTCGAAAGCGATGCCCAGGGCGAATTTGCTTCCATACTTTTGTTCGGGCGGGATGTCTGGCAGGGTCGCTCGGCTATCATTGAGAACGAACAGGACCTCTTGGGCGACCTGAAGTGCACGAACGGACAGAGCCATTTGCCTCAGAAGACCGAAGTATATTTGGCAGATAAGCGCGCGATGGTTCCCGAAAGTTTTTCCAAAGCAATTGGGTTTTCCAGGCTGAGGCAGTGTTGCGTCGGATAATGTTGTGACGAACAGATGTTTCCAATGCTTCTGTTTCTGGCTGCGACCAGTTTTCTGTCTCATCGGGAGGATATTTCTCTTGCAATCTGAAGATTAATGGCGGGTGCAGCTCCATCAAAGTCATCACGCTTTCGCGGCCAAGGGGAAATGGCTGTGACATGATGAAGGAAAAGGTCCAGAATACCTCTCTCTTGGCATGATACATCAGGGCGAACTGGACGATGTCCTTCCATTGTTGTGGCGTCGTATCCGATTATCGACGCGTGAACTCGTTAACCATAAAGGTTGTCTTGAATAGATCCCTGAGCTGCTTCGGTTGCCGATCACCGGTAGACTCCCAATCAACTGCGGACAGATCGTTCAGAGTGTACATCCGAATTTCACGCTCAAAGCGCCGAACGCGATTTTCTGTAGGAGCGCTGTATTTCCCTAGGCCGTTAAAGTAAATAATGAACTGCGGATGTGCAAACCCTAAATCAAACAACTGACGAGAGATACGGTCCCGGTTACAAACGACATGCTTTTCGATTCCAGTCATTGGCTCTCGGTAGACTCTTCCAACGTTCTGGATCATGTTAAGTGTGATAAATAACACCATTGCATAAGGACTGAAATCCTACCTGTCGAATTTTGTTAGATATTTTCTGCAAGGCCATTCGGATACCCACCGAGGCTTCTGAAGCTTTTGGAAGAGGCGTAAGAAACGTAAAAGAATGGGCTCTGTGTTTGTTATAAGGTTGGAAATTGGTAGGACTACAATATAGTCGATACCCAGGGGTACACGGTCGATAAGAAGAAGATTTGCCTGATGTATATAATGAAAACGAGCGAACGACTACATTCTCGTTCACCTCTGGGTCTTCATCCCATGGTAGCTTGCCTCTTATAAATACGGCAAGTACCAACTGGACATCAGTCTAAATATTCGTCACAGTCAATTACGTATGTTTTATAAATGAAATCAATCACTCAGCTTCAGAAGTCTGGTAAAGTCCTGTATAGCTGTTGGCAGATACGTGACACAGGTCGCATGTCCGTGTATCTTGGATGTATATAAGCGCTGCGGCGAGAAAGGCTGTGCTGGAATTTGATACATATCGGGCGGTCCCAAAATATCAGAACGAAGAAAAACATTCCAGAGACTCGCATGCTGTTCACGAGAGGGGTTCAGTGCGTATCTGAGCGGATGTTTCTGATCGGTAGTCGAGACATGAGGCCTCATCCATCTGAGAATTGGACCCCCCCGGAGACAATATCGGGGATATCTGCAATGAGATTTGGAATGATTTGAAAGTGGAGTTGCGACTCTGAGTACAATAATTCATTCTCTTTGCACCTGTGAACGAGTCGTTACGAGTGAGTACCATGGATACAATAGAGATGCAATGTCAACTTAGGTTGTGCTACATTTATAATTTTCTAAATTTCCCAGCTCATAAATGTGGTCATCGAGCTTCTGGTCGGTCTTCGCTTCACGGAGAAAGCAAACTACGGTCTCTCAAGAAAAGCTGCGAGTTACATATATATCAGCTCCGATCAGAACGACGCACCAACTTTCTGTTGCTGTGGCGATAAAGTCGATATTGAACACCGTTCAGAAATAACCCTTCCTTCAAAAAAGCGCGCTGCCTATGATCCAGACTCTTTGAGCGCCCAGGGTCAGGAAGCCGCAAAGCACCCAAAGCAATGAGAACACACTCTGCAGGATCATCGGATTGAGGATGCGATTGCTGGAGATCTCCGTCGTTTCAAGTAGGATGTCTGTCTAATGAATTTCCCCGTGATACGACCTGGTTTCTGAGGAGGTAAGAGGACAGCTGGCAGAATCTGGAATGAACACGAATCGCTGTCTTTCGTACAATCTGCCCGACGGGTATGAGGCCTGATGTTTGCTAAGTGGCGACAAGAGATGATTGAGGGGGAATTACGGCGGTTGGGACTTAGAGCTGCGAGGCGAAAATCTATACTCTCACAGTTCAACGAAGAAGCCCTTCACTCCTGCAGACCGTTCCGAGCCTTGTCGAAATTGTAACTCTGACGACCGTCCTTCGGCAGATTCTCCCGCTGCATAAGAAAATTGAGGCGTTCGAAAGCAGGGACACGATACGAATGCACAGGGCCCATCCACCGCATGAATTCACCCAGATGGAGGGATACATGATGGATGGGCTTCATCTTGAAGTCTTTATATAAGACTCGAGCGGTTTGCAAATAATGGAAAGAGTGATGGTCGTAGGAATCGATGTGGGAAGCCGATATTGCACGATTATGAGTGGTATCTATGGCCTTAACCATGTCGAGAAAGTTTTCAAGCATTGCCCTATGACGTCCTGCAGACGGACCCCAAAGATGTATTAGGGTTATTGGTAGATGAATCGAGCATACCATTTTCCATTGATCGGCACTGAGCTTTCCTCGCCTGGGTGTCCCCCAATCAAGTGGTGCCAGGTGTAGCGCAAGCGGGAGAATGCATTGCTGCATATCCTTCCGAACTTCTTCCATAATTGACTTGCTGAGAACGTGCCATGGTTGTCGGGGTACGTTATTAGGATTATCTTTCATCTAGGATGGATTGGTGAGTTGTACTCCATCTTCTTGAGGAAGGAATATAGTTACCCAGAGTCGCAATTTTTCTATCAACAGTTCCTTGGTGTCACCTCCACGACGGCCTCTAACAGTGGCGACAAAAGGGATATGTTTTGCCGTGCATAAATCTTCGAGATATGGCTTCATAAGCAGCCTCATTTGATTATTGGACAGTTCATTAGCTTCTAGGGCACGCAACTTCTGGTGATATAAATTGACATCAAAGACGAATTGGCCGGATCTGGATGTGTTTGGCGCAGAGGTGACGGGTTGGGAGGGCTGGACGGATAGATGACTAAAGGTCTGAGGTGGTGTAAAATATAACGCCGATACCATTGACGACATAGACAGGACTGTAAGAGACGCAGCGGGGGGACCTGGAGGAACGAAAAAAGTGAATGGACCAGGCACTGGAACAGGTGCCGAACTGGGCATGGGGGTCATTGTCCGACTCACGGAGGCTCGTGACGGTGTTTCTTCTGTGTCGAGTTGTGGGCGGAATATGAAGTCTTCCATTTCCAGATGCTGAAGGAGTAGGTAATGAAACACTCTTTGTTTCCATAGAAAATACACTCACCCAGCCCGCAATTTCATCAATGAGTTGGCTTTTAGTCCCAGCATTGGGCAAATCATTGTCGTAGCAGACATGCCACAAGATAGTTTTGGTCGCTTTGCAAAGCTGCTTCTTGAGAAGCTCCGTGTCGGATGTATCACAAATAATGCTGATCCAATGCTGGAGAATATCGTTGCCAGGACGATCTTTGGGCACCGGCGGAGTGGTAATACCATCGCCTCCTTCTACTTGTACATCGATGCCCCAAACAACGCGACAATGATCTTTAAAAAGACCTAAGGGGCCGATGTGCATGGATTCTACCACGGTGTGTTCGGAAGGCCTCCAATATGGTAGTCTCAGAAGTGCTGACCAGTGGACATATGTTTGCTTGAATGTCTTTACTTGATCTTCCACAGTCGTTGCATTTTTCCACGCTGTTGCATTGGCAAGGTGTTCGTGATAATCGCGCCTGGGCCAATTTTGTCTGTCAAGCTTAGTGATATCTTGTTTCGCTAGCTTGCAGCACGTGCAAAAGAATTTCGACGTGGCACTTGAGAAACCTCCCACCTGTCGTGCAGCTAGCATATCACAAACAACAGGGAACCAAAGCCGCCCTGCATAGACGACCTCTGAGGAAATTACGGGTACGTGTAAACCAGACGCCTGGGTTCCAAAACTGCAAGAAGTTGTCAACCAACAGATCCAATGCATGGTTGACAGCGTCCAAGGAAGGATGTCCTGGTCCAGGGATGACGCCAACAAGGTACATATTTCCAGGGAGGTAGTGTAGTTCGGGAGGAAAATTTAACAGAGTTAGATATATGGCAGTGCAAGAGATGGTTTGTTTCACTTCTTTGGCTTGGAAAGGATTAAAACCGTCCATTCTGAAGCTGAACATAAATCTTCCTTCTCCGGAAGCGTCGCTCGTTGTCATGAAAGGGAGATTATCGGGACCACGAAACGTATGCCAAAATGGCGAGTCATGAATATCTGCCATGTTCTCTTTAGGCGATGCTCTGTTTGCTTTTTGCAATATGTCTTCAACACCTGGTCGTGCTAATAGCCATCCCAACCATTCTTTCAGATCCAAGTGATTGTACTTCAGCCGCGGTGTCATTGCGATTTTGCCGCCAACATGTTGTTCTTCCCATAAAGGATAACCGCACGATGGCTCGGAAGCGGCTGGTTTTCATACGCATGATTTCGGAGTAGAGTCGTGATCATATTTCATGCTCGAGTCGTACGGATACAAAGCATGACAAGATTGGCAACATAAGTATGTCACTACGTTAGGCTCTAGATTGAAATCCTTGAATAGGGTGGGGGGATCGACCGGAATCTGATTGACAATTTCAGGGGATGTACCGGCGGATTGATGAGACATGCGGAACGCGAGGAGGAGGATGTGAGCTATTCTTCTAGATGCATGAAACAGAAGATGAGCAGTGAGAATGGCCAGAGTAAATATCATAATGGCTGGGTGTCTGTCGATGCCTCGGTAATTCTTGAAATAGATGTCTGTGCATAACAGGCATCAAACATGTGGATTGTGCAATCAAAATAGTAAACATACCGGTATCAAATACGACACCATTAAGATATTCATCATTGAAACACCTTTGCTGCCTCGACCATTCACCCTCCTTTAGTTCGTACAGCTGCTGCAACATTCTCCACGCTGAATCTCTAAGAATGTCAAGCGAGTCCGAGGGTGATAGGAATTCTGTTTGATGCAGAATTTCCACCATGCGTCGCTCATTTTCCAGGTATCCAAAATTCACCCCTTCGTGATGAATCAAAGAGAAAAGTCCCTCGTTGACAGGCAGAATGACCCCGAGTTCGATTCCAGCAGGATATTGGAATGGCGTACAAGTGACGGGAGAATTGATGAAATGCAATCTAGGCAGAGGCGAAAAGTGTGCTGCGAGATGATTGACCTCATCTAGAAATGAGGAGGTAGCATCTTGCGGGGTGCCTAAGTCAGATTGTGGGAGCGTGGCGACGTGCTGATTCCGGGAATGCTCCCAATCCTTTTCCTTCTGCGCCACCTGATGCCTGGGGAAGGCAGAAGGGGTAATCCAGCTGCCTTGATATGTTTCCCCTGTTTCCGGGTCAATTCTGCTACAACAGAGATTGCAAGTACAAAATTTCTTGCGGGCCATTGCAGAGTCCAAGTAGTGACGGTCCCGAGAGAAAACATGCTGGCTCAGGTTACGAACAAATAACCGACCTAAACAGAGAAGGGATACAAATAATTAAGGGTCACCAGACCTTAAAATTTGAAATGTGGTATTCACTATGTAACTACATACTTATTTAGAATTCAGATCTCGATTAGCTACAAAAAGAAGAAAATAGGTGCGTTCACATCGAGACTCGACTCGGAACTAGCGACCGAGATGTATGTCCGACCACAAAAGAGTGGGACTACCAGGCCACCGACGGCTGAATTTCAAAGTTATGTTATAAGCTGTAAGTCCAGTCAGAGGAAAAAAAATTACTCCAGGATTCCTCTCGCCATAGGAATAAATTCCCATTTTCTATAAGCTCGGAGATTGGTTTTTTCAACTACTCAGGTCCGACAGTGCTCATCCGACAAGCTTACACCTTCCAGGTCTACCAGTTCATTGCATTTTTGGGAAATAGCCCTTCAAGTTTGCTGTGTCCCTGTCTGGTCAAAACGGGAAAAGGTAGCCGTACCCATGCCAACCTTGATACTTCTCAGATACTTTCCCATGTCAGTATCACGTAGACAGACGGACAGACCTATTGGATGAACGGGAGGGACGGTCTGTATGTAGTCTGTTGCTTAATCGGGCCATCTGGCAACCCGGTTATTACTAATTTGATGGGACCCATCGCAAGCGCGTAACTGATTTATTCATTGTTTATTCAGTCTTGCGACGTGTTTGAGAAATATGGAAGGCCCTTTACACTTATGATATGGTATCTTGTACGGCATTAAATGAAATTATTATATATGATGGGAATGGTGGTAGATACAGTAATAATTTTTTTGTCCAGAGGTGCTGACCGGCATCCTAATCTTGCCGCCGGTATCAAATACGACTAGTACTCCGTTTGGCGCAGTGCCGATGGGTGGCAATCAAATTCTGACTTGTAATGGCGCGGTTTGCCTTTAACCTCACTTGGGGGTATCCATACGTCCGCCTGCTAGAAGTATCACTTATAGATTTTAAGTACGTGGCAGCCAGAAACCATGGATCTACTACACGGTCTTCTATTTACGTAGAAGGCATGATGTAGCTCCTAGTGTCCGACGGCTAGCGTAAGAGATTGCAGTGCTTGAATGGAGGTCGAATA
This sequence comes from Armillaria novae-zelandiae, assembly GCA_030435655.1. Taxonomy (NCBI): domain Eukaryota; kingdom Fungi; phylum Basidiomycota; class Agaricomycetes; order Agaricales; family Physalacriaceae; genus Armillaria; species Armillaria novae-zelandiae. The sequence goes on along the minus strand of JAUEPR010000015.1, from coordinate 480,724 downwards.
TTCCCAAGTACTAGGTTCCGACTGACGAGAATCCACTACTCTCAGCTGAGAAGTATCAGTAAGAAGAATGGGGAAACACCATTAAATTCAAGTGCTGCTAAATAGTTGCCAGAATGTAAGAGAGGATTGCAGAAAAGACCGGAAAGGAAACACGTCTATGTAGATGAGGTCCCATCAGCAATATTTCAAATTGCTCATCCAGACTATGTCAGAAATTCTGCATTTGCCTTTTTTGACATTATTATGTCACTCTTTTCTTAAATGCCCTTATGATAGATTATAAAGTGTTTACCGTCGTCTGAGGGATCTAGATTTCGGTCAGGATTAACTTCTGAATATGATCTCTCTTCTCCCGCAAAGAGTTTCTTGATATACTTTGTTGTTCAGGATTTAGTGAATCGACATTAAAATGACACGTGCCATTTTTTGACCTTATGAGGTATAAAAAACCAATTTTAAGATATTAAAATGTAAAAAAATGTGTTGTAATAAAAGAGTCGGCATTATAACTCATCATATGGCCAAAAAGGCATTTACACTTTCTCCGACAATTAGGGTCTATTGTGTTTCATTGTTGGAATTATTTTGCTGATCTACGGCCATATACATAGGACACTGGAAGTGAATTCCTCAGATGCGATACATCAAGCCCCAGTCTCACTCGTGGGAGATTGCACAAAAATTAAAGCGCTCATCATTATTCTTTCTACATGTTGACCTAGTTAGTCAGATCATAAAGTGTTTTGAAATGTTGCCTTGATCGAGCCTTGCATAGGAAGGAACACTTTTATTCATCACACTCGCGATCGTTGTAGCAAGATCAGGACTATGTGATCTTACTGTGTAGACTTGGTCATCACAATCACGACCTTCAAAATATTTCCGAAATGAGATGTGCCGGTCGGCATCATCTATATAGTACAATAGGGTAACGACTTCTTTCCTCCTTCAGTAAGGGCCAATGGTAATAGCAGTGGCCAGTGGTTGCTGTCTCAGTGTGTGGAGGTTTTTCCAAGCAGCTGTTGAAATGTGACTTAATGTGAATCTTTGAAGCTCCGATCCCGTACCGGGCATGGCCACCCTCACCTTTTGTGATATTCACTTCAGCCTTGGATCCGCGATATTCTTAACACGGCCGGTTGTTTTCCATGTGTGCAAATCTTAGTATTCGTAACATTTTTATGTTACAACGTAGGGTCATAACCTTAAACCCTTTCCGCGAATACTCCCATTCAGGCCATTCCCCCATCCGACTGGCAATGCAAAGTCAAGAAGCTTATCCCAACATTTTGTAGTGACCCTCACGGGAAAGGCATTGATCTCACGTCTGAGTCATTCGCATTGCAGGGTCGAATGGAAACCGCTGCCATTAGATGAATTGACTTGACACATAACATGTACATGCGTTTCCACTGTGCAACATTCCTATCTATACCAGTGTATTGTACCGACAACACCCATGAAGCACAGCAGGATGTGTCCTAAAGGCGGTTCAAAGCCCCTATGCCATTTTAATGTGCGGTGTGAAGCTGCACTCTAACCCATACATGCCGTAATCAGATAACTGTATCGAACACACTGCCGTGTTCTTTGGCTACTATCTCACTGAACTCAGTCGAGATGAAACGGTACGACGATGGCTATAACTTCATTAATTGAAATACCGAATCCCTGACTGTCGCATAAGGTTGTCATTCTTATTCTGTTGGGTTCGACGGAGTTCGTAAACCGGACCACTCAACCTCGTGTCTCTGCTGTACAACCATGTGCAAGATGCAGATGCGGAGCCGCGAATACATGTTGTGCAAGCATGATTTCTCAATTTGTATGACTAACTCGGGGAGGGAAATCCATTTATATGCAAGATTGGCGACACTTGTGTATAATCAAAGCCGATTCGGACACAATAGTAGGAGACTATCCGAAATCAATGTCATGCTACACCCAAGATCCAATGTGGGAGACCTATAATCACAACTCTCTTGAACTCTGAGTCGTTCCTGTTTGCGTTCTATTTCATACGCTTCCAGAAAGCCATCCTTAATAAAATATGAATGGTTTCATGACAATGAATCGTATACAGAAGCTCCTTTTGGCTATTAGGGTTATTGGCTTTCCTATATTATTATATTGTCCCATTAATCCTGTCATCCAGGCGTCGTTTGGGACCTGTATCGAAGCGCTCAAAGTCGAGTGTGCGCCTTTATCTCACCATTTCAATCCACCGCCAATGAACTCTGCTCAGCTAGCTCCAGTAGCGGCCAGTGGTAAGTGTACGCGTCTTTGTATATCAAACAACGACTTATTTTTCAGCCCCAGAGACAGCGGAACATCGTGCGATCTCCAAAATTCCTGGCGAGGCCTGGATGGAGATCTTCAAATGGACCATGGATGGCCAACCCCTGTTCAACATCTCTCAAACTCACGAGGGGCCATGGCTACTTGGCCATGTTTGCAGCGCGTGGAGAGACCTTGTCGTTGGCAGATCGCCCCTATGGGCAAACTTCAAACTCGATGTTCCCCGTCGATCTCCAACCAGAGTCACAGTACCTTCTGCTCAAAGCTACTGTGAATTGCTCCAATCTGTTCTCTGCAGATCAGGCGGTCTTCCCCTCACCTTCAGTCTCACTATCGAAGAAACATTGACCGGCATCATCCTGATACCTGTATTAGTCGAGGAGATCAAGCGATGGAAAAGGGCCCGCATAATGGCTCATCACTCTATCCTTGGCCTCATTTTCGACGAATATACAGAGTCGAACATAGCAGATGGTCATACCACTTCCGGCGAGGAAACTGCTCCCACACTAGAATTGATAGACCTTATGGCTTTTGATGATACCCATGCATTATGGATGTGGAGTGGAGAAGTATTCAGTAACGCGCCTCGACTGCGCTCTGTGCGTCTCGTCGGGGTCTTCATGGAGGACATCCCATGGCAACAGTTGACCGATCTCTGCATCGGAAAAATCATGCTTTCTGATGTCCTTAACATACTGTCCCGTTGTGTTAAACTGAGGCGTCTCAGGCTTCCCAGAGGATTCGTCATGGAAGCCGATCTGGCCTACTCAAGCTCATCCACAGAGGGGTCCGCTGACACAAGCCCGGAACCCGAAGAGGAAAACCCGGCCCCGAAGGAGGGAAGGTTTTTTGGGGGGACGCGTAAGTCAAAGATCACTCTAGCTGACCTACAAGAGGTTGAAGTCTTCGACCCTGAAATTCTCGGGCATCTACATGCTCCATCCTCGAAAACTTTAACCATTAATGCTACCCTAGTATTCGATCCGGATGCTGCCCTTAACGACTTTACCACCCTATCCAACTTCTTTACCAGCTGTTCCACCATTTGAGTCCTCGATGTGGCCATATCCGGGTTTGATGTGAATTATCTGGAGGAGTTATTTCCTCTAATGCTGGAAGTTCATGACTTGCGGGTCAAGGTCTGCTCTATCGAAGAGAATTTCCAAGGCGGTGCAGGCCACCTTCTCGACTCGTTGAAAACCGGACTCCCGATGTTGAAGAAACTGACTTTGGATGGAGAGGGGGCACTCTTCAGCGAGGAGAAGCTCAAAGAAATGCTAGAGACCCGTGAAGCAGAGGGTTGTGGATTGTCGAGAGTTAAAATATCCAGTTCTCTTTCCATTCGTTCCGATGATTAGTCCCCCTATCCTAATCTATTTCTACAGAGTTTGGCCTCGTTATGTACATACGGTAGTAGCGTTCAACCGCTATTTAGTTTCGAAATCTTGTCTCAGTTCTCAATGAATAGCCTCTTGTTTCAGGCATGATTACTTACCGAAATATGTACTACCATTTCGTAAGAAGTGTGCGGATGATGCACCAAGATCCCTCCTAACGGGAGGAGAAATATAGTAGGCTCTTCAATCTATTAAGCGGCGGACATATTCAAAAGCCAGGTACTACATTGTTCTGCATTAAGTTCTAGCCAGGATAGATGAATGTCATCATAAAAGTCTGGATGCGATAGTTTTTGGCCTTTGAATCATTTGACGGAGGTCCTTTGCCCAACATCGGTGACACGCTCGCATCGTGTCTAGCCGTGTAATTTTGCGATATGTATGAATACATACATGGTATAAGGGCTAGTTACTGAGGTAACACAAAATACAGAAAGAGCGCAATACTCTATGCATAGAGCGCAGTGTCAAACACACAGAGTGCAGTAATATATGTATGGAGCACGATACCGAGTCGCGCGCAGTACGACCTCGAGTGACAATTAGTAGAGTGCATACTCTAACTTAGAATGATACTGATTGAGGTCACACTAAGTATGAGAGCTCAGCACTTGATAGTGAATACACTAGAGGCAGATCAGAGACGCGCTCCAATGAATTGATGAGAGACAGACATGATATGAGAAGGATTGATCTGCCATGCGCGCTGCGCGCGTGTATGAAAGTAGACATAGAGCACAGTGATATCAACACCGCGCGCGGTATAACAATGCGCGCATGCCCACGCAAGTCTGAAGTGACTATTGGTAGAGTGCATGCTCTAACTTAGTATGATACTTCATTGAGGTCACACTAAGTACAAGAGCTCAGCACTCGATACTGAATGCACTACCAACAGATTGCATACATGCTCTGCAGCCATAATAAAAGACATGCCTGATCTCAAGAAGAACTACGTGACACAGTGATCGATGATGCACAGGGCCCCGATCGCAGCGGCACGCGCGCAGCGTGTCCCAAATAATGCCTGAGTATAGATAACTCCGAGAGAACCCAGTTTGGCCAGAGAGTGCAGTGCCTAGGCTTACCACGGGTATCCCCCACCAACCAGAGAAAACTAGAAACTCAACATTTGAATGAGATACAGTGTATAGGATTGGTTGCCACTCCAAGTATCCTCCGAAGAAATGACGAGTGACATGCCAACGTATAGAATGCAGTGCGAGTGGAGTATAAACCATGAGGAGACAGAATCTGGTCTTGAGATAGGCCTCCAACCAAGTGTCCAGCCCCGGGCATGCTATAACAACGCGCGCGCAGTTGCGAGGAATAATGTTCCGAGGTTCTAACAGTACTGTATCAAGTTGTATCGATGTGTATGATGTAGAATTGTATAAATACTGTAGTGTAGATGTAGAGTACAAGTTTCGAGCCCCTGGTGTAATAGTGCAAAGCTTTTCAGCCATGCAGCTCTAGCACTTAGAGTAGCTAGGAACTTCGAGAGAGAATACAACCCATATCAGAAATCTATTGTGTGATTTAAGTCGCGTGCTTAAACAAGAAAATAGCGCGGCACTCCGTGCAGAGAGTCTGGTTTCGGTTTGACTTGCGCTCTGTGAGAGAATAAGAGTACTGGTGTCTTGAAGGTCACCCTTTCGAGTTCTTGAGGGCATTTGTGTGACGCGAGGCATTACAGGCGCAGAGGTTCAAACCCTTTGGCTTGATTAGTGTTCGCTTTTCTGTGTTATTTCTGCAGGTTGGCAAAGGTTCAAACCCTTTGGCTTGTCGGACGGGGTTTCTCTGGATTGCATAGGTTCGAATCCTGTGAGTCTACGATCAGGTTGGAAGCTCGAGTGCGATAGGTTCAAACCCTGTGGCTCTTGTGGAAGTTTCGGAGTCTTGTGTCAGTGTAGACACTTCTCCACGGGTTTGCGAAGGTTTTGGTTTAGCGCGCGACGCGCGAGGTTTATTAGTGTGTTGAATTTAATAGGAATTGGTTTCTGCTTCGAGCGCAGTCGTTTAAGTGGTGTTTAGGGTGTTATTGAGTGTGTGCAGTGGTTATTAGAGTCCCGAGCGACTGTTAGAAATTTGTGGAGACGTTTGACGAAGTTGTATTGTGTTATACACCCTTGCCTTGAGGCCCGGCGACAGACTGTCGCACCCTCTTGTTCTTGAGAAAAGCCTTTGGACTTAGAGAAATCTAGATATTATACGAGCGCTACTGCTGCACGTGTATCTTAGAGATATTGAGAATTGAATTGTATTGGTTCGCTACTTTCATCGCATTAGAATCCCCCCACGAACTTGAGCAGTGTTTGTGTGTGTAGTGTTGGGTGTGGGTGTGATCGGTGTCTTCGACGCTGTTGCATTTCTAGCTCTGTGCATTTAGACAGCTCTTCATCGGTATAAAGTATAATTGCCATATTAGGAAATTGCGAAGGCGCTTAATTGGTCAATGATATATATTTCGAAATCACATTAATAGATGGAAAATGTCACGATGTTCTCAAGACCACAGACTTGCATTCGACCCTTTCAAATCATGATAAGCAACTCTTTTGTGAGGTATAATTGAGCTGTTTATACTGACCTAGGAGATGCCGGTTAATTCATGTCAAGAAAATGTTGGCAAGGTCGAATATATCTCAGTCGTGATCACCCGGATACCAGAGCCAGTCGCGCAGATACATAGAAACTGTCAGTTGTGCAATAACACATTCAAAAAAGAAACTCACGAATCTGAACGATCTTGCAGACAGTGCTCATCTCCATCCATTAACGGAGCCGTGTCCTTTCAGACTTGGGGCCTGTCAGCATGGGGCCTACGCCTACGATCAGTGAGAGCTCTTGTTAGAGGTTGTGGAAATTTCACTTTATCCGAATGCCCGTAATCAAATCCCGGTCCTCCCCAGCAAACTGTAGCATACATGAGCATATATACACATGCATATCAGCCAATAAATCTCAAATCACCTACAATTGGAGTCAGAAATATGGACTGGAGCAGAGCAAATTCATGCACCTCCTTATGGTCACCGACATTGAAGAAATACCTCGCCAGAAGATTACCGCCTCCAGCTTTGGACACCCATGCCTTCCAACTGCTATTCCCGTAAGTGAATACCTTCCCCCGATTGCGTGCCTGCATCTCCAAGGTCACAACCATCCACCCCGCCATATTATACCCTCTCAGGGTGTAGTGATACCGCCGGTTTTGAAGTGAGCGATGCCACCCAGTGCTACAAGAGTAAGTCGGACACAACCAGAGGACGATAGGACTTACAACATCGACAAGCTCACCACTCCAGTCTTTCCGAGGACACGTGCATACCGCCTCTCCGCCTCCAAAAGTATTCCGCCTGGGTATGGGTCAGCCAGCGACGCGGAATGCGAATTCACCTGAGAGCGCTTGCCAAAGTAATGGTCGAGACGAGAGAGGCTGCCGGTACGAAGATAGAAGTAACGCATTTGAATGGAGAGCAAGTTTAGACGTAGAGATACGAGCACAAGAGGCGTCGGGCCGAGTTCTTACAATGCTTCGGACTTTATAGGTTCCCCGAGCGCAGATCCCGAGCCAGCGCCCTTTTAATCACAGGAATGGCACGTATGGAAGGCTACCGTTAGTATTCCTGCGGGTACGACCTTCCAGTACAAGTTTATAAGGAAGGAAACCGATGGATCGGTGAGTGCCTACTACGGGTTTGTGAACCTTGAATACTAACGAGGTTTCTAGGTGGTATGGGAATCTGACCCGAACCGCCAAGCTACAGTCACATCATCTGGTAGTACTCAGACTTTGACGTCTACTTGGCAGTGAGCCACATGTTCAGCCATTGGACATCTGATCAAGAACTGCGATGTAGTATCGTAGTAGAGTAGCTTTATCCTGATTCAGGGTCTGGAGACAGGTTTTCTTTTGCTGTGTCCATCTCCAAGTACATTATTTCGAGATGAATTCGCAATGGAAAGAGTAGCAGAAATGCCTGGGCCATAGACATCAAGTGTCAAGCTTTCTCCATCCTGCGAACTGGCAAAGTATGAAACGACACGCTCGTATTTTGGAGTATGATTAGTAAAGGCTTCGTGCAACGTCTCAACCAAACTGACTGTGCTTTGTTCCATTTAGAAACAAATATGATGACAGTATTATTTCAAGAATAACGTAGCCATAGTGGCGGAGTATGTACAATATAAATACAAAGACTATCGATGGTGGTTAATGATAGAGAAAAAATACACAGAAAAAATAGACGCTAGAGTTGATCCTCCTCCATATCCTCATCTGAGTCGTACATACATAATTGGTCGTCTATGAGGAAGGGGATACATTTCCATCCTCCACGGCTCCTACGTCGCTTCGACGGGCTCCGGTACCCCCTACCGCTTTCTATCGACCATCGCCTGCGTTTTCGTCACAGCAACCTATTCTTTCTGAACTGCCAGCAGCCAATCCTTCCACCACGGCAGCTACATCTGTTCGACACGTTCGGACTCCTTCTGTACCGGTATCTAATCACACACTACCAACACCGTCGCAAGAGGATATCTCATATAATAGGATGCCCCTCTCTTCTGCTAATATACCGTCATTGCACCATCAGCGAGCTGATTCTTTACCAACTGCTCATCAAACTCGTCCATCTCCGCCTCATGCCTCAACATACCCCATCGCCGCATTACCCCAGCCACAAATACCACCCGTGACACTCCACCCATTCATAAATCAACCTCACGAACTGCCGTCTCAGGAGCCTATGAAGACGTCATTAGTGCATGTATTCCTCCCCTTCTTGCGTCAATCCCCTCCTCAACAGAAGCTTATTCCCTTCTCTAACCATTCCCCAATACCGCCTGCCTCCACAAGCATTCACTCCTTTGTGGCAGACCAATCCCTTGTATAACTCGTCGCCAAATGCATGCAAGCGGACTCCACCACCCTTGCCGAAGCTCTCAATACATCGGTCTCTCCATCTGGGAGCGTGCGAGCCTATGTATTTCTTCGCTCCCCAACGTGTCCATGCCCATGCCTCTGTTGCATCAGAGCCCGCATCTCAGCCTCCCCTCCCTCGCTTATTTATCCTCGTCGACACTGGCTCGGACCGGTTCAATATCGAGGTAGTAGCGCAACAGGGACTAGGCTTCATTACGGTTGATAACGTGCTAGTGTGGGCACAGATCGTGCTAAGGGAGCGGCTCGATCCACAGGCCCTTGGGGGGTCTTTCATAGAGAAGTGTGAGTGTAGTGGGTACAAGGAGAAAAGGAGCAGTTTTACGACCCTCTGTGTGGGTATGACTGTGAGGGAAGACGAGGAGCCAATCAAGTGGAAGATGCATTTGAAGAAGGTAGATGCATCTACAAGGTGACCGAACGTACGAGGCCAGGCTTGATGCCGCCGGAGGAACGTACATGTCACAGGTAGCCCCACTATTTTACCGTTTTACCTTTACAAGCCAGGTGCTTTTCTGTATTCACCATCCCAACCCAGTGTAGCAAGTAGTCAGAGTTCCATTATGTCGTGCACAAATACTTTTGAATTTTTACAATATCGCCAAAGCATTTGGGGGGCTCGCAATCCCACCCGGGACATTCAAATTCTGTATCGTAAAAAAGAAAGAAAATCTTCTCAGCCGATGACACGTCTCTGCCAGCTCTTTGAGATCCAGAAGCTCCACTGAAAAATATTCAGAATGGAAGTGAAACATCGAGACCGATACTCTGCCCCCACCCCCCAATAAATGCCTGGTGCAAGTTCCTCCCTGGCATTCCATCAATCGTCACAGTCAACGTGCCGGGCTCAAAAGCAATATTATCAGAGCCGACGATGCTCAGCTTCTTATTCCACATCCACTTGAGCATCTTGTCGCTCGCTTCAACACCTAGAAAGTCGAAGTGATCTCTAAATGGCAACATCTCCTGGATCTTGCTCGGAGAGCTCTTTATATTGTTTCGTCATATCAGTCCGGACTATCAAAAAATCACCTGGTTTGGTGAAGTCTGGAGGTAGACCCTCCCAGGCAGTGACTGCATCGAGCTCGGCCACAGTAATACCTTGTTCCTAAGATGCGTTGAGAATAAGGGGAAGCGAAGATATGAAAGAAGGCCCTTACGGAGAACGCGCTGTATGTGAGATTTTGGGAGTCCATCCATCCGGCCCAGTCAAGGAGGATGGCACTGTCCAGCAATCCCCTTTTGTGCGGAATCTAGGCAATTATGAGCCTGAGAGAAATGGTGAAGCTGACACGTAATATACTTTGCATCCCAAGTGTAGTCACCTTGGTGGGCGACATGATGTCTCTAAACGATATAAGGTCGTTATAAAACCTATGAGTGAAATGATATAACACTTGTACAACACGATTAGAAAAAATTAAAACGAGAAAACGCACGGATATGTAGAAACGTCCCCGTTGGTGGAATAAGGGTAATGCCTGAGTCCATCAAACTGAGTCGAGACTTGCGTGTTAAGTGTCAGTACATCGTCTTGGTATCCAGAAAGAGGAATGATAGCTAGTCCCAGGATGATTATCGTTCCTGAACTGACAGCACGGCGACAATGACCGTACCGTGAGTCAAGCCCTGACGCGTCTTTGGGAGCGGAGGGTTGGGTAGATCAAGTCCCAAGTTCAGGCTGATTGCAATACCCTCTCGAATCTCTGATTTTGCAGCTTGGATCGTAGCCGGAGTAATATGATTAAGGGCACCAAACTCGTCTTCGGGGCCCTAAGTAGTGACAGGTCGAGACACGACACGTTGTTGAGAGTGAAGAGACGTACCCACACACCCCATGCAGCTTTGGTCGGAAAGGACGAATGCAGAGGGAGGTCCTGGTAGGTGGTCCAGTTTGCGTACAAGTCTGATGAATTGTATTCTCTTGCGATGAGGTACCGTGCGCTTGGGATTGGAGTAGCAATGCTCCGGGGAAGGAGAAGCATTGCCGTGAAAAGAGCGCAAAGAACATCCATAGCAGTGAAGAGAAACAGCCTGAGATTATGGTAGGCTTTTATACGTCAGGATAAGGATCGATAGCGGGATAAAGATCATTTCATCTACGGGCTGTTACGCTGTCAGCGCGATCACGCATCGGACCAAGATGATTTTTTCTTCTCATGCGGGCTAAAAAATTGTGGATGAGAGTGAGAGTGCCAAGAAGGCCCGCCCTGCGTTTGAAGTGATCCATCTGCCGATGATGACACCTTCCCAGATTTCCTGAAGTAATGTTCTGCATATTCAGTTGTTATAACCATTTCGAAAATTGATGACGAGACTAGAACAAGTGAATCCTCATTATTCAAAGACCTACTCAACATTTTTAACTGCCATCTACGTGTTTCAATGTCCACATGGTTCTTCTACATTTATTTGTTGGACGTGATCGCCGCTATGTAGCGATGGTATAGCTGTGAAATTGATTGTCTAGAAATTGATACGATGAAATCTAGACAATTGATGCTTACTGCATCATTTATGGGCAGCAGCCCGAAGGGGTCCAGGTGCATCAGAGGCTCCAAGAAGATTAGCAACGACGGCAGCACTCTCCTGGCTCCGTTTGAGCCTTTCGTACAGCACTTGCACGGATTTCGACACGTCGACCATCAACTCCTGCTCACTAGGGACAACTTGTGGTGCACCTGACTGGGGGGGAAACGGTAAAATAGGTAGTGCCCCCACGCCTGAATGCCGCATCACATCGGAGAGCATCTCAAGTGTCCGTTTCAACGCAGAGATATTGGCTATTGAAAATCAAAGTTATGGTTATACCTTAATAGTAGAAATACGAAACACACACTCCGTCTGTGCAGGGCTACTCCCTGGATGATAGGCATTTTGACTGGAATGATGTAAAACAAGCGCTCTATAGCAACAGATGAGAAGTGACCTTACATGCCTGCCAACGCATTCATTGCTTTGTTTTGGAGATTTATAACAAGTCTTCGTACAATGTTTATGTTCTGCTTGGAAAGTTCTGGAGAATGAGGGTCAACTTGCTGGAGTGTCTCTGGAGGAAGAAACGAGTGCTGCTGGTATTGATTTAAGCCTGAAGAGTAGTTCACGGGTAAAACAGGTCCGTATACAGCTGCTGCATTCATTGCATCTGCAGCAGGTATCGTAGAGGTGAACCCATCAACCATTTCGACATCAAGGTTGGAAGTGACGCAGACAGTCTTGGAAATATACAATACAAACTCTGGCCGGACATTGGTCCAATTCTTCCGGAAAGCACTTCAACTTAACTTCAACGGTAGCATTCATCTTGACATTTTCAATTCATGCCCCCCTCACGTCCTGATATCCCAATACTACTGAAAATACTTGGCAATAACGCAAGTAATAAACATACTTTATTGCTTTGATCTTTATCTGACTTTTTCTAGGTAAAACAGCCAAGAAATCTTTCAATCTGATTCTCCAATAGATTTGAACAAGTCTCGACCTCAACAGACTCCGAATCGAATATGCGACCTCCCCTCTACCCCCCCGCATCCGAAACTCTCATATCTGTCATGTCAGTAGTCTCTGAGTTCGTAAAATTATGCAATCTGTAATCCCCCCTACCGCATGCCTCCCTCCAATTAAGAAAATTACATGCCAATCCCCCCAAGATCTCTCGCAATGTCTTCTATACATTCGTTCAATATAAAACCCTCCAGTTCGGGGATCAAAGCGCCGTCGTCCAGACTGCAAAACAGACCTTGTCCTGGATGCATCTTATAAATGGCGCTCCGATTCTTTCGAGCGTTTGTACGCAATCCGATGGCTCACAGCACTTGTCTCGCAAGTCAAGTTCTTGGAAGAAGAGCTGAAGAGTAATGCTCTTATCACACAAGCAGCCACGCTTCTCGCAATCTGCTCTGGAACTGCAGGTGCAGGCATCATTCGTCGTGATTTTGTCTTTCCTCCTGGCACCATCGAAGTGCGGCTGACAGATGTGCCCCTGGAGAACCAGGATTTTGGTAGTGTGGGGGCACAGACATGGGGCGGGGCTTGTGTACTTGCTGAGGCCATCGTGGAGGATCCGGCTGCTTTTGGGCTGCAAACAGGAATACGTGTTTTGGAACTGGGCGCCTGGGACGGGCCTGGTTAGTATCACTATCGGAAAGCTCCTGGAGGAAAATGTTACGATTGTCACCACGGATTTCTACCCGTCGGTTGTGGACAACCTCAGAGCCAATATCGAGCACAATTTCGCTCAGCCTGTATCGGTCGCTATTAGCTCCACTTTTTTGGACTGGGCAGACAGCGACAACCATGATGATTCGCTGAATATTCCATTTGACAGTTGTGCTGGGAGCAGATATCGTTTACGACCCTCAGCATGCTGTATGGATCAAAGCGTGTCTCCAAAAGTTTCTGCGCAAGGGAGCGATATTCCATCTTGTCATCCCTCTCTGACCAACATTTGCGACGGAGTCGATCACCATAGAATCAGTGTTCCGGGATGGCGACTTGATCATCCTTACAAAAGAATCCATAGTTTGCGATGCAGAGAATGGAATCTCAGACGATGTCATGGAGTATGCATATTATAAAATAGGTTGGGCTTAATAGATATACAATGCATATTATACTACAATTTCTAGATCGTGACTACACAAATTCCCAGGAAAATAATACAGATTTTGGAGAAAAAAATTAGCAAAGTTGAAGAAGTAAAGCCCGCTCTTCACGTGAGGCATACAGAAGAATGAACGGAAACCCATCCTCCTTTCTTGTGGCGACAGCATCGCGCACTTGCTGTGCATATATATGGTTGTTGAACCCCGAAGAAATCGATTTCCATGCTTCATCATTGGTAATCCACGTATTAGTCCTCATGAGGGCGACGAGTGTGGCGGGAGGGATGTCGACCACGATGATAGGCATGTTGCTCATAAACGCCCGGTGAATCTTTGTTCCAAGTTCATGAGCTAGTTGACTATTAGACAAGAATATCGAAGAAAGGCGGCTGTCACACCTTTATCCTGAACGATAAGTTTATTTCTTCATAGTCCTTTCTTCACTGTCTCGGCCGGTAATACAGCTTGAAGGTCCAATGTCGTGGTCTCTTTATTGGCTAAAAGGTTCTTTCCTTCAAAGAACATGGTCGCTCCACTCGTTGCCGAATCTGCATGCTTCTGAGCGGCAATAGCCTCTTGCAGATGCGCTACCAGCTCTTGGCGAGGTATCAGAACTGTTAAGGCAGTCAGACGTAGGCGAGGGCAGGTAACTTGAAACCACTTGCTATCTTCGTCGTTATAGTTGCCGAAAATCGCGTTGACCTTGATACCGGTGCTCTGCTCCCTCTTCGGTTTCGGGTTAACAGTGAATCTGGAATTTGATGGTAAGATTGATAGGTCAAGTTCATAAGCCTGGTGACTGACAGAATACCTTCCCGTTTGCAAGTATCCGTGACGCTGGTCTCGACATTTGTGATATCAGATTCATACATGACATCCGCGCTGATATTATGTCTCCATAGATACGATGCAAGCTCGAGCCGATCCTGAAGATACCCAGGATGATACGAGATGACATACACGTCACATTGTCGGGGACTCCAGTATCCAAAAGACTTGGGCTCTTTGAGAAGGGACTTGACCGACGAGCTCTGGAACGATGCCACGGCTGCAGTAATCTTATCGATGGCAATCTGTAGACCAATAGCATGAATTGGCTCTGCGGTCGTTTTGGGAGGAGAGAATTTCGTGATTAAGTTATCATATCTACAAGTATGTCAAAATGAGAAGAGAGATATTGAGGACGAACTGCTTACCTTCCACCTGCAGCGAGAAGCTCAATACGCTTCCGTCGAGGTGATGGGCATTAACAATGGAGGTTCCATATCAACCGCTCCGCGTAACCTGAATATTGCTGTGAGGTGATCTTGAACCATCCCATTCAGTGATGCGTGCTCTGGTAGCTCAGCTTCATGGTCGTATAGAAAGCTTCGCACTGGTCGAGGGGCCTGGGACTGTTTGAACAAGGAAGCTAGGACGGCTTGATGGTGGGGAGAATCTGGCTTTGCTGCTCGACCAAATATGATCAATAAGAAGAATGGTAGCGGAAGAACAGCAGGTGCTTACTCATCATCTTCAGAGCACCCTTGAAATATTCATCTTCGAGTCTCGAGGGCAATAATGGACTTTGCGACAATTCTAATGCTGTAGGTCGATCCTCAGGCTCATGCTGCAGCAGCCAGGTTATAACTATAGGTGTGTCCAGTGACGTATTCTGCAATAAATAGTCATTGTGATGACACACTTTCACGTTGAGGCAACCTTAACGCGTCCCATGAATCTGGAAAGACGATTTCAGGGCGCCTCAAGGCCTTGATGACACTGATACGTTCAGAGCCTGTAGTGAAGGAATAGTTCATCTCGAAGAATACAATCTGAGGGCACAGTTATGAGCGGTTGAAACAAGGCAGGGAAACAATGGAGGGCTTACTCCCAGACTATACATATCGGCCTTGGTATGATTAGTCGGCCTCCTCCTCCGCGACTGGACTTCTGGAGCAATATACAGATGCGTGCTGACTTCTATTAAAGGCAGCATATTTTCAGTGTGCTGCAAACTCTGAGGGCAGTAATAAGACCTACCCAATGTCATGTCGGTTTCTTGTGCAACGACCCGCGATGAAACATCTGACGGGTCCACTGCCGTGAGACTAGACGTGGCCAACCCAAAATTGCCAACTATAAAATGACATCAGCAATTTCTATTGCGCCATCGAAGACCCGGCGTACCCTTGCAGTTGCCTTTTGTATCTGCAGAAGCCAGATGAAAATTTGATTGAAAATGTGAGAACGGCAGACACATACCGATGAAGATATTAGCCAATTTGATGTCGCGATAGATCTAGGGAAACGTAGGTGTGAGCATCCTTCACGAAAACGTTCCGTGGGTGCACTGACAATACCAAGAGTGGACATGTGCACCACTGCGTCCACAATTTGCCTCAGATTCCGGTATACCTTCATCGACTTGCTACAAAGACATTCATGTGAGCTAATGCAAAATTCTCGAAGAAGCAAGCATACCTCTTTCAAAGTTTGCCTCTCCACAAATTCCATCTGGATATATAATGTTCTCTGCACAATCAACGGAGGTGTCATTGTCCCTAACCCTTCGCTATTCTCTTCACCTGCCTTCCTGAACAGCCCTCCAAATGGAGTTTCATTATCACTGTCCATATCCTCCTGCGGCTCGGACAAGCCTGTGAAATGTATACTAGGGAAGCTTCCCCTCAAAGTTCCACCCAAGTCGTCGAGATCATCCATATTGAATATAATCGGCCCACTAGGCTCACGCAATTGAATCCTCGATGGGACAGAGGTCATTCCATTTTCGGTACCATTGGAGTGAGAAGAGGAATCAGATTCAGACCTGGACTCGTCGGACGCCGCTGTTGACGTAGGTTCAGCAGTTTCGACCCAGGTAGTATAGTACCGCACAATAAAGCGGTGGCTCAGTCGACTTAAAGTGTTCACCTCTCGGAATGTCTTGGTGTCGCTTCGCAAGGTTCGTAAGCGAACTTTCTTGACTGTGGTTAACTACATGTTAGTGAGAACAAAGGGTGAAGGTAATAAACAAACCAGCGTAGACATGATTATCAATCCTATCACGAGCTTTGATGACAGATCCGAAGGCTCCTTTACCCTGTACAGGTGGATAGTCAGACCATGTCAGAGCTGAAGTTGTGAATACTAACCAAAAGTTCCAACTCTTCCCAATCTTCTTTCCGACAGCTAGCCTGGCGAAACATCGGTCCTCTGAAGTAATTGAATTCAGGTGATCCTGAAACAGCTGCATACATAGGTGTTTTGGGCTTGAGGAATTCTTACCAGACATGGATATTGAAAGACTTCGTTGAGTTCAATGCAATGATGTTTCAGCGAGATCGGCCAAGAGGGTCAAACATGTAATGTGGCTCTTCTTAGGAGGAACAAGCATATTCATCGCATGTTTCTGCAGAGCTGGTGGTATGGTCGCTGTGATACAAAGTAAATACAGAGTCTGACGTGATAAAGGAACCTTCTCACAAGACCGAAGGGCGGTGTGGACGTCAGAAAATCGCTCGGTCACATCAAGACCCAGGAGCATTTGAAGGAGGATGACACCAACAGCATGTATATCTCGATGATGGGTGTATAACAATAGCGATTCATTCTTAGCATCCTTCGATAGCCTTGTAGAGTTCACATAAGGTCTGCACGGACATCAAAGGAACAGTCACATACCAAGCTTCCGGCATGACATGATCTTCTGGAGGATTCACGTAGCCGAAGGCATTCGATCGGTGTAAGTCCAGCAGTCTGGTGTGGTATCCTACTTTGGTGAGCTTGATAAGCTTCGATTGCGAAGGGCAGTTTCCGGAGACTAGACCGATAGACGTCGCACTGATACCTGCATGACAATTCAGACTTGAACGGAAATTATTGCAGGCAAACAACTAACCTCGATGCACTAGGTCACAGACATGGATAGCATTGAGTCCAGATAGGATTTGGGCAATGTAGTCCTGGAATATCATGAACGAAAAAGTATGCGCCAGCCATCATCAAAGAATACATACTGAAACTCGATCATCCCGAAGGGAATCACAGTCATCGAGTACATCTCTCAGGGAAAGGGCTGGACTCTGTTCCGACAGGATCACTAATTGCAGGGCCCCGCTCGAGTGTGGGGCTTTCAATTTGACTGCTAATACTCTGACAACATTGGGATGGTGGACAGACTTCAACCTCGTAATTTCTTCCTCAACTTGCTTGACCTTCTTCCTGCCTGGAGATAACGTGAGAGGGTGGGGCAGATGGCTTCAGACGACATCCTACCTTGGCTTGTCATATAATAATGGGAGCCAAAAGTAATGACATGGAGTTCAAGTGGGAGGGTAGCGTTAACATCATCGCAGACAGGATCTGCGCCATATATGGTGCCGAGATAAACTGTTTGCAGGAGTTAGCTGGGTGCAGTGATGGTGGAAAGTGGGTACCATTTCATGGATGGAAGAACTTGATGGTATTGAAATGAATACCATTCATTTCAATATGGAGCCCCTCTCCGCCTCTGGTGCCCCCCATCAAGTCATTTGCAGGGTGTCGGGATCGCAGTGGTAGCGATTCAAGTGGCTCCGGATCCTACGGGACGGATGGTTTAGGCACACAGGGGCTGAGAGATGTTTTGGAGGTTTGTTGTCGCTCTCCCTGGGTACGACTTAATACTGACACGTTGTAGATCCCTTCTCTGACTTCCGAGCACCAGCTTGGCCTGTCCTTCCTCCTTCCTCCTTCCCCGTCGGTGGCGGGTACAGTCCGCGTGGAATTTCTCGCTGACGCCTAGTCATCTCAACTCTTCGACGACATATACACATTACCCGTTCTCAGCCCAGAACTCGGCATTCAGAGACGCTGTACCTCCAACAACGTCGTCTTTGTTCATATTGGGTCTCCCTCATACTAGTTCTCCGCTGCCCTTGGATATTTGGTCCGAACCAGGACATTCTCGGTCTGAATCACATTCAATCAATCTCCCATGTTTGTCGTCGCTTGTCCTGCCATCTCTGCGACCTCTTGATTATTCTGCCTTGGTTGGAGCGGACCAGACGTGTGCAGAGCTTGCCAGGATCATCGAGGATCTCAGTCGTTGTTCTACGGTTGTTGAGATCGGACTCAATGGTATGCTCAACAGTGTCTGGCCAATGGGCTCCTTGGCTGCAGCAGGATGGATCAACGTTAAAAATATCTTCATAAGCGGCGGCTGGACACCCTCTCCTCACAGTGAAACAACAGGGAGGAAAGACCCCATCGCGGCGCCGAAGCAGGTGGCTGGACGTCCTTCCATCCCCAGAAATCATCGATGGTAGAAGGTGTCACCTGCCACTTGTATGAGGTGGCCCACACTGACTAGTTGTGCTACAGGGTAGGTTGTGAAACAAGTATATAGTACAAGAATGTATGTATGTATGCCAAGATATAGGTGCGATGTATGCCGAGGAATGGGTGAGAGAAAGAAGCCAAGGAATGGATGGATAGATGGATGAAGCAAGTAAAATGAAGGGAGACAAGAAAGAACTATGCATAGAGTGAGTGAATAAATGCCGCATGCTGCTATTCATGAAGACTCACTTATCGGACGGCTACTTCTGCGCACCTGACATGACGTCTGATACCAGTCCCGGCCAACTTTTTGAACACTCTAGCTACTGCAGCTTGCATAACGGACATGGGATGCAATGATTTCGACAAGACGCGTCGTTTCTTCCCAGAGGTATTGACCTCGCTCTGAGGGACGAGAAGGGTGGGCACCATCTCGTCCATCCCGTCTGGATGGCCTTCCACGAGCGTCGATGGATCAATAATTGGATCCCTAGTCGCGGAATTAACGGCGGTGGCGGCTGAGTTGGCCATCGACTCACCTGTTGTGCGGCGCTGCATTCGATTCTTCAGATTTGCCAGGCGGACATGCAAGGACGCTGTGACAACCTCCTGATCCTGCTACAGGGGGGTTGACTGGGCCCATGATAAGGTTAGGCCCGGGATATGAGGGTTGGCAGGAAATAGAGGAACGACTCCGAAGGAGAGAGAAAAGAAGTGGTGGGAAGGAAGAGAGTGTGTGCTGTGGAGTCAAATTAGGAAGGAGTACGCACATACAAATGAAAACCATTTAAGCTTTGGAATGATCACAGTGACAAAAGAAAAAGGCTCTTACAATCATCCTGCTGGAGGTTTTTTTAGAGGACAATATAGTGAATTTAAGTGTCTGAGTTCTGCATCAAGTTATAGCCATTCAGTACAGAGAAATCTTGGCTTTTTATCTCATCTAACTGTGGTCCTTTCACCCAACGTCGGCACAAAGTACAATTACTATATAAAGGAAGAGTCGGGGCGCTTGATTAGTCAATGTATACACAGATTGCAGCTATCCTTAGTCCGGACATCTGGACAGCTGGTACGATCGGATCCAGACGTCTAACGCATGGACGTCCGACCATCCGGATGTCCAGATGGTCATGATTATCTCATCCTTATCGGACTGAGATAAGGCTGAGCAAATCCTGGGAATATTCTTCCCATGCACAGGCCAATCATAGCCTTATTGGATCCCAGTTAGGCTGAATATTCCGGGTCTGCAGATTTTGAATAAAATAGGTCTAATAAGGAAACATATTACCAAGATCATCAGTCCCGGCAAGAGCCAGGAAAACGATAAATGACCATGGTCTTTGGTGGGTGGGCAAGGTCGAGGGATGTGCTATGCGGAGTTTGCCTTGACTCACCATAAGAGGGGTAGTGGAGTCTCTGAATGCCTTGAGAATAATTTACCTTTTCTTAACATTGGCATAAATTTCTATTACCATAAATGGGGTAGCTCTAGTTTTCCTTTTACTGCTGTTTTCAGATGCCAAAAAGCCGGTCCTGATTTTACCTTTCTTTCTCGCTTTCATGTTGAACGAGGCTGTTTTTATTTGAACTCATCTTAGGACATGCTCGGGATATATTGTGTCATATTATGGTGATAATGTTTGACCTTTTCTCAGTTGTTTCTGGGCCCGAAAAGGCTAATAAAATAGGCCTGATTATTTTCAATTATCTCAAAATTTCCTGCCTGATATGATTACCTGTTAATTATGCTGGCGCTCAGGATATGTTCAGCATCTACAGACTCTGATTGAATGATTACCCCCATAGTGTAAGTGGGATTGACCCATACTGAGCTGGACATCTTTTTCCTGTCTCGTCCACTTGTAACAGAATGAATCCCACTGCTTTCAGGCTTGTATCCACTGAAAGGTATGTGGGCAGTCCAGATTTGTAGTCAATTGTTCTCAGGGTGGGAGCTGTAGTGATCTTGTGCTTCAATGTGTCAAAAGCTTTGATTTGTCTTTCTCCCCATTCAAAATCTGCATCTTTCTTGGTCAGCCCTACCAAGGGTCAAGCAATCTTGGAATAATCTTTGATCCAGATGCGCACTGTCCCACATAGGCCTAAGAAGCTCCGTACTTGTGTTACCATCGTCAGGGGGGGCCATTTCAGCATTTTCATAACCCTGCTGTCTTCTGGATGTCTTCCAATCACAGAACATTGTTGTCCCAATATGGTCACTCTTGGTTGGCAAATTTGAGTTTTCTTTGGTGAAAAGGTTCCACCGGCACACTTGATCCTGTGCATGATTCTGTGAACGTCTTTGGCATGTTCCCAGATAAATTTACATATGCCTGTGTTCTCTGCCAGGGTCATAGGTTCACCTGCCTTGTCTGGGTAACAGGATTGGGGTCCTTTAATCAGCAGGTCATCAATAAATATGTTGGCTGTATGTGGAATTTCGTCTTGTAGAATGAACACCATGCAATTCTGGAATTCCGCCAGGGGAATTGGTGTAACCCATGGGAAGTGCAGTAATCCTCAATAACCCTAGCAGCGTATAGAAGGCTGTCAAATCTCTAGACTTGGGGTCCACTCTATGGGCATCAAATCCCCAAAACATGTCAAACATTGTATAGCACTGACATCCCCCATAAGGTTCAATGAATTCATCGGGTTCAGGAATAAGTCCTGCGTCTCGTATTGATATTTTATTCAAGGGCTGTAGATCATGAATTAAGTGTAGGGTCCCATTCTTTTTAAGGATGCAAAACCAGTGACTGTGATATGAAGATTGGCTGGCTTCATACACCCCAGCCTCAATTTTGCTCTTCAGAAAGTGAATCACTTTCTCTCGTATTCCTGGCGGTATAGGAATATTCTTGTACTCCCAGGGGATGTGCGATACCATGGGCATAATATAGTCTGAAAAATATTCTTGACTAAATGTCCCTCGGTCCTTCTCGTCATAAGGCAGGGTTGCTTCATTCAGCACAAGCACATGTTTAAATAATTTTCTTCTTCTGGCCACAGGAAGCCATCTTGGTTGACATTTAATTCCCGCATTCTCTCTTCAGTGAGTCGGGCCGTTGGCATAAATTCTGGGGGTTGTTTCAGCAAGGGAGTAAGGGACAGTAAGGGGTCTCTAGGTATAGTCCTTCGTACACATGCTTCTTCTGGGAATGTGGTGGATACTGGCTTGATTTTCTGATCTACACATTTATACATTGTGAATGCATGAACTTGTTCTTGCTGGATGTCTGAGCTGACCTGTGCCATATCTTCGGCGGGCACAATAATAATGTCATCATCCTCAAAGGGGTAGTCAGATAAGGTATAAATCCAATTTTCATCATCACCTGAATGGTCTTGCCGATCTCGTGCCAAAAAAGAGCTATCAGCCAATTCAATCATTTTGTGGCATCTTTTTAGGTGCAGTTGTGGTCCAGGTACCTGTCTCGGCCATACTCCAGAATACTCCTTAGTAGTCTGATCATCTTGCATTACTTGTAAATATCCCACAAAAATTGGCTTCCTTGCCGAGAGTGCATGTCTGTAGGGGGAAATCACTTTATTTCCCATTTCCCGGAGTATACTATCAGTCATCAAGTAATTACTACAAGGGATCAAGAAAGGTGGGTAAGATATGAAGGAATATTTCATAGCTAATAGTCAGTCTGTAACTAGTGAGCTCAAAAAGTTTTGAAAGGTTGTACAATGAGAATAGAGGTTGAACTTGAAGTAGTCCGAATGCGCGTAAATAAACAGTAAGGTATTAAAAAGATTCGTACTTGTCAATGTTGTCAAATGTCTGCTTGAAGAAAGGTATTCCAGATCTGAAAGAAATGTTAATGTGATATTCACAGGGAATGAAGTGATGGAAAGTACCTGCTCAAGCTTCTTCCGAGTAGTAAGATAAATCCAGTTTATCACTACGAAAGGCACGTTGTCTCCCTTGGTCGTCGTAGTACTCGATGGGATCAACATAGCCCTGATCAAGGAGCATACGAACTTGCGCAGAGAGGATGGGTTCGGCAGCACGGGCAAAGCAGAGAGAGTTGGCGAGCTCACCTCGCCCTTCGAACTCAAAGAGTGCAGCAGCATGGTAAATGAACTCATCCTCATTGGCGGTGAGCAAGGGGTTACAGGGAGGTATGGGCACCTGTAAGGTACCAGTCGAGGGTTGGACGTGTAAACATCTGTGGTGGAAGCCTTGAAAATACGACGGGATTTGGGGTGAGAGATATCTGAAAAGTTCATTATGGTAGTAAAGAAAGTGCCGAGCCTTGTCTTCAGGACTAAGCCTGTCAATGGCTCGATGCCACTGTGTAGTAAGAAGTTGCTTAGCGAGGAGACCAAGTAATCGGTGAACAAAGAGACGAATAATCTGGATATGCATGATGACAGGGATCCAGGGATTCTTATAGATGTCTGAAAGATGCGATAGCCTAGGGTCCAGAAAGGAATAGGCCTGTTCATCGTTAAGAGGGTGGTACATTTCTAATAAGTCTTGGTTGCGTTTAGCATTAGCGACATGTTCTTTGCCCGGCATCATTTCTTCTGGCCTCAAGAAAATCAGCACATGTGGGGTCGGTGCCTTGTTCTCTGTGCCGGTGTCTGTCTGATTGATCTGCAGATTCTTGTTAGCTTGAGTATCAGCTTGTATGAGGCTACCCAAACTCACGATTCTCATGGCAGTTAAGGCTTCCGAGGCTCCTAGCATGACAAGATTCCGTCGCCACTCGCCAGCATCAAGGAGTTGAGCTCGTTCGGCATGCATGTGAAAAATGGTGAGTTGGATGAGTTTGACATCACTGGTCGTGAGGCAGGGATAAGTCCCGTTCCATTGACTGAGATACACGTCGAGGTCCATCATCAAATCATAAATTTTGTAGGCAACCTTTGATATCCGATACTCGTCGAGCCCTCGCAAGGTATCATATGGGGCGCCGAACGGGTTGATGAGCTTGTTCTGTGTGTGGTTCTGTAAGGGGGAAGTGTTGTTAGGTCCTTAGTAGGTCTCCATGACTTGAAAGACGAACTCCGAGTCCAGATTGTCATGCAGAAAAAGTGATGATGGCTCCGGAATATAAGGTGAGTATTCCTGCATCAGTTGGCCGTTGCTGTTGTGTTGACATATCGAGTAAGCAATAGTGTTAGTCTCTCCTCGTCTCTCAGTCGTTGAAGTTCGGCATGCAAAGTATTGGTGTTCGTTCAGCTGGTCTTCCAATGCAGCCAAGGTTTGACAGCTGAGCCGTACAGGTTCAACGACGTACGTTTGAGACTTGAGGTTGCCATGCATAAGCTTGTCCAGACTAAGGGGTGAATACGCGTCCGAATCTCCACTGGAGTAGGATGGAGCAGAGTCTGGGGAGCTCGGAGGAGACAACTCTGACATCTCATACCCACTTCCATCACTTGAGGAAGAGTCGTCGTCTGCAGCATATCGAGTCTCTATGCGAGGCAAGGATGAGCTCCTGCTTGATGCAGGAGACTGTACAGGCATCGTCAGTCCTCACGTTGATTCGTTGCACGGGAGCTGGCGACTGATCTTCGGGTGCTACCACGGCTGGGTTTATCAAAAACTGCCATGGGGGTTCACCCATTTCAATATCGAGGTCATTTGGGAGGGCTTGCACCGTACGTATTTGCACAGCAAAAACCTTTGGGACAGGGCTCAGCATAGCATGATCTTCGGCTATGACTGGGAGCACAAGTGTTGGTTTGAGGTTGTCCAGGGTATGGGTGGACGATGGTAGTAACATGGATGGAATCGGCATGGGAGGATGAAAGCTCCCTTCTGTATAGTTGATGAATCTCATCAGTTTGTTGCTCTGCATGCGGGGTTCATCAGATTGTGTACCTGCTTCAGCCAGAGGGCTCCCTGGGTGCATCAACTGATCCCCATCTTCTGCTTCAACTTCAACTCATCGTCTCTTCAACGGGGTCTGACCTCTCTCGCTGCCACTGACACGCTCGCAACGTGTCTACGCATGTAATTTTGCGAAATGTATCAATACATGCATTGCATAATGGCTAGGTACTGAGATAACGAAAGATACAGATAGAGCGCAGTGCTATATGCATAGAGCGCAGTGTCAAACACACAGAGTGCAATGATATATGTATGGAGCACAATATAGAGTCACGCGCAGTACAGCCTTGGGTGACAATTGGTAGAGTGCATGCTCTAACTTAGAATGATACTAGTCGAGGTCACACTAAGTATGAGAGCTCAGCACTGGATACTGAATGCACTAAGATGCAGATCAGCCATGCACTCTAAGGAATTGATGAGAGACAGGCATGATACAAGGAGAACTACATTGATCTATGATGTGCACCATGCGCATATAGGAACATAGAGGTAGAGCGCATGAAAAGACATGCAGCTGCGCATGTAGATGGAAATAGACATGGAGCGCAGTAATATATGAGTTGAGCGCAGTGTCAAACCAATAGAGCGCAGTGTCAAACCAATAGAGTGCAGTGATCAAACCAAGATAGCGTGCAGTGTAACAATGCGCGCATGTGCAAGTCATCAGTGACAATTAGTAGAGTGCATGCTCTCACTTAGAATGATACTGGTTGAGGTCACACTAAGTATGAGAGCTCAACACTTGATATTGAATACACTAGAGGCAGATCAGATACACGCTCCAGTGAATTGATGAGAGACAGACATGATATGAGAAGGATTGATCTTCGACGCGTGTTGCGCGCATATATAAAAATAGCCATAGAGCACAGTGATATCAACATCGCGCACGGTATAACAATGCATGCATGGGCATGCAAGTCTGAAGTGACTATTGGTAGAGTGCATGTTCTAACTTAGTATGATACTTCATTGAGGTCACACTAAGTACAAGAGCTCAGCACTCAATACTGAATGCACCAGAAGCAGACTGCATACGCACCCTAATGCATTACTGAAAGACATGCATGAGAACTACGTGACACAATGATCTATGACACACAGGGCCTGATCGCACGGCACACGCGCGCGTGTCCAAAATAATGCCTGAGTATAGATAACTCCGAGAGAACCCAGTTTGGCCAAAGAGCGCAGTGCCTAGGCTTACCACGGGTATCCCCCACCAACCAGAGAAACCTAGAAACTCAACATTAGAATGAGATACAGTGTATATGATTGGTTGTCACTCCAAGTATCCTCCGAGGAAATGACGAGTGACATGCCAACACATAGAGAGCAGTGCGAGTGGAGTATCAACCATGAGGAAACAGAGTCTGGTCTCGAGATAGGCCTCCAACCAAGTGTCCAGCCCCAGGCATGCTATAACAACACACGCGCGTTGCGAGGAATAATGTTCCGAGGTTCTAACAGCACTGTATTAAGTTGTATTCGACGTGTATGATGTAGAATTGTATAAATGCTGTAGTGTAGATGTAGAGTACAAGTTTCGAGCCGCCGGTGTAATAGTGCAAAGCTTTTCAGCCATGTGCTCCAGCACTTAGAGTAGCTAGTAACTTTGAGAGAGAATACAACCCATATCAGATATCTATTGTGTGATTTAAGTCGCGCGCTTAGACAAGAAAATAGCACGGCACTCCGTGCAGAGAGTCTGGTTTTCGGTTTGACTTGCGCTCTGTGAGAGAATAAGAGTACTGGTGTCTTGAAGGTCACCCTTTCGAGTTCTTGAGGGCATTTGTGTGACGCGAGGCATTACAGGCGCAGAGGTTCAAACCCTTTGGCTTGATTAGTGTTCACTTTTCTGTGTTATTTCCGCAGGTTGGCAAAGGTTCAAACCCTTTGGCTTGTCAGACGGGGTTTCTCTGGATTGCATAGGTTCGAATCCTGTGAATCTACGATCGGTTGGAAGCTCGAGCGCATAGGTTCAAACCCTGTGGCTCTTGTGGAAGTTTCGGAGTTTTGTGTCAGTGTAGACACTTCTCCACGTGTTTGTGAAGGTTTTGGTTTAGCACACGACGCGCGAGGTTTCTTAGTGTGTTGAATTTAATAGGAATTGGTTTCTGCTTCGAGCGCAGTTATTTAAGTGGTGTTTAGGGTGTTATTGATTGTGTGCAGTGGTTATTAGAGTCCCGAGCAACTGCTAGAAACTTGTGGAGACGATTGACGAAGTTGTATTGTGTTATACACCCTTGCCTTGAGGCCCAGCGACAGAAGTCGCACCCTCTTGTTCTTGAGAAAAGCCTTTGGACTTAGAGAAGTCTAGATATTATACGAGCGCTATTGCTGCACGTGTATCTTAGAGATATTGAGAATTGAATTGTATTGGTTCACTACTTTCATCACATTAGAATCCCCCCACAAACTTGAGCGTGTTTGTGTGTGTAGTGTTGGGTGTGGGTGTGATCAGTGTCTTCGACGCTATTGCATTTCTAGCTCTGTGCACTTAGATAGCTCTTCACCGCCCTGGTAGCTTGCTCTCTCCTCTTCTTTGTGCGTCGACCTCTTCCCGTCCTCTTTGCCATCTTCGGATGACGACGGGCTTGAGTCGACCTCAGTGGGTTCGTAGGCATTCAGCGTGAACACGGTTGGCTGGAAGGGTGGCATCTCCATGAGTGGATGAGCCGTTGGTGGGGAATACAGGTCGACACGTCATGGGTACAATGTTCGGTGCATTGTCTCAAGATACATGGGGTTGTGAAGAATAAGGGCGCTCCCTCATTGAGTCGATACCCATGCAAGGGTGCATATAATGAAGTCCAGCCATACCGCTATGAGCAGAGGTAAGCCTCTCTTCAGTGCTTGTAGTTCATCTTTGTCAATGCTCATATGCAGTGAGTAGTCTCTCGGCACTCGAAAAACTCCCCTCGCTTCGTCATGTTTGACAGAAATGATTTGCTGGACGGGCAGCACAAATGACGCCAGAAGAGCAGGGTGTGGTGATGGAGGAATACGTCGCAGGCCTCAAGGGAAGGTCATCAGAGGGGACTCTAGCATGAGTTCACCTTGATTGATGTCCTGGATTCGATACACGTACGCATGGACCAGCCCCTTGTACTGACTCGCTGCCTCAGGTATCTCCCCCTCCTCCTCATGCATCATCTCTGGTGGCGATCGTCCTTCGAGCTTAGCATGGGCATCCGGAGGGTAAGAGTTCCGCCGTGTAACAGTAGGCACCTCCACCTCCTCCATGTCGCTGCTCGTGTCGCTCACTTCATCCTCATTTCGGTACTGAATGAAGTCACCAGGTCCACTGGCTCGATCTTCATTATCATTGTCCTCATCATCGGCCAGCGGTATGGCAGCATCGAGACTGGAACAAACTGTCTGGAATTTCAGTAAGTCATCCTCATCCTTCGTTTTGTCAAACTCACCTTCTTGGTCATCAGCGAAAAAAAAATAGAATGGTGTGTCTGGCACGCATAGAGATGGGAAGGCCATCTGGCCCTTGCAGCTCGGCTAGGCTTGCATTGAAAGAATGGGTACACTGCACTTGTTGCCCATGCACGACATCCATGTTGAGTTGCAGCACATGATTAGTTGACAGCACAATAGAATGAAAAGAAGGGGACCCAGTAATGCCGGGGTGAAAGAGTGAGTCACGTAAGTAATTCAGCTGGGTGGTGGCTACAGCAGGATGGAGAAGATAATGCACCGCTGAGCCTCGCAGAGGCTCTGGGTGCAGTACATCGTTCAGCGGGAGGGGAGGCATCACCCCACCATTGTCGTGGCAGCAGAGAGCTCATAAGCACTGACAAATGTCATCATACATTGCATGGCTGTGCAATGAGGTCATTTCAGTTAGGTCATGTTTGCTTGGATAGGTATTGGCTGTGGTTGCCGAGCTCTCATTTTCCTCCACCCCCTCAGTTTTATACCTTGTTTTCTTTCTTCGTAAGGGCATCTGACTCACAAGATGGCGTATCTCGGCAGACAACGTGTCGAACATGTCTTTGGGTGAGCACAATTTTGTCTTCGTTGTACCTTCTTTTTCTGGCACGTCGCTCCCTAGAATTGACCATAACGGTAGTCGCAATTTTGGGTAAAACACGTGCATTCCCTCCTTTTTAGTATACAGCACTATTTGATTATTGCTGTTAGGAAATTCTGTGGGCACCTTCAGTTCTATTGAGGGTATGTCATTTATTGCACTGACATTCCCTATCAGAAATTTTAAAATCCCCAAGTAGCTTTGACGTTCTCGTTCTCCAGTGGAGCTACTAGTCCTACTTGAGCTGGTAGCTGGGTTGGCATCTCGCTCATCGTTGTCAAGTCCTGTTTGTCATGAGGCTGGCCTTTGTTCTCGGCACTTGTTTCTCCAGTCAGCAATCTTTCTGTGTATGCCACTGTCTTGCTCCTGGATAACTAGGTGCTCAGGTGAGGTGTATTCTCTCTCTACCTCTTCAATTCTCTCATCATCATTTATTATCCCTCCTTTCCAGTCTTCTGCAGTGTCCCAAGATGACTCAGTAGTTGTGCTACTCCAGTTTGAGACTTTATAACTCCTCATATCATCATCTCGGCCTTCCGAATTTGATGTATCGTCTGGAGATGATACGCGATTCAAATAAGTATTGTATTGCGATGCCCCCATGGGTACTATCACCTCACCCTCTCGTAGTTGCCAGGAACCTTCAAATTCGATCTCGTCATGTTCCAGGTAGTACAATGGGACAGCCCCTTCTGTTTGCATGTCCCAGGGCTCGGGCACTACTAACAATTCAGTTTGTTTCCCTGTATTGCCTGGGTCTTCATAAACGAGGTATGTGCCATCTACCTTTTCCTTCATTGAAACCATGTTGCCTCAAATCCATGGTCATCCGAGCAACATTTGGAAATTCACCTGATAACTTCCTACAAACAATGCAGCATTCGTTACCACGGAGCCTTAGAATAGTAGGACATTGCTGAATTTTCTGGTAAGCACCCCTTGATTCCCATTAGCATCTGAACATCGAGCCTCTTCTAAGGGCATGACAGGGTAATCCTTGTTCAATTCTTTGGCTACTGGTCTGCTGATTATATTGACTTCAGACCCGGAGTCTACTATTGCATTGACCCATAGTTTCCGGTCTCCTAGCCCAATATTCACTTTGATCACGATTAATGATGCTCGTTCGTCTGGTTTCTTACTGTCAGATCCCGATGTAAGGCTGTGCACATGAGCTGTGTTATCCGTACTCGTTAATGTACATGGTTCATTTTCTTTGTCGTTTTCGAATCTGACTGTCCATGTTTGTAACTCTTTAATCATTTGCTTGCGAAGCTCAGCACTGTGAGCCATGAGCTCCCCAATCGGCGGGGTTATCAGTGTGTCCAATGTTGCCTTAATTAGATTATTTTGTGAGTATTTTTCGGCTATTGGTGGGCCTCTTACTACTTTGGGTTTGCTAACCTCGTTTCCAGGGTTCAGCCTAGCACTTTCTGCCTGTTGTCCAACGATAGCTGGGATGTCTAGATTGATCATCTCAACATCATCAGGTTCTTGCATGGTCTGGGTTCGAGGCATTCTGGCTCGGACTGGCACTGGTAGTGGGGGTGGTGATGTTGCTTTTCTTTCCTCTTGAGGTTTAGTCGATGATACATTCAGCCTACCTTTATTTGGGTTCAGCTGTGTTCCATATGGGTTGTTAGGTGATGCCTTGGTAACCCCTTGACCTTTCTCCATCACTCCCTCTTTTGATCTTGCTAACTGGATTTCTTGGAATAGCTCGACAATCTTGATTTCTTTAATGGATCCCATCAGCTCATCTCTCCACAGCATAGGCTCAGCTCGATTGTTGGTAAGTACACGAGTCTTCTTGTTCATCATCTTCTTGATCGCTGTTATAGTAATTGTAGTACTCGTTATCGTTTGCTTCTTCATCCTCATCAGAATAGTATGTCCCTATCATGTTGATCGATACATGATTGGTCCTGACTGTAGTCTTGCGGATAGCATCAAGAAATGTCTCCGGTCCATTGCATCGGACTAGAGCTCCATCGGGGAAGGTAATTCTTCCTCTCTCATCACGGCATACCTGGCCATTCCTAATCATTTCATTGATAGGTGGATATTGCCGCATCATATGGTCTGGGCTTCTGCATCCGTAACACATCATCCCGCCCATAGCTGGCCTCCCTTGCTCTTGAAATTGCGGCATTGGAGGAATGTTTGGCCTTTACATGGGCATTGCTATAGCCCCGACTCATCATATTGGTGGTGCCACGATATCTGCTATGGCTAAATCCATTTTTAAAGCTCGGTAATATACCTGTGCATAGTCAGTATCTCCCACCCTCATTCGGGACAGCTTACCAATGAGTTCTTCTACCTCGTCTCTCTCTCTCTTCTCAGGTTCTGTCTCTTTCTTGCTCTTAGCCTTGGCCTTACCCTTTTCTTCCAGTTTTTCTTGCCAGTGATTGACATGTTCTCTCCACCATTTCTTGGGCTTCCGTTGAGGTTTGTCATCATCCTGACTCACTGCCCTGAGTCATCAGATGAGTCATATGTCAAGGTACGTCGATTCTTCCTTCCTTTCTTGATCTTGCTTAGGCATCTGGTCCTATACTTCTTCGCTTTATAATCTTCATCACCGTCCGAGTCGGAGAAATTACTATCATCCTCATCACTTGAGGTCTCATCTTCTTCTGTCGACATCTTCAAGAGCTCTTTGAGTTTTGCTCTGCGGTCCTTCAACTTTCTCGCTGTCAGGTCTGCATCAAATTGATCTCGGGTGAACATTGCATACACAATTTTTGTGACGTCCTCACGTGGAATTACTTGTCATGGGTCGTAGCGAGGGTGCAAGGTCATATATCTGGCCTCGACTATTTCTCAAAGGTTACCATTGAGGCCGTACCAGAACTTGGTATGTTGCTCATTTCTTGTAATCTTTCCTTTATGCAATAACCAATTGCCCATTGTCAGGAATTCTATCTTGTATTCCTTAAACCATTTGAGGTTATAGATCCCTTTGCTGCGCCAGTGGTCAGTCAGTTTGTCGAGGTCACTCACAAGATATCTTGATTCATTTAGCTCTGTGTCATAGAATGTGAGTACATCCTTTTCCAGTTGCTCCCAGTCTTCATCAACGAAGCTGTCCTAAGGCTTCAATAAATCTTGTGGTCTTTGTTGAACAATAATCAATGATCCGTCGACACTTTTCTTTGTCGGGTACGTTGTACACCGCACACATCTGCTTGTACTGACGTATGAACTTCTTGACAGTGTCTGATTTCCCGGAAAACTTTGCAGGTGCTGACCGAGCTCCTAGTAAGGGCATCATGTCTGGTGTCTGAGCCATATGGTTGTTGTACGGGGTCACAGGTATGTGTGCTATGTCCATCACATTCACCTGGTTAACTGACTGAAACATTGTTGGATTACTTGGCTTAGCTCGTGCAGAGAAGACATCCAGCATTGTTGATGTGGGGGCTCAGTGCTGGGTTCTTTTTGGAAGAGAAGCACCTGGAATGGCTCGGGGTAAGCCTCCCATCTCTTCCTCCATGTCAGCCATATCTGACTGTATACTGCTCAGTGCATCTCCTGAGTCTGAGGTGTCCCCACTCTGGGGAGTGGTCTCAATGATGCTGCCACACTCGCAGATCGATTGCGGGATGTGGCTCAGCATTCTGCCTGGGATAGTTGGGTATTTGATGGGCGCTAGTAGTAGCACTTTCGGGTCCTGATGCCATTGTATTCTTCAATAACTGTTGAATGCAATATTCTCTTGATATTGGATTCGGTCCTGATTGTACTAAGTTCGAACGTGATTGGTCTTGAAGCTTTGAGGAATCAATTTCAGATTGATCTCCCCCCCTTGTGGTGGGCTCCAATTATGTCACGCTAATTTAGGGGTGACTAGAATTTATTGCACTGCAAAATAATGTCAGTACAATAATATGAGTTTGGGGGGAACAGCACGATGCTATGATCTGATTTGATTCCCAGGATGTCCAACAGATGGACCTATACATTGCTGCAATTTAATCAGAGCGCGCGCTGCACTTCGGTCTCTGATTCTTGAGAATGTCTCCGGGGATGTCCAACAGATGGACCTATACTTTAATCAGAGTGCGCAATGCGCTTCGGTCTCTGATTCTTGAGAATGTCTTCGGGGATGTCCAACAGATGGACCTATACGTTAATCAGAGTGCGCACTGCGCTTCGGTCTCTGATTCTTAAGATTGTCTTCACTGGAGTGCCAACCGTCCGGTTGTTGGCTACTGACTGCTGCTTGTCTGACTTCACAAAATCTATGGTGATTTTGTGAGCTGCTGAAATGTGTTGGTGGGCTCTGACCACCCTGGTTCTCAAGTTGATACTCTGAAATCGAGGGTAGGAATTCACTTTCTTTCTTCTTCATTTCTTGGCCTTTATATACAAGATTTCTAATCTATTTTTAGCTACCTTTTACTTACTCAGCCAAGTTACTCTGACCATGCAATAGTCATTCTGACTCATGGTGAGTATGAATATCCTTCCCTTCATTCTCTATGCTTACTCATCCACTACTTCGCATCAAATAATTACTCAGCAATCTTCTTCAGCCTATATTCCGGGTTATTTCTACCGGCCCGGTTCCCGGCCTGACAGCGGCATCATTCCTCTTTCTCCATAGGCAACCGTATGAGAGCGTCCATCATTGGTACTTTGACCTAAAGCGGATTCTCCATGACCTGCTGCATGGTTGTGTTGACAGGAGCCGTTCGCTGTTTTCTTGGTCGTCCGTCCTCATTGCAAGGGTATCGTCTGCAGCTTCTTCGGCTCTATCGAAAGCGATGCCCAGGGCGAATTTGTTTCCATACTTTTGTTCGGGCGGGATATCGGCCAGGGTCGCTCGGCTATCATTGAGAATGAACAGGACCTCTTGGACGACTTGAGGTGCACGAACGGACAGAGCCGTTTGCATCAAAAGATCGAAGTACACGTCGGCAGATAAGCGCGTGATGGTTCCCGAGAGCTTTTCCAAAGCAACTCAGGTTGCCAGGCTTAGACAATTGGCGCATGGGATAATGTTGTGAAGAGTAGACCTTTCCAAAGCTTCTCTTTTTTGTGGCAACACGTTTTCTGTCTCGTCGGGGGGATATTTCTTCAGTAAACTAAAGACTAACGGCGGATGCAGCTCCATCAAAGTCATCACGCTTTGGCGGCGAACGGGTAATGACTGGGAAATGAAAGAAAAGGTCCGGAATACCTCTTCCTCGGCATGATACATCAGGGAGAACTGGACGATGTCCTTCCATTGTTGCGGCGTCGTATCCGATAATCCACGCGTGAACTCGTTAACCATAAGCTTTGTCTTGAATAGATCTCTGAAGTGCTTCGGTTGTGGACCTCGGTGGACTCCCAGTCAACTGCTGACAGATCGTTGAGGGGGTATGAGTGAATTTCACGGTCGACGCGTTGGACACGATTTTCCGTAGGAACGCTGTATTTCCCTAAACCGTTAACGTAAATGATAAACTGCAGATATGCGCACTGTTCAAACCACAAATCAAACAACTGATGAGAGATACGGTCCCGGTTAGAAACGACATGCTTTTCGATTCCAGTGATTGGCTCTCGGTAGACTCTTCCAACGTTCTAGAACATGTTAAGTGTGAGAAATAACACCACTCCACAAGACTCAAGCCGTACCTGTCGAACTTTATTAGGTATTTTCTGCAAAGCCACACTGATAGCGACCTCGGCTCCTGAGGCTTTTGGAGGACGTGTAAGAAACACGAAAGAATCGGCTCTGTGCTTGTTATAAAGTTGGAAATTGGTAGGACTGCAATATAGCCGATACCCAGGGGTGCATGGTCGATAGGAAGAAAAATTGCCGAATGTATGCGGTAAAAATGAGCAAACGACTACATTCTCGTTCACCTCTGGGTCTTCATCCCATGGTAACTTGCCTCTTATAAATACGGCAAGTACAAACCGGTCATCGGTCTAAATATTCGTCGCAGTCAATCACGTATGTTTTACAAAGTCGTGTGGCAACTGGAGCTGCGCTACCCTCCTCCACGGGAGCTTCCTGTGTTGCCATTTATCCTGCTTGTCCTCTTGAAACTACAGGGATGGATGCATCATGGAAATTCGGAGGCTGCACATGTACAGGCAAAACAGGCCATTGACGGACTCGATATTCGCGAACTCCTTGCCTTACTTGATGCACCTACAAAGGCGACGTCGAATGCTTGGCTGGAGATGAGACGCGAAGGATGGGTACCCCAGTCTTTCGTTGAACAGGGACAAATGCGTGTACGAGAATTCGTCAGATGGTACCCCGATACCGAGAAAGCATGGCGACAAATTGGATTGGGATATTTCCCAGGATCGTACATAATTCCATCACATGATTTGTAACTTGAATTGATTAAAGATATCGATTTAGTGACGATCAAATTTCCTTCTGCAAAGTTGTGGGTCCCAGGGGGTCCCAAATAGTCACGTCTTTCTATTTAAGGTAGGCATATGTACCTTAGTCTCTACCCTGAAAACAGATTACTCGACGATAATGTGTGAACCCCGTTCTTAACATTGTCAGAAGTTAAAACTTCGATCTCGGCTCCAGGAAGTGGTTGCGGCATGACATTGCAGACTTCAGGCACGACATCGTATTCAATCAAAAATTCCATCACAGGCAGTTATTTGAGGCGTTTAAGGCTTTCGATTTCATTCAACTATCTCTCGCCGCCGGTAACACTATGTCTCTGTACTATCTTAATCTGACAGCAAGGCTTCATCACAACATGACTTTACTTGCTGCAGGAGCAGCATGAACACGCACCGGCGGTGCAAGAGCACCTAAAATACATTCATAGATCAGCAAGGTACTTCCAGTCAGTTAAGCGATACTACTCACTCGCTGCAGGTGCAAGAAGCACCGCCGCACGCCTCAGCAACAGGAACTTGGGTGGTCTGTTTGAAAGCATGGCTGGTGAGGACGAGAAGGAACGAGGAGAGGGATAACAACGGACAGTGAACATGATCTTGATTGGTACGGGTTGTTGGATATTTCGAGCTATAGCAATTTGCTAAGGACATCTCTCTGGTTGGTCGCCCTTATATAGGATTATGGGGTCGCGGTATTGATGCTTGTTTATCATATTTGAGACCTCATCCACAAAGTAGCGCATGGTTTGATTGGTCCCCTAAATAGCGCGCGCATCCAAGGCATCGCGCATGGTTCTCATTGGATCCATAAAATGGCGCAACTCCGAGTTGACCGGATGACGTCAGAGCCCCGCTAAGATTAAATTGAAATTATTCTGGACGCCATCATGTGATTCAGAATGCCGAGGTGCAACCAATTAATTGTTACGAGACAAACTTTGAAAAAAAAAATAGATTAACTGCAGACTCGCTTAACCAAAGCAATAACGAATAACTTCGGGCTCGCAGCGGCACAAAAAGATATCTCAGCCACTGGGAGACCACACGGGAACTGATCCTTCGTCGTAGCCATTGTAGAACGTGAATGTGTATCAAGTGTTACTAAAAGGAAC
Source organism: Armillaria novae-zelandiae (assembly GCA_030435655.1). Taxonomy (NCBI): domain Eukaryota; kingdom Fungi; phylum Basidiomycota; class Agaricomycetes; order Agaricales; family Physalacriaceae; genus Armillaria; species Armillaria novae-zelandiae. The sequence goes on along the minus strand of JAUEPR010000015.1, from coordinate 444,775 downwards.
GCCAGCCCGAGGATATAGGCAAGGAGCACGGGATGCACCAGTAGGAGTCCAAATTCAAAGCCGTATCCTAGAGGATAGCGTATTGAAATACATTTGCACACACCACAGGACATTATCCCTCATATTCTTTACCAGTTCCAACCTTCGGACGTTGCGGACACGTTTTGGCTGTGCAAAACCATTGTCCGATGGCTTCAGAGCAACTTCAGAGTCGACGATATTGGCCATGATCATTGGCTAGATGGGCAATAAATTCCCAATGAAAGAGCGGTTGGGAAAGCAGATTGTAGGGAACCGAGAAAAACCGGGCTTTTTACTCCACGACGACGCAGTCGACGTTGGTGAATACAAGGAAGAGGATCAAAGTTAAAAAAACGTCGCTGAGGATGATATAATCTGGCCTAACCCTGTTGTAATTTGTAAAATCCTTCTTACTTAGTTTTTCCACGTACTTCCCAAAGATCTTTCAAATGAAGTATGAGCCCACTGTTCGCGTTCCTGAGCTTCAGGCAATTTATAAGTTCGCCTCGACTCAGCGCCTTACAACGACTACGCCGGTACTACTATTTACTTAGACACAATTGATGTATGTAGATCCTCAAGGAGAACGCTCAACTGCTATATCACCTGTGATGACTTTGTAACTCACTGCAACATAGGCACTACGAGCTGTAGCGGGTGACTTAACTGTAGCTTGAGCATCAGGAAGCAATTATTCTCATCAAGATGATCAGCCGGACCTAGAGGAATGAACTAGTTTCAGCGGGCAGCATGAGAAAGTGCACAGCTGTTGAATGTTATAAATACCTGATACTTGTATCATAAGGCAACCAACCGCCAATGGGATTCTGCCCCCAGCGAAAACTATGATCTCAGACGGGGTGAAATCTTTCGCATCTCGCAGAAGATGTGAATATGGCTATGAAAGATCGGCGCTTGCTAGCGATATGACTGAAGTCTAAATTTGTAGATCTATCACGCACAGCTTATTGTCTCCAGGACCATCTATTTTTGAAGAGTGACAGGCACGCGTTGGAGAGAAATTCCATTCGAAATCATATCCCGATCACTGAGCTGCTTGCATCTCGCCTTTCTTACCCCCAGACCATAAGGCCGATCAATTTGAAGCAGGGAGAATACAAAGGCGAATACGAACGATTCTGCCAACGCGATACGGGAATGTTATTCGGTTTGATCTGATTGAAGTCTGTAAGTATTCTTTCTGGCTACAACACTGAAGCGGTTGGTTTGAAATCGATAACCTGCACATTTTGAAAACTCGCAAAATATCTTCCGAGTCCTCCCTTCCCCATTCATCATGGGCAGGCAGGTATGTTCCAGAGCACATTTTCTCTGATATCCAGTGTTTGCGAATGATTTCTATTCTTGTTTACAGACTCCGAAGCACAGTAGACGCTGAGAACTGATATCTATTCTTGCTTTACATGCACGATATCTTCCTGCTGCGCACTAGAATCAAAGGTACTGATACTTGACAGATATCGGTGGACAGGTAAGTGAGTCATCACGACAAAAGTCTCCAGAACAGTGTTGTCTTGATCATTATATCGGTCCTGCGATGTGATATCTGTAATGAATTCAATAAGCGGAAATGAGCTCAAGCCGGGATAATGGACACAAACGCCACATTTTTTTTCAGCGTCTGAATTCAACTAAATCAACACATCCTTTCGAGATTTGAGAGTCCCCCTCTCGACTGAGATATGGCAGAGATAAACCATGATGCGAGTCACAGACCTAGATTCTAACGATAAGACACCGTTGCTAATTGCCAGGCCCTGTTGGATAGGTAGTAACGCAACAATCGTAGACCTGTCCATTCAAGCACAATTGGAGCCGTCAAGACTCAAGTGTCATGGAGTTCCTAGGCCATGATGTGCGGTATAGGGCATGTTTTGGAGGCTTTTCATGGTTCTTAGTGTAGCTTTAGAATGTAGCGCCTGTTTCTCTAGTAACTTCTGACATGCTGTCACCGTATCAATTTCTTCGGTTCGACATTCGAAAAATGGGAATCAGAAAAATTAAAATACTCTCTGAACTTGTGTGGCTGTAACCTCTCATCGACAAAGGGAATTGGTAGGGTTTCCTGGTACGGCAATAAAGATGAATCCCGGAAGTCGGAACCAGTCGCTGTGCGCACAGCCCAGCAGTGATTGTTCATGCGAAAACAGATGCTTTCTCGAATGTTACTAGCGCTGAGTATTTGTTGCGATAAACAGCATTGCGGATCAAGGCAATACGGATTGATGTGAAGTACGCTAAATGATGATCAAGCACTCCGCAGACCTAGTGTTCTTCTACAATTGATTTCGTTGTTTAGATATTGTCACGGTGAATAACGCCTTGTGATCCAAGTTTCAGGGACTCGAATCGGACATACTGGTTGATTTCGTTCATATATAAGTGCTAAAAGCTTCCATTAACCTAGAGCTCCATCATTGCATTTCATTGCACAAGCATCCAAAGACCTAACCTTAACTGACTCCAACATGGCCACCATCTACCTTCCCACCACAAGGAGAATTCGGCAATGTTTCTTCTTTTCACTTGTTTTTGCTATCGTGGCTCCTATCATTTGCATCATCTTGGGAGTAGAGGTGCATCCTCGAGAATTTAACTACAGGTCTTCTTCCAGCTCGCCTGGTGACGATTCTACTTCCGGCTCGGAAGGTAACGAAAATCGGATTGTGAGCACTTCTATCATCTTGGTTAATTGTTGGGCTCATAGTGACGGAAGATTTATCTTCATGCTGATTTGATGTCAGCTGATTTGAAGCAAGGAACGGTGGTCTTTGACTGGAGCATTGTAAATGACACCTGCTATTACGCGGACTATAATTGCACCAATGCCAACATCTATTTTGCTGCGTGAGTAATGTGCTCTTCATATCTACATCCTGACCAATATTCCTTTTTGCAGCAATCTTCAACAGTCAAATATTTATATGAACAGTAGCAACCCTTCCAATAACAACAGTCCTACTGATCCTACATTTATCTGGAATATCACGGCAGATATCTATGATACTTACTCTGATTATCCGATGTTCCAGACAACGGCTACCATAGTCAATCCTTTCAGCTCCCAAAAATCCCAGAATAAGCACCCAATCAGTCATTCACATACGAGCAACGTGTATTATCCATTTGATCGGTAATACACTGCAATTCCGCATCTACTATAGACTTATCACTCATATCGCTACACAGTTACATTGCTGCGGTATTTTGCTATGCTGAAGACAGCAGCACCAATGATCCTGTAAATTTGCGTCTTAACGACACTTCTGGGCTTGTTGGGTAAGTACTTTCCAACTATTCATTGCCACATATTAAAACAGATTAAAGGGGCCTCCAAATCACACCAATAGTCTTTCCGCCCTCCGAATTTTCCGGTATTGATGTCAAGGAACTTGTCTTTGTTGAGATTTCTCTGCAAAGGAGTACATTGGTGATCTGGTATTGCATTGTCATTACCATCACATTCTGTCAGTGTGATTCCTTTGCGCCCGAAAAAGTAGATCTCATGGTTTCCTCTCCTAACCAGGGCTTGTTACCCTCACAATATGTCTTCTTATGATCATGACTGTTGGGTTCGGATTCCGGCAGAGGAACGAGATTGTTGTTGTTCCTGTTACGATTGTGTTCGCCTTTATTCAGTTGCGTTCAACTATGCCCGGAGCACCGGATGGATTTGGTATGTCATCTCTGTTTAATGCAGCCCCTATCGTTAACACAAATAGCTTAGGCGACATTTTGGGTACGTCAAGTATTATATGATTCGTCGTCTGATATATAATGACTCAACTTGATGTTAGATTTTGTGGGAGTGCTACCATGCCTGGTCCTTCTCTCCATTTGTGTCAGCCATCGTTGTCTTGAAATACTCGTATCAATAACTCACCATCCTTTAGGCTGTTACCATGGTCGGAATCTATATTTTTACCGATCCCGCGAAGGAATCTCGTAGAGAATTAACTTGGTCTGGCTTAGGTGAGCTGTTCCCAAAGATTCTCTAATAGCGTTGTACGAAAAAGTTCTCTCACAGTGCAAGCTCTCCGTCGCGGTAGGAAGTCCGATTTAGAAAGAAAGTACAGCGAGGATTCAACACTGAAGTCCTACGACATGCCTTCCGTGACGAGGGTCTGACTCGAACGGCATATCTGGAGATCTTTCGTCGTTGCCTTATAAAATAGATTCCAGGACTTTGTAAATCAGGGCGGGATACTGTGGGTTTCGTAAATAGTGCCAAGGATAGAACTGACGAAGCTCCCGGCGAGTTTTCGATTTCCTAGTACCCTGATGACTGAAAGTATCTCTCGATGTCGAGTCTGTTCAATTATATTTGATTAGTGTTACAATCTAATATACTTTCAATACTCTCACTCCTCAGTTGGGGATCACAACCTGGCATCGCTCTGAAGGAGAACCACATAGATATAAAGATAGCGAAAGTAGAATTTAGGGTCGCTTACTCAGAACAAAGCGTTGTGATTTAACATACTTCCATAAATGTAGTGATGGGCTCGTCAGCGACACGGGATGGAAGTTCAAGGGGCTCCAATCATCGGCTCCTCGGGCCGACTTGGGAACGGTCAAATTATGTAAACTATCTCTTACCTCGACGCAAGTCCTCACTCATCCCGTCTTCCTTTATCTTGACTCCACCTTCCTTCTCTGCGACTTCCCGTTCAAGGGCAAATTACGTCAAGAAGGCAGTACGTCGCTGGCTTGGAAAAGGGGTTCCTAGCAACGGCTTACCAAACCAGCAGACATCGCAGAGCATTGAAAATCCGAGGAAAAGATGAAGGCCTCAGTGTTGGGAGCAGTGTGCCGATACGTCTCCTCATGCCGCTGGACGGATGACACCGACTCTACTCGCCAATGTCTGGGTGAAGGCGCAGTAATTGGAAGGGGTGACAACTGTCGGGCAATGGGACGGCAGTATGCTGGTTGTCACGATAGGAGGAATGAGGTTTACTCTTCTCCTGTTACTTCAGGAAAAGTCCTGACACAGCCTAGTAGAACCCGAGACACGCCGAGGCTGTTATTCCCGACGTGATGATACCCTCTATCCCACCGCAGAGGCGGGATACAAGAGAATTTCCGTACCAAAGCTGACACTGGATGCCAAATCGTCTGTAGTTACTGTGGAGCGGAAGAAGGTGAAGGAGACGCGGGTGCTGTGCCCGATCGTGAAGAAGGCAATACGAGAAAAGATGGATTGAGCTACATAGAGGTGGGACGTGATTTTCTTGTTGTTGAGCCCCGTGAAGTTTCAAAACTTTTTTAACAAGTGCATTACCAGATTGACCAATTTCTTTTGGACATGAAGACGTTGGGGCTGCGGTAGGACGAGCACCGTATTCATTTTTGTGAGTATATGGAATCAAGTTGATATCTGCTGTGCAAGCTAACGAACCTGCGACGTATAGTGATGACGCGTATCGGTTTCATAAGATCTGTACCCTCCTTACCCTCCGACAAATCCAGTAATGAAATTTTTGTCTTAACTGTTCCTTTATGGGCTCATCGGAACGTCAATGGAGTGACAAGAACGATCACGAGAACAGGAAAGTCAAGGACTGGAAGTGAACTGGGTGAGTCCAATAGCTAAACAGATGTTAATCTCAACGCTCGTTCTAGACACCAAGAGAATTCTGTGACGTCGATAAATACACAGCATGAAACGAGTGTTATGCAGTACAGTTACTTCTTCATCTCTTTGAGTGTTTACTTCGCCTCCATTTCCACTATCACTTCCATGCACGCCGACAAGGCCCTTTTCCACAAAGCGTTACTTTCCATAGTCGCTCTATCACCCACGATGATCAAGGCTTTCCGTGCGCGTGTCCACATTACATTCAGCCGTCTGACGTCGTCGACGAAACCGATATCAAGCTTGTCATTGGACCGCACGGGCGAGAAGATGATGACATCCATTTCTCTTCCCTGAAATGAATCGATAGTAGTGCAGGTGATGTGTGAAGAGTGCTCATGTTTGAGCCTGCCGATCTGCTTCCTATACGGCGATAGAACAGTTATGGATGGCTCGGATAGAGTCAGGAGCGATGTCGCAGCATGCACAAACTCCACTTGGCTGATGTTACTCTTGGAAAGACCGCCCACATTCTCCTCTGTAGAGCAAGGAATGAAGGTGGTTGGTATATAGGTGTTCAGACATGGACACCCAGACCACGGGAAGCGTGTCTCTGTGAGAACCGAGAGAACCGCCGATCTGTCAGTAAGCCCTCAGCGGAGACGGCCTTCACAGAATTCTCGAGAGAAGGGAAATCCCCCAAGTTCTTGAGGGAATCGGTATTGGATGTAATATCATTCTGTAAGCCGATGATGTTTTCCATCTGAAGCTTACGTGGAGCATTGTTTTAGTCTTTAGAACCTTCAGGTCCGTCATCGCCAGTATATAGGCGCTCAAGTAAGGAGAGATATGTCGAACTCGAGAGCTTTACCTACCTTTTTCACTGTTGGACGTAGTCGGATGCTGGGAGATCATAAATCAGTCGTGCTTTATTTCTGAAGCCGCACATCTTACTGATCGCAAACTAAGATCGCACGCTGGATCCGTTTAACGAGTAGGAGAAGTACGCATGGCCCCGTTATATGTGACACTTTATCGATGAGGGTGGCATCAAAATCGGATTTACCCAAGATGGCAAGGGCAGCACCTAACTTCGGTGCTATAATTGAAACCCTGATCGCTCACCTGGGCACGTCGTGAAGACAAGGTTTGCTCATTGAGCCGCTTGTGTGCCTGTTTATAGCCTGTTATTCTCACGTCGCCACCGACGCGTGCATCGACGGTGAAGCCCTGCAAAATTCTCGTTGACTTTGGATGCATCTGTGGCAACGCGGAGGATCTGTTCGTCTGGAAGGTAATAGTCCTCATTGTTTTTCTTTACGTGTCATTTTAAGCCGTCGTCGACAGCTTTGGGAGTGCGTCAGCTATGTATAACTTCGATGTTACTGGAGGCGTATTCACCATTATGAATCGATGTCGTTATCAAAATCTTGGGCGGCTCTTCGGAACTTTACAGGATTTTTCGGGAGTATCTGCACCATTACAGTGGGTTTACCGGTACCTATGATGAACGGAGTAAGTTATTCCATTTCTTGATGCGACTTATGGTATTCACCTGGAGGACGCCAAATCAGAGATGGAGGCGCTTAGCATGACTTGGTGGCCTCAATCTGGCTCTCATTTAGATCTGGGTCATATGTGAATTTTGCAACAAGGTCGGGGGTAGTCGGTAACTCATCACCCGATGTTTCCGCCTGTGATGATGGTGATAGCAGCATCATTCCTCTTCCTCCATTAGCAACCGTATGAGACCGTCCATCATTGGTACTTTGACCTGAAGCGGATTCTCCGGGACCTGCTGCATGGTTGTGTTGAAAGGAGCCGTTCGCTGTTTTCGTGGTCGTCCGTCCTCGTTGCAAGGGCATTCGTCTGCAGCTTCTTCGGCTCTGTCGAAAGCGATGCCCAGGGCGAATTTGCTTCCATACTTTTGTTCGGGCGGGATGTCTGGCAGGGTCGCTCGGCTATCATTGAGAACGAACAGGACCTCTTGGGCGACCTGAAGTGCACGAACGGACAGAGCCATTTGCCTCAGAAGACCGAAGTATATTTGGCAGATAAGCGCGCGATGGTTCCCGAAAGTTTTTCCAAAGCAATTGGGTTTTCCAGGCTGAGGCAGTGTTGCGTCGGATAATGTTGTGACGAACAGATGTTTCCAATGCTTCTGTTTCTGGCTGCGACCAGTTTTCTGTCTCATCGGGAGGATATTTCTCTTGCAATCTGAAGATTAATGGCGGGTGCAGCTCCATCAAAGTCATCACGCTTTCGCGGCCAAGGGGAAATGGCTGTGACATGATGAAGGAAAAGGTCCAGAATACCTCTCTCTTGGCATGATACATCAGGGCGAACTGGACGATGTCCTTCCATTGTTGCGGCGTCGTATCCGATTATCGACGCGTGAACTCGTTAACCATAAAGGTTGTCTTGAATAGATCCCTGAGCTGCTTCGGTTGCCGATCACCGGTAGACTCCCAATCAACTGCGGACAGATCGTTCAGAGTGTACATCCGAATTTCACGCTCAAAGCGCCGAACGCGATTTTCTGTAGGAGCGCTGTATTTCCCTAGGCCGTTAAAGTAAATAATGAACTGCGGATGTGCAAACCCTAAATCAAACAACTGACGAGAGATACGGTCCCGGTTACAAACGACATGCTTTTCGATTCCAGTCATTGGCTCTCGGTAGACTCTTCCAACGTTCTGGATCATGTTAAGTGTGATAAATAACACCATTGCATAAGGACTGAAATCCTACCTGTCGAATTTTGTTAGATATTTTCTGCAAGGCCATTCGGATACCCACCGAGGCTTCTGAAGCTTTTGGAAGAGGCGTAAGAAACGTAAAAGAATGGGCTCTGTGTTTGTTATAAGGTTGGAAATTGGTAGGACTACAATATAGTCGATACCCAGGGGTACACGGTCGATAAGAAGAAGATTTGCCTGATGTATATAATGAAAACGAGCGAACGACTACATTCTCGTTCACCTCTGGGTCTTCATCCCATGGTAGCTTGCCTCTTATAAATACGGCAAGTACCAACTGGACATCAGTCTAAATATTCGTCACAGTCAATTACGTATGTTTTATAAATGAAATCAATCACTCAGCTTCAGAAGTCTGGTAAAGTCCTGTATAGCTGTTGGCAGATACGTGACACAGGTCGCATGTCCGTGTATCTTGGATGTATATAAGCGCTGCGGCGAGAAAGGCTGTGCTGGAATTTGATACATATCGGGCGGTCCCAAAATATCAGAACGAAGAAAAACATTCCAGAGACTCGCATGCTGTTCACGAGAGGGGTTCAGTGCGTATCTGAGCGGATGTTTCTGATCGGTAGTCGAGACATGAGGCCTCATCCATCTGAGAATTGGACCCCCCCGGAAACAATATCGGGGATATCTGCAATGAGATTTGGAATGATTTGAAAGTGGAGTTGCGACTCTGAGTACAATAATTCATTCTCTTTGCACCTGTGAACGAGTCGTTACGAGTGAGTACCATGGATACAATAGAGATGCAATGTCAACTTAGGTTGTGCTACATTTATAATTTTCTAAATTTCCCAGCTCATAAATGTGGTCATCGAGCTTCTGGTCGGTCTTCGCTTCACGGAGAAAGCAAACTACGGTCTCTCAAGAAAAGCTGCGAGTTACATATATATCAGCTCCGATCAGAACGACGCACCAACTTTCTGTTGCTGTGGCGATAAAGTCGATATTGAACACCGTTCAGAAATAACCCTTCCTTCAAAAAAGCGCGCTGCCTATGATCCAGACTCTTTGAGCGCCCAGGGTCAGGAAGCCGCAAAGCACCCAAAGCAATGAGAACACACTCTGCAGGATCATCGGATTGAGGATGCGATTGCTGGAGATCTCCGTCGTTTCAAGTAGGATGTCTGTCTAATGAATTTCCCCGTGATACGACCTGGTTTCTGAGGAGGTAAGAGGACAGCTGGCAGAATCTGGAATGAACACGAATCGCTGTCTTTCGTACAATCTGCCCGACGTGTATGAGGCCTGATGTTTGCTAAGTGGCGACAAGAGATGATTGAGGGGGAATTACGGCGGTTGGGACTTAGAGCTGCGAGGCGAAAATCTATACTCTCACAGTTCAACGAAGAAGCCCTTCACTCCTGCAGACCGTTCCGAGCCTTGTCGAAATTGTAACTCTGACGACCGTCCTTCGGCAGACTGTCCATGGGGTCGGCCTCATGCTTGTTCTATTTGCAAGAAATTTGGACCACGGTGCCAACACTCACCCGAAATCAGTCCATGTTGTTGGAAGGGTGAGAAATTCTTCACCTTTGTCTCGCCCGGATCTGCTTCCTTGTGTGGCTACTTCTTTGATTTCGGACTTTGCTTTTCATGACGCCTTTCTTCTTCCGCACCATGACACCATCCGTCTATTATACGTACTTCCTCCTCGTCCCGACACCGATTCTCGTGGTAGCGACTCAACAAATCTCCGGTCGAATCATTTTGTGTTCTTTCCATTACGTGGGCTCTCAAAGCATCCGCCTGGTCTCGTTACCTACAAAACTATCAGCGATCCTGGCCGAGAGGCGCCTGTGGACACTATGACTTCCGCCATGCATATACGTTACGATGACATCTGTTCTCACAGTGATCTACTGAATACAGGCTTATCTGAGCTCAGGACTCCTCAATGGGACTCCATTCGACCAATCAATAATTCCCTTGGCCCTCAAAGGCAACGTTCGGAGAACCACCACATATATATGCCACGCGGCTGATTCCTACTGAACGCATACATCGGGTCTACTGCTCCACGGGCAAACTCGGAAACAAGAAGCTGTTCGTTTGGTACCGCGCTACTGAGCCGGTACGGATTGTGCGATCAATAGACTGAACCTTTTTTTTTTTTAGGTATGGGTCGACCCGTGGCAGGATCAAATTGGTTAACCTTGAACATATCCGAGCGAGTCCTCCTGCATGAAGCATGGTGAGCATATCCCTGTGCCGCTGGCTGTGGGATAGCACTGGTCTGTTGCGTGACAGGAAGTCTGAGCGGAGGACAATCACTGCCACGAGAGGCTAGTGAGGAACGGTGAGGAACGGAGTACCAATTTCATGCGATATTTTTCTCACTACCGCCATCCTGGCCACTGGGCGTAGATTCCTTGACTCGGTGTATGTTCTGGACAAGAAGATGATCCCAAAATTCCACCGAGCAAGCGCAATACTGTTTCTGAGCAGTCTAGGGTCAAACAACATTACTCACAATACCGCCTGAGGTATACAGAGCCGTACCGCTTGGAACATGGCAGCACATTTAGTCCTTTCACAGACGTAGACATGCGCCGATATTTCATCAACATGGGAGTGCAAGGGATGTCCGCAGGAGCAGGTGGTCTGGTAAGAGAGACTGAATAGATTTCACTAGTTGTTCACGAGTGGCAACTTACCCAATATCCGTCCGGATCATGGCTACAAAATGCCTCACATTTGCACTGAGTGCACAGGCCTCTGAGCCTCGAAGATGGGATTGAAGACTCGGACATGGCGAATGCAGGAGGTAGGTATAGCTGCAATATTGCACCGACATTTATAAAAGGATTCTGGCTGTACCTTCTTGCTACTTACCAGTGTAATGTTCATTTCTATGAATAGAAATATCCTAATTTCGCACAAACATTAGTCATCATAGGAAGTTCCTGGCGCTATTTCCCTGTTCAGAGCTTGCCCATTCGGCCACGGATCAGTAAATCCAGGCTTAGTCTTTCTGGGCTGGTCATTTTTTAACCCTCTTTCCACTCTTTTGTGATCAGTTTCTCGGCGAACGAGGCCGTCTGTAGGTTTTTGATATTATTAATTGCGGCGGTCTCTATTATGACCTTGCAGTTGACATGTATACTCCAGATTGAAGTTCGCCCAATACATTTGTGTTTTATAAACTTATGAGCTAATGATCTCAGAGAATATCCATGGAAAGATGTCATAAGGAGCAACACAAATGAAATGATACTATAGGCATTGCAATATTGAAGGACATTGTTAAGAATCGGAGTATCTTGAGTGATACACAAGGTAATGAATGCTTGGGTAAAACCCAAGTTATAAGCGACGATGTCGGAAAGCGAGCACGAACCACCAAGAGGGATCCGATAATGGATGTCAACAAGCCCTAGGTGTAAGCTATCAGAACTGCTTGAATCGCACAGTTAAGTGGATGTCGAAGGGTAGTAAAATTAGCTTAAGATCCCTCTAATACAATTTATCTACGAGTTTAAATACCAAGGGAATGCTTGAGTTACTATTATTTTACAATGTTCCATAATATTCTAGCATTAGCACGAAGAATCGAGAAAGTGATAGAACATGAGCGAGTCATTGTCAAGACCGAGAAGCCAGAATATAGTCAGATGCACAAGGAATGGTAGGGAACGGCAGAAGAGGAACAAAAAATCGGCTAAGTTCTTTCAAACTTCATCGAGGCACGTCCACGTGGTGTTAAAAAACTTCCACGACTTCAACAACTCGGAGTACAAATGGGTTGTGGCGACATGAAGCGCTTGGATCCCAAACGAATAATATAGTTGGAACCGACAAGTTGGGCTGGTTTTCGCCGAGAATTCCGGCCTGTCCTGTGCAAGTTCAATCAGCACAAAAGATTGATCATGTTGGGATTATGTATGCTTACCCATCAGTGACACAAGCGCTGGTTGAATGAAGTCGAAAAAGTTCGAACCGACTGTCGGCGGTCGCTCCGCAACGTAGTGTTTGGAAGATAAGTTTCAAATTCAAATTCAGTTTGACAGCGCGTTCGCGTAATGACACGTGATCAAATATATTCAGCTCCCACGCCACATCCAGTACTATGGCGGCATATTCCTCGTGGGCTAACGTAAGGGACCTTGTCTCTTTCTCTTGATCACCTCTTTTATATTGGTATCTGGGCGCTCGTGCTGTTAAGGAAATTGGCTGTGAGAGAGCTCTTCGAATGTCATCAAGGTACCGCGACGTGAAACGTCCTTTCGCAACAGATTACTCACATATTCGAAGCCGAACCCCCTTATAATTTGAATCCAGCTCACTATGTTACCCGATGCTAGCAGCGGCCGACAGCATCTACGGCATGGCAGCGGCGAAGGATACTCGGCGAACACAAATCTGCGACCTATGTAAGGACTAGCAGTTCTCCTTTGCTTCAAATTATAATCACTAACACAATGTTAGGGTTACCGCTACTGTTAGCGCTAACGGAAGTTCTGTCGGTCGATGGCAAGGACCAGTTCCGAATGCAAGAATCGCCTTTTGACGTCGGTTATGGCTCACCCAGGCTGCAACCAGGTCAGGTCATTCGTAGTTTCACCCGTTATATGCGCTCACGTCCTTGTTAGATGCGCTGATACCAACATGTACTTGGTCTTCACTGAATGTTACGATTGGCGGCCGCCTTCGAAGAGCCACACCGTATGCAAGGTCCTGTTTTAGTGGGTCGTTGGATGAGGGAGACTGCACAGGGGTGATAAACGAGTACCTTGATCCTGGTGTGTTTTTCGTATCTCTTCCACCATATTATACTAAGGTAATCGCAGCTAAACGTTCCAACCACTTTGGTGCATACATCAACGTTGGTGTTGTCTTCTTTCGCCGAAATTTTGAGTACGTTTACCGAATTTACAGACTGAATGGGAAACATGCCAAGCGACTGCGGAGGAATGTGCTTTGAACTGGTTGAACCCGGCAGCAAGGGATGGAGACTGTACACAAGGAGCAGTTCCGTCTTACTACGTGCGTTATTCTTGTGCTCTTTACCCCTCTGCTAAAACGACAAATAGATTGATGTGGGTGACCATGTGGACGTCGCAGCTGCTTTCGAGTTCTCGAGGCGAACAGGCGTGCCTGTAGTCATCAAGAATACTGGGGTATGTCGGGTTCACGTTATACGGATAATGCCTGTGTTGAATTTTAACTCAGCATGATTACATGGGTCGGAGCAGTGGTTCGGGGACACTAGGCATCTGGGTATGTTCTCCATTCTAAGTTGGTGCCGATCAGAGGCTTCATTCTTGCTCGTAGACACACCACCTGAAATCGGTCAGTCTCTCTTCTACCGAGGAACGTAAATGCTCAATTTCTGGGTAAGATATCTTATCACAAGGCCTTCGTTCCGCAAGGATGTGTATCAACGGCTAACCCGGTTCCCGCTGTGACTTTTGGGGTAGGCTGTCGATCCCTGCTTCAAGCTTGTGAAACTCAATCTCTACCGCAGAGCGGAGCCCAATTTTCCGATGTATTGGAATTTGCAAATGAGAATAACCTGACCATACCTGGAGGCTCTGATGCGACAGTTGGTGTCGGAGGGGGTTATCTGCAGGCTCGTTCGTTTCCGATGTAGCAAAGACGAAGCTGATACATCTTTTCGTCTAGGGCGGTGGTCACAGGTCTGACCAGACACTGGATGCCATTAAATCTTGCTCATGTTCCGTCGTCTAGCCCACTTTCAAACATTTTCGGATTAGCAGTCGACCGTGTAGTACGTCCGCTTCTTTTGTTCCCTTTTTTTGGTCACTGGATCCATGCGCACAGCTCGAATATGAGGTCGTCGTACCCACTGGCGACCTCCTCGTTGCTAACGAGTGTCAGAATCCCGACTTGTTCTTTGCTCTGCGTGGAGGAGGAGGCGGAACGTTTGGCGTCGTTATGCAAGTCTCGATACAAGCGTTGCCCAGAGCAGAACTTGTCACGTACGCTGCATTTCTTTCCTATTCCTTACTTTCACAAACATAGGACCAATAGTGTCTCCGCGACATTCAAGCCAGCGACGTCCATTGAGAGGTTTTTGGAATTCGTCATTCCTCACTCGGTCGAATGGGCGAGCGATGGTAAATCATTTCTAATCTCACGTATTTACTTTCTCATCCCTCTCTTGTTTAGGTTGGAGTGGATACATATATGTACGCGGTCATCCATCTCTACTTCATGTTACACTAGCCACTGACGATGAAGTAGACTGCCGGGTTATTCCACCTGAGCAAACTCGAGACTACAGAGGAGGGTGCAGTTGCATACATGGCGCCCCTCAAGACGTTTATTGAAGAGGAGCTAGACCTAGAACTGCAAGTCTCGACGAGTCACTCATACGGAGAATTCCATGAGAAATATCTCCATCTCTCATCTGTTGGCTTGGTCCGCAATATCCGTTCTCTCATCGCCGCTTTACTGATCGATTGTAAAAGCCAAAATGCATTCCCGTGTTCCCAGCGTCTCGGCTCATCCCCGCAGACACCTTTTCCGAATCACCCAAAGAGTTACTGAGCACTTTAATGCAGCTCATCAACACCCTCCCTGCATCGTTCATCTTCGCAAATGCTCCGTATGCCTTCACGGGGGATGGCAAAACAAGTGTCACAGGTGCATGGAGGAGGAGCATCTGGGACGTGAGTATCCTCATGCTCATGCTACGTTCATGCCACTGACACCCTCGACACAGGTGACCTTTGGACAAGTGTGGGACTACACAGCGTCTCCGGCGGAACAAGAAAAGGCGTACCGAGATCTGTCGCAAAGTATGGAGCCGTTGAGGGAAATCACTCCCGGAGGTGGAACATACGGGAACGAGGCTGATGTGTACGAGCCTGATTGGGAACACGCGTTTTGGGGAGAGAACTATGAGGAACTAGTAAAGGTGAAGAGGAAATAGTCGGTATTTTTTCTCTACTTTCTGTTGCCAAACACTGATCATTGGTTAGTGATCCGGAACATTTGTTGGATTGCTGGCGGTGTGGTGAGTGTGTTCGATCTTCCTTTCGGGCGTTTACTGATCCGTATATAATGTTTAGTGGATTGGAAGGGCCCCAGTGATCCTAGATACCATTGTTACTTCTAGGAGTTCGCACTCTACCTAGTGGCTCCGGCGTCGCGCTCAATGTGTGATAATCTAGAAATGATAGATCCCATTTAATCAATCACCATTTGAATGAAAGGCGTCGAATTCCTCGTGTACTAATGATTGAAAGTGTATTGTATATACAATCCTTATCCTGGACTTTCAAAGCCAGTCGCTGGATATTTATTGTTACCCCCTTTGATAATCATGAATTCTCCTGTATTGCTCTTTTTCTTCTGTTGTTTCCAGGACATTGTACCGAAGCCCGCAAGGGTAATGTGATGTAAGGCTTATTGTGGGACGGGCCACATCATATTGAAGATTTCTTCCAGCCACATGGATAGTGGTTCACAACCCGTAAATACATGTGCAAGCCAGTCCATCATCAGATGGTGATGGTATTCCATAGGGGGCAAAGCCGTTACTCTGAATTTGTAAAATTACACATTTCTGTCCTGTCAACCCATAAATTTCCTTTTCAGGCATGGAGTAATGAATATTACCCTTGGCTTGTTGGCTGTTGCTGATTCAGCATTCTCTTTACAATCACTCAACATGGTTCACTGACTGATTCACTACAATTTGCAATCTGCATCCTGACACTTATCTGCACATTCACTGAAAGTATCATAAATATGTTTCTCGCCCTTGATGAATCATCAACACCAAGTGGGGACAGGATGCATGGTATAAAGGTGCTATTTGTGCTTGTCAAGTTTTCTGTATTGAATATGGGAGAACCACTATGTCTACAAGCAAACTATTCCAACCTATCCCTGTTGGACAACTTTTGCTCTCTCATCAAGTTGTCTTGGCTCCTATGGGCTGATTTCACATGAATCCAATTGCACTTGCCCCTTTACTTCTTGTGGTGAGGGATTACTATGTCCAATGCACTGAGGTGCCAGGCATACTTCTCATCACTGAGGGGACAATAGTGGCACCAAAAGCCTCTGGAATTCCTTCATTACCAGAGATATGGACTGAAGAGCAGATCACTGCATGGGCAGAGGTAGTTTTTTGTCCTCAGTCAGGGTATTCCACTAACTAACTTTGTATTGCCCAGATCATCAATGGTGGCATACATGCCCAGGGGAGCTACATCTACATGCAAATTGCTGCTTTTGGTTGTCAAGCATTGCCAAATTATCTCAAGTCTTGTGACCCTATGTTCCTGCATGTAGGGGTGTAAGTGATTTTGATTGGAGCATTGTTTGTGTTACTACAGTCAACTCTGTCTTCACATAGCAGTTGGTGGACCCACAAAGCTATGGGTTATTATAGATTATGGGTTACAGGGGGGTCAGTATAAAGACATATTTTCATTGATTTAACAAAACAAATAATCTACTTTATGTATGTAGCTATCATCCAGAGGTATGGTGACAATCAGGAAGGGAAGTAATCAGTAATAGTAGTTGTTTCCATGCAATCAAACTCTTCTAGGTGTGTCTGGTGACCAAATTTTGTGAGAATGGTCTCAAGTTTGTGGGCAAATGGCTCATCAGTGTCCACAACAAATCTCTGTAAGATAGAAGCAGCAGTGATAGCTTCTTTCCATGATGGTTTCTTATCTACTACATCACTATCATCCCCATCATCTCTGCCATTCATCTCCTTGTCTTGCTCTGCATTTTGATGCTCCTTGATTGCATTGAAGATGTCTTCCTCTGAGCCATCATCATAGGGAACATGCTCCAATGTGAAATCAACAAGCTCATCAATGGCCATCATGTTCTGTGATTTCAACATGCCAAGTCAGGAATGCTCATGGCCTTTCAGCTTTGCCAATGAGGAATGGTGCATGCTTCTCAGACCCACTCACATTGATTATCAATGCATACATCAGACATTTCTTGCTTCCCTTGACTCCTAATGATGGTTTGTCCATAAGACCTCAATCTGGTGGCATTCTTCTTGAATATCAGCAACACAGAATTATGAACAGGAATGGGAATCTGCTTATGCCCAGAACAAGCCCGTCTCATCCATATTAAAGATGTCTTTCAGCTGGTACCCATAGCAGGTGGATGGACAGGCAATTTGAAGTGTGTAAAGCAAACCAAGCACCTAGAGGTCAATGAGATGCTGGAACTATGGATTTTAAAGGCTATGGCAGATGGGGTCCATCTCAATGGAGAGATTTTGAGGCAGAAGTGGACATGGTTTGCAGATCTTGCAGGTGTGCCTGAAGACAACCAGTTGACACTGAGCAAAGGGTGGTTGGATGGTCTCAAAAAATGGTGTGGCTTGCACAACATCAAGCATCATCATGAAGCTGGTTTAGCTATGCCTGAGGACATTGATGTTGAGCAAAAGCATATATGTGAGCTCATTGCACACACTGATCTATGACACACAGGGCACAGATTGATCAGCAAGCTGCACACATATATGAAATAATGCCTAAGTATAGATAACTCCAAGAGAACTCAATTTGGCTACAGAGTGCAATGCCTAGGCTTACAGTGGGTAACCCCTACCAATCAAAGGACCTAGAAATGCAATGTTAGAATAGGATACAGCCTATATGACTAGTTGTCACTCCAGGCATCCTCTGAAGAAATGATGAGTGACATGCTAACACACAGATTGAACACCTAGAAAAACCCTGCTCCCTATCTTCATCGGTTGGTATCTGGGAAATTGGATTGTCAGGTGGAGGGCCTTTACTCTGAGTTCTAACCCCCATATCATTACTCTCTTGCAGTGGTTGCATCACATACACCTGTCTCTCTAATTCCTGCTTTTCTTGGAGTAGCACACTGTATCCTCCTGGCACATGGAACAGACCAGGTGTGGATGTCGAAGCAATTACAACATTCTGGCTCTGAACCTTGCTAGCCTTTGCATGCGCATAGTACTCATCAATGTGCTCCTTCACATACTGACCTCAAATGTCTTTGGGGATGTCACCTCCACCAGGAAGATGTGCTCTTCCATCTACGAGCTCTATTTTGCCTGACTTGATATACGAGGCTTTAACCAAGCACTCATTTGACATATGCCCATCTGTATCTCCACAGAAAAAGCATGCACACAATGGGTTATTCCTATGTGTATGCCCATACCCCATCAATCTCAGTCCAGGATTGTATGAGGGACCTGGAGCTCTGTTCGATTGCTGTTGCAAGAATGTCAGGATGCTCTTCTGATTTTCCAACATCAATTTCTCTATGCTCATGAGTCACTTGTCACTTGCAGAGGTCTGCTGCCTGATGAAGTCCTTCATGACTGCCATCACACTCCCCATCTCCTCTTGCTTTACCATGTGATTCTCATCCACGGTTGCATTGTGTGCAGTCATTGTAGACCTGTGTTGCTCTCTTGTGGAAATTGCAGGAATACCTCACACTTCATCTCATTTTCTGTCCATGGACAAAAACACTCCTTGTAACACATTCAAACCAGCTTGCATGACTTCTCCCAAGGTATATGGGTTTGCGAGCTCTCTTTTTGCTAATCCCATGGGTAGTGGGAGACGCTCTAGCTGCAACTTGATTGATCTGTATAATTCATTGGACATAGGTGCCAAGAAAGCATCCACACATTCCCTGTTTGATTGCACTGACATGAGCAAAGCTGCCAGGACTTGGAATTCCCTCCTGAATGCCATGTACTCACTCTTGTCCAAGATCTGTGCTATATCATATTGGCAGACTAATCTCTTCAACTCCAAGACAGCATTGCAGTCACCATCGCATGCACCATCATAACAATCCATTACTTCGGATTTGAAGTCCTCATACTTCTCTCCAGTCTTGTAATTGGGGAGCACCTTCCACTGTCACTTGGTTCTGATATCTGTATATGACACTGCAGCTTTCTTCTTCTCATCTTCATCCATGATTGCCCACTTGGTGAAGAGATTGTCAAGGCGCACAAAGAATCTCTCAAGTTCCTTGCGATCAGAGGAGCTCTCAAATCTTGGTGCAGCCTTCTCATTTGGGCCTGGAATGGAAGTGGCCATTGTTATAATATTCTGATTACCAGGGTTTGACTGACCTGATAGTTGGTTTACAATAGGTTGCAAGTTCGAAACAGAGCTAGTTCCACACTCTGTGGGAATAGTTTCACTGGGAGATGCCCAAACTTGAAAGAGGCTAAAGTCAGGATCAACTGGTGGAGGGGACACAGATATTGATACACTCCTCTGCCGTTGAACAGCTTGGTTCACGTTGATTCTATCCCAATGATGTTTCTCAGGATTGAGAGGGTAAGCAGGTGGGATTCTAATACTACTTGCTTCTTTCTCCAACCTAGTCTTAGGCTCTTGAGGTGTAATATGTCCAGATATTCTGATTCAAATATATAACACTCTCTAGGATATTTCTACCCTTTTTCACTAAACAGTTATTGAGATGATACTTGTCTAGCAGATATGCTTTCAGAAGAGGAAATCAAAGATAAGATATAATTGTTTCACTTGTATGCAACTAGATTCTCTTGAATCCAATCATATCAGTTTTTGAAAACTACTTCCCCCCCCCTTCATGGTGGGCTTCAGATGAAGAGGCATCTGAGTGCACAGAGCTAGAAATGCAACAGTGTCAAAGACACTGATCACACCCACACCCAACACTACACACACAAACACACTCAAGTTTATGGGGGGATTCTAATGCGATAAAAGTAGCAAACCAATACAACTGAATTCTCAATGTCTCTAAGACATGCTGTTGAACCTAGACTTCCATGGCAATGGCAACACCCAAAACTCCGAGAGAGCTAAGGAAAGATGCTTGCAGTCACAGTAGTCAAGGCTATGTGTTTGTGTGAGTGGTTCGGGGCACTTCCGTGCAGTCAATTCCTCTAGACGCAGGTATACACTTTGACTATACAGTCTGGAAGTAGTACCCTTCAGCAGTCGAGTACTAAGAGGCTCAGGCTGTAAGCTGAGGGGGATCTCGATAAACAAGATAGAATGGGATCTGGTGTGACCTGGACACCAAGAAACCACCCCAAAAGACTTACAATACATTGAGATAACATGTACTGCATATAGGCCACCGGATATGGTCCTAAAACCGGAGCAATGTCCAAGAAAATAGTGTAAAACTGGTAAAATGTGGTAATAGGTCCTAAAACCAGTGTAGATGATGGAGAAGGGATATAATAAATGGTGGAGGTCCTAAAACCGGTCCAGAGAGTGTGTAATGGATATAGATGACGGCAATAGGTCTAAAACTGGTGCGCCGTCCAAGAAAATGGTGCAAAAGCCTATAAAATGCAACAAGAGTATAGACAAGATGTCTAGATGTATACATAATAAAGTGAGCGGAAATGGTGGTAATAAATGTACCACAGTGAAGTGAAACTGGTGGGAGTCTCGGTTTATTGATCTGTAAAACCGGAGATATGGAAACAAGAGTGTAGGGCTTTATAAAAGCAATAATGATGATGAGGGGAGTCCTATGGAGAGTGGTATGGAGATGGGCCTTCAAAGAGGCAATATGATCCTAAACTGGGCTGGAAGACGACGGTTTCGGCAATATAAAACCGGAATCGCAACTGAAACCGAAGCAGTAAAGCCGGTGATGATGTGGAAGTGATTTGAGAACAAAAGCAAGTAGTTGGAGCAAGAATGCATCTATTGGGCAGTAATAATGTGATCCAATAACAATTAAGAGTAAAACAAGCGATGGGGCATAACTGTGGGCGACTGGGATCGACTGGTAGTGTATAAACTCGTCAATAGAGCGTATATCTGGTAATTCAAAGCAATCCCCTTTTAACTAATTTTCTACAGAGTCTTATATACTAGAGGTCCGAAATTATAAATAGAAAACATATCTAAGCATTGGTAAGGCTGTAACTCTGTAGCTGAGTAATAACCGGTGCAAGCATGTGGATACTGGTCATCTGAAGCCACGGCATTGTGTTTAATGCCGGGTTTTTGAGGAGAAACCATATGGTTGTTGTAAGTGCTGTGAGGATCATGGGGTACTGTCTAACTGCGGATTATCAATGTGCAGCTCTTCTGCTGAGGTGTGCGCAGCTACTAGCTGTTACTTTAAGGTCTTGGCAAGGTAACAGCCTTAGTAAACACGGTCTGAAGTGCCCATGCACTTTAAATAACTTGGATGGCAGAAGATCAATCAATCACATCAATTTAATTGAAGGATCAATGAAAGCGCAGCAAATGACGATTCCTGGTGATGTAGCAATGCTATATCCAGTTGATTGTCGATCAGGCATGCCAGGGTGTGATGGGGCACGGAGATATAGTGCAAATCCGGTCAAAAACGGATATAAAATGTAGTAGGAGTCATAACTGGTGCACTTTTGTTTCTGGAAGAATATTCGAGTTATAGCCTTCGAAAACTCGTCTGAATAATTGAGGTGTAACCACTGTATAACCGGTGGATGCCCGGAGATAATACTGAATGGGCTAGAGGTTTAAATCCGAAGTTTGTTCTGGTAGGAGGATGTAGAAAGATAATGGAGTGGTCCAATTTCTGGAAGGATATTCGAGCTGTATTGTTCAAATACTCGTCTGAGTAACCGAAAAGTAACTGCTGTAAAACTGGTGGGTGCACAGAGATATTGCTGAACAAACTGGAAATTAAATCCGGAGTTGGTGTAGGAGGTAGTAGGAGGATAATAGAATAATCCGATTTCTGGAAGGAGATTCAAGCTGTATCCTTTGAAAACTCGTCTGAATAACCAAAGAGTAATCACTGTATAACCGGTGGCTACACGGAGATAATATTGAGTGGGCTAGAGATTTAAATCCGGAGTTTTCTCTGGAGGTGGTAGGAGTATAATGGCAGAATAATCCGAATTCTGGAAGGATATTCGAGTTGTAGCATTCAAATATTCATTGGAATTACAGCTGAGTAGTTGCTATATAACCGGTGAGTGTCCGGAGATATTTGCTGACAGAACTAGAGATTAAATCCGGAGTTTGCTTTGGTGTTAGCAGTTGAATAAAGGAGGAATTGGTATATTGTGAGGGCTGTAAAATCTGCAAATTCTGCGCATACAGAGCCTGGAGGCTCATCAGCGCTTTGGGTCTATTGTTTTAAACGAGCACGAAGCTTGTTTCTCGCAGCCCAAACAAGAATTGTACGGCCTCTTTAGAGCTCTGCATGCATGTTGACACTGGTTGTTTGGTGTCCGGAAACTTGTAGTTGAGACTGACGCGAAGTATATTGCTGGGATGCTTAGGAACCTGGACAAAGTCCCTAATGCAGCAATAAACAGGTGGATTGAGTCAATATTAATGTTCCACTTTACCTTGGTACATGTTCCGGGAGAGAGACACGCTCCTGACAGGTTATCAAGGTGCAGCTTTCAGCCTGGAGATGAGGAATACTCAAACCCAGAAGATGAATACAGTCCAAAAGAAGAGGACCAAGTAGAAGACATAGCAGACTTCAAAGAGAGAATTGATACGAGGCATGGCTTTGTAACAATTGACAGAGCGGTGCATGACTTTCATGAAGATAAAGTAATGCAGGAGGCAATAGAGCACGGTGAAACATACTCAGTACTGTATAATGCGGGACCACTCCTACCAGAGGCAGCTGAATATAGTGACACTGAACACTATGACGAAGAGTGCAGGAGCGGGTATGCGAAAATGCTGGATCACCAGTTACCTCTTGTCATTAAGTGGCATGAAAACCCTACCACGCAATTACCGGGATTCAAGGATGACCAGTACCGCAACTTCATTAGATATGTGAAGAACTTCATGGTGGATAAGGGCAGACTGTATAGACGAGATATAGAGTCCGAATACAAGCTCATTATATATCCAGACAGGTGCATGTATATAATGAAGGCCGCACATGATCAACTTGGACACTGAGGGATGTATGCGACGAAGATGCTAGTAAAAGAGAGATTCTGGTGGCCTGAAATGGAGCACGATATCTCTTGGTTTGTTAGCACCTGTGAGATATGCCAACAGAGACAGAAGACAATTATCAAGGCCCCACCAACCGTTACCTTTATGCCTTTGATCTTCCAGGTATTACATGCAGATACAATGCATATGCCAGAAGCTTCGAACCATCACAAGTATATTGTACATGGACAATGCGTGCTAACGAGCTGGATGGAAGGGAGGACTTTAGCAACTGAATCAGCACAGGCTATTGCGGAATGGATGTTTGAGGACATTATCTGTAGATGGGGATGTATTTCCCTGATTGTAACCGATAATGGGAAACCATTTAAAGCTGCAGTAGCGTATTTAGAGAGAAAGTATGGGATTAAAGGGATTAGAATCTCACCATACAACTCGCAAGCAAATGGCAGAATAGAGCGACCTCACTGGGATGTGAGGCAGAGTTTATTCAAGGCTTGCAGAGGAAACAAGAGAAAATGGCACCATTACTTCTTGTTGATAATGTGGGCAGATGGATTACTGTTAGAAAGAGAATGGGATGCTCTCCCTTCTTTGCAGTTACTGGCACGCATCCCATATTACCGCTGGATGTGATAGAAGCAACCTGGCTAGTTGAGTACCCAGGGAGAATGTTAGAAGATTGGGAACTCCATGGCTTGTGTGCGATTGCGCTAGAGAAGCATGTGGATAAGGTTGCTGAAATGAGGGATAATATGGATGAACAGAAAAGACAGGACACGTTGAAGAGCTGTCTAAGTGCGCAGAGCTAGAAATGCAACAGCGTCGAAGACACTGATCACACCCACACCCAACACTACACACACAAACACACTCAAGTTCGTGGGGGGATTCTAATGCGATGAAAGTAGCGAACCAATACAATTCAATTCTCAATATCTCTAAGATACACGCGCAGCAATAGCACTCATATAATATCTAGACTTCTCTAAGTCCAAAGGCTTTTCTCAAGAACAAGAGGGTGCGACTTCCGTCGCCGGGCCTCAAGGCAAGGGTGTATAACACAACACAACTTCGTCAAACGTCTCCACAACTTTCTAGCAGTCGCTCGGGACTCTAATAACCACTGTACACACTCAATAACACTCTAAACACCGCTTAAACGACTGCGCTCGAAGCAGAAACCAATTCCTATTAAATTCAACACACTAATAAACCTCGCGCGTCGCGCGCTAAACCAAAACCTGCACAAACACATGGAGAAGTGTCTACACTGACACTGAACTCCGAACCTTCCACAAGAGCCACAGGGTTTGAACCTACGCGCTCGAGCTTCCAACCGATCGTAGACTCACAGGATTTGAACCTATGCAATCCAGAGAAACCCCGTCCGACAAGCCAAAGGGTTTGAACCTTTGCCAACCTGCGGAAATAACACAGAAAAGCGAACACTAATCAAGCCAAAGGGTTTGAACCTCTGCGCCTGTAATGCCTCGCGTCACACAGATGCCCTCAAGAACTTGAAAGGGTGACCTTCAAGACACCGTACTCTTATTCTCTCACAGAGCGGAAGTCAAACTGAAACCAGACTCTCTGCACGGAGTGCCGCGCTATTTTCTTGTCTAAGCGCCCGACTTAAATCACACAATAGATTTCTGATATGGGTTGTATTCTCTCTCGAAGTTCCTAGCTACTCTAAGTGCTAGAGCGCGTGGCTGAAAAGCTTTGCACTATTACACCGGGGGCTCGAAACTTGTACTCTACATCTACACTACAGTATTTATACAATTCTACATCATACACGTCGATACAACTTAATACAGTACTGTTAGAACCTCGGAACATTATTCCTCGCAACGCACGCGCGTTGTTATAGCATGCCCGGGGCTGGACACTTGGTTGTAGGTCTATCTCGAGACCAGACTCTGTTTCCTCATGGTTGAGACTCCACTCGCACTGCGCTCTTTGCGTTGGCATGTCACTCGTCATTTCCTCGGAGTATACCTGGACTGACAACCAATCATATAGGCTGTATCCTATTCTAAAGTTGAGTTTCTAGGTTTCTCTGGTTGGTGGGGGATACCCGTGGTAAGCCTAGGCACTGCGCTCTCTGGCCAAACTGGGTTCTCTCGGAGTTATCTATACTCAGGCATTATTTGGGACACGCGCGCGCGTGCCGCGCGATCAGGACCCTGTGCGTCATCAATCAATGTGTCACGTAGTTCTCTTGGGATCAGGCATGTCTTTTATTATGTCTGCAGATCATGTATGCAATCTGTTGATAGTGCATTCAGTATCGAGTGCTGAGCTCTTGTACTTAGTGTGACCTCAATGAAGTATCATACTAAGTTAGAGCATGCACTCTACCAATAGTCACTTCAGACTTGCGTGCGCATGCGCGCGTTGTTCTACCGCGCGCGGTGTTGATATCACTGCGCTCTATGTCTACTTTCATACACGCGCGCAGCGCGCGTGGCAGATCAATCCTTCTCGTATCATGCCTGTCTCTCATCAATTCCTTAGAGCGCATGGCTGATCTTCATCTTAGTGCCTTCAGTATCAAGTGCTGAGCTCTCATACTTAGTGTGACCTCAACCAGTATCATTCTAAGTTAGAGCATGCACTCTACCAATCATCACTGAAGACTTGCACGCGCGTGCGTTGTTACACTGCACGCTATCTTGGTTTGTTCACTGCACTCTATTGGTTTGACACTGCGCTCCATGTCTATTTCCCTCTACGCGCGCGGCGCGCGTCTTTTCATGCGCTCTACTTCTATGTTTCTATATGCGCACGGCGCGCGTCATAGATCAATGTAGTTCTCCTTGTATCATGCCTGTCTCTCATCAATTCCTTAGAGCGCATGGCTGATCTTCATCTTAGTGCCTTCAGTATCAAGTGCTGAGCTCTCATACCTAGTGTGACCTCGACTAGCATCATTCTAAGTGAGAGCATGCACTCTACCAATTGTCACTCAAGGCCGTACTGCGCGCGACTCGGTATCGTGCTCCATACATATATTACTGCACTCTGTGTGTTGGACACTGCGCTCTATGCATATAGCACTGCGCTCTATCTGTATCTTTCGTTATCTCAGTACCCAGCCATTATGCAATGCATGTATTGATACATTTTGCAAAATTACATGCGTAGACACATTGCGAGCGTGTCAACGTTGAAATATGCAACTATGAATGCGAAATAAGATTAAGTCCTATAACTTCAAGAGAGGAGATCTAGTATTGATGTGCAACACTCAGATTGAGAGCGCACTAAATACAAAGATGAAGCCAAGATATCTGGGACCTTTAGTTGTTGTAGATCGCTCGAGTGCAGGGAATTATATCCTAGCAGAGCTTGATGGTGCACTTATTGGTTCGAAGATAGCGGCATTCCGAGTGATTCCTTACCTCGCGCATCGCTCTATTGATATCAATGATAGAGTATTACATTGGATGCACAAAGATTCAAAAGAATTAAGAAGAATCATTGACTCACCCGAGCCAAAAGATAAATGGCCTGCGAACTTCACTGAGGAGTTTGAAGAGGTTGCAAATCTGAAGGTCTCTGATGCAGTTAACTTGGATGAGGATTAGCACGCGACATGGAAACACTGTCTGCGAGCATATTCATTGAGAGTAAAACTGGATGTACAGCACTAGCTACTGTACTTGTGATATAAATGAGATACTGACTATGGATACATGTGCTTAAAGCCTTGGACGACTTGGAGACTCAAATCTGCAAAGAGCGGTAGAGTAACTTCACAGATAGGTAATAAAAGTTCAGCATAACAGTCAGTAAAGGAAAACGAGAAAAGGAGTTCGCGATAAGAAGTTAAGAGTAGGCCAGAAGACAAGTGAATACCATAAATATCAAGGACAACAAGCCTGGGATTAGGCAGACAGAGGGTCCATGCTAGAAGAGGTGGAAGGAACGGGAGGAGTCTCGGCCTCCACAGGATCAGGATCGCTAGAATCCGGTAGTGCCTCTGCCACTCCAGGGTGAAGCACGTGTTGAACATGCTCAAGCTTGTCAAGGAGAAACGTGCACTGCTTCTCTGCAGCATATAGAGTGTGCTGTAAGATGAGGACATCACCCATGAGGGCACTCTCAAGTTTGGCCAGATGTTCTGGTCTCTCCACCGTGAAAGAGCCCATGGCCGGTCCTGTATAAGACTTGCGCAAGAGATTGACACTGGGAAGAGTTCCCCCTTCTCCAGTGGCTAGAGCGCAATAAGAAATCAGTATAAAACCTACCGAGCGAAGAAACAGAAAAGACTTACTGGTACTAACAAGTCCAAGAGCTGAGGATGGTCGCCTGTCTCTGCCTCCCCTAGAATGATGATGGAAGTACTCCCTAGCATATGGGAGCGGGAATGAATGCTTAGCACATTTGCTAGAGCGCACACCATCTCAATGGGGATGCCCTCGGGAACCTGACTGTACCACTTGAAGAGTAAGTGAAAATACCAAAAGAGCGCAAGAAGAAAAATGCATACCTGGCCTTTATCAATGCAATCCGAAGATGGGTGGCTATTAGCACCACAATAGATGCAGCCAGAAGGTTCATCCTGCAATTGAATGCATTTAGTAAGGGGAAAATCAAAAGAGCGCAATAGAGATATTACCTTGGAAGGTTCCTTATGCTTCTCACCAGTAGAAACGTCATTGGACTTGGCCTTGGTGGCTTTAACAAACCTTGATACCTCACCACCACGGTCATCAACAACCATCTTTACAAATTTTGTGGTTAGAACATCAAGCAAAGAGCACGTAGACTGTGCATACTTTAATAGAGTCGGCATCGGATTCAGAATGGGCAGCTACCTTGTCTACATCATCATAGTTGTCCTCGGAATCATTATCAATAGTGGCGCACGAATGATGGATAGAGCGAGCTCTGCCTTTGCCACGAGTCTGGAATACATGCGCGTGAATTCAAGAGATAAGCACAGAGAAAGAAGAATATACTGACCGACTTTGGGTCACGACGAGGGCCAGTCAGAGCACCAACAGGGGGTCCCTCGGCACTCTGATTGCGCTCCATCTTGATCCAGCTAGTAATGGTCTTGAGAATCCTATGAATCAGTTGCTTGGAGGCATTGACCTGGTACACCCTCTCGATAGCGGTACGAGCTTTAAAGACACAGTCCTTAAGCTCTTTGTCTTTCAAGAGCTCTGCCTTGTAGTGCTCTAAGTAGGACTGTATTGTGCGCAGTCAGAATCCAAAGAAAACAAAAAATGCGCAGACTCACAGTATACTCCTGCAACTGATCAAGGTGATCATTTGCAGTAAGAGCAAGGTCCTTGCAGAGCGAAACAAGAACAGCTTTGACGACCAGGAAAGTGGGAATCATGACGCTTGAATAGAGAATTGAGTGAGTTTGTAGAAGAGCGAAGAGC
The DNA here is from genome assembly GCA_030435655.1 of Armillaria novae-zelandiae. Lineage (NCBI taxonomy): Eukaryota > Fungi > Basidiomycota > Agaricomycetes > Agaricales > Physalacriaceae > Armillaria > Armillaria novae-zelandiae. The sequence goes on along the minus strand of JAUEPR010000015.1, from coordinate 416,085 downwards.
TGGGTGGGTGTATGTGGTTTGGGATAATGTCTCCTTCGCATACCCAACATGTTTTATACTCAAACGGACAGAGCTTTCGGAGTAATACCTTAACAGCTCAGAGAAACAATACAAAGACAAATATATACTGACAGAGATGTCATGGGAATAGCTACTATCCTACAAAAATCGGAGTCGGAAAAACTTTGTGTGCGGAGTCATGTGGTTGTGACTGAGGACAGTCAGATTCTTTTAGTGTGGGGGAGATAAAGGTATACCGAGGGTATTACCACCTTAACAGGAAAAAGCTCGAATAAATTTTGCAATTTCTGTATAGCAGAAAATACAGAACACAAAACGGGTACCTAGCACCCAAGAAAGGAAATGAAATTCACAGCGGATCAAACCCATAGCATGCGCCACAGCAGCAGTAACATCAGAAAAGGGTATGTCCAGTGGCGAGTAACCTGTACCATGGTTGCACTCACAGACACGAATGAGATACACCTAGAGCGCAGTCTAAATTGACTTGAACATTCAGATACAGAGAAATATAGGTCATGCACAAGTTATATCAAATGTGCGGTAATCATACCAGGAATCAGGGATGTCAAAAAGATCGGACAAGCTAATAATAGCTTTAAGGATCGTTTAGAAGGTCACGCGTGATCATAACAAGAAAGAGTGCAACAAGAAAAAGTATATATTACATTTTTAAGGCCCTAGGGACTGTAGAGACTGCACAGGATATACGAGAAAATTGATATGTACGCATAATGACTGCTGGATGCATTCAAAGACCCTGAGTAGTATGATAATTAAAGGAAGACCAGTATCTACATGAAACACGGATGAAGAGAGATTACCAAAGTCCAAGAAAAGATACTCAAACCCAACTACTCGTCATCAAATGAACGATCCTCATCAGCTCCATCATCAGATAGGCAGGTAGCAATGGAACCATGCATGGGAGACTGCGAGGCACTCTCACCCGGATGGATAATGAAGGACTTGAGAAAATCCGAGACACCAGCATAGGCATCAATGATGTCCTTACCATGCTCGCATGCAGAAATTGCATCCAGACTGTCAGCAAGCTCAACAACAACTTGATCACGGTCAGCATGAAGCTGATTTGTGAGATGACCAAGGTGCTTGAGCTGCTCATTGAGACGCTCGACACATCGCATGCCACGGAAAATAGCTGGAGCAGAACGAGTCAACACAGGAGAAAAAGAACGAAGGACTGGAGAAACATACAACCGTCCCCACTGAGAGTAAGGGGATCCAATAATGTAGCCATGCTGCGAAGTTGATTGGCATCCCAGCGAGCAGAGCAAGGGCCATGCCAGTTTGACTTGCAACGAGTGCAGCACTCTTCACCCACCCCCCCTTCAAAAATACACTTGTCCGGCATACCAGCCAACATACAGTTAAAACATGGCCAGTTCAGCTATGTGAGGGACATTAACAAACAGAGAAAAATAAAATGAAGGGAGACCTACTAAAGGAGCTCGAATAAAGTAGGGATCGGGATCAGAATGGCAATGATACACGTACTCTTGTCCACTGCGCACTTGCGAGGGAGGTCTACGCGAAGTAAGAAACAGTGCGCAACTCTACAAACGAGGGACGTACCTGGTTAAAGAGTCAGGAGCAGCTGGAAGGAGAGACATCTTCATACACTCGAGAGCCTCATGAGATGGAGGCTCATGAAACTGAAGGTTGATATCCAGATGGAATCCACGTGCATTGATCGTGTTGTCAACAATCACAGCGACCGGAGATACAGGAGCAACAACAGCAGGGGCCGGCAATGCTGCAACACGAGCCTTCCCCTTACTCTTGCCCTTGGAAGAAGTGCCAGCAGCTGGGAGAGGTTGCACAGGCTCAGAGAGAGCTGGAAGAGAAATATAGGTGAGCCCTGTTAAAAGCTCCCCAGTAAGGGGATGATACACTGACATGCTCTCTAAGCGTTTACCAGTGTAATTTCATGAAATGTATCAATATATACATTTTACAACATCCTGGCATTGAGATAACAAAGAATATGAATAGAGCGCAGTGTAATACACACAGAATGCAGTAATATCCATATTGCGTGCGTCTCAGTCTTGAGTGACGATTAGTAGAATGCATGCTCTAACTTAGAATGATACGGGATACGGTCACACTAAGTACAAGAGCTCAGCATTTGATACTGAATGCACTAGAAACAGACTGCATACACACTCTAATGCATTAATGAAAAACATACCTGATACTGGGAAAACTACGTGACACACTGATCTATGACGCACAGGGCAGAGATCGATCAAAGAGTCACACACGTGTATGAAATGATGGCTAAGAATAGAGAACTCCGAGGGAACCCGATTTGGCAATAGAGCGCAGTGCCTAGGCTTACCGTGGGTAACCCCCACCTACCAAAGAAAACTAGAAACTCAAGAATAAATTATGATACAGCCTATATGACCAGCTGTTACTCCAGGTATCATCCGAGGAAATAACGAGTGACCTGCCAATGCATAGAGTGCAGTGCGAGTGGAGTCTAAGCCATGAGGAAACAGAATCTGGTCTCAAGATAGACCTCTGACCGAGTGTCCAGCCTTGGGCATGCTATAACAACACACGCACATTGTGATTGATGATGTTCCAGGATTGCAACAGTAGTGTATTAAGTTGTACCAACTTGTAGAACGTAGAAATGTATAAATACGATATTGTAGATAGAGTAACATAGGTTTTCAACCCCCCATGTAATAGTGACAAGCTTATTTGATACGCATGCGATCCTTTGGAGCTGTTTGAGCCTTGCACTTTGTCCATTAGTGATGAGTCAGAGGTGTTGAACCCCAATTGTGACGGTGCAAGAGACAATAGCTACTCGCCCTGGCACTGGGAGTGGTTTGTAACTTCGAGTGAGAGAATATAGACATCTTTGATATTAATTTGAGTGATTTGAGTCGTGAGTGTGGCCGATAAGGCTTGCAGGGCACTCCATACTTAAGTTGCATTGCTTGTTTGACTTGAGCTCTGTGTTGGGATTGAGAGGTTCATGTCAGTGTAGGCACTACTCTATTGATTGAGGGTTTCATGTGACACGAGGCATTACAAGCGGCAGAGGTTCAAACCCTTTGGCTTGGTTAGTGCTCACTCTGGTTTATTTCCACAAGTTGGCAAAGGTTCAAACCCTTTGGCTTGTCGGACAGGGTTCTCTGTGATTGTGTGTATTCTCTGGATCGCATTGGTTCAAATCCTGTGGGTCTACAATTGGTTAGGAAACTCGAGCACGTAGGTTAGAATCCTGTGGTTCTTGTGGATTGTTTAATAGGCATTGGTTTCTGCTTCGAGCGCAGTTGTTTAAGTGGTGTTTAGGGTGTTATTGATAGGGTGCAGTGGTTATTAGAGTCCCATGCGATTCCTAGAAAGTTGTAGAGATGTTTAACGAAGTTGTGTTTTGTTATACACCCTTGCCTTGAGGCCCGGCAACGGAAGTCGCACCTCTTGTTCTTGAGAAAAGCCTTTGGACTTAGAGAAGTCTGGATATTATATGAGTGCTATTGCTCTGCGTATCTTAGAAATATTGAGAAGCCATTTGATTTGGTTCGCTACTTTCATCGCATTAGAATCCCCCCATGAACTTGAGTGTGTTTGTGTGTGTAGTGTTGGGCGTGGGTGTGATCAGTGTCTTCAATGCTGTTGCATTTCTAGCTCTGTGCACTCAGACGCCTCTTCAATGCACATGTGGGAGGGGGACTAACGGCTGCCAGTGACACCAAACGAACTTGTTTGATGGGTCGAGCCACGATCTCCTCGGTCTCCTGGCTGGAATCGTTGCACGTGAGGTCCTGCAGGGTACTATCCTCATCCCCAGAGTCAGAAAGGACGACGTTACCCGAAGAATAAGCTAGTGGAAGGCCGTCAGTAAAGAGACAATAAACAAAGGAAATGGACTTACCGAGCATCCGATTTTTAGCAAGCATAGCCGGTGGCTTGTGTACAGGAGCTACCTTGGCTGTCCTTGCAGCTGGTACGAGTACCGCGTCTGGATGCTGGAGGCTTAGAAAGTTTGAGAGAGGAAAATGGCGTGGGAGGCTTCATAGACCTCGTCGACCTATGCATCAATGGTTAGTAACTAGCTGGGAGCTAGGGGAAGGAAAAGAAATTAAGAAACCTACCTTTTAATCTTGGGATCATCAGCAGGGAGTTGCGTGGCACTACCCTGCACGCGTTGTGCCTTGGATGCAATGGGAACCGGCTGAAAAATAAACATAGAAATAAAAGGAGAGGACTGTTCAGCAACCAAGGCAACGTACCGGAGGAGATCCCGAGGGAGATCTATGACCCTTGACTTTCCGGGTCGAGATTGGAGGAAAGACTAATCAAGAAAGGTAAGCAGAGATGAATCAAGAGGAGGAACGAGACTGCGCAACATACTGGGGTCCTTGGGAGGCTCCAATGTCTTGATCATAGAAGGGCGAGGTCGTTTGTTACTGAGTAAAAAGGTCAGTATAAGCGGAGAAATAACAATGCAAAGGGGAGACTCACATAGCGGGACCTGCAGGTATTGAAGGAAGAGGTACAGGAGTCTCGGGAGGAGCAACGCTCCCAGGAGAAGGTGCAGACAGTCGAGGTCGCAGCTACTGGATGATGTGGTGGAGGCAATACAAGGCGGTGGAAAGGTCGAACATCGATCTCAAGGACCGAGTGATCACCATTGACCTCATAACCTTCCTCTCCAGGGAGCGAGAAAGTCTCATCTAGTTTGTACTAAGAAAATAAACGGTTAGAAATTTTTAATGGGGGAAAGGAGCCAGATTGAGAGACATACATTGTTACGGTCCATCTCCAGCTCGGTCAGAAACCAACGGTGCCAGGCCAAGGGACGCTGTTCAAATGGGATCCAGCTAACGAGGACACAGATGAGAGTGTGCAAGGACAATCTGTAGTGGGAATCAATGAGCTTGAAGTCACGTAGGATGCCCATGTGTGCATCCTAGAAATAAATGAGGCTAGGTCAGCACACACAAGGCCAGAGAAAAGGTAAAGACACATCAAGTATATGTGAGCCTTATTAAGGACACGAAGCAACTCCTCTGGAGACACCGCCATGCGCGCGTCCAGCTCGAAGTAGCGCGCAGTGAGTGCCCAGGCACTCACAAGGTTGTCACAAACATCTGACATAGGTGCGTGATGAGATGGGATGAGTTCGGAGTCAGACATGACAAGGGGGGAGACTCGGAATGAGCAGTAAAACCAAAGAGGGGAAAAAGGAAAAAAGTCATGGTAGGAAAGAAAGAGCTGTGGGACCGCTTGACAGCTTAAAAAGTCCAACATGACATAAATACTTGTCATTATTAGATAAAAATTGACAGGGCAGGTGACAATGGAGGTGTCTAGACTAACAAGCTAGCTTCCGGGCCAACTTGAAAGATATACGTGCATTGTGAATGGTGATACCAACACCTAGAGAACCACTGCAGGACTGTGGAAGGTCCATAGCTTAGTGTGGGGGATATGACACGCTCGCAACGTGTCTACCTGTGTAATTTTGCGATATGTATGAATACATACAGGGTATAAGGGCTAGTTACTCAGGTAACACAAAATACAGAAAGAGCACAGTACTATATGCATAGAGCGCAGTGTCAAACACACAGAGTGCAGTAATATACATGTGGAGCACAATACCGAGTCACATGCAGTACGACCTCAAGTGACAATTAGTAGAGTGCATGCTCTAACTTAGAATGACACTGGTTGAGGTCACACAAAGTATGAGAGCTCAGCACTTGATATTGTATACACTAGAGGCAGATCAGATACATACTCCAATGAATTGATGAGAGACAGACATGATATGAGAAGGATTGATCTGCCATGCGCGTTGCGCACATATATAAAAATAGCCATAGAGTGCAGTGATATCAACATAGCGCATGGTATAACAACACGCGCATGTGCACACAAGTCTGAAGTGACTATTGGTAGAGTGCATGCTCTAACTTAGTATGATACTTCATTGAGGTCACACTAAATACAAGAGCTCAGCACTCGATACTGAATGCACTACCAACAGATTGCATACCTGCTCCGCAGACGTAATAAAAGACATGCCTGATCCCAAGAGAACTACGTGACACATTGATCAATGATGCACAGGGCCCTGATTGCATGTCCCAAATAATGCCCAAGGATAGATAACTCTGAGAGAACCTAGTTTGGCCAAAGAGCGCAGTGCCTAGGCTTATCATGGGTATCCCCCACCAACCAGAGAAACCTAGAAACTCAGCTTTAGAATAGGATACAGCCTATATGATTGGTTGTCACTCCAAGTATCCTCCAAGGAAATGACGAGTGACATGCCAATGCATAGAGAGCAGTGCGAGTGGAGTATCAACCATGAGGAAACAGAGTCTGGTCTTGAGATAGGCCTCCAACCAAGTGTCCAGCCCTGGGCATGCTATAACAACATGCACGTGTTGCAAGGAGTAATGTTCCGAGGTTCTAACAGTACTGTATTAAGTTGTATCGACGTGTATGATGTAGAATTGTATAAATACTGTAGTGTAGATGTAGAGTACAAGTTTCGAGCCCACAGTGTAATAGTGCAAAGCTTTTCAGCCACGCGCTCTAGCACTTAGAGTAGCTAGGAACTTTGAGAGAGAATACAACCCATATCAGATATCTATTGTGTGAATTAAGTCATGCACTTAGATAAGAAAATAGCGCGGCACTCCTTGCAGAGAGTCTGGTTTCAGTTTGACTTGCGCTCTGTGAGAGAATAAGAGTACGGTGTCTTGAAGGTCACCCTTTCGAGTTCTTGAGGGCATTTGTGTGACACGAGGCATTACAGGCGGCAGAGGTTCAAACCCTTTGGCTTGTCGGACAGGGTTTCTCTGGATTGCATAGGTTCAAATCCTGTGAATCTATGATCAGTTGGAAGCACAAGTGCGTAGGTTCAAACCCTGTGGCTCTTGTGGAAGGTACGGAGTTTTGTGTCAGTGTAGACACTTCTCTATGTGTTTGCGAAGGTTTTGGTTTAGTGCACGACATGCGAGGTTTATTAGTGTGTTTGAGTTTAATAGGAATTGGTTTCTGCTTCGAGCGCAGTTATTTAAGTGGTGTTTAGGGTGTTATTGATTGTGTGCAGTGGTTATTAGAGTCCCAAGCGACTGCTAGAAAGTTGTGGAGACGTTTGACAAAGTTGTATTGTGTTATACACCCTTGCCTTGAGGCCCGGCAATGGAAGTCACACCCTCTTGTTCTTGAGAAAAGCCTTTGGACTTAGAGAAGTCTAGGTAGTATACGAGCACTATTGCTCTGCATGTATCTTAGAGATATTGAGAATTCAATTGTATTGGTCCGCTACTTTCATCGCATTAGAATCTCCCCCACGAACTTGAGCATGTTTGTGTGTGTAGTGTTGGGTGTGGGTGTGATCAGTGTCTTCGACACTGTTACATTTCTAGCTCTGTGCACTCAGACAGCTCTTCACCGGGACTTAGTTACAGCTTGTACTTGACAGGCTAGCTTGACAGAAAGTTCATAAACCCTGTTTGGCCGTCGGTAGTTGTCCATTACCAAGAGAGCTCGCTCCTTTAAACCAAGACGAAAAGGATTGCAATTTAAAATGATTGGCGTGTACTAAATTAAAGTGATGCACTGTACCTGAGGAGCCCGGTCCGGAAACCATGCGAGAGATAAGATAAGATGATAATCCGATGTGCAAGCTGTTGTATGACGAGTGCCTTTGCGGTTGTCGCACTGTTGAGGAACCGTTGCCAGTAAGAATTACTTCTGGAAGACTGACTGAATAAGAACTGGGGCTAGATGTGGCATGACCGCTACTGGTCAGGAGATATGTCCTTGGACTTGAGATTAGCGAGTGCTTGTAAAACCTTTGCGAGCTCGACATGGAAACTAAACCACATATGGCAACACCGAGTCAGATGCCAAGCAGGACTGCGGCAGTGGTGGGCTGTATGCATAGGAGTCTAGATTACCTGGGGACTGCAGTGATATTTGTAATTAATAGTTGTTTTAGTATAAGTAGTTAGAAGTCCAGTGTAGTATACAAGTTTTGAACCCCCGAGTTGCAGTGAGCACATAGAAGGCGAGTACTGTAATAAAGGAATAAGTTGTTGTATATAAAGAACGAGCTCACCTCGAGGCATAGAGATAACTTCAGGATCTGACAAGTGTGCTTAAGTTCCGAGTGAATAAGAATCAGTGTTGCTGTTCTGTTCCATCTGAGTACTGCCAAGGTCTGGTTTGGAAAGAGTATGAATTGAAGTAGAAGTTCTGAAACCTGTCTGTCTGTCTGTCTGTTTTGTTCTGTCAGTCTGTTTTGTTCTGTCAGTCTGTTTCTGAATCCACTTCTGTTCTGTTTCTGAGTTGTTTCTGTTCTGAATTTGTGAACTGTTGAAGAGTCAGAGTCTGTTATCATTGTCGAAGTTAGTCTTGACAACCCTACCCCTAGGGGAGTAGCGAGCTCACTAAGTCAGTACTTGGTTGAGTGGTCTAAAGAGCGAGCTCGGTGCCGTAGTGAGGAGCTTTGTGTTCTATTGTGTTGTAGGACATGTGTCCTAGTGTAAATTGAATAATACCATTCGCCTAGAAGGTTGTGCCTCGAAGTATACCTTCTTGTAAAAGATTCTAGCTTTAGGATCAATTAAAATGAGTAAACGCTGTACCGCACTGAGATAAAAAGGAGCTTTATGAGTTCTAAAGTGTTAATAACCGCAAAGTAGAAATAATCTCATCCCCCCACGCACTTACAAGGGTGATTGTATTATTGCATAGTTGTGTGAGTGTGTGTGTGGTTTGGTGTGTGTATCACGCCGTTCTATGCGCTGTTCCACAAGTGCCCACAGCCAGCCTCTTCAATGGAGATATTGCTGAACAAACTGGAAATTAAATCCGGAGTTGGTGTAGGAGGTAGTAGGAGGATAATAGAATAATCCAAATTCTGGAAGAATATTCGAGTTGTAGCTTTTGAAAACTTGTCTGAGTAACCAAAGAGTAACCACTGTATAACTGGTGGATGCACAGAGATAATACTGAATGGGCTAGAGATTTAAATCCAGAGTTTTCTCTGGAGGTGGTAGGAGTATAATGGCATAATCTGCAAATTCTGGAAGGATATTCGGGTTGTAGCCTTCAAATATTCATTGGAATTATGGCTGAATAATAGCTGTATAACCGGTGAGTGTCCGGAGATATTTTCTGACTCAACTAGAGATTAAATCCAGAGTTTGCTTTGGTGGGAGCAGTTGAATAAAGGAGGAATTGGTGGATTGTGAGGGCTGTAAAATCTGCAAATTCTGCACATACAGAGCCTGGAGGCTCATCAATGCATGTAGCAATAGCTCTCGTATAATATCTAGACTTCTCTAATCCAAAGGCTTTTCTCAGAACAAGAGGTGCGACTTCCATCACCAGGCCTCAAGGCAAGGGTGTCTAACAAAACACAACTTCGTTAAATGTATTCACAATTCTCTAGAAGTTGCATGTGGCTGTAATAACCACTGCACACTATGAATAACACCCTAAACATCACTTAAAGTACTACACTCAAAGCAGAAACCAAATCCTACTAAATAATCCACAAGAACCACAGGATTTGAACCTACACACTTGAGTTTCCTAACTGATCATAGACCCACAGGATTCAAACCTATGCAATCCAGAGAATACCAATAAACACAGAAAACCCCATTTGACAAGCCAAAGGGTTTGAACCTCTGCCGCCTGTAATGCCTCACATCACATGAAACCCTCAAACAATAGAGAAGTGTCTACACTGACACAAATCTCTCAATCTCAACACAGAGTGCAAGTCAAACAATCAATGCAACTTAAGTATGGAGTGCCCTGCTAGCCTTCCTGGCCATGCTCACAACTCAAATCACTCAAATTGATATCAAAGATGGTCTATATTCTCTCACTCAAAGTTACAAACAGCTCCCAGTGCTAGAGCACATAGCTATTATCTCTCACACTGCCACAATTGGGGTTCAACACCTCTAACTCGTCACTAATGGACAAAGTGCAAGGCTCAAACAGCTCAAAAGGATCACACATGTATCAAATAAGCTTGTCACTATTACATGGGGGGTCAGAAACCTATTGTATTATATCTGCACTACCATATTTATACATTTCTGCATCCTACAAGTTGGTACAACTTAATACCCTACTGTTAGAACCTCAGAACATTATCCCTCACAATGCATGCATGTTGTTATAGCATGCCCAGGGCTGGACACTTGGTCAGAGGTCTATCTTGAGACCAGACTCCATTTCTCCATGGTTGAGACTCCACTTGCACTGCGCTCTGTGCATTGGCACATCACTCAATATTTCCTCAGAGGATACCTGGAGTAACAGCTGGTCATATAGGCTGTATCCTAACTCATTCTTGAGTTTCTAGTTTTCTCTGGTAGGTGGGGGGGGGCTACCTGCAGTAAGCCTAGGCACTGCACTCTGTGGCCAAATCGGGTTCCCTCAGAGTTATCTATTTTTAGACATCATTTCATACATGCACACAACTCTTTGATCGATCTCTGCCCTGTGCATCATAGATCAGTGTGTCACATAGTCTTCCCGGTATCAGGTAGGGTTTTCATTAATGCTTTAGAGCACATACGCAGTCTGTTTCTAGTGCATTCAGTATCAAATGCTGAGCTCTTGTACTTAGTGTGACCTTATCCAGTATTGTTCTAAGTTAGAGCATGCATTCTACCAATTGTCACTCAAGACTGACATGCATGCAATGTGGATATCACTGCGCTCTGTGTGTATTACACCATCCTCTATTCATATTCTTTGTGATCTCAATGCCAGGATGTTGTAAAATGTATATATTGATACATTTCGCAAAATTACACTAGTAAACACTTTGAGAGTGTGTCAGCTCAGTGTAAGTGGAGTCTCAACCATGAGGAAAACAGAGTCTGGTCTCAAGATAAGCCTGTGACCAAGTGCCAAGCCCCAGCATGCCATAACAATGCACACACATTGCAAGGGATAATGTTCTGAGGTTCTAACAGTACTATATTAGGTTGTACCAACTTGTAGTACATAGAAATGTATCAAATATGGTAGTGTAGACATAGCAGATAGGTTTGGGACCCTAGTGTAATAGCAACAACATTTTTGGATATGTGCTCTATCCTTTGGAGTTGTTTGAACCTTGTGCTCTGTCCATTATTGGTGAGTTAGAGGTGTTGAACTGCAATTGTGACAGTGTGAGTTATTTTAGCTACATGCTCTAGCACTTGGAGCTGTTTGTAACTTCAAGCAAGAGAATATGGACCATCTTCAATATAATTTTGAGTGATTTGAATCATGAGTGAAGCCACAAAGGCTAGCAGTAAAGTCTGTACTTAAGTTTCATTGATTGTTTGACTTGTGGTCTGTGTTGAGATTTAGAGATTTGTGTCAGTGTAGACACTTCTCTATTATGTGAGGGTTTTGTGTGATGCAAGGCATTACAGGTGGCAGGGGTTCAAACCCTTTGGCTTGTTGGATAGGGTCTTCTGTGTTTATTGTGTTCCCTGGATCACATAGGTTTGAACCCTGTGGGTCTGCAATCAGTGAGGAAACTCAAGCATGTAGGTTAAAACTCCATGGTTCTTGTGGATTGTTTAGTAGGATTTGGTTTCTGCTTAGAGTGCAGTGCTTTAAGTTGTGTTTAGTGTGTTATTTGTTGTGTGCTATAACTATTAGAGTTGCATGTGACTTCTAGAGAGTTGTGGATACATTTAACAATGTTGTATATTGTTATACAGTAGAATACCTCATATGGAATACTGCTGGTTCCCATGAAAACAGTATTCCATATGACAGTTATTCCGTAGTACATATATTTAAATTTTTAATGGATTTTTGTTATATTTTATATTCTGGGTGTTTTGTACATATCTAAGCTGCTAAAATGTCAATTCTTCTTGAAATATGCTAGTAGATTGGTCTGAACCTTTCCTCTCTCTTGCTCACAACAAATTTCACCCCAGAACTTGTGAGAAAGCTCAAATGATGAGTCTGAGTCACCATGGTTGGCACAAATCTCTTCAAGAAGAGCAGCAGCCAATGAAGCCTTTCCAAAATCAATGCTGTAAACAAGTGCAGCATGGTGCAAGGATTGTTTGAAGAGGATTTATGAAGGCCTGAGGTTTAAACTTTCAGTCTGGCATACAGTGCATGTTTTCTGAGTAGGGGGAGCAACCATGATGCAATAAGTGAGAATTATGGACTTCTGCTCCATCTTATCTAGCTTTGGTACAGTCTTATTGTTCATATGAACAATAAAAATACATTTTTCACTATGACTGCTGGGCCAACTTACTAAAAAGGGCAATTGCCATATGAAATATTCACCCTCTCACAGTATCCCATATTCCAGAGCACAGTTGCATGGAATATCTCCGCCTACTGGCTCCATGGACATTAAATCTTGATTCAATATCATGGTTATTCAATATGAAATATTCAACTGTAAAACCTTGTCTTGAGGCCCAGTGATGGAAGTCACACCTCTTGTTTTGAGAAAAGCCTTTCCACTTAGAGAAGTCTAGATATTATTTGAGCACTATTGCTACATGTGTATCTTAGAGATATTGAGAATTCAGTTATATTGGTTTGCTACTTCTATCACATTAGAATCCCCCACAAACTTGAGTGTATTTGTATGTGTAGTGTTGGATGTGGGTGTGAATCAGTGTCTTCAACACTATTGCATTTCTAGCTCTGTGCATGCAGACAACTCTTCAGCACTGTTATGGATTTTTTGGACTCTGGCTAACCCTACCTGATGCCATAGGACCTGAGATGTGCATCAAAAAGCCACAAGAAGACAAGCAGCCAAAAGCACCAGTCTTTACCAGGAAGAGAATGCACCAACCAAGCAATAAGTCAAGATCATGGCCTGACACCATGCACAAGGTCCCAAATTCAAACAGGGAAAGACAGTCAAACATTGGAACCAGATTTATTGAAATCCTCAGTTGAAGCAGCCTACAATATCTGCATTGTTGAAGGTGGAGCAGAAAATACAGGATCAGTGCACATATCTGATCTGTTTCTAGTGCATTTGGTATCAAGTGCTAAGCTCTTATACTTAGTGTGACCTCAACTAGTATCATTCTAAGTTAACACATATGCTCTACCAATTGTCACTCAAGACCATCCTGTGTGTGACTTTATACTGCACTCTATATTTATATTACTGTGCTCTATCCATATATTTTGTTATCTCAATAACCAGCCATTATATGATGTATGTATTGATACATATTGCAAAATTACATGTGTAGACACTTTGCAAGTGTGTCATATCCTCCACACTAAGCTATGGACCTTCCATGGTCCACCAGTGGGTCTCTGTGTACATGCCCAGGTCTTTGTCACTGAGTTAACCTTCTCTCTTTATATAGGAAGCTATCAAGTCATTCTCAAAGTCTCTGTTCTTGTGTGTGCTTGGAACTGCATCACTAATGCTGCAATGTACATCATGTTTGAATATATAAGCTGTGAAAGCCTGTTGCCATTCTTTCTTTTTGACCACTGCCTTATCATCTCATTGATATGAATACCGAGGCACTTATCTGCATGCAACTGTGTGGTACTTCAATAGCACAGTGCTATACCTCATTGTGTCTTACATGCTTCATTAATCTGGCTCTTTCTTGTTACACTCTTCATGATGTGATTGCACATGAAGTCTCTAAGTTCTTGAGCAATTAGTGGCTTGTCAAGGTGTCCCTTGCTAACACTGATTTGCATCTTCCTGACTTCCACTGGTCATTGATTGGAACTTTACTTCCTATCTCCTACTGGTTGAGCTCTTCCAGCTCTTATTTCACTGTGCTCTAGGCATAAATTGGCTCATATCCATAGATATGTCTTATTCTCTAATATTTTTGCTACCATGTCATGTACCGTGGTTTTCAATCCTGCTCTTTTCATCTCCTTTGGCAATTCATACCTGCCTTGTGCTCTATACTTTTTGCTGTACAATAATTGCAAAATTTCTTCTGCCTTTACAGGTAATATGGTAATACCTTATGTATACCACTATATCCCCCCCACTAAAAGAATCCTACTGTCCTCAGTCACAAACTATACACCTCCCAATAGACTCAGATATGTCATGCAGAATGTGAGCTATTCCCACAAGCTTCTTGCACTTGAGTACAAACTCTGCTGGATATGCATGTACATCATGGCAAGCTGAACAGCATGGTGTGTGCAGGTGGAAAAGATGAAGGAAGGGCTGCTTCCTTTGAGTGACCACCAGGATTGGAATTTGAGGATTGCCACAACATTTAACCTGAGTCTGAAAGAGGTATACTCACCAATGTCAGAAATTTGTACATTAAGAAATCAAAATCTGGATGGAAAAATGTCTTTTTAGAAATATCTTGCTGAGACATATTAGTGTACTGGAGAATTCAATATTCTTGACCAAAATATTAAATTCTATAACTGTATATTTTTTCAAGCATCTTGGCCAAAATATCAAAACATTATTCTTAATAATATTTCAATAATCCTGTATATTAAAGAAATACTGAAAAATTCCCAAATATTGAAAGAACATTAAAAATATTATTTCTATATTTTTGTGTAATATATGAAATTATTATACAGTTATAAATTTTGATATTCCAGCCAAGAATATTGAATTCTCCATGCAGTGGTAATCTCTTCTGCTAATGGGCTAACACAATGTATTTTCTTCCCTCGAAAAGGCTTGAAGTGAATGTATGGTCCTTGTACTGTGATGGACTGTCTTTGGATTTGCCCAAGATGATCTGCTGTTTAGTGATAGGCCTAGTGCATGTGATTAGGATCCATAATTACATATCTCTTACCAATATGCAAATATAAAAATGAAATAACATTATTGAGACACAGTAACTATTCTTTCTCGCAGTTGTGTTTTTTGGCCTGTTGAAGAGAGGTCTGCATGCACAAAGCTAGAAATGCAACAGCATCAAAGACACTGATCACACCCACACCTAACACTGCACACACAAACACACTCTTTAGTTTGTGGGAGGATTCTAATGTGATGAAAGTAGCAAACTAATACAACTAGATTCTCAATATCTCTAAGATACATGTAAAGCAATAGCGCTCATCTTGTATCTAGACTTTACTAAGTCCAAAGGTTTTCTCTAAACAAGAGGCACAATATTTGTCACTTGGCCTCAAGGCAAAGGTCTTTTCAAACACTCTAAACACTGATAGACATAACCACAACTCTCTAGCAATCACATCCAACTCAAATAGTCACCAAACAAAACCACTAAACCTCAACACAACACTTTAAAACTTTGCACACTAAACCGTTGACATGCTCGCAACGTGTCTACCCATGTAATTTTGCTGATATGTATGAATACATACATTGTATAAGGGCTAGTTACTCAGGTAACCCAAAATACAGAAAGAGCGCAGTACTATATGCATAGAGTGCAGTGTCAAACACACAGAGTGTAGTAATATATGTATGGAGCATGATACAGAGTCACGTGCAGTATGGCCTCAGGTGGCAATTAATAGAGTGCATACTCTAACTTAGAATGATACTGGTTGAGATCACACTAAGTATGAGAGCTCAGTACTTGATATTGGATACACCAGAGGCAGATCAGATACATACTCCAATGAATTGATGAGAGACAGACATGATATGAGAAGGATTGATCTGCCACATGCATTGTGCGCAGATATAAAAATAGCCATAGAGCACAGTGATATAACATAGCACATGGTATAACAACACTGCGCATACGTGTGCAAGTCTGAAGTGATGATTGGTAGAGTGCTTGCTCTAACTTAGTATGATACTTCGTTGAGGTCACACTAAATACAAGAGCTCAGCACTCAATACTGAATGCACTAGAAACAGATTGCATACATGCTCCACAGCCGTAATAAAAAGACATGCCTGATCTCAAGAGAACTACATGACACAGTGATCAATGATGCACAGGGCCCTGATTGCACAGCACACGTGCGCATGTCCCAAATAATGCCTCAGCATAGATAACTCCGAGAGAAACCAGTTTAGCCCAAGAGAGCAGTGCCGAGGCTTACCGCAGGTATCCACTGCCAACCAGAGAAACCTAGAAATTCAACATTAGAATGGGATACAGTGTATGGGATTGGTTGCCACTCCAAGTATCCTCCAAAGAAATGATGAGTGACATGCCAACGTATAGAGTGCAGTGCGAGTGGAGTATCAACCATGAGGAAATGGAGTCTGGTCTCGAGATAGACCTCTGACCAAGTGTCCAGCCCCGGGCATGCTATAACAACACACGTGCATTGCGAGGAATAATGTTCCAAGGTTGTAACAGTACTGTATTAAGTTGTATCGACAGGTAGGATGTAGAATTGTATAAATACTGTAGTGTAGATGTAGAATACAAGTTTCG
This sequence comes from Armillaria novae-zelandiae, assembly GCA_030435655.1. Classification (NCBI taxonomy): domain Eukaryota; kingdom Fungi; phylum Basidiomycota; class Agaricomycetes; order Agaricales; family Physalacriaceae; genus Armillaria; species Armillaria novae-zelandiae. The sequence goes on along the minus strand of JAUEPR010000015.1, from coordinate 399,652 downwards.
AGCCCACGGTGTAATAGTGCAAAGCTTTTCAGCCACATGCTCTAGCACTTAGAGTAGTTAGGAACTTTGAGAGAGAATACAACCCATATCAGATATCTATTGTGTGAATTAAGTCACATGCTTAGATAAGAAAATAGCACGGCTCAAGCACATGGCTGATCTGCTTTGCACCATTACACTAGGGGTCCAAAACTTGTACACTATTAAGACCCAGACTCATATCGCATGCATGGTTGTGACATCAGTTAGCACTGTGTGCAGCATGTAACCTGCCACATGTTATCTCCTTGGAGTTTCCACCTATCAGGATCTGCTCCACTCATATCCTTCTATTGTATTTGCATCAGCAAGGTGACTTGCTCAATGTCTAGACCTTGCGTGCTTCAGCCAAAGTGTAGTATCTCAGTTTTATCTGGACTTAGGCTTTCATTTCATGATGTGTGTGAGTTGCCAGTTGATCCATGCCTTGCATGTTATAGATCAATTTCTCTTGTAGTTCATTTAACATTGCACATGTATTCAATTATCATTTTAAAGTATGTGTGTCACTTTGTTTCAGTGCAGCTAGTATCAAACACTGGGCTCTCATGCTTAGGATGACCTTAACTTGTATCTCCCTAAGTTAGAGCATGCACTCAACCAATAGTCACTTGAAATATGCATGGTATTATGTTTATTTCATTGTGCTCTTCTCTAATCTCTCTTATTTCAGTTGCAGGACTTCCCAACTTGTGTATAATGTTGTAAAATGCGAAATTATACACATAAATGCCTAGTGGGCTTGTCACTGTGCCAGAGATAGGATCACTATGAGGCTCCCAATTCAAGTTAGGAAGGAGCTCTCTCTTCCCAAAACAATGACAACTCACATGTACATTCCTACACCAGTCAACAGCTTCACAGAGTATCTGGCCTCCAACACAACATGGCTGCAGAATGAAGAGAGGGATGCATGCATTGAGCATTGTGTTTTTTTACTCATTGTCTTTTATTTTCCACTATCTCAATACACAGCTCATGTTTGTTCTTCATCAGCAAAGGTGAAGGACCTCGCACCCTACCCAAGGAGCATGCATGGCATGCCACACTCAGCAATGGTGCACCGCTTCATCTGAAACAGGGTAAATATTTTTGAAGGTAGTGCTCAATGTTGGTGTAGGACGTTCATGGATTACCTACCATTTAAAGACTTCCCAACCTGTCATTGGAAAAGGAGGTAGCAGGGATGGGAGAGGCACCAAAGGTGATAACAGCTGTGATATGAGTATGACTGGTGCCTGAGGCATGACAATTGAAGATTAGATGAGATGCATGAATGCAAGAAAGCAATTCACCATTCCGTGCCAAGATGATGATGACATGGATGCCGGTGTTGATCACCTGTAAAAATATGAGTTGACTGTAGCTATGGGTAAAGGAAGGATCAATTGATGTACAGTCAAGTCATGATGCGATCATGGAATGTAGTAGAGCTGGAGCTGCAAATGGAATGAGAAAAAATAGATAGTTTACCAGATGCTTCTGCGACACAGTTTATTCATTTAATTCATCAAGGAATGATAAGATGCATGAACCTATGGCATTGATAACCTATTCCTGAACCAGCAAAGATGTAGGCACTCCTGTCACCAAATAGTTTCTGCCTGAAGGAAATCATTTGTGGAGCTGAAAATGTTTCCACAAAAGGATTTCTGCCTGGCAGGAATTATAAATAATTGTAATATGAAAATTTAAAGAAAAGTCTGTATTTCCTTAAGATTTACTGTTACATGAAAGCCTAAAATTGGTGCAATGTTTCTATAAGGGGGATATTATAATACATTTTTAAATTTCCTGCTACTTGTTGATAGCTAAAAAGGATAAATTTCAGCCTTAGTTTCCATCTGAAACTGAAGGAAAATATATATTTCCCACATATTTACCAGAAACTAGCAGTGAAATTTGTCCTTTTGAGCTATCAACAAGTCGCAGGAAACTTAAAAATGTATTATAGTATCCCCCATATGGAAGCATTCGCACCAAATTTAGACTTTCATGTAACACTAAATCTTAAGGAAATACAGACTTTTCTTCAAATTTCTATATCCAAATTATTTATAATCCCTGCCAGGCAGAAATCCTTTTGTGGAATCTTTTTCAGCTCCACAAATGATTTCCTTCAGGCAGAAACTATTCGGTGGCAGGAGTGAGGGAAAATAGGCCGAGCTGGAGTTGGCGAGTACCTTGACAGCGATGAGGTGGCCATATTGGGTTAGGCAGACGGTTCCACTTGAGCCATTGCTTAGTTTGAAGATAAACCGTTGTGAGGAAAAGGATCTGTGCCAAAGATCAAGACATATGCGTTATAGCTCACAGGACCTGGCTAGTTTTCACGGGGGAGTAGCCGAGAACGAAGCATTGGAAGTAGTAGAACAAGGGTAAAACCTTCGGAAGAGACGTCCTTCAAGCGAAATCTAGGGAACCAAAATTCTGAAAGTGTGCCGCCGCTTGAAGGATCTTCGACGACTCGGAAGTAGTGATACCAATTCCAGAATCCAAAGTGATACATTTCCCGAGGCTTTGGTTTTGACGAGGTTGAACGAGATGGGAGGATAACCAAAGCGGTGCCTAGCCAGATGTTGAATGGAAGAAGGACTCGGACATCCGGCGGCTTCGTCTTGGCGACGTGGCTGTTGCGCTGATGATGGGTTCAATGCTGATCATCATTTCTACATTGCTTACATGAGGTCGGGCCGAGTTTGGCGGATACTTCTGTACCGCCATAGTGTAAGGATGGTGCTGATGAAGGAGAGAAGCTGATCTGAGAACCGCAGGCACCAGATTTTCCAATGCCATCAATGATCGCGTCGTCCCTTGGATATATGAGATCGAACCCTCCGCGTCCCCTCACAAGCGATTGGACGATATCCACTCGTTGAAGAGAACAAATGTGGATTAGTGAGTGCAAAACAATCAAACTGTGTCATATCAGCGAGGCTAAAAGTGGTGGAATGTCGCGCTGGAAGTCTTGGGAAGGGTAATTGAACGATTTCGAGCTGTGACTCGTATAGAATACCAACCCCTGGACAGCCGGCGGCGAGAAAATTGAATGAAAGTGCCGTCCTGCATGTACTTACCTCAGAAGACAACTGTCAGCAGCTCTGTGCTTGCATCGGCAGCTAAATTGTTGCGAGTGAAAACAGCAGATGAAACCGGCACCGCGGCAGAACCATGTCATTTCGGGATACGTCATCTGACGCCTGTACGTCATCGCTGCCGGGGCACTTGCGCATTCCTTCCTACCATGTATATGAGGAACCGGCTCTTGAATCGGTACGTATGCCGCTCCTTTCTATAAGAGCGACGCGCAAACTAAGCACTTATCTGTCTACAGCCATGCTCTCGACTGCCGCTATCCGTGTCGTTGACGAGGACCACAAGAAAGAGAAAGGAGGTCGTCCAGCGCATTGGACCTCTGACAAGCCGGTATGGTTCCAGAACCCATGGCCGAGCTGGAGGCAGAACGGGAGGATGGATGTGCTGAGTATGGTGTGTGTTTCTACTACTTATTTTTCGTCGCTAATCGTTTGGTAGTTCACCCAAGCTTCACGCGACATGCCTTCCTTACCGAAAGTCGGGACTGCTGGGGTTCCAGTGAGGACGCCAACTTGGGGAACGGAGGAGGAGCACCAAGGAGAGAGCAAGGCGACGTGGTTGGGGCACGCTTGCTTCCTCGTCGAGCTCCCGTCTGTGCCCTCGCTAGGACGAGGCGCGAGAGTTCTGTTCGACCCTGTGTTCAGCGATAGGTGCTCGCCTACGCAGTTCTTCGGCCCGAAGAGATACACCGCCCCTCCGTGCAAGATCGAGGACATCCCAGACGTCGACGCCGTCGTCATTTCAGTAAGTGACCAGCCGTTGAACTGAGCTACAGCTAATTGTGATGATAGCATAATCATTATGACCAGTACGTATCGTCCTCCTCTGCCCCGCCGGCTGCTAACTTTTTTTAGCCTAGACAACCACACCTTATCCACGCTCTTCAAACAGGCGCGTGTACCGCATATCTTCGCTCCCCTAGGGAACGAAAAACACCTTGAATCGATTGGGGTACCCAAAGGACACGCGCATACACTCGATTGGTGGGACGCCCGACGCGTCGAGATACCCGGCACGTCGTTCAAGCTGACTTGTACCCCTGCGCAGCACTTTACCGGCCGGGGAATGCATGATCAGGGTAAGACCCTCTGGTCGAGCTGGGCCGTCGAGGGCGAGGGAAGGAAGGTGTACTTCGCTGGTGATACTGGGTACCGATCAGTCAAGGACGGAGAGGATGAGGCGGAGAGACCGGTTTGTCCCGCGTTCAAGGAGATTGGGGAGCGGTTTGGTGGGTTTGACCTGGCGATGATTCCCATTGGGTACGTGCTATTCTCATTCGCGTATCTTTCTCTCACATCCTTTCAGAGCGTATGAGCCGAGGTGGTTCATGTCGACTATACATTGCGCACCTCAGGATAGCGTACGTATCTTCCAAGATATCAAGGCGAAGAAGGCAATTGCAATGCATTGGGGGTTAGTCCTTTCTTATGCCTGTCTTCCGTAGTTCTTATTCTTTCCAGGACGTGGATTCTGACGACGGAAGAAGTGACCGAACCTCCGAAGAGACTTGCTGAAGAGTGCAAGAAGATTGGTATCGAAGATGGTGACTTTCTTGTCAGCGATATTGGCGAGACGAAATACTTTTAATACTTCATATAATATTAGATGACATACCACATATTTCTGTAGAAATAAACGCAGTTGACACTCTAACTTATGCCTCGATTTACATGACCTCATTCAGCACGAGATGAGACTGAAATCGCCGATTCCTGAAAAAAGTCTTTCCTGCATACACACATAAGTCAGGGAATTGAGAATCACCATCAGGCGAGAAGAAAAAATATATGGTTCCAGGATACGTCCATAGTCCTAGTTTCGATCGTGAGTGCTGCTTTTCCAGAACGTATGAGCTGAGGTGGTTAATGTCGACTATACATTGCGCACCGCAGGATAGTGAGCGTATCTTCAACGATATCAAGGCGAAGAAGACAATTGCGATACATTGGGAGTTAGTCCCCTTCTATGCCTTTGTTCCTTCCGTAGTTCTAATTCTTTCCAGAACGTGGATTCTGACGACGGAAGAAGTGACTGAGCCTCCAAAGAGACTTGCGGAAGAGTGCAAGAAGTACCGAATACAAGACTGACCTGCTCAATTTTTTGTGATCGGTGCCTTAGAACCCCTGGTACCCTTCTATGACTTTATATGTCAGTGTCTGATTAGCTAATATTTTTATTTGATTAACATGGTTATATATTAATATTTTCTCTTTTGAAATAAATTTATCAAACACTTTAAAACACATATTCATAAACTTAGGCATTGCAAAATATATATATTAAAGACTTAATTAGCCATATTTGCTGATGAACGGGTGAGTAGCAACCCTTATCATTCAACACTCATCATCGTGCAGACATGGCAGTGGCTGTGGGTTCTGCTGCTCGCTTGTTGTCCTCTACTGCTTTTACAGCTCGTAGCCATCCCCAAAGAATCAACCAGCAGTCAAGGCCAGTGTGACACTTTCCGATTCCCAATCTGAGAGCATTCCCACTAACATCTGTTAGGTGGGAGGTCATTAACAGCAAGGTCATACTTACTAATTCCTACCATCAGACACAAGAGTTTCCTCAATGAACCATCCTGGTCTTGACATCAACATCTTTGATGAATGGCAATGACATCCATATATATCAATTTAAGGGAGTGTAAATTCAATATCTCATGTGCCAGTTGTAGTTGGCCTTTCAGGCCAAGATTAGTTGAATGATGTCGACTACTCTTTGGGCCTGCAAGGCTACCTACAACTTTTGTATGGGGTAAATCTATACTCCCCAAAGGAGCTATTTAGAGGTCATGGATTATATGAACTAGTGCAATCGTGGAAGGTTTGAATTCCCTTGGAATTATTTATGACATGAAACACCGACTAATACTACCTCCAGATCACTGAGCGGGACCAACATGATATCATCATCCTGGGGGAAGCCCTGTTATGCAAGAGCAGGAGCAATGATGAAAAAGTTGTCATCGTGTAGAAGTGTGTTATACAAAAAGTGTTTATAGTATGTATATTAAGGCGATCAAGATGGGGAAGGGTGCGATGTGGGAAAAGGGAGTTTGGGGGGAAATGTAAATATAGTGGACTGAGATTTCATGAAGAAATTTTGGACGTCAAGCATAGAATGAATTGATACGTTCCCCATGAACATGTTACTTAATTTTAGTGTTGCAGATCAAAATCAATCGAGGTCGATCATTTACCACCTCTGACCCTGCCAATCACTCACATCTTCCATTTATTGAACTTTTTCTGCTATAAAACTTGCTGCAACAAATGCCGGGATGGCTGACCAGTGGTATAAAATGATGATCATGAATCAGCATGATAACCTTTTTTTCTTTTCTTTTGGGGGTCCTTCCCGAGTTCCTTCTGGGAATGTTTCTAGAACTAAGAAAAGCACCAATGAATATGATTTTATTTTAAACTTACCGCAACAAATGCCGGGATGGCTGACCAGTGGTAATAAAGTGATGATCATGAATCAGCATGATAACCTTTTTTTCTTTTCTTTTGGGGGTCCTTCCTGAGTTCCTTCTGGGAACATTTCTAGAACTAACGAAAGCACCAATGAGTATGATTTTATTTTTGTACCAAAGTGGAATCTTGTCATGTGAATATAAACCCTCATTTCCAGGGCAGGGTGGCATCACCTTACCGTTCCACATTCATCATCGTGCAGACATGGCAGTAGTTATGGGTTCCAGTGGTCGCTCGTCATCCTACCATGCCATTTACCCCTCACAACCATCCACAAGGCCTGCAGTCAAGGCCAGCCCCAGCATTCTTGGGTCACCCAAGACCAGTCGAGAAGAAAGACATCGCCCCCCAAGCACTGCAGGATTTCCTAGGCCGAATCCAAAATGCCGAAGCTGGAGATAGCTTAGAAACACAGCTCGACCCGGATTCATTGTCCTGGTTCAGGACCCACTTCGTTGAGGTGACCGAGATGTACGGGGGAAAGTGAGTAATATTTCCTGATCTGAGAAAAGTCTTTGACAAGATCCATTAGATGGGACGTTATCGACAGCAAAGTCATTGTCACTATTCCTACCATAATTCATGAGAGCAGTATTACCAGAACTCAACCGCCGTGTCCATACGTACAAACGGGCTCACAACCTTCAGGTTGGGGGCAGCGACCTTCCAGTCTACAATGGAGTCAAAATTCCTGGATCTGAACATTTTTGACGTGTCAGACCCAAACGAAGACGGCTATGGTGTGCCTTGTGTCTCGTTTGAGGTAGCGTACTCTGAGAGCTGGACGAAGCTGCTCTGGGATTGGTACGCCTAGTCCTTGGCCTGCAAGGCCTCTTACTGGCTGGCAGTACGGCTTGAATCTTCACTCTCGCAAGTCACTCCAATACGTGGAGTTTATCGCCTTCGCGTCCGGTGGCACGGGGACTTTACGCGGTGCAGAGATAAAGCAATTCCAACATGGCAAGGTTTACAGGCGTAATGGTGACCGTCCTTGGAAGGTGGTTCCAGAATCGGGACCACCAGAATATGAGTGTCTCCGGATGTTGACTTCTGATGACGAAAACGACCACACTTATGTCGACTGCAGACTTGTCGGAACGTGGAAGGTACATGTATTCAAATCTTCTCTAATATGAACAACCAACTGACTAATAATACCCCCAGATGTCAGATAAAGAACAAGGTGACATTGTCATTCCAGGAAGATCCCTGTTCGTCAATGACGAGGAAGATGATATTGTTCTCTCTGGTGCTAAGATGTGGCAAGATTTGAAAACGTGCCATGGTCTCCAACATGGGCTCAATGTGTGGAAGACCGAGTCGCGCAGAAAGGGAGGTAAAAAGCGAAAGGTGAACGCATTCGAGGCAGACGCCAAAACTTTATTTCTTGCCAAGCGTCGCGAGCTTTAAATATAAAAATGTAACCATGTATAGTACATTTTTTCTGAAGAATTTGACTTGATTTGTACCATCAATGTCAGGCAGTTTAACTGAGAGCAAAGATCATGTCAAATGAATAGGAATAGTCGTAAATGGTGTTTAAAGACTAGTATTAATTACAGTCTAATTCGTAAGTCTCCAACACGGGGTCACATCCTCGCTCCTCACACCTCCTGCAGGTGTTGCTATATATCCATGATATGCGGTCTCAGCCTCCCATTGGGAGGCCTCCCCAGGGAGTCTGAGCCATGTCATCCATGACTACATGCCGCCTTCTACTGAGTCACGGAACTAACTGGCATTTCAAGTTCCTCCCCGTGTCTTCAGTTCTAACAGACTATATCTACCTGGCGGTGTCGGCCAGAGCTCTCGTAACTCTCGCTGAACCCTCTCGCTGAACCTCCAGGTAAGTTCACCTTGTAAAACTCAAATGTCTTTCGGCTTATTCCTTACTCCAGAGCTACTTATTTGTTCGCCCACCCTTACATTATGGAGATGACTTTCTATATGGGCGGTGTTATCTGTTTCGACCATACTTATTCGCACAGAATTTCGAATATTTCTGGTTTATTACTTGATATAACGTAATGTATCCCTCCCGCTCCTCATACACCCGGTGCCTGGGGATCAATGAATTGCAAATGCCTTAGAGGCATTTTTTCCGGTAAATTCACCCTGATTCGTCGGACAGTGTCGGCCAATTAGATGTACTTTCATATACCTATTTTGGAAATACTTAGGTAAGCCATCGAGCTCGATGAACAAGGAACGCACTTCAGAAACATCCGTAAATATGGTGAGAGTCATCGAGCTCGATGATGAAGAATGTACTACCACAAACACTGGCAATATTGTTGGAGTCATTGAGCTCGATGAACAAGAAAGGCACTTCAGAAACATCGGCAATATTGTGCTTCCACTTTGACCGTCTTTGAGGGGATGGTCATTCTCCTTGGTTGAGTCTTAAAATGTTCTGGTAGGTGGTCACTAGTTGCTGTCAGTTCATCTTCCGATACAAAGCCAAGAGGGACAAGAGCAGATTTGTACCAGAGGAAACGGGCGGGACCGAGGATGCCTGAACCCGAACAAATCGGAAAGCTTTTTCGTTCAAGCTTGCTGAACACTGTTTGTAGACAGAATATCGTAGAATATTTTAAGCATCAGGTGATAATCATTTCTTCTCCTCTTTCACTTCCCGGAAACTTCCTCGACTCAAAGTGTACACCTGTCTTTTGACCTGCATCCATACTGCAACGCTCAACAAGCTCACTGCAAAGGCTCATGTTCAAATGGCAGGGAATCTGTACTGAATAGATATGTATCAAAATATACTCTTGTACACTTTTCATTGCCTTGAGATATAAAGAACAATAATACTGTCTACTTCTTGCTTGCAAGTAGGCTGCCTGTCAATCCGAAAGCAACTGCAGTACACTACTGTCCCGCTTGTAGACCTGCCGTTCGTACTTGATATTTATATGTCCGGATAGGTTAGTCATTTTTATTACTTCTCTCACTGGCCCGTTTTTTTCACCAAAACTTCAACATCGACAAATCAAGTGCGTTTTTTGTCCATAAATCACGTTGTATAAATTTTACGGCTTGTACTCCGACCCAGATGCATCTTCACTGTTCTCCTCATCCTGATCGCCTGATTGACTCTGCTCTTCCTCATCGAATGACCCTTCATTGTCTGTTTCTTTTCCATCGAAATCCTTCATTTCCATATGTTTGACGCTTGCTTGACTGCTTTCAAACATATCACATGCGTTGTAAATCCCAAGGTCTAAGTTCGTCAATGAGTATAGGGGACAAAATTCAAAACTCGCACTTACCCAAAATGTCTTCCTTGTGCCGAACGTCAAAAACAGGATGGAGATGCAGGCACTTCTTCTGTTCGTTCTTATAAGTGTACAAAAATTCGTCCGTAAGGTCGATGTGCAGGAACGTATTCAGCGACGCGTTAACCTCGTTCTTCATGGATTTCAAAGCATGCAGCACATTTGAGTCATCATGGAGACGCATCCGCAGCTTGTAGGCCATGCGAGAGTAGTAGATTAAGGATCGGCCGAAATGAGCTGCGGAGCTGACAGCGAAATCTCCTATATCCATAGATCGAACGCGTGGCAATTTTGCTGCTGCCTCATTCTCTGGGGAGGAAAGAAAAATCAAACGGTATCGCGCCTTCAAGTACCTGATGAGAGATAGATAGGCACCAGTTGCCGTGGCAATCGCTATTTTGACCTGCTCGGGACTCTCCTCAATGCAAGGAAGCAGCGCCGATGAAAATATGCACAAGTTTCCCAAAGCGATTATGTCGAGCAGGCCATTCCTTGACATTTCAGGAATCTCCAAATAGTGGACTGAAATAATGAAAAGTGAGACAGGAAAGTCGTCATCAGAAATTAAAGTAACTTACATCCTTTGTCGTCGTCGTTAGTCATAACCCTGTAGAAATGACACATGATGCGGAGGAGGAGTTCGTGAAGCTCAGGGTGTAGAACATTGGCAATTCTGTATTCCAGCATGCAGGTGTGAATCCATCCCAGTGACAGATTTGGCCAGTGTAGTCGTTGCATAGATATGATGTCCCTTAACGATCGAGTTTTCGAGTGTAAGCACAGCGTGATGTGTATCAGGACGCATATAACTGCACCGCCATTAGTATATTCGACACAGTAATTGTTGCACACTTACAAGGCCGACCCAGGTTCCAGCAGTACCACCTCGGCCTCCCATTCATCTGGACTTGGAATGAAACCAGGTGCCCAGTCCCCCATGTACTCTTCTATCATGCTATCATCGGCTGAACTACCACGATGCCGGAAGATGTACCACAATTTCCTCCCACAAAGGACCTCCACAACCGTACCAACACCATGGCAATCACAATGCATGTAGCTGATGGCGCCCTTGGTAGCCACCAACCAGAAGCTTGTTGCGGATACTGGATACGTTGTATCAAATATATCTGCCGGCATATCAGATGTGTGTTCAAATGCTCGACAGTGGCTTGATAGGATACTGGAACAATCATAAGGATAGAACGACGACAAATCTGGGGCATGCTTACAATTGTAAGGGGTCGGAATCATATGAAGTCGTACATGGCAGGGCAAGAGCATTCAAAACACGACCTTCCTGCTCGAGTCCTTCTTCAAACAATTCCCTTAATGACATATTGACATTAATGTTGTCCTTCGTCTCCTTGGAAGCTCGTCGTTGATGATCTGGTGTATGGTTGAAAAGTATCTTTGTGCTGATGAGATAAATCACGAACCTTGAACCTCTCGAAGACTGTCAACGTTTCCGACTAGAGATAAGTTTGGTAGTGACCAACTCAAAGGATGACAGGGCCCGCATGTAGTGGTATATATTGTAGTTCCGGAAGGTTTCCAATGTCGCAGGAAGGATTGTCCATCGCGACACTATGTGCCATTGTGGTTATCATGGAATCGTCCATGCCCTTTCCCGTTTCCGGAAGCCTGTACCTAGGATTGTCTAGCACGACGCAATCGTTCCAAGCAGTAATCATTTCACGATCGTCCACCTCCTAGAGTATTCAAATGTCCGTAAACTGTAAGAAATGAGAAGGACGACCGACACCCACATTTAACTGCAGGGGAAAATAATCAAAGCTTGCGTGAGTGTCTGTGGATTGAACCCAAACAAGTGGAGAACGAATTCCGATCTCAGACCGGGAGAGGTTGCGATCAACCTTGGTTTTTTTGGCCTTTGCATCGGAGGCTTCGGGACTTCTACTTCGTCTACGTTTCCTTGAGAGAGCGGAAACAGGCACTGCATTCCCGGTAATTCGCAAATGTGGGGCCATCAGCATCAAAGTTCGCCAACTCCGATTATCGTCTTGAGTCAGTTTTTTCGTATGATATTCAACTTCTTTTGCATTCAAAAGGGAGTTGTCATGTTCCTGACTTTGAGGCAAATTCCCGACTGATGATTTCTTCAACCGACATTGGATCAACGTCTTCCACGGTCAGAGGTGCTGTAGCTGCGGGAAGGCACCAAGGTTCCTTTCCTGTCTTTTCATCCAGAAAGTCACAAAAGTTTTCATGGCCCCATCTCTGTACCCTGAACGTCAAGCATTGATGAACCTTGCAAACATTGTCGCGAGGGAACCCTGGAAATGAGGGTCTAGTGCGATAAGAAATGACGCTCCTCGACCTGCACGGCAAAGTGATTCGTGGTGCTGGAGACCGAGAGCAAGACCTTCCTCTCCTCCTCGTGACTGCGTATCCTTGCTTGGCTTCTATAGTAGATACACCTTTAGTCCTGACCAACGACGCCATCCATTTGTCTTCGGTGCTCTGGAGCCATTGACAAGTATGGATGCCAGCTTTGGATTCCAAACCCGGTATTGGGTTGTGTAGTGCGAAAGAAAGGGCCTTAGAAAACCAGATGCGGTCATTCCATTCTCGCCCAAGTCGCTCCTTCTCCGTTTCGTTCTCCGCATGTTGTATTTTCGCAAGTAGCGGTTGCACTTGTTCAAGGAATCATTTTATCCCAACATTCGCTAGTCCAAGAACCCCAAGCTACGCCAATGATGCATCGCCGAAAGCAATTCTTCAATGCGGAGAAGTAAGTCTGGCTTCCCCAGGGAGGATAGTTGTCCTCCGATCTTATAGAACAACTTCAACAACAAATTAACGAACACAAGCGAAAGGTTTCTTACTTGTAATGCTTGGGAAGTGTTTAACATCTGACCGAATTCCTTTTCCCAAAATCAGCACTAATGGCGAAATTGCCACTGCATTGGCAAACACTTGCTTCCATCTCGGTAAATTTTCTTTAAACTTCTTAAGCGTATCATCGTTTGCCATGATCATTTGGACGTCAGGGTGCTGAAAGTTGTCTTCGGTGAAACTTCAATCTTATAAGAAATGGTTCCTTTGCATGAAAATTTGATGTACCTTTTCCACAATGATGTCTGTTCCACTCCACGGTGCTAAAGGCGAATTATTCTTATAGGTAAGGAACATGTGTTCGGGAAAAACTCACAAAGCAGAGTACCCGTATGTGGAAGGCGACGCCATCCAAGACGCACAAGGCCTTGAGCCAACTCTTTGCCGATTCATGCTTCCAATGGTTCATGAGGAGACATACGTCGTTACGGAGGATGACCTCGCCTTCATCTCTACCTGGTACTACAGCCGGAAGCGGTATAGACGTTCGTTCACTGTACATCCTAAAGGATGTTTGGATTTGTTCAAGTTTCCTCGGCCAATCATCGAGCCTTTTAAGATACTGATGTCATGATCAGGTGTATGATTAACGCACAATTTGCAAGGGAACGTACCCCAATGTGACTATTCTCCAATTTAATCACTTTCCCAAAACTAGGGTAGTAAGATCGGGTAGGCAATCTCAGAAAACCTGCGGCGATGTCCATCGCCTTCACCAGTACAAGTGTGTCTAAGTGGTTTGCAGATTTGTGCGTGCCACGAACGGGAAGAATAAAATTGATGCTATCTTTTGGTGGATCACCTTTGCTCCAACTTTCATCTGCAACAAATTTAAGAGTTTGTCCCATAGCCTTTCCAAACTCTAAGATTTCCCTATCCTGATCACTGGTAACTGCCCACATCCGGAACCATTTTTCCAGATCCAGAGGCGTGGTGAGGAATTGTCGACACAGAACAGGTAACGACCAAACTAAAGACGATTGTTTAGCTGCAGAATATCCTCGTAAAATTTCACCTGAAAAACAAAAGGGTTGTGAATTGAAAATGAAGGAAAACTGTGTAGCAACGAGGTCGAAATAACTTACTATAGGCATTTTCGAATTGCAGTGCTTCAGTTGACATGGCGGTTGTGTTGGTAGAAAGATTGTCAAATTGACATCGGCGATCTACGGCATTTTTGGCAGATGATTTGATTTGTCATCATTCCCAATGTTTGAAATAATGGATTTCACCTTCTTGACACTTACTGTTCTGTTGCAACGCTGAGCGTTTACCACCATAGGTATGATCAAAGATATTGCGATAAATGTAAACTATCCATGGGTGGTATATCATCACATAGACCTCAGATCTGCATTGGAGCGAACTGCCGTATTGAGAACCATGGTAAAGGTAGTTAAGGAAAGGTTACATTTGCAATGGGATGTCTGCACCCTACCATCCCTTGCTAAAGGCCATCTCGCACTAGACGCTCTAGTGTCCTTCATACATCACTCCAGATGATTTCCACTGCAATGTTCTTACCTTCAACGTTCCATCTATATCGATCGTTTTCTGGGCGTCGAGGTGGGGCTGTATCATTAGTCGAGAAAGGAGCTACAGGCCTGCATGGGATCATCAACCTAGACATCACGCAGAGGAAGACACTTTTGAACGAATCAAATCCATATGTTCGCTTAGCTGTGTAAGAGCAAGTTCCCTGAAAAGAAATATACTTCAGTTCCGTTCAAAGTCATGCCGTTGTGAACATATTCATCATAAAATACTCCAGATCGTTTCCCGAGAATAACCGACCAAAAAACCGTTCCAGGACTATCAAAAGCAGCTGTTATCTCGGGCCACACCTCCCAATCCTGCAAGGAAAGACGAAATGCTGATGGGTCCTCGGTCGCATGTTCTGCAATGAATGGGTTCAAGTTTTCCTCGGAACAGAGATGTAATGGGCCCGTATGGTGGCCGAAAAATGAAATTTAAATCTACTTTCCTGTCCTGCTGGTGGACATTGATAGGCAAATCCCTGCGCAACCCCCCCGGTGTTCAGAATGAAATGGAAGCGAAATATAACGCCACTGAGTGTTCACATACGCCGATCAATTTTGTGTTGGCAACATTTTTGTTTCTTTTTCAAATGGAACAATTGTCGATGACGAGAATGCCGCCTTTGCTGTCAAAGATAATCTTCAGAGAATAGGGAATATTTTGGGGTTCCGGAAATGCTATTATGTCCCTGGACCGGTGAGTGTCAGTCCCACCCCATTTTGGGCCATCCAACTGCACATCCCCACTATATTTGTGGGTTCCTTTTAAGACATTATGCGTTACATTAGGTTAAATCAAGTGAGGGTAGAAGAGCATGTGTTACCATTGTTCAGCACAGATTTTTGATGGCAGAATTAAAGATTATGAAATCGGTCATCGAGCTCGATGACACAGTTCGTATGCTAAGTAGAATTATTCAAATATTCAGCGAATTCTTCGGGTGACATCTCAATAACAGGTGCCTCCCCGGAGTTGTCAAAATTGTCCTCTTCATCTTTTTCTTCACCTGGAACCTCATCATCTGAAGTTACGGGTTCTACATGGTATGGCTTCAATTTCAAATATTGAGAGAATAGAGATTTAGATCAGCTTTACCTGGGCGATGTGGATCAGTATTAACCCCATTGTCCAGACTGGCAGCAACTTCCCAATCTTGGGATGTGAAAATACCGGTGTCATAAAATTTAGCCCTAAGGGAAAGATAGATATCCCAGATGACATTCTGGTTGACTTCCGGATTACCCAAATCTGTTATGAATCCATGTGCCAGGGTGGCGAAAGTGTCCGGGACGAGTTTTAAGACCAGATGATCGGGTGGTGCATAGAGTTGCCTTGCTTCGTTGATAGACTCTGCACTGAAAGCCACCTTTACAAAATAAAAGTTAGCGTCTGAACAGAATAAGAACACCATTAAATACCTTGAAGTCTTCAGCACCAAATCTCTCTGGCGCCTGTTCAATCAATATCGGCACTCCATTTGGTCGAGCGACGTTTCGATCATGCCTTTTCTTGTGGGTATTGTTACGAGTCACATATTCATCACATTCGTGTTGAAGCCAAGGAATAAAGAGATAGCGAAAGACCAAACTGCTGCGAATTCAGTATGCATTTCACTTTGAAGCTGGTAAGCGGAAACCTATGTGTCCAAAGGAATATTCGGATCGTACCACCCTTGCTCAACGCCGTGTTGCAGTACTCCTTCAAACCCGAAGGTGAATGTCCTTCGGAAGACACTCCAAAGGATTTCAGATGGAATGTTTTTCTTGTCGAATTTCCAGCGGTGCTGAATGGTACCGTTCAAGGAAGGATCTGCCCATTGTCGAAGGTAACTTTGCACCCGGGCCACATTGCTGTTCTCGTTACCCATATCGCTTTGTGTGAGGAGCGGCCCATCTAAAAGTGTCTAAGAACAACGTATACAATAAAAGAGTCGATATGAGGCGTACGACCAGTTTTCTCCACGATATCTAGATAGTATTTGCAAATTAGTATTGGGTTGGAGTTGTTCCACCAAACTTTCATCCATTTAATGACTCCCGTAAAAGGATCGAGGCCATGATGCAAGCAGAGACCGAATCGGTATTTCCACTTATCATGCTGGTCCATACACCAGATATTGTTGACACCGGCGCAATGGAAAACCTTGCGATTGAACCGCCCCCATAGGCATCTAGCAGCAGAATCCGGCTCCATTAGATGAACCCATTCTTTGATTCGATCTCTGCGATTGAGTCAGAACGATGCCGACACTGTCCACATTGAAAAGACTTTCCTGGACACTCTTTTATTTTTCTCCCTGCTGAGATTCTTTCTTAACTCAAAATAACCGGCTTTTGGGAACCGGACATGCAAGGCTGTTAGATCTTCAGCTGATCGTCTCAACGGTATGTTTTTGCTGTCTGGTATTCAAAAATCCTAATCGTTTTCTGATTCTTTTGAAAGTCGTCAAGCTAGGAAACTGATCAGAAACAAAAATGAACAGATGCGGGAAGAAAACATGCCTCAAGGTGTATTTCTTTGTGTCGAAAACCTTTTGCAATTCTTGACAGATGATCTCATCCGTCATATTCCCCTGGCATTGCCAAAGTTCTTCGAGTCTTGGTCTAATGATTTCGTCGGGAACTTTGCAACATTAGCTACCACTGCGATCTACTTAAAATCTCAGAAGTGCAACTTACCACGAGGGAGGTACTGGTTCGGCATGAAGAGAAATTGAAATTGGATGGGCTGGAACAGAATGGAAACAGACGTTGCTCCGCGTGGTGATTGCTAATCTTTCTGGATGCCGGGGTTGGTATGTAACACAAGCTACATCCATTCCATATTACGTTGCCGATTGGACTTTGCTGTCTTCTAAGTGTATGTTAAATCGTACAGGATGTTCTAGTGGGGACAACCAGCCCCATTTTTTTCGTACTAAACAAACGACAGATTCATAACACTCATGACACATACATTCTTGACAAATTCAAGGAAGATTGTATTCTGGGATGGTTGCAGCTGTCGCAGCACTTGTCACCCTTTTGGGTTTATGTCGGAGTTTGATACTATGCTGGTGTCGGTTCATCTTACTGCAAGCGACATTGTTCAAATCTTCCAACTTTCGCAAACGGATTGTTTTGTTGCTGGCCTCGGTCTGCACAAAGTCGGGCTGTGCTTACAAAAACTTGAAGACTCCCAACAATGTCAAGCTTTTGAGATAACCATCACACATACCCCTTTTCAAATGGATGAAAACCTCTTAGGAGAAGCTCATGCTTATTTGCGCAGCTAACTTGTTCACAAAGCTTGAAAAAGATGAAAAACAGAAAAAACAGGCTACTCATCGAGCTCGATGAATCACGTTAAAACTTCTCCATTGTAATTATGCATCAGCCTTTTTACAAACAGCAAACAGTGTGTCCGTTATTCGGTCCGGTCACCATATTCCCTCGTCGATGTCACATTCAGCAATACATGCAGTGCCTTGGGAATTAAATTCTGCTTCACCGTTGACACGCTCGCAACGTGTCTACCCGTGTAATTTTGCGATATGTATGAATACATACATGGTATATGGGCTAGTTACTGAGGTAACACAAAATACAGAAAGAGCGCAATACTCTATGCATAGAGCGCAGTGTCAAACACACAGAGTGCAGAAATATACGTATGGAGCACGATACCGAGTCGCGCGCAGTACGACCTCGAGTGACAATTAGTAGAGTGCATACTCTAACTTAGAATGATACTGGTTGAGGTCACACTAAGTCTGAGAGCTCAGCACTTGATATTGAATACACTAGAGGCAGATCAGATATGCACTCCAATGAATTGATGAGGGACACACATGATATGAGAAGGATTGATCTGCCACACGTGCTGCGTGCGTGTATGAAAGTAGACATAGAGCGCAGTGATATCAACACTGTGCGTGGTATAACAACACGCGCATGCGCGCGCAAGTCTGAAGTGACTATTGGTAGAGTGCATGCTCTAACTTAGTATGATACTTCATTGAGGTCACACTAAGTACAAGAGCTCAGCACTCGATACTGAATGCACTATCAACAGATTGCATACATGATCTGCAGACGTAATAAAAGACATGCCTGATCCCAAGAGAACTACGTGACACATTGATTGATGATGCACAGGGCCCTGATCGTGCGGCACGCGCGTGTGTGTCCCAAATAATGCCTGAGTATAGATAACGCCGAGAGAACACAGTTTGGCCAAAGAGCGCAGTGCCTAGGCTTACCACGGGTATCCCCCACCAACCAGAGAAAACTAGAAACTCAACATTTGAATGAGATACAGTGTATAGGATTGGTTGCCACTCCAAGTATCCTCCGAAGAAATGACGAGTGACATGCCAACGTATAGAATGCAGTGCGAGTGGAGTATAAACCATGAGGAGACAGAATCTGGTCTCGAGATAGGCCTCCAACCAAGTGTCCAGCCCTGGGCATGCTATAACAACACGCGCGCGTTGCGAGGAATAATGTTCCGAGGTTCTAACAGTACTGTATTAAGTTGTATTGACATGTATGATGTAGAATTGTATAAATACTGTAGTGTAGATGTAGAATACAAGTTTCGAGCCCACGGTGTAACAGTGCAAAGCTTTTCAGCCACGCACTCTAGCACTTAGAGTAGCTAGGAACTTCGAGAGAGAATACAACCCATATCAGATATCTATTGTGTGATTTAAGTCGCACGCTTAGACAAGAAAATAGCGCGGCACTCCGTGCAGAGAGTCTGGTTTCGGTTTGACTTGCACTCTGTGAGAGAATAAGAGTACGGTGTCTTGAAGGTCACCCTTTCGAGTTCTTGAGGGCATTTGTGTGACGCGAGGCATTACAGGCGCAGAGGTTCAAACCCTTTGGCTTGATTAGTGTTCGCTTTTCTGTGTTATTTCCGCAGGTTGGCAAAGGTTCAAACCCTTTGGCTTGTCGGACGGGGTTTCTCTGGATTGCATAGGTTTGAATCCTGTGAATCTACGATCGGTTGGAAGCTCGAGCGCGTAGGTTCAAACCCTGTGGCTCTTGTGGAAGTTTCGGAGTTTTGTGTCAGTGTAGACACTTCTCCATGTGTTTGCAAAGGTTTTGGTTTAGCGCGCGACGCGTGAGGTTTATTAGTGTGTTAAATTTAATAGGAATTGGTTTCTGCTTCGAGCGCAGTTGTTTAAGTGGTGTTTAGGGTGTTATTGATTGTGTGCAGTGGTTATTAGAGTCCCGAGCGACTGCGAGAATTTTGTGGAGACGTTTGACGAAGTTGTATTGTGTTATACACCCTTGCCTTGAGGCCCAGCGACAGAAGTCGCACCCTCTTGTTCTTGAGAAAAGCCTTTGGACTTAGAGAAGTCTAGATATTATACGAGCGCTATTGCTGCACGTGTATCTTAGAGATATTGAGAATTGAATTGTATTGGTTCACTACTTTCATCGCATTAGAATCCCCCCACGAACTTGAGCATGTTTGTGTGTGTAGTATTGGGTGTGGGTGTGATCAGTGTCTTCGACGCTGTTGCATTTCTAGCTCTGTGCACTCAGACAGCTCTTCACCGTATGGCAGAACAAGAAGTTATTCCTTTCCATTTGAAGGGGAACGGCTAGGCTGCTCCATCAAGATGGCAACCGAGCAAGGCTATTTTTAGGATTGAATGTTTACCACATTGTCGAAGCTTCCGAAAGACCGTGGGAAGTTAATTTCAAGCGATTTCAGACTCCGGTTATCTTTGTTTCTGCCCATTTCCCACCGTCTTTTACCAGTGCTTTGAGAACCGGAACCTTTCTACAGTGTGAACAATGTCAATTGGAAGTTTTAAATCTTTGAGTGTGTGACATAGCCTTTGCTCTTCATACTGGTATGCGATTTTCAATACTTTCTCCAGGACCAAGAAAGTTAGTTCGGTATTGTGATGATACCAAAGACGAATATTTCGCATCAGAAGATCATGAATTCCTGCGTCTTCAATCTTCCGATCTGAATCAACAAGAGACAAGATATATCTCTCACAGGCTTGAAGCAAAGTTCGTCGTAATGGAGCTAGACCTGACATAGACTTATTCTCATTTTTTTCTTCTTAGGCATACATTCAGTTCCACATTGAATGGAAGAAATCGTAAAACCCGCTATTGTGACGATACCGTGGATGAATACAACAGAAAACACGTTGGTAAATCTGAACCTAAGACTGAATCTGATGTTGTTCCGGAGGTTGAACATGTCAAAACGGCAGATCCGGAAACGAAGCAGATGCCCACAGTGAGTGGCCTCATCACTTGAAATTGATCCTGTCCTAAAATATGTGCAGCCGTCCGTTCATTTTCCTACGCACCTGCTTCCAAAATTATTCACTCCCAGATTGACAGGTTTCCTGAAACAAGTAATGTGGTTATCGGTGCTGCGTCCAAACTCAGGTAAGATCACGTCCAAGCTACATAGGCATGTATTCCTGATGTTTTTCTTTCAATAATAGAGACAACGCTTCAAAAGCTTCACCACCGGCTGAAATTGTGTCCCCCGATGGGTCGGAGCTCTTATCCGATTTTATTTGATGAGATATTCATGAAGTTTTTGTTTCACCAATAGGGACGACACTTCCATAGCTTCGCCGACAGCTGAACTTTTGTCCTTCAATGTGTTCGAGTTCTCTTCCGAATGTATTTGATATAAATTGACATAAATCTAAGAATACTCGTTTACCCTTGGTTGACAAAAGGTGGCACCGACATCAGCAACGATGACTTAGATCAGTTACGTGGCAAACACTTTTTGAATGATAGTTTGATATCAGTCGGACTAATGTGCATTTTTGTTGCTTGCGCAACAGTCTCAGTTATGACTCTAACTATGTAGGCTTGTGCGCGAACGGCTTGCAAGGAAGAATGAAGGGTTCATGAATAATGTTTACTTTTTCAGTTCTTTTTGGTTCCCAAAGTTACAAAAGTAAGGCTTTCGAATACACGTTACAAGAGTCTCAAATACATGTTTCAAAAGGGACTATACCGATGTTCGAACGTTGGACCTCGAAGATCGACATTTTCGCACACAAGTATCTGATTGTGCCGATTCACAAGGAGTATTCTCTTTCTTAAAATGAAGCGAAATGCAATATTGACCAATGTCAAAGTTTACACTGGTATCTTGCTATCATTTCAAATCCTCACAGTACGATATTACCTGAGGAAACTTCAGTTGAAGACTCTCCGAGGTACTGCAGCCTTGCGCCCTGTCGAGTTGTTCTAATCCATTGTGTTTAAGGACCTTCATTTTTATCTTGGATTCGCTCGGTCATGCTCACTGGGACGATATCAAGTCCTTGTCATTATTTCTGGCAAGTGAAGCCCTTCACAAGAAGGGTATTCGAGTCTTGAAGAAACACATACCCATCGGACTTCACGCAAATGTAAGCCTTAAAATCTAAAACTAATAGTCGCTCATCAGATTTAGGTCCCAAGACAACAAAATCTTTACAATTGCGGCATTTTCATGCTACACTTTGCTGAAAGATTCTTGTCGAATCCACACATCTACATGCAGAATATGGTATATACTTTGCTTCTTCAATATTTACCAGTCATACTGATGAAAGGTTTAGTGTGCCGCAAGACAGCCCAAAGAAGTTACGCAACAAAAAATTTGGCGCATGGAAAAAATTGAGACGCTCCGGGACAATCTCGCTCAGGACATTACGGAACTTTCGAAAACTTGGCTGACTTGGATGTCAATGCATAAAAATGATACGGACAAAGGCAACGAAGGTTCAGAAAGTGACGTCGAGGTTGTTGATAATCCTCCACGAGGTCAGAAACGTAAGAGAATGATTGTAGAAATTTCGGACGATTGGGATGATTCAGATATTCAGGGAGATGAGTAAGGTACCTATATACGCACTTCTCTTTATGTTTGTAAAAAAAGAAAAGGAAAGAAGAATTGTCAGAAACAAACCTTGTGGTTCTTAACATAAATACTCTCCAGGATGTCTATCCCCGCTGAAATTCTGTAACAAATTTACTTGTCTTGAAATGTTGTTCGGAACTTGTTTTCACGTCTTTAGAAAACATTACAAATACCAGTGTACGCTCAAGTCTGTCGCAGGATTTTTAACAAAGGTAAGCAAAATCATCACATTCGTCGAAAGTCACCGAAAAATGAAGAGAATTGCTTTATGGCACCTGTGTAAAAATCTAATCATCCCGGTTCTCTTCCTGCAGTTCTGCAATAGGCCCTCTTCGACCCTTTGCAGTTCTCCAAATTACTACCTCAGGATGCATCTGATATAGGATAATCTGTCAAGTCCACAAGGGGTTTCCATTGTATAAGATAACGTTTGTCCCACTGATCTGCGTGAACTTGGGGTTTTTGAAACAGGTGGGCCTGTGTGAGTATGAGTTTATGTAAACATTGGGAAAGAGAAGGGAGCAACAGTTGAACGAGTCAGTCCGTGACAAGACCGTATATCAAGACTTGAAGGAAACCCAAACCTTTCATAGGCATGATACTCGTTCCTGACATCTGGCTAAATCCTCGATTGTGCTAACACAACCTATCATTCTTGACATACCTGAATTTTCGCGCTATGGGAACGTGTAGTGGTACTGAAAGGATTTCCTTGCGCAGTTTCCATCTGGACAGAAAAAGAATTCTCCGCAAGAAAAGTTGTTTTCCAAAGGACAGAAATGCGTCCAACAAAATATTTTCATCTCTGTAAACAATGTCCGACATGTTTCTGTTGGGTCGAAATCATTGGGGGCCTGGGTTGTATTAATCTCGATGGTAATCACTGACAAAACATCCCATCGAGCTCGATGGCAAAGTGCTGACAAATCATTCTATCGAGCTCGATGAGAGCACTTCATCGAGGTCGATGACACAGCGACACATTGGTCATAAAGCTTGGTTACTCCTTCAACCAGCTCTTGAGGAAAAGCGAAGTAGCAAGGCTCATAAATCTTGCGATCCCACTATTCTACCGAAAAAATGTTCTGTTAGAAACATTGGGGTTTGCTGTGCCTCCTGGTTTTTCGATATTTTCTGCCTGGGTGAGGAACTGGCTAACAATCTCCGCCAACGTTGCCAATGATTTGCTTCTCAGTCATTTTCGAAGTACAAGTGTGAAATTTTCATGAAAAGTGACAGGAAACGCGTGTACAAGCTACTCCTACTTGGATTTACGCCCGATCATTCAGAAACACATTTCCACAAGGCCCACGTACAGGTCCCAAATTAGCCTTGCCGCAGCATCTGGGACGCCGTTCAAGATCATTCCTTCCACAAAGTCCTCCCGGTCTTCTGCTTGTTCGAGGTTAAGTAACACCAGGCTTTCAGAGTACTGATAAACCTCTAAATAGCGACGGAGCAACCTCGGCAGTCTCAATGGTGTATTCATTGCGGATGGCAAACGACTTATAGTCTGCTTTTCACAATGACACTTTTCTTTCCTTTCAGAAGGGCCTAAATACAAAAGCTAAATCGTGTCATGGAATACATTTGTGGGAGGGGCTCACCAGGTGTTACAAAGACATCGTTGCTGATAGAGATAGTGGAGATATTGCTGAAGTCTATGTTTTAACCAGATCTTTTAATAGCTCTTTAAAATACAGTTATAAATGGCGCACTTTTTTTACCCTTGCTCGGTGAAGGTGTTCCCGACCTTTCTTTTCCTTTTCCTTTTTTTACTCCCTTTCGAACTGGGGCCGTTGGAGATGGAACCATGGGTGTCGCAAGTGTTGGCCGGCGAGTGGGAGTCAAATTATTGGGCAAACTGAGCGACAAGCTCGTCCTGTACATTTGACCTAGATATCTGACAAAGGAAGGCATTCTCGAACGAATCAAATCCATACGCAGCCCGGTATTCCATTGGTGATTCATTGAGCTGCGTAAGAGCAAGTTCCCTAAAAAGAAATATACTTCAGTCCCGTTCAAAGTCAGACCGTTGTGAACATACTCATTCGTAGAACACTCCCGATCAGTTTCCCGAGAATAACCGACCAAAAAACTCTTCCAGGACTATCAAAAGCAGCTGTTATCTCAGGCCACACCTCCCAATCGTGCAAGGAGAGGCGAAAAGCTGATGGGTCCTCGGTCGCATGTTCTGCAATGAATGGGTTCATGAAATCATTCAGAGTCATTGCCTGGCGTTCGTTGGCACAGTAGATGGCAACAGGCCATTTTGGGCCACGGACGCCATTAACAATCCAAACTCTTCCAAGGTTGTCAGTGAAAGGGTGAAAATGTAACAAGATGTGGAACTGACATTTGGTCTCTGTAGACACCTGGAGTAGCGCCTGAAAGCCCGGTCGGCCCGAGAACCATGCAGAAAGGGATGGTAAAGACCATTGTCAATGATGGGAGACAAATGATTCGAGTAAGCTTGTTCGTGTGCTACAGCAGAGGATAACCTTCCAACGATAGTTTCGGCCTTTGAGTTTTCCGCAGAACAGAGACGTAATGGGCCCTGTATGTTGGCCGAAAAATGAAATTTAAATCTACTTTCCTGTCCTGCTGGTGGACATTGATAGGCAAATCCCTGCGTAACCCCCCCCTCCCCCCGGTGTTCGGAATGAAATGGAAGCGAAATATAGCGCCACTGAGTGTTCACATATGCCGATCAATTTTGTGTTGGCAACATTTTCGTTTCTTCTTCGAATGCAATCATTGTCAACGACGAGAATGCCGCCTTGGCTGTCACAGGAAATTTGGGGCATAGAAGAATACCTCGCTCGCCTGTCTTTCCGCCATCGAGCTCGATGACCCTGCGATAGAATAATTCATTCTGCCCAGTTTCTAACTGCAATGCAATGTTGGTTTCTACACGACACTTCCCCCTGTAGATTTTCAATGGCCGAGGCTTTTTTCTTGCTTGTTCTGTCTGTTTGGAGCCTTTTTCGCAACTCAAGAAGAGTCTCTTTCATCCTTTGTCACGTTGAGACGCGTCCGGATTTTTCCAGTGTTCCGACAAGAACTTTACATGACTGTCAAACCTTCTGGGGCAAGTAAACGATTCAACAAGGAAATAAATTCAAATTAAAAGGCCTAGTTGTCCGGTGGTCAACAAACGTAGCAACGTTGACATGCAACAGAGAACGTGAAATGGAATACGTGTTGCACAGAGTGTGATTGCCAGGGTTGTCCAGACCATTCTTTGTGTAACATGCATCCCATTCACCTACGAAAAATTGAGTTTTGACATTCAGGCTGGATACGAATCCCGCAGCTTTGACGTTCGTGGATTTCTAAATTTATTACTCAACGGGTTGTGGAATAGAGCCTGAAAAGTGTCAAGAAGAGCTTCATGCCAAGTTTTCGCCTCAGCTCGGAACAGGACTACTTGCTTTTCTGTCTCTTTCTCAAAAAAACTTCCCGCATTGTTTCGTTCTTGTAGAATCATTTGTGATGCCTTCCTCCATGGGAAGTACACATATCGACAGGAGGTGCGGTCCTTTTGCCGCCCTATCTCTGTTCAATGAGCTAACCGCGCGAGGAAAGATCTCGATGGAGACATCACGTTTGCTGATACCCAGGGTTCTCATACTTGCCAATACCGAAAGTGCCCTAGGCGCTCCACGACTGGTGCCGCGTATGAGTTTCACCCAAACGAAGCAAAATATCAAATGGCTGTGCTGTGTCGGAGGGGATGCAAAAGCTACAATACGTAGATTTGGGAATACCACAGTCACACTAACGGTTTGCGAAGACTGTTACAACACGGGATTAAAGAAAAGTCAGTTTTATGAGTTTTCATCCATCCTAAAAATTGACGATACTTTAAGTGGCTTTGACTGCAACAGCGCACACAGGGTATACGACCATAAATCTGTGCTTGTGAATGGAATCTGATTGCTTTGTAGAACGAAACAGGGACAATCGAAGGCACTCGACCCATTCAAACGGAGGATCTTCTGGTACCGTGTTTCATCATTCTCCTTGACCGCTTTCATGATATTGGGCATATAGTTCATTCAATGTCTCATCATGCGAGCGAGAAAGACAGTGGCTGCCTTGGCAGAGGTACTGTTGGAAAAGTTGGAGCAGAAACGAACAAAACCAAACGTGGAATGCATAGACAAAAAAATTAAAATGGCTAAACGCAAAGGTAAGGATATCTCACTTGGTTTTGCTCTTTTTTTACCGCTCTTTTTAACGCAGATGTACATCAAGACGACCGCATGCCTGTTGCGATATCCCGCTATGAAAATGATAGGACAAGTCTGGCAAGAGGGTACTCTGGTGCCCATTCAAGGTACGATGTGAACGATGGAAAGTATTGAATGTTAGCAGTCGAGGGACAGTCAGATATGGCGAGGGTTTTGGTTCAAGTAAAGAGAAATGGTGGTAAGAAGGGTATACCATTCCTGGTACGTTTGCACTCCTCTTTTAAAATGTAACCTAACATCAAAATGTTCAAAGCACATACAAAGAGGAATCGAATTCAATCCTACCGCTTCTCGACAAGTGGTCTACAACATTGTATTTGCAACGATGCTGGAAGTCTTAAGCATGGACACACAAGTCCAGGGCTTCAAGTTCCATGAAAATGACTTCCAACTTTTTGATAGCAGATGGATCGAGATCCTGAGCAGTGACGTCAACAGGCCAACCCATGTACTCAAAAAAGGAATGACGCACACAGGCGCCAAGAAGGGAGCACCGGGGGGCTGGAAATATGTTCAAAAATGGACAGAAACTTGGTTCTTTGTGCTAACACATAAGGCTTACCAGTCTTTCGAGGTGTGGGAAGCAGGAGAGGAATCACCAATGGTACACGTGGCATATTGTTTTTGTTGATTTCATATTCTTACAACTATAAAGTCTTCGCCGGTGCCAAGGCCAAAGCCAAAGGGCAAGCAAAGGGAGAAGTTTATATCTGTACATCTTTTTTTAAATCTATAACATTCTTTCGTGCTCACGACTGCCTGTAGTCCGATGATGATCAATCTGAAGCACCTAATTCTCCTTGTGCACCCGGTGAAAGCTTGTTTAAAAATCGATTACAGGCCAGCAGACACCTTGTGTGTATTTCACTGAAGTCTTTGTGATTTAGTCATTAACGATGAGAAATATGTCCCAGACAAATACTCCCGACGGATTTGAAGATATGGGACGTAGTATGATAAGGTCCAATGAAGAATTCTCTGTCGACAAAGGTGGTTCCATACCTGCCTCTCAGACCATGCAGCCTTTTCAGTTAGCGACAACCATCCAGACGACTAGAAGTGCACTGGCTTCCGCTGGTCCAGTACCCTTAACGGTAATGTTGTTGAACATTTTCTCGAGGAAGTCCTAACAAATGTATATAGATTGGTATGGAAAGCACTCCTAGTAGACCTAGTTCAAAACAGGCGGTAAGTTTAAAGTCAATATAAACAATTATTACCTTGCTTAGAAAATATAATGCAGCACCACTCCACTACACAGGTCGAGCAATCCACAAAACGTCTCCGCCCTCAGATAACTGTAAACTGCGAAGAATGGTTTAAAGACATGTCAAACCTTCTGGAAAAAGCTGGCCAATGCAAAGAGGTACCAAGCAGACGTGGTAAATTTTTATCTTCAAAAAGTGTTATTGTTTCTCTGATATTTCCAAGGATTAGCCGAACACCCTGTTGCGATTTGCAGAATCCCACGTTGGCGAAACGACATTTTCCAGCGACCCACTTTTGCTTTCGACACCGAGTTCAGAGGCCATGTGTATGTTGACTGGGGTGAACAGGCATATCATCGTCTGGGATCTGGAAGCTTTAAAACTGCTCATTCTGGACTCCTTGACATAGGAATGAAACTGGTCGATGAGGACCTTCCTTCTGCCCTGGTTGGAAGAGTTTGTATCAAAAGACCGTACCAGAATGCTGGTAGGAGTGAAGTTCCACGGAGAAAGACCGAGGACTGCAAGCGTCGTGATATTTTACGCAAAGCGAATACCATTCTATGGGCTACCACTATTCACGACATGAGTATGAACATGGTCACTACGATGGCACCATCTCGCGGACATCCACCTGGTCCAATTCCGGACTTGGCATTCGTTGAGGCTGCTGTTGTACTGAATATGAAGCCAGAATCGGTAAGACCCACTAGCTTTCAGGGTTTTACAGCCTTGGTGGAGAGGAAACTCTCCCAGCAATTTAAAAAATACATCGGTAACGCATCTCCTGAGCCAATCCCAGGATTGGATGCGGAGGTGCATGCAAAGGCGGTATTTCTGTGTTTCTTGCAACATGTTCAATTCCATTTCTCTCTGGGGAAGGTTTTTGTTTCTGATTACCAAGGTATGAATCTCCATAACGTAGTAAACTTGCGCTTCATACTTCCTAATTTAGGAGCTGGTCCCTGGTTGACCGATCCCCAAGTCATGGCCAAATCTGAGTATGTTGTCTTTCATTTCGAAAAATATTGGATCTGATTTTACTTTAGAACCAATGGAAAAATGCTCTTTAGCGATGGAAACTTCGACGGATCATTGGAGGAATTTCAGGAAAAGCATCAGTGTCTCGACTGGTGTCAGTGGTTTGGCCTGGAAAGATTGAGCGATTCAGATTCAGATTAAAAAGAATGAATGGTCTCAGTTCTTCTTGCGTAATTGGGTAGCATAAACATTTCTGTTGATCTTCCACAAGATTTGATTTCTTTCGTTGCCCAGTAGGGAAGACCTGGATGTTGAAGTTTAAGTGTTTGTATGTATAAATGGGAAGTCGAAGGGTCCTGACTTGAGCACGGTAAGGGGTGAAAGTACAGAGGCGGGCAGGCCAGGTGTTTAAAATCCAAGAAAGACAGAAAAAAGAAGAAAAGGAGGGTTTGGGGGTAGGAGAAAACATCTCTTTGCTGTAAGCAACAAAGGATGCCAACTTTGTGTGAGAGGGTATGATAATTCTTATATATTCTCAATCATGGAGCTTGTTGTAGAATGGTCATCGAGCTTGAGGACACTGCATTCTTAATGGCTGACAAAGCAGCTCATCTAGCTCGATGGCACAGCCACACAAACCACAGGAATGAAGTGTCATCAAATTCACCCTTTTTTGCTCCATCAGTAAACTTTGTTCATGACCTCCAGATGTCACCCCTGTTCGTGCCATCCCCTGATGCACCTCCTCCTTCTGGTGGGGACTGAACAATCTCGTGATGAGTGTAAGACATTTCTCTTGGGTATTTTTCTTGTGAGACTCTTTCCTCTGATTGTTTCGCACCCAGGCAGTAGTCATGTGGGGGCTTCACCATAGGCGCAGAACATAGGTATCAATCAGCAATGTACCAGTTTTCCTGATTTAGACACAAATAAGTTTGGATGTAATTGCAGTCACCGGTACGTTTTCAATGCAGAGGGCGGCTGTCTGTCGATGAGGCTTTCTCCCTCCATCCTGTCTTCGTTCACTTCATTGTGTATGGTGATGGCGCAATGGCTACATCGGCTGATTCCCAGATGGGAGGTTCGATTCCCCCAGTACACTATATCACAGATACCGATATTCAAATCAGTATCGGTGATTTTTCTTACAGCAGTAATCTGCATTTGACATGTGCAATGTGCATTTTATTTGAAAGTCCATTGTTGCTGCAGACTAAGGGTTACTCAATTAATTAAATATGGTCACTCAAGGACGAACTTTCATTTTCTTGGACCCCAACTTGGACAACCCTACTTTATAAATTTTGTCCCATAAAGGTTGGCAAAAAAAAATTTCGAAAAAAAAAAAAAATATATATTCGACAATTTTTTTTGCCAACCTTTATGGGACAAAAGGACTCTATCTCTCCCAGGATAGCTCCCAACTTGTTTGTCCCGGGACTTTAGCCCCGGGGACTTTGTTTGGGCCCCTGGGGACTTTGTTTGGGCCCCTGGGACTTTGTTTGGCCCTGGGGACTTTGCAGGCCCCTATGTTCCCACTGTTCTCACACTATTAACGTTTTCCCCAGGCAAGCCGCCTGGTTTCAAAGAGCTACCGTATCTGACATTTTCAGCCACCGGAATATTTTCCCACAGTCAATTATTTTCCCGTGCCCGCCATTTGTGTTACGCAAGTGCTGAAAGGTACTTCCCAGTAGTTCTGCTCGATGAAGAGCACACATGTGCATGTGGTAGTGGTGACTCATGTTGTTTCACTCACAGATAAATAGCAAATGATGTGTTTATCGACCTGCCAGTGCTTCGGTTTCCTTTTGAAGCAGAGGTGTCCGTGCATATTTTATTTTATTTATATTCAATCTCAATTCAAATTTGATATCCTTAATCATATCAGTGACTGTCCAGGTGCTGTTTTTCCCAAACATATTTCTCAAGTAGAAGTCATCCATCTCGATTGAGTTCCCAAGTTCGTACTTACAGGATGGTCCCATCGAGCTCGATGATGGTGGTTTGTCAGCATTGATGTGGCTGATCCATCGAGCTTGATGTTGTTGTAATGTTGAGTAGCATGTCGATCGTGACAAGGATAGGATGAGATTGCTCAGTAAATATTTTCGAGGTTCTTGTTTCTAAGTTCACTGATAGGCGCACAACGGAACTGGGATTGGTTATATCATTGTCAAGGATATTTAACCACTCGGTACTGAACTATATGGGGTCTTGTATTGGTAATTTAAGATAAGGAATGGAATAACGGTAGTCCCATAGACAGTAGTAAAGGTATGATAGTAAGGAAACAAATGTAGAAGGATTAACAACACATAAGGAAGGTGGTCTAGATAAGTGACAAATATGGTTCTGCGTTCTAGAAAGTACAAGAGATAGATGATATGGAACGGACCATTACACATTGTCGAAGTTCAGGCAGCTCTTCTTCCACACACTCATGCATTATCGGTATTTACTGGCTCCTCATGGAACAAGATGTGCGGTTAGTCACGCTAACTTTCGACACTATGAGGGTACCATATGCAAAGGGGTAAGCAACTTTTGACACAGCGTCCTTATTTGCGGTCACAAGGATTTATTTTTATGGCTTGAATATCACGATTGTTGAAAAAAAAAAATATTATCACATTTAGATCTATGTACATAAAAATACATAGTAAATTGGTTCCTTTTCAAATAAACTAGAATGAATTTTTACTTGCCTTATATGTAGCACAGAATGTCTCTGGGGTCATACTACTTTATATAGTAATAACAAATATGTGCAAATACCGGGTATCAATATAACCGGAGCAGGTCAGTCTTGTATTCGGTAAAGAAGATTGGTATTGAAGATGACGACTTTCTTGTCAAAGACATTCGCCCCGATATCACATTCTTTTTTTGCATAATTATGCACCGCTGCATTCCTTTGCCTCTCTCACTGCCATCACCATACGTCCGATCTCTTTAGCATTTTGGTTCTCACAATTTAGCACTGCTTCGTCAAGATCATCTTAGCTCTGATTGAGGCATTCTCGTTGATCAGATTTCCCCGGGTCGACATGAACACTGCTCTCTCGTCCAGTGTTTACCTCTACGACCTAAGTTTTACTCCTCGCAATCGTTGATTATCGTTCGTCCATGTTTTTCTGCTCTCTAGCGATCAAGGTGCTTACCCGGGTAGTATTTCAAACGGCTGCACAGACTTTCAGCAGTCATGTTAAGAAAACTGATAAGCCGCAGCTGCAGCCGATGGTGGGAGACACTTTGAGCCCTCGTGAAATGTATAATCATCGGGCATAGTGCTTAGCCCTTCACTCCTTCCAAACTTCGAAAAGGGGACCGCCTGTCCTTTTATGCTCGGTGCAGCAGTTCGTCTTCCATGAGGCATACTTGGTGAACCATGAAATATAGAGGTCTTCATATGGTTCTCAACCTAGAGCCATTGCTCCGCGATAGTTGTGATGCAGGAGTAGGAGACGAAAAGGGGGAATTGAAGCCCTGGGCCCTCTAATAATGCGCCGGCAAATCTGAGATGCTTGAACTAAGTTGCAGCTGGATAAAACGAGCATGAGTGTAAATCTTGTGGTGCCATTATGTTCTTTTGGAGGAGCTGCTCGCATCATGGAGTGGTGTATCCGATGTGGAGTTCGCAACAGCAATCATCAGTCTAGGCTCAAGCGAATCGCGAGATTGTGTGGATGAAATGACAGTCCTCTCCCAGGGTGTGGAACCATTAGGCATGACAAAGTACCTCAAGGATCACGTGCTAAGCACTATCACACGGGAAGCCGTAGAGCATCTACAGCTTTCATTTTTAAATAAGTAGAATAGAACCCACTGGAACCAAGTAAGATCATGCACTAGCGATGTCACCGTATCCAAGACATTTGAACCAAGTATTCATATCATGGAGGGTTAATGCTGATGCACTCATCGCCGACTACAATATGTTCCTCTGAGGATATTTGCGAATCATGTGCTATGGTATAGACGTGATGCGAGTCGTATGAGACGTGAGTTTAATGAACCGTCTCCTTGTGGCACATAACTGCTACGTCATAAGCGAACCACACTTTGAAACAGGACAAGATCAGGAGAGTCATGATTCAGATACAGGGAATTGAACCCGTAGCAGCTGCTGACGTGGGATTAACAACCATTCCGCCATACCTGGATGAAGAACTGCTTGCAGTGAAATAAGGCTGCGTGGCAAACTCAAAGATCACGTAGTAAGCACTCCACCCCATGGCTACGAGCGCCGAAATATCCGTTCTTCATCATAACTCATGCTGTATGGAATTCCAGTTTCAAAGTTCAACGTGCGTCAGGAATGCTGTTGAGTGTATTGAATATGAACTGAATTGCGGCTTGAAAGCCGGGGTACATAAACGAATGAGTAAGCAGAGAAAACTGAGTAATTCCCGCAAGACATAACAGCTCTCTGGGCTCACACGGGAAGCCGTAAAGTATCTACAGCTGTCATTTTTAGATATGTAGAATCGCCTCCCCTGAAATCAGGTAAGATCATGCACTAGCGATGACACTATATCCGGGAGATGTGAAAAAAATACTTACAGCATGGGGGGTTGATACTGATGCACTCTACTTGTTTGTTGTAGTAGCTACTCGTATTTGACTCATATCATGTAGCGGCAGAATTGAAAGGTGAAGGAGCACTGAAGCGCAGAGCTCACTGTGATATTAGCCCAAGACAGGATGGCTTGGGAACTTCTGAGAGATGATTTCTAGAAACGGGTTCGAAATCAGCGCACATTGTATATCGGCAATCAGTCGAAATTGAATTGGCCAAAAGCTGATGTCACCTTTATTTAGCCTCATCAAGCATGGCTACATCATTTCTTCCTCTTACCACCATCATCAAGCGCCTATTTTCTTTCGTACTAGTGCTCCGGTGGTATCATCTTAGCTCCAGTCGAGGTGTTCTCGTTAACTTGGGTTCTCCGTGGTGCAGAGAACTCGCTTTCTCGCTCAGTAGCTCCTTCTAGGACTTGAGTCCCGGTTCATCAAATCAATGACTCTTGGATGCTCATTATTGTTTATGGACCTTTTTTTGTTCCCTTCGCGACCAATTCGTTGCCTTGAAGGAGTCTTCGACAGGCCAGGAAAACTGAGGAATATTTAAGCACTGCTTGAACTGTGCTCGTGTTCAGGGATGATATCAAGCTCAGTGATGAGCCGCACCTGTAGCTAATAATTTCGCCTCAGATATGGACTTCTAAATCCATAAATGGCTAGATCACTTTCTCGGAGTGGACTCAGGCTTTACTTTGATACTGGGCTGCCCAAGTTTGTTTCCGCCGAGACATACTTGGCTAGATGTAAATGGGAGAGGAGCGAACAATGTGCTGAAGGTATATCGTTCTTTCGAAGTCACCGAGACTTTGGAAGCCATTGTGGTCTGATGTGTGTTGATCCTTCTACTAAGAAGCTCCTGATAACGACGCTGACGCTATCACCTTTGCGCAGTCCTCGCAGTGAGTACTGCATTGTTCACCCAGTTGTTTTCTGTACCTTGTAGATTCTAATAATTGTGTGAAGCGGCGAAGAAAATGCATTGTTAATCCTAAGGCAATACGAGCAGAGGCTACAGTTTATGATAGGCTTGTTCTGTTTTCTATGCTGGCGACATATTGCCCCTGACAATGCAAAGGGAAAGCGTGGCAGCGCCTCTATTCAACGCGTCCCTCTCTAATCAAGCCTCTCGATAACTACATTGGATTCGATGATTTTAAGGCGGTGGAGTCAAGGCCTGAAAGTAATCACTTCATAGTAACGGCGTTCCATAGCCATGAGATCCAAGAGAAGTCTGCATGATGTAGCATGAGTTACTCGCAGTGACTGCAGATGGAGTACAGCATTGGTTCGTGCTGTACGGTGAGCTAACGTCTATAAACACAACCCTGTGTGGATATTCCTGCTGCGCACTCCTGTCTATTCGGCTCGTCCGATTTATGATAAGCACCCTATTGCTTCTGCCATGAATTAGATCCTAATGTGTTACGGCATGCTGTGGCACACTACAATTATGATAGCATCTATAAAAGTCTCGCTTTGCACAGAGAGAGCTGTATGTCCTCCAGAAAAATGCCCCCTCATCAAAGTCGATCCAGAGTCTTCTGTTGCTTTACCACCTCTCTATTATTCATCATCATTTTTCCAGTCATGTGGTTGGCTTTTGGCCCTGGGGTGAGATCCCGTCCTCCTGATTCCCCTGAGTTTGAGGGTGACTCAGATGTAGACCAACCTGTGAGAGTCCATGTTTGTTGAAATAGTAGCCCTGTCTAATTACTATCAGAGCATTGTTCTCCTACCTACCCTAATCTCAGCCGATATCCTGCATGCCACTATAGTTATGGAGTGGTCTCTCCATGGGACCCCATCATGTCGCTTACCTTTACAAGATTTCAATGTTGATTGCTCCGAAGTGTTCAACATCTTTTTTATCACGTGAGCCTTCATCTATAGTGTATTAATGAATATTCCAATATTCATACAATCACTCATCCAGAAATTTATCCCCTTCAGACCCAAGATATTATGACGGACCTTATAACAACAGCATACCTCCAGATCCCATCTTTATATGGAACTCCAGCAAGGAAACTTTTGATATATTCCATGGAGTGAATGACATTACTTTCCGCATTGAGCTCACTCTTGTCGAGATTAACTATGGCGAATTTTGGTCATTTGGTGGACGTGATCATAGCAGTATGCTATTTTACCCATTTGACCGGTATGTTAAGTTATGATAGTGTTCTGACCTGAGTCATTAACCCTCTAACTTTCAGATATGACACAACCATATTTGCATTTGCTCGAGATGTGTCGACAAATGAGTTAGCCGATGTATCCCTAGTTTTACCATATAGATCTAGACCCATTTCGTAAGTCCTATCACTGTTTTTGATATATCTGCTTGACAAAGCCTCATCAAGTGGCTTTGAAATGGTGACTGACGTTGAGCCTGGCTACTCGGACAAGCACAATATATCATACTTTCTGCCTGGAATCACCCGCATATCGTTTAAACTTCAACGCAGCACAGCGATTATTTCCTACTGTGTGATAATCACAGTTACATTCTGTTTGTATTCTTGGCATACACTCCCATATATGTGTTGACCTTTTATATTTAAAGGGATGGTCACCCTCATGATCTGTCTTATCATGATCGCAACTGTGTTCTTTGGGTACAGACAACGGAATGAGATCGTTGTAGTGCCTATTGGGACTGTGTTTGCATTTACTCAACTGCGATCCTCTATGCCTGGGGCTCCTGAAGGTTTTGGTATGTCCTCACTCTTCCTCTACACAAGCAGATTCAAACTCCAATGCATTTAGGCGACATTCTTGGTATTTTGTGTGTAATATTGAGTCGGATCAGCTGATTCATGCATTTTTAAACAGACTTTTATGGGCTGTTGCCATGCCTTATTCTTCTCTCTCTCGCAGTGCGTGTATCACGTTTCTGTTATCCAAAATGATTTGCTCATAACATCGTAGACCATAACAATGATTGCCATGTACTTGTTTGAAAACCCAGATAATTCATCTCGTAAGGTCCTTACGTGGAGTGATTTAAGTATGTTGTCATTGATTCTGAGATGAAATAATACTGACTGGCCTTACAGAGGATGCCATTTTCTATTATTTTAAGTGCGGTTTCAATACTGTCAAGGAATTGGTATGGTTTGAGAAGAATAGCGTCGTGAGAGCAAGGGAGATCGATTCGATGAATACTGTGTAGCCAACATGGGAATCCTCTGTTGCATATGTGAGCTTCTTAAAGTAAAGACAGCTAGGTGGATGTTTTTTTCGAAGAGTCGCCAAATTTTACCTTATATATATGTCGCTCACACAGAGATTAAAAACCATCTGCAGTACATCAATTATCATGACCTGTTTGCTTATGCCATTTAAACTGCTACGTATGCGCCGTTTCGGCCTTTTCACTCCTTAACGCTGATTTTACCTTGGTGGCATGTCTTTGACCTACTTCATACTATGGTCAATATACACCGATCATGCTCTGTTGTTGGTTTGAAGACCCCTTAGGGTGAATTATTTACATGGAGTACACGTCTGCTTGCGATTTCTATCGGAGTATACAGCTAAGGTTCCAGTGAGGACGCCGACGTGGGGAACCGAGGAGGAGCACCAAGGCGAGATCAAGGCAACGTGGTTGGGGCATGCTTGCTTCCTCGTCGAGCTCCCATCTGTGCCCTCGCTAGGACGAGGTGTGAGGGTCCTGTTCGACCCTGTGTTCAGCGATAGGTGCTCGCCTACGCAGTTCTTCGGCCCGAAGAGATACACCGCCCCTCCGTGCAAGATCGAGGACATACCAGAGGTCGATGCCGTCGTCATTTCAGTAAGTAACCCTGCCGTTGAACTAAACCGCGGCTCATTCCTTTGATAGCATAATCATTATGACCAGTACGCGCCGTCTTCCTCAGCCCTGCTGGCTGCTAACCCTGTTTTAGCCTAGATAACCACACTTTATCCATGCTCTTCAAACAGGCGCGTGTACCGCATATCTTCGCGCCCTTAGATAACGAAAAACACCTTGAATCTATTGGGGTACCCAAGGGACACGCGCATACTCTCGATTGGTGGGACGCTCGACGCGTCGAGATACCCGGCACGTCGTTCAAGCTGACTTGTACCCCTGCGCAGCACTTTACCGGCCGGGGAATGTATGATCAGGGTAAGACCCTCTGGTCGAGCTGGGCCGTCGAGGGCGAGGGAAAGAAAGTGTACTTCGCTGGTGATACTGGGTACCGATCGGTTAAGGATGGAGAGAATGAGGCGGAGCGACCGGTGTGTCCTGCGTTTAAGGAGATTGGGGAGCGGTTTGGTGGGTTTTACCTGGCGATGATTCCTATTGGGTACGTGCTGTTCTCGTTTGCGTTTCTTTCTCTCATGTGCCTTTCAGAGCGTACGAGCCGAGGTGGTTCATGTCGACTATACATTGTGCACCGCAGGATAGCGTGCGTATTTTTAAGGATATCAAGGCGAAGAAGGCTGTTGCGATGCACTGGGGGTGAGTCATCTTTTATCCTTTTTTGAACGTACACTTATTCTCATCTAGTACGTGGATCTTAACGACGGAAGAGGTTACAGAGCCACCGAAGAGGCTGGCGGAAGAATGCAGGAAGATTGGTATTGACGACGGCGATTTTCTTGTCAGCGATATCGGCGAGACGA
Organism: Armillaria novae-zelandiae; assembly: GCA_030435655.1. Taxonomy (NCBI): domain Eukaryota; kingdom Fungi; phylum Basidiomycota; class Agaricomycetes; order Agaricales; family Physalacriaceae; genus Armillaria; species Armillaria novae-zelandiae. The sequence continues at coordinate 361,805 of JAUEPR010000015.1, read as the reverse complement.
AATACTTTTAAAATTTCATATAATATTAGACGATGGACGGTATAATTCGGTAGAAATGAAGCCAGCGGACTGAACTCGAAGTGATGGGCCCCGATGTCATGTTAGTTTTTTTTGCATGGCTAGGCACCACTCCGTTCCTTCGCCTCTCTCACTGCCATGATCATACATTTCGATCTCTTCATCGCTTTGGTTCTTACAGTCATCGCTGGTATCATTTTTTTTTTACCTCTGATCGAGGCGTTTTCATTAAATTAGATTTCCATATTGATCAACATGAATATCACACTCTCGCTCAGAGATTAACACTTAGGACCCTTGCTCTTTCAGTCCTTTTTTCCGTAGTTCTAAAATCCTAACTTTGTTCTAAGCTTGTACAATACTTAAACCGGTATTGCATTTCTTTGGCCATAAATACTTGCGTCTGAGCATGGGTCTGCCTCTCCGTGCCTCCTTATAACGCATGATGAGAAACCGCACAATGATCAGAAACGCGCCATGCGTTCAATTAACTCTGTCTGACATAATCAAAGCTGTTACCGCTGTTCGTTTTTTCTCTCATACGGAAATTCGGCTCGAGTTCGGGACATGAGTGATAGATACGCACGTTAAACGGAGTCGAAGTCTCATCCTCTCTAACGACAACAATCGAATTGAGCTGCACATTGTTCTTCTATCACTTTTACACGCACCACTGTACGTACCTAAGGGAAAGAACTACGAAACAAATCCATGAATGCTAACGGAATCGATGCCCTTCTGTCTAGCTCTGGTGCAATGTCGCGTGTCACATTTCGAATTCCAGGATTCAATTTTCTCTGAGTGCGAGTTTCTATCAGGCGTAGTTCGTTTTTCAAGAGGGCTGAAAGGCTGTTCCGTTGGGAGGTAGCCTCCTCACTGGTAAGACTCACGAGACACACGACGGAACAGGAACGGGGTGTATTGGAGTAGACGACGCGTAGGTACGGGTGACGTGGTAAGAGTGGGGGGAAAAGGAAGAGAGGAAGAAGCGAAAAGACTACGTACTATATATATATAGCTAATCTATATATATCTACAACTGTGGCTGACGAGCTGCCAGATTCGGGTCCGCGGGGTTATATGAGCGGGGCGGCAGTATCCCTGTAAGCTATATATGCCTACAAGGGCATGCAACCGCTCCCACTGGACCACGGGTTTATATCATGAAATGACAAGTTATTGTAAAGGTTCTGCCATACGATGGGTCTTCAACCCGGAAATGAGTACGAGTCGGGCGTATATTGTGCCAGAGGATAGATAAGTCAAAGACACAAAAGCATGGTAGAAGGTAAAGAATCAGGTTAAAACAGAGCTGAAACGACGCATATGTTAGTCGCTGCAAGCCGTGTGTAAGCAAGAAAGAAATAATGACGTAGCTAAACGGTCCGTAAGTAATCCGCATCCCTTACAGTTTATCGTCTGTAACTTCGAACTGTTGGCTTGGCGGACTGCCGTATGGCGGTAGTGTACAGGTTAATTGGATGTATGCCATGATAGTCATAATTGGATGGAAGAAGTCATACTGTTCTGGTTGAAGGTAAGAATATGATCGCAAGTCCAATTTATGTCTGTGCTTAATGATATCGAAGGCTTCCTATACTCTATCATATGCAGGTCCTCCATGATCTCCAACGATCTTGTGAATAGGTCCGGCCGTCATCCAGAGGAATTCAAAGTCACGCACTTGGTCGCTGTTCACGTTGGCCAGAGAAACGGGGTGTCCAAGAGCTTCAAGATCGAATAACGGTTCGTCTTCCTGGATCATGCCATGATCCTGGTCGTCAACCTCAATGTCGTCTTCGTCTTCAGGCCCTGGGATGGTTTTGCGAGCAAAGCGGGTCGAGATCGCTTGCCGCTGGATAGGTGTGTTATTCTCCGACATTCTAGTGTGGGGTCGAACTCGAGAGAAATGTAGTTGTTGAAGATCTGGAGAATTACAGGTCCTTTACTAGGTAAAGGCAATGTGTCCACCAATGTTGTAGTCAACACTAAAATACATATAATTAAGTATCGTTAGCACGAATACTTGTAAGTAGTTAGTCTCGTTAATGAGAAGGGTTCGTCTTTACCTCGAAAGCAAAAGTAGAAAGTTGTTATCGGCTGATTAACCTCGCGGGTTCAGCAAACCTTAAGATCGCTCAGATGTTGTGATGCGTAAAGCAATAAAATTTGGTAATGTAAGGTTTATACATTGGCGAGGCAGTACTTAAATATGTAACTAGGTACTGCAGAGGATGCTTCCTTCATCTTCTAGTAAGTACGGTGCAACTCATGATGAGTCACTGGACTGTTGATTAAGGTAAACTGAAATAGAACTTGTTTGGCATATTATCGTAATCGTCGTAAGAAGGGAAGGAAGTCATATATTCAAAAATAGAAATAGAACTTAGAACTTGAAGAGATAGACCGTAGGGAGAAGGAAGAGAATACTATAACAATATCCTTGTGATCCTACTATACTACATACTCCCGTGAAACACCACAAAGATACTCTAACCCGCGATACACACTCAACAGTGTGATTGAGACGGCATGAGCCTTTCTGGCCGCCGCACATGGTACGCCATATCAGGGCTGCAGACCCGGCCGTTCCTCATCGGGACTTGATGCTGGTAACCGCAACACCATCTTTGATGATCTGTGTCGGACGCGAAACACTGCCTTTCCATTCGTCAATGTTGAATATCATTATACAGGAGAACAGATGGCTCACCCCCGGCGAGGATCGTACCCTTCGGGACCTTCGGTTCGCTCTGGATGGTGCTGCTGCTACTGCTGCTACTGGTCGCTTTGTTGCGCCTGGAAACAGATTGTTAGATTTATTCTTCAGTTAAGGAATTAATCGAAGTCCTCACGATCCCATGTTCTCAGTGTCGGTGCAGTCTTTGAGGCAGCAGGCTCTTGCTTTTAAATCCACTAACATTCTCACGCCCCCAAGTTGGTCACAAGCGCCGATGCAGCACCAGTACATCATCAATACGGCCTAGGTACTGCGTACACAGCATTTACATCGAAGTATCAAAGTACATAACCCCGTTGATGCTGCGGGAATTGAATCCCAGGCAGGCAGAATGTTTGCGGCAAGGAAACTTGCGAACAAATCTGATAGCTTGATCCACAGGAAGAAGACCTCCAATTTGGTGGATGAAAAACTGTATACAGAGCCTAGGTGCCATACAAACTCGAGAAATTGGATAAAGATACTATGAGTAAAGTCTTGACACATTAAAGACACGAGCGGTACCAGAGATACTATGAATGTAACAGAGAAAGGGCCGTAGTCCGACTACTATCAAGGAATCTTGAATCATGAGAAGATACACAGAGTAGAGAACAACGATATGTGGCTGGGAGTATGGCGCACTAGAGCAACTGAATTCATTGACCATCTCCGCTGACGCAGGACAAACCGAAGCAAAGAAGATCTATTGCCTCCAGTAAACAAAGTTACGTAGCATGTGACCTACCTGGCAAAACGCTTCCAGATGTCCGGCACTGCTACCAAGTGCACGGCTAGGGAGCTATGTCGATAACGCTACGCAAATACGGTTAGAGTAGTTCACACGGCTCTTGATAAACCCAAGTACGTGGCACCAGGCGCGAAGATGATTAAGGATCATTTCTCTACAGCTTACAGCGTGTTATCTCCGGGAAATCAAGAACACTGTCCCGACTACACCACTCCTCTCATCTCATCTTATTCGTCAGTTGTCTCGCAGTACAATGCCCACTGGTCAAACCTCTACTCTATTTTCACTGATCCGTCGTATTTGGTTTTCACTCAGGCAACGAAACACCTCGAACCTTGCTCTGCTGTATATTCGAACATCCCCCCACTCGTTTTATGACCTCATAGGCCGCCTCGTCAGTTTTCTGTCTCAAACCAAGCAGTGCATATCACAGTCCCTACGTTTCCTAGGACGAAGATACATGAGCACGACAACTGATGACTTTCAGGCAAATACCCATTTTAACTACGATTGTTCGAGTAACCTACCCGACGTAGCTCCGGCATACACACCCACTGAGGCCGTAGACGGATCAGGGTCAAGTCACGATGACTTGGTAGGAACAACGTCGCACTCTGCGTTATTGTCGGAGGCTGGGAATTCAAGTATCATGTCCCAGCCTGTCGGTGTTGAGGATACCCCTTTGCCATTATCGGAACCCACATCAATGTTTGGCTCGTCAGAAAAGTCTTTGCCCGAAGAAAACTCCTCCGAGGCATGCTCTGTCATTGGAGAATTGTTCTACACCATTTCTTCCACGGAATTCCAACGTTATCAACGGCCAGATGAAGTGTAAGTCTCTGGCTCTGCAGTATTCAAATACAGACTATTTTTCCATCCAGAGAAGACAAGCACATCAACTACGACATCGCCAGATTGACAGTATCACTCTCTCGGTATGGCCAAAATTAAACCGTTTTTCGGGTGGGTAAACTTTAACTCTCTGTGGAAGCGAAACCCCTCAGCCATGGACTTCCTACATCCATCCTGAAGGGGCCCGTTATTTCCGCCGCAAACATGATGTATTTCACTGCCGCTTCTGCACAAATACTGATATACACTGATGCACAGCTGTTCACTATCTACACCGACGCGCATTTGTTTGATCCAAAAATATTACAAGCTGTGCAGAAATTTGTAGATCAAATTGACGAATACCTGACACGCCATGATACCACTGAAGTGTCCTTTGATGCAGAAACAGTGGACCTCATCTTGGATGTCACTCTTAGCAAGACGAAGAGCATGTTCTGTGGATATTATTTTGCCCACCACGCAAATCGAACAGTGTTCTGGTTGGACGATTTCAAATCTTCAGAGCGTCTTTGGCCAGGCATCGATGGAGTCTCTTCGCCGGATCATATTCGTCAGTATTGATATCCATATGGCCGTTCCCATTTCCTGAACTAATTTCTGGATACCGATAGTACATGAAATACAGTCACAATATTGGTACGCAGAACTCCAACGCCTGTGAATGTGATTGTTAGCGAAAATCTTCCGGCAGGCACCATTGCGCTCTCTTTCCGTCTCCTCGATGTTGTTGTAGTTAAGACTAAAGTACGTATAACTAAGTATCGTTTGCACGAATACTTGTAAGTAGTTAGTCTCAATAATGAGAAGGGTTCGTCTTTACCTCGAAAGGGAAAGTAGAAAGTTGTTATTGGCTGATTAACCTCGCGGGTTCAGCAAAGCTTAAGATCACTCAGAGGTTGTGATGCGTAAAGCAATAAGTTTGGGTAAAGTAGTCTTTTACATTGGCGAGGCAGTACTTAAATACTTAACTAGCTACTGCGGAGGATGCTTCCTTCATCTTCTAGTAAGTACGGTGCGACTTATGATGAGTCGCTTAACTGCGGATTAAGATAAAACTGAAATAGAACTGTTTGGCATATTATCGTAATCATCGTAAGAAGGGAAGGAAGTCATATATTCGAAAATAGAAATAGAACTTAGAACTTGAAGAGATAGACCGTAGGGAGAAGGAAGAGAATACTATAACAGATGTGCTTCCCAAGCGGTAATTGACGGACTCAGGGATATCATTCTCCATGCTATTGGTGGTGAGCTATAACTCGCTGCTGCTATATTCCCACTTTTCCTAAAAGATTAACAGATAGTATGTTGTCAGTGACATCCACCGTTCCCTATAGCAAAAAGGAGCTATGCGGAATGCTGCAACTTCTTCCTGCGAAGAGTCGAGAAACCAACGACAGTTCTGGACCCGGGGTTTCCCGAATTGCTTACCTCCTCATGGAAGACTTTGGTGCGCTCCTTCTACTTTGCTACACGCCACGGCACAGACTCGAACCCTCTCGTCAATTAGCCGAAGAGCGCTTCCTTCACTTTCACGGTGAACCTGCTGTACGTCTCGATCGTGGTACGTCCGTTTACGACAAGAACAAGGTTCATAGGCGCTCCGTACCATTTCACATACTTAACTGCCTACTGTTTTCTGCACCTTGTGCCTACCTTCGCAAGATCGAATCCATGCTGTCGGATGGGCTGCTCAGCCACGTGGCATGGAGAGAATTTGTCGATACACTTTGCAAAGATTGGTTGCATCTGACTCTATATGTAAGCGTTCCGAACCCAATATCAAAGCCGATAAAGACTGATTTTCACACCAGTCTACAATGCTCATCAACGTAGATGTCGCGATTTTATCCATCCAATCGGTCGATAGTCGTCCGTCTAGTTCGCCTCTCAAGATTGTTACATACCTATCAGTCCTTTCATCCCTGGGAAGCATATTCTTTGCTCTGTTACTTCTACGCCGTAACATCACAAAGTCTAACATCTCGATTGATAAGGCCGTACGTTTATGCCTAAGTGAAACATTATTTCTTTCCTGATGACATTTGAACAGGTAGAGATTATGTGCTCGTATAAAGGTTCTTCTCCCAGATATGAAGACATTGCAATCATATTTGGTCTTCCATACACTCTGCTCATGTGGGGGTGGGTGCTTTCTTTTGAATCAAATCGACATTTTGATCGCCTTCCTGACTGGGTTTAGGATCATCTTCTTCGTCGCTGCATTTATGATCCTGTCTTTATCGAACAGTGCACCAGTGACTGTTGTGCTATCTAGTATGGCATGGATTACTTTAGGCTGCTTGATCATTTTCTACGGATGGGTATCTTATCGGAGGCAATGGCTGCTGTCGATTCGAGAGGTCTTGCACAGCTTAAGAATGTACAGGGGACTTGTCAAGTGATTAATCTGCATGCATGTAAACAATACTTATAATGATTCACGTCATCGACAATGAGTCAGGCTTAGAACAACGGTGCCATCTAGCTGTGAATACCCCGCACTGGAAACACCGAATTGAACTGCCATCTCCTCTGATGCTGGAGAAAAGGAATGAAAGAAGCCTTACCTCACTGGTGAATGATGGATGATGATCATTTCTTGCTGGAGAATGGATGACTTCGAGCAGGTCTTTTCATCCTGGAATCATGTCAACAACGCGCCCAGTTCTTCAGAGCTTATTTATTGTGGGGCACGCACTTATTCCTCTAGTCGGATGTGGTGTAATGGCTGTGGTATGACAGGCCCAGTAGGGGTTCGACTCGCCTAGTTGACATCAAAGAAGTCTTGATAGGCTCTCCATTTTTTTATTCCATTCACATTTTGGACTAGCTTCGCGGAAGCATTCAGCGCAGTTGATGGGGAAACCCAGATTCGAGTCGACTCGCTAGTAACATTGATTTCCGTTCGAACTGTGCCCGTCCAAACTCGTTCTTCCAGGACTCGGCTCGACGCAATGTCGTTTACTATTTTGTGCGATGGGCCACGATTTAACCAACAGCCGTCGGATAAGGTTCCAGAAGTCACTCCCACAAAAAAAAAACAGTGTAAGTGAGTTTTCTGAACTCGCCACCTCGGATATGTTTGGCGTGATTACTCGCGGTACTGACCTGAGAGGAGGAGATGAAACTACGAATGTCTAACTCCCAGGACCATATCAATGGAAGTATTACACTATAGCTGAAAGGCTTGGACGCTACAACCTTCTCCTCTCGCCTCGAGTTGATACACAGATGAGTATGACATAGAGCGGCTATCCTAAAAAAAACGAAAGGCAAAACCCTAATAAGAAAAGTACGTCGCGCGGTCCGTCAACCTTACCATTCCTTAGGCACAATCCTTATGCAGATTTCTGGCCCGAGGTACTCTCCATCGACTAACCCCAGCTTCTCTCGTTCGCACATGAATGACACAATCGCAATGTCCGGATGCCTAGTCACTTCGGACAACACCATCTTCTCCAGGCCAGCCATGTTAATAGAGCTCCCTGCTTCATCGAGGCCTTCCAGAATCAATTTACGTAGAGCGGGGAAATCGAAAGTCTGGAAGATTTGGCAGGCTTCTTGAGCATGCATGTAGATAACGTTGAGATCCTCGATGCGCGGAAGCATTAAGTGTTTCATCAGTGAACGGTTCCTAGCCCACTCCACTTCCGAAACAATAACCCCACTTCAGAGTGAGAATCTCTAGGGTATCCTTGCTATTACTTAGGATACCATGTAATCCTTGCATCAACAGACGGTTCTCCAAAGAGTACTCCGGAAAAACCAATTTTCGCAGATTCGATGTTGAGAAGTGAGACCAAGAAACAGGAATGCCGCTGATGGTGACATCTATCAACGTAGGGTACCAAAGGGTACCGGAACGTTTCGGCTCTTGAATCGGGACTGATTCTGAGTCCGAGTCAAGCGCGCGTATTCAAGTACAGAGACGGCTTTGACGGGGTGTTCTTCATCGTACTCGTTCTCGTATACCAAATCTCTCCCAGACTTGGAGATAAGAAGCCATTTCTGCAATCGGGGCACCTGTATGAACGCCAAGCTTCTACAGAGACAGGTTATTTCTCACCAGCTATGTGCTTCGGCATCGAATGTCCGAATCCGATAAGTGTCTTCGGCGAGGAGGGAGGAAAGTACGGTGAAATGATCGTCCGTGAAGCTGGCTGATCTTTCCGAATATAGGAGAATTGAAAAATCGATATCTCCGTCTGCGGAGCGCTCGAGAGGATGAAGGCTTCTCCTGGGAAGATTGCACCAGAGTCGCTTGGGCCGTCGAAGGACAGTGAAGGTCCCTCCTTCTGTGGGGTGATGGCAAGGGAGGTCCAAAGGTATGTGTAGTTGATGGCTAGGAGACGCCAGTAATGGCAGACCGCTGCGACGAGGAATGGGAAGTAGGTACCACCAATATCGAGGACAACTGGTCAGTGATGATATATACGATAGTCCAAGCAAGAGCTCTAGATTGTATTTTACAGAGAATAACGCCGGCCATTTTACATTCTACGCGATTATCATAACCCGAAGGGTGTCGAGTCGGGGACGATAGACTTGGGCGCTAGGATGTAGTATGCATCGGCAAGAGCCGGCAGCGTCGCGGAACTGCCATTTCTGATCGGGCTACGTCATCATTTCGTCCCGCATTCTCTTCCAACGTGTAGTACGGATACCATCCCTTTCTGTGATCCAACCACCCGGCGACCGTAACAAGGACTCTCGACGTGTGGAAATATCTGGTACGCCTTTGTGGTCGAGCCAGAGGACGAATGAGGAAACAGGTGCAATGGATTATAGGGTATGTTTTGTGCATGGGACTTGCTACCCGGCAACTACTGGGGATGCCGTCCCTCGATATGCTAATGATGGAGTAAGAGAACATAGGGCGGAGGAGAGGTCACTGTCCCGACGACCAAAGAGATCGGGAAGTGTTTTGGCGGTACCATCCAGTGACGGGTGTGTGCAGTGGTCCTTTGTGCGGTGTGCGTTTCATGGTCTTGTTTCCTCGTTCAAGTCCTAGATACACCGTGTGCGACATGGTGCATTATCCTACGCACACGTGCATATACTTGATCAGTACAGTGTCTGATGCGTGCAATGATTGAGGACATACCAGAGGTGCATGTCATCGTCATTCCCGTACGTAACTATGCCCGTTGAACTAAACCACGGCTAATACTGTTGATAGCATAATCATTATGACCAGTACACGTCGTCTCTCCTCAGCCCCACACGCTGCTGACCTTTTTTAGCCTAGACAACTGCACCGTATCCACGCTCTTCAAACACGCACATACGCTCGACTGGTGGGGCGCCCAACGCGTCGAGATACCCGCCACGTCCTTCAAGCTGACGTGTACTCCCGCTCAGCACTGGTCGAGCATGGCCGTTGAGGGCAAGGGAAAGAAGGTGTACTTCGCTAAACGATGGAGGAGGTTACTGAGCCGCCGAAGAGGCTGGCGGAAGAGTGCAAGAAGACTGGTATAGACGATGGCGACTTTCATTGTTAGCGCTATCGGCGAGACGAATGCTTTCAATACTCCATATAATATTAGACTATTGATGGCATATTGTAGTAGAAATGAAATCAGTGGACCGAAATCGAAGTGATTGGCCGAGATTCCATGTTCGCGGTATTGCATGATTAGGCATTGATGTGTTCCTTCAACCTTTATAGCTGCCATCGTCAGACGTTCGATCTCTTTAGCGCTCTGCTTCTTACATTCATCACTGCTTCGTTGGCATCGTTTTAGCTCTGATCGAGGCGTTTTCATTGTCTCAGATTTTCAAATTGATCGATGTGAATAGTGCTCCTTCACCCTGCGTTTACCTCCAAGACCTTAGTCTCCCTCCTCGTGTCCATCGATTATCATTCGTCAATTTTTGTCTGCTCCATACCGACTGAGATGCTGGTTCGCGGTATATCATTCTTCGAGACTTGCTCATCACCTAGGCAGTGCTTTCCTGCGGGAGCAAATAAGTCGAGGGGATAAAGAGACGGGGAGGACGAGGCGAAGTGATCGACGTGTCCTGTGTTCAAGGCGATTGAGGAGGGTTTGATTTGGAGATGTTTCTTATTGAGTGCGTGCAGATCTTAGCGGTGTTTCGTGATGTTGGGGATTGGCCAGGTCGAAATCTTGTCGTAATTCTGAATCTCGATTCTCCCTCGGGACCTCGATCTCATCAGCAAAAGGGCTGGATTGGTAACAGCGACAGGTGACTGTTCTTACTAGCCGTATCCACGAGACGAAGTATCTATGGCACTGTATTCACTATCAGATGGCCGGTGTACATTCCGGTCAAACCGAAACAGTTGAACAGCTCACCTCGCAGATACTGATCTCAGCGTGAGTTACACATACATGAGACGAAAGTTGATAACTCCCCCCCCCAAAAAAAAAAAAAACAAAAACAAATGACTCAAGAAAGGGAGATGGAAATAAAAGAGTGCATGCGGAGCCCTAGTTGAATCTGGGAAATGGAACTCCAAGGACCTTTGATGATGCACTAGTGATGGCACCATATCGGGATAAGTCCGTGGTCCGGGGGGTGAATTTCATCGTCCGATCATTCGGGTTCAATTTAACGCTTGGCCAACGCTTGGCACGATGAGTATAAATAGCGGCGCGTTCTTCGGAGGAAGTTAGTGACTAGGATCTCAAACTTCGGTGCAGGCAGCGTGAACGTGGACACAAAGGAGAGCGCATTAAAAGAGGAAATGTTCCCAGCCGAGAAGATGGAGTAGCCTTGATGAAAGGACTCATCTTATTTTCCCCGTGAATGGCGGGTGGTACAGGATACACAGTATCACAGTTCAGACAGGCGCTTTTCTTCAGTGGCCATACTGATGTTGACACGTCTCTGAATGTGTACCTGTGTGAACGAGTGGAATCTCTCGTTCGTCTCTGAAATTTAGACCAGTGCAGCATGTGAATTACTCACCCGGGACCCCGATTGTATGCCATAAGATTTCCAGCACAGATATCCATTGACTCCACTGAGTACTGAGCTCCACTTATATTTCTATACAGCACCGTGCTGTACTCCCGCTCATGCTATCCCTCTCTCGTACTCCCGGAAACACAATGCGCTCCACATTATTAGCGCCCGCTCCATTCAGTACACTAGTCTAACATAAAATGACTCCAGCTCCACAGTATACTGTTGATATTGGAATAATTAGCATCATGACTTAAGCTATAAAGCCCTGGTCTCGCTCACAGATCTTTATAGTTTATGTCCCGCTATCAAAAACCATCGAGAGTCTTCTGCTGCTTCATTACGGCGCTCTTATTCACCATCGTTGTTCCGACGGTGTGGATTACTTCCGCGCTGTGGATAGGCAGCACCGGAGTCCTGGATAATTTCCACGAGACTGAAAGCCGAAATAGATCTGTACGAATCCTTGTCTATTTGCGAATATTGACGTTTAATATTTCTCCAAGCTTGTACTCTTTGTTAAACCGCTAACAGCCAATATCGCCTCTTTTACTGCGGTCGCAGGGTGGTCCGTAGAGAGTGATACATGCCGTTCAGACTGCACAGAAGTCGAAATTTTCTTTGACATTGAGTGAGCTATTCATACCTGCCTCTGAAATGACTATCACGACTTATTTGAAACTTTGATGGAAAGTCCCCCCCCGTTGAATGAGTCAGATCCCGGATATCGTTCCTACCATGACAAGGCACGGACAACTCCTATCTTCACATGGAATGCCACTGGGACAGGAAATACTCGAAATTTCCGCAGCAAGCTAAACCTGTTGCACTCTGATGATGTCCAGGATTATAAGTCTGGACATTTCGATAAGCACAGTCCTGCCTATTATCCATTCGACCGGTACGATCTTCAAGTTATGAGCATTGTATTGATCTGATGTACTGATCTACAATGGCCGTCGGTGCATATCAGCTACGAAACAAGTATCTCCGCATTTGCTAGAGATGCATCAACAAATGAATCAATTCAACTGGAATTTCATCCAGGCTCTGGATTCGTCGTGTATGCTTCTGACCCTTCACATCTGATTTAAATGCCTGATGAAATCTTCTAAGCGGCCTCCAATTTGCAATTGTGGGAGGTCCTTCGGAGGACGCAAACCAGATCTCGCATATTGGCTTGTCCCTCAAACGTAACACTCTGATTATTGTATATTGTCTGGTCATCACTATCGCATTTTGTCCGTCTTCTTTCCCCACACTTCTATGGACGATGTCATTGACAAGTTCTTTGATATTGATAGGGCTGATTACCCTCATGATCTGCCTCATTATGATCGCAACTGTGGTCTTTGGCTTCCGACAACGGAACGAGATCGTTGTTGTCCCCATCGGGACCGTGTTTACCTTTACCCAACTGCGAGAGTCTATGCCTGGAGCTCCAAAAACTTTTGGTACGTTATTTCTCTTCTTTAACGTGAACTCCGCTCAAATTGTACCACCCCAAGGCGATATTATTGGTATATCCTCTTCATATTATATGCATCGGCTAACTTAACTACGTTTGGGACAGATTTAGTTGGGCTACTACCTTGTCTTATCCTTCTTTCGATTTCAGTAGGTGCACCGTGCCACTCTTCTATGAATACTTACCGTTCATGTCCCAGGCTGTAGCCATGGTTGGCATTTACCTATTTGCCGACCCAGATAATCCCTCTCGTAGGACCTTAAGTTGGGACGAATTAGGTAGGTTTGGGCTATGTTCTGACGAAACGAGACTCAATGAGCTCGTAGAGAACGACTTGCTTCATTATTCCAATCGTATCGCGACCACTTCCAAACAATACGTACGGCGTGCTCGGTTTCGAGTATTGAAGGCGACACGGAGGAGGGCGCCTTACAATGATGTTGAGATTCCCTTGGTGGATGATGCATCCGAGAATCCAGTCTGAGTAACGAGGCCCCGAGAGGTATAGCTGCAGTGCGGAAGAGCCATGCTTTAGAATGCTAGTAATGACTTATAGTTCGGAAGTACTTTACCAATATTTCGTCTCGTCGATACCATTTACAGAACTAAGTCATATCACTCCATCCTGCACGGTGGATTGGTGTACATTTCCGGGGCGAGAACCTGGTTGAATGCTGAGTGCGAACACGGGGTAAAAAGAAACCGCGCCTCCGGTAGGGAAGCTATGTATGGCAGTTCGACGAGGAAGGATGCGTGTTTGAATCATGCCGCTTTGATATTATCATTACCTCCTTCCGTGCTCTTCGGGAGCGTCTTTACTGGAATCCTGGGCAGCGCAGCGCCGTTACTGGTGAGATAGGTGCCTTATCTAACAATTAGCGACGAACGATGACGAGGGAAAAGACCTACCGCAATCCGATCATCGAGCCTCCCGTGCGCCCTCTATCCAACTCAGTCACAGATTCCCTAGCCATACTGGCTTGTCAGAAGTCCACTGCGATCTCTTTCTCTTTCTTGTCGTCCTCCTCATTCACGATACGAATGGCAGCGATGCAAAAATATCTAGGTGAAGCAGCGGCACCGGTAAGTTTTCAGGATGGTCTCAAAGAAAGGAGTAGCATACGTATCGATTCAAAACCCAGTTTCCGGCTTTGACATGGCTAGACTCAATGTCCAGCAATGATGACGTACACCTATCTCATGGCTGTCCCAAATGGGTCTGTAGAGATGCCGGCCCTTCCTGATGAGCTATTCTTCTCAACCCGGTAGGATCTCAGTCCATCAGCCTCGACGTTCCAGCTGTCAACGTCTCGCAATCTCTACGAATGAAACAACGTTCTCATCTGTTGCAGTAGCTGACCGCTTCCAACCTCTTTTCGTCTCATCCCAGCGGGATAACGCTCTAGCTCAAGGGACTCTTCATAATCTAAGACCTGCTGTCTATTGACAATATCTTATAGGATACTTTGTCAAAAGCAATTTTTGCGGATTCGACGCTGAGAATTGAGATCAAGAAACAGGAATGCCGCTGATGGCGACATCTGTTAAAGTAGGATACAGAAGGGTGCCGGAACGTTTCGGCTCTTGAATCGGGACTGGTTCTGAGTCCGAGCCGAGCGCATATTCCACTACGGAGACGGCTTCGACGGGGTGTCCTTCAGCGTACTCGTTCTCGTACACCAAATGTCTCCTAGCCTCGGAGATAAGAAGCCTTTCTGCCATCGGGGCATCTTTATGAATGCCAAGCTTCTATAAAGACAGATTATTTCTGACCGGGTATGTGCTTCGGCGGAGAACGACCGAATCCGATGAGCGCGTTGGGCAAGGGGGGGGGGGGGGGGTGACAAGAGCACCATGAAGTGTCCGTCCGTGAAGCTGTCCAATCTTTCCGAATATGGGAGGATTGAAAAATCGATATCTGTATTTGCGGAGGCCTCGAGGATCAAGGCCTCTCCTGGGAAGATTGCATGAGGGTTGCTTGGGCCGTCGGAGGACAGTGAAGGTACCTCCTTCTGTGGGAGGACAGTTAGAGAGGACCCAAGACGTGAGTCGTTGATGGCTAGGGAGCGCCAGTAATGGAAGACGGCTGCGACGAGGAATGAGAAGTAGTTACCGCCAGTATCGAGGGTGCCGAATGCGAAAATCTCTAACAGGAGCTCATCAGGTTGATAGCGGAGGGGGTCTGTATTTGGTGTGTACTACGCAACGCGCTAACAAGGACTTAGAGTGGAAGACATCCACGACGTACCTGGTCACAGCACTATTAGAAGACATAGTGTAAAGAAATCGGATCGATAACAATTGGGGGACCATAAAAGATCCTCTTGGTATAAATGTCCGACTATGGTTGGCAAGGGTCATTATTCAAGAAAATGACAGTAGCTAGTCAAAGTCCACGCAAAGACGATGCCACAAAGGAGAAGGGTCACCGTGACAGGTCGCCACCGTCGGCATCTAGGCAACCTCCGCCGTGCGGCGTTCTCGTCTCGTTCCGGTCAATTTCTTACGGTCGAGAAGAGGAGCGGGAATGTGAGTAGAGACGTACTCTACCAAGCATGGTTCATGATGATGGCGGCGAGGAAGATGCGACGGGCAGGTGCCTGATCAGGCCAAATAGGGACATCAACTCTTGGCCCGTGACGTCGAGTTCGAAAGCGCCTATGGCCACAATGCAAGGATCATTCCCCTTGCGGAAAGACAGAACTAACGCGTGTATCTGTCCTTGTCCAGAGCGTTGCCAGGGAGAAATCCTTTTGCGGAAATATTTTCAGCTCTACAAATCATTTCCTTCAGGCAGAAACTATTCGATGACAGGAGTGAGTGTGTACCAGTCGTCTAACGGCTATTCGGATGCCTGGGGTTCGATTCCCTGTGCCATTCTTGCTCCACCCAGGTCATGGATATTTTTCAGCCGATGCACGCTCTACATCCGTCGCCAAAAAAACCATAAGTAAAAGTTCAATTCTGGTAATGCACTGAAGGCGTTCGATGATAGCTTATAAATTTAGAACAACGAACGGGCATCGGTGAGAAATGGGGTCGAGCAGCCTGTCAGGTTTCAATTTCCTGCATCGCAGTATAACAGAGGATAGCTATCTTTTTCACAAGCCATCATTTTTACCGTTATAAGATTAAATAGAGCACACCAAGTCATAGATATTTCGAATAGCTGGCATTAGGAAACGAAAGTCCCTATTAGGTACAGAACTGGTCTTAGATTCTCCAGCGACTTTATAAACTTTTGTGTCATTCGCACTCTTGGATGAGAGTAAGTATGGGAACGAAAGGTGTAAAAAACTACTGACTAATGACATGTAGCACCCACGTCTCGGCTTGAGCTTCAGGATACGGGCACCCTCCCGATGCACACAATGTATAGCGGACTTGACCTACCTCGGATAATAGTCCCCGGAAGAAAATGGGACCATATACAATCAACACAGTCTTGTGATGTGATTGAAGTCTAAATTTGTATATTCTTCGCGCACGGCCTCCTGTCTCCGTCACCATCTATTTCTGGAGGGTCATAGGCGTACGTTGTACCAAAAATACATCCGAGATCAAGTGCCGATCATTGATCTGCTTGCAGCTCATCATTCTCGCCCCAAGACCATTACAAGGGCAATCAATTTGAAGCAGGAGGAATACTGGAGTGCATGCAGATGCTTCCCCCAACGCGATATGGGAATATGATCCGTGTTTCTCTAATTAAAGTCTGTGAGCATTCTTTCTGGTTACAGCACTGAAGTGGCTGGGTCAGAAATGGATGACCTACACATGTCGAAAGCTCGCGAGTATCTTCGGAGTCCTCTTTCCGTCAATTAAGGTACATCTTCGCTGATGTAAAGTTCCTGAGAATAACTTCTATTCTTGTTCACAGAAGCCGACTTGCAGTAGACGCTGAGAATTGATATCTCTTCATTCGCTGCTAACACAATACTCTGCCTCCTGCGCATCAGAATCAAAGGTATTGATATCTGACAGATATCAGTGGCGATGCAAATGACTCATGTCGACAAAGGTTTCAGGAACTGCGTTATCTTGGATATCATATAGGTCAATCGTTGTGATGTCTGTAATGATTTCCATTCATGGCAATGAGCTCAAGCAAGTGTAATTCAGGGATACGAAGGCCACTTTTTCCGCCGTAGTGAACAGAAGTAAATCAATACATCCTTTCGAGATGTATGAATCGCCTTCCCTACGAACACATGGCAGAGATAAACCATAGTTATGCATTTAGTCGCTGACTTGTATTCGGAATACAACACGCAGTTACTAGGTGTTTTTGCATGGTACCTAACCATGGTTAAGACGTATATATCCCGTCCTCAACACCGATCTTATCAGGACACGCATATCAGAATCGTAGTGTAGCTTTGGAATGTATCGCCCATTTCCATAGCGAACTGCGAATATTGTTACACCGTATGCAGTTACTTCTATGCGACTTACCAAAACGGCGATCACAAAAGTTAATTACTCTTCGAGCCTATATATGTGGCTGTAGCCTCTCATCGACAATGGGATTTCGTAGGATTTCCTGGCACAGAAAACGTCAGAAATTCGTCACAGAGACACATTTCTTAGAATCGAACACCAACTAAGAGTGTGAGTAGGCTAAGACAATTCAGTAGAAATAACCTCGTATAATGTATTTAGTGTCCCACTGCCGCTTCATAAATACCGTAATATCATTGTGTCAATAGTTTAGAAAGCGCCAGGTATACCAAAAGGATGGATCCAGGGATTTTCATCTGTTTCTACTGCTGCAGTTGCTGTGCTCACAGCTTTGTACTGATTGCTCATGGGAAACGTGAGACGCTTTCTTGAATGTTAGCGCTGAATACTTGCTGCGAAAAATAGCATCGCGGATCAAGGTAATATAGACTGATGTAAAGTACGTCCGGTGCCAAACAGGCACCCAACAGACCTAGCATGCTTCTACAGCTCATTTCAGAACCTACATATCATCATCGTGAGTAGCGCCTTGTGATCCCAGTTTCAGGGATTCGAATCGATCGCACTTGTTGCTTTTAGTTCATATATAAGTCTTAGAAGCTTCCATTAACCTAAGACTCCAAAACTTCAATCATTTCACAAGCATTCAAACATCCGACTTTATCTTACTTCAACATGGTTGCAGTCTACCTTCCCACCGCGAAGAGAATTCGGCTCTGTTTCTTCTTTTCTCTTGTTTTTGCTCTCTTGATTCCTGTCATCTTCGTTGTCTTGGGAGTAGAACTCCATCCGGGAGAGTTTGAATACAACACTGATCCCAACGGCGACTTCGAAAATCGGACTGTGAGCATTTCCATCATCCTGGCTCGTTGTTGAGCTCATAACGGCAGAAGATTTCCCTTCATGTTGATTTAATATCAGCAGATGTGAAGAAAGGGTCGATGGTCCTCCAATGGACTATTACGGGCGATACTTGTTTTCTATGCTTCGATGACGATGGCGATGACGATGACGAAGCCGATGGCGATGTTGATGACAATGACGGCTGTTCTGTGAACGGATGCCCAAATGTCAATATTTATTTTGACTCGTAAGTACTATCCTTCAACGTGGATTCGCAACCAGATATACTGATTCTCGCTTGAAGAAATCTCCTTCACTCTGAGTCAGGAAACGCGGAGCGCAAAGACAACAACAAACCCGCGGATCCCACATTCGTCTGGAATGTCACGGCGGACTCTGAGGATAATGGATCAAAGATCCCTTCATTTCAGATTGAGCTTGGCGTACTTCCACCACTGTATAGCAACTATTCTCAGCGACACTTGATCAGATCTACACGTTCGAGTGAGGTGTATTATCCCTTCGACCGGTAATGTCCTTCTGCTCGTAGAATGAGTGTGGCTGACATTATGAAATAGCTATGAAGCTGTTACAGCTGGCTTTGCCGAAGATACAAGCAATACTACAGTGTCAGTTAATGTTAAATCTGCTTCAGGACTCGTCGTGTAAGCGTTTCCGTCCGCACGGTTGATGGTTCGTTGTTTTTGAGTTATATCAAAGAGGTCTCAAAATATCGGCCGATCCCGATTACAATGATCCAGACTCAATTTTGCTCATGATCACTTTGCAAAGAGGGACATTGGTGATCTGGTATTGTCTTGTCATCACCATCACATTCTGTCAGTGCGGTCTCTTTGCATCTCCAAAACATACCTCATGATGTCTCCTCCTAACCAGGGATCGTCACCCTCACGATATGTCTCCTTATGATCATGACTGTAGGGTTCGGATTCCAACAGAGAAACGAGATCGTCGTTGTTCCTGTTTCGACCGTATTCGCCTTTACTCAGCTACGTTCAACTATGCCCGGAGCACCAGATGGATTCGGTATGCTGTTTCCTATTAACGCTGTTCCGATCACTAACACAAGTGATTTAGGTGACATTTTAGGTACGACAAGTGCAATTCATCGTCAGATCCTAAAATAACTCCATTTGATGTTAGATTTTGTGGGAGTACTGCCATGCCTAGTCCTTCTGTCCATTTGTGTAAGGGGTATTTGTCTTGAAATACTCGTATCGAAAGCTCACAGCCTTTTAGGCAGTCACAATGGTCGGGATCTATCTTTTCACAGATCCTGCGACGAATTCTCGTGAAAAGTTAACTTGGTCTGGCTTAGGTGAGCTGGTTCTCAAAGATTCTCTAGTAGCGCTGTGCAAGCAAGTTCTCTCACAGTGGAAGCTCTCCGTCGTGGTAGGAAGGCCAACTCAAAAAGGCATTACCGCAAGGATTCAACATTGGAGTTCTACGACATGCCACCCTTGTCAAGGTCTGAAATGGAGCATCCGTGGATTTGGGATTTTCACCTTAGCACTGCATGATAGCTTCGATATTTAAGATTAAAATACTGAAATTGAAAGATATTTATTTTTAGCACAGTTTCAAATCAAAATATTGATGTAATAGTTGAAATATCTTTTCAGTATTGCTGCTTTTCTTAGGTTTTGAGGCAATTTTCCAAATATCAAAAATATAGTCAAAGTTTCTTCACTGTATTTTTGACTAAAACATGATTAAAATAAATATCTTTCAAATTCAATATTTGAAGTTCAAATATCAAGACCACCACGCAGTGTAGAGCTAGAATACAGAACCCGATGTAAATCAGGCGGGATACTGATGTATCAATTCTGTGTTTTGTATATAGCATTGAGAGAATAGAGCTGACGGAGCTCCCGGCGAGCCAACTAGTGTCATATCTTCATTGACTGGTGCAATGTACTCCCTGTCGACTGTCCACATCTCCACTCGTTCCACCAAGAATCACAAAATCCCAATGCATGGATTGCGAGTATGTTCATTCAGTCTTAGAAGAAGGAGTATGGACTTCTGTAGTTGATTGGGAATCAATGTCAGTAGAAAGTCAACTTCAACCTGGGTTTTTGCCTCAACCAGGTTGAATGCATGTGCAAATCTAAACAAATGTGTCAAAGGAAGAAAAGAATAAAAAACCTGGAAAGATCTACTTGATGTCAAATAGGGGAGTAGAACCTCTACTGGGTCTGTCATGACAACAGCCATTACATCACATCCAACCATGGAAGACATAAGCGCCCCCAAAGAAAATAAGCACAGAAGAATTGGGCACATTTAACTTGATGGAGGTGTACACATATGCTTTTTGGGAGGGCTTGCACAGTATCCTAGGGGATCAAACATTCTATGGAAGACTCACCACTATACTAAATATGTGTAATAGCAAGTAGGCAAGGGTACCTAACATATTGATATATCAAAGACTGTACATTACACATAATGATGATATATTAATGCCCTGTTCCTGCAGGTGATGGTCTGATATATCAATGGCAGTCAAGCATCATGTGACTACACCTGCCATTCTCAGTCCCTTGCTCATGAACATCGGGTGCTCTGCCAGCAGTCACCAACAAGCGCTTCGAGTGCTCCTGTTGGTGTGCGCCCTAGGCTAAAAATAATGCAATAGCAATTGCGCGCTCTGAGCTATTAATACTACACAACCCCTGACATCAAAAGCGATCACTTTTAGTTCTTTACTGTTCCTAGATCCCCATTAATCTGTCATACCCTCAAAAATGAGGTAATCATTTTTGCACGGAAATCATATATTTGTTATGAAATACATTTCTTATGTATGTCAACATAAATGCAGATGGCGCAATGCTGTATCACATAAAAAGAAAAATGCCATGAAATCATGAGTTACGAAAGTATCTAGAAGCTTGAAATATAAAATAAAAACAAATGAAATAAATTTTTAAAAAACCAATTACTATGAAACATGCACAAACCATGACAGTATCAGATAGGACCATGTGCATGCTAGGCAAATACCATTTAGGTTAGATCACATTCGAATCCATCATGTAAGCATTTCCACATCTTGTGCATGCCCTGCACTGTATCACCTGGTGAAAGCATAATTATGAATACTTGCAATGTGAAAAGAATATTTTGGCACTTACTTCAAGGCTTGAAAGCATCCATAAGAGCATAGCTACTTGATTTTTGAAGGTAACTAGATATTTTGGGGGGCAGTCCACATATAAAGGTGTTGGCAAAGTCAGTGTGCATTACAGTAATTGATTGAATCCTTGCCTTTATGGTGTCTTCATCTGATGAAAATTCTGGAGGTGGTTCTGGATGGAACAAACTAGTTAGACTGAAATATACAGTCTTATAGAGTTGACTAATATAAAAATTGAGGTAAAGTACTGGAAAATGGCTCTCTCATAGAGCATTACTTTTGTGCTTGGTGGGTGGTGATGTCATTATTGCAATACCAGCAAATGTGTCACGCTTACCTCAGAGTCTGTCACAGCCAGGTTCGGTCCAACTCATGGAAGACAGACACGTAAGTGGCTATACAGTAGTGATGAAGAGAAGTACACAAAAGATGACATGCATACTGACAGCTGAGTGAAGCCAAGAGAGAGCAACAACAAGTCTCTAGAGTACTAGTCTACTTATACATTCCTACCTTCTTCCATTTGTATATTTTAATGATATCGGGCCTCTATTCTATTTTATAAAATACAAGTCCTAGCACTATCAATGGAAAAACAAAAACACCAGGTTATTGTACAGGGCCATATTTGTCAGTATTTTGAGCAGAAAGTGTACATGAAGCGATTAGCTACCAAGTGACTTAGATGATGCCTGATGTCAATGATCCTTTTGCAGCCAATTGATTCTGTCATTCTTTATGTTTTAGAAAAATGTCATTGTTATGCATAATCGAGACATGGATCAGTGACATAGCAAGCTTAATCGAGACCCAGAGCACTGGAGAGTAACCAAATATTGCTGACACATGCACCTGCTGTACTAATCCGAGTGATTGTTGTGCCTGGCGAGATCCCAGTGCAATCCAGGCACAATTCGTCTGCTGTTTTGGGACGAGTCGGCATGGGAGGGCACAGACAATGAGTAGGCATTGTTGCTAACGATGAGCGCAGCAAAATTGATTTGCGAGGGGAAGAAGGGATTGATATATCAGTCTGCTAGGGACAGGTGAAGTAGGTTTGCTACTGAAGTATAGAGATGGTTTGCAGTGAACATAATTTAAGAGGTCATATTTCATCTCTACCAGTCGCATACTTGAAAACATGGAACAGTCATGCCTTGCAAAAATCAATGCTTGCCTATCAATGTCTCTCAAGACTCCTTTTCTGTGTCACATAATAATTATATCCTTGTGATCCTACTATACTACATAATCTGGTGAAACACCACAAAGGTACTCTAACCCACGATATACACTCACCAGCGTGATTGAGACGGCATGAGCCTTTCTGGCCACTGCACATGGTATGCCATAGCAGGGCTGCAGACCCAGCCATTCCTCATCAGGACCTGGTGCCGGTAACACCACCACCACCTTTGATGATTTGTGTCAGATGTGAAATACTGCCTTTCCATGTGTCAATGTTGAATATCATTGTAGAGGAGAACTGATGACCCACCCTGGGAGCTGTTCATGCCCTTCCGGACCTTCAATTTGCTCTGGATGGTGGTGCTGGTGTTGATGGTGCTACTACTACTACTACTGGTTGCTTTGTTGCACCTGAAAACAGATTGTTAAATTTATTTTTCAATTAAAGAATTAACCGAAATCCTCACGATCCCATGTTCTCAGTGTTGGTGCAGTCTTTGAGGCAGCAGGCTCTTTCTTTTAAATCCACTAACATTCTCATGCCCCCAAATTGGTCACAAGTGCCGATACAGCACCAGTACAACATCAATGCAGCATAGGTGCTGTGGACACAGCATTTACATCGAAGGATCAAAGTCCATAGCCCTGTTGATGCAGCAGGAATTGAATCCCAGGCAGGCAGAATGTTTGCAGCAAGAAAGCTTGGGAACAAAGACCTCCAATTTGGTGCATGAAAAACTATAAAGAGAGCCTAGGTGTCATACAAACTCGAGAAATTGGGTAAAGATACTATGAGTGAAGTCTTGACACATTAAGGACACGAGCAGTACCACAGATACTATAAATGTAACAGAGAAAGGGCCGAAGTCCGACTACTATCAAGGAATCTTGAATCATGAGAAGATACACCGAGTGGAGAACAAAGATATGTGGCTGGGAGTACGGCGCACTAGAGCAACTGAATTCACTGACTGTTAGGGATTACCGCACTATTGCACTACTTACTATATTTAGCTACACAAACCTGTACAAATTTGATAGAATCTTCTTACTCTGTCTTTCCTTTTCCTTATCCTCCAAGTAACTACTAGAACATTTCCTTACAAAGTATATAACTCAAACTCTAAGTAAAAGATACATTCATTCAATTCATCATATTTGACCCTCCACTTACTGTGTGAACAAACTAAGTGATCGTGATCGGTTATGCCAAGTGCTTGCTGATCTACTCACTTCTGATTATGCCAAGTGCTTGTCAGAACCAACTATGCCTAGCGCTTGTTGGCCCATTTAGGACGTTCTTATTGGTAACTCGAACTCAATTTACTCTCGCTCTCACATATGACTTACAAGTATATTAGTGAAGTCCTATTTGCTATACTACTTTATATTCTTGTATTCCTAACACTGGTGGACACATAAGTGGTTACCTAGTACAAGAACTTCCACATTTTGCCATTGAGGATCCATTCCAGCAATTTCTCTCCCGACTCCTGGCTCAGAACTCAGCAACTATGCCAGAGTCAAATTCACACCCACCTATGGATCCTGAAGTTTCCTCCCCACCAGTGCCATCACCACCGAACACCTCTCCATTCACATTTCCAGACCTGTTAGCCCCACTGGTGATGCCAGTTGAGCTCCATGAATTAGACGAAGAGGATGTCCAAGATGTAGACCGATTCTGGCCAACTTGCATTCCTCTAGTTTCTTTCGAGAGACATGCAAATTTACATGACTGGAAGGACCGTATCATTCAAATATTGAAGCTAGGAATGAAGATAGGTTATGGCCTACTTTCTGCACCACCTCTGAGACATAATCAGTACATGAAAACTTTCAGCAGGGAAACAGACATGCTGGATGATCTCCTGATTCGTGTCTTGGCTTGTGGAACAGTCACAAACAAAATGGCATACAAGCTATGAGATCAAGCCTACCAGGACCTACAGACCATTCTTCTCACAAGACATGAACAGGCCTTCGACTCTCTCAAGGAATTTGGCTACAATGACCTGGAAATTCCCACCAGGGGGTTACCATTAGCTAAAGGCCTGACCGTGAATGATTTCAAAATATATGCATTGCACTATCAGATCCGTGTTGAACACTTTTTGTTCATGTTAGATGCCATATTCAACTGGGATACTTTCAAGACACATTGCAACCTTGATGAAGGACTACTAGCTGCCCAACGTGACACACATAAAACCCATGTCAAAGCGGAAGATGGCACACATGCCCCACGACTTTCTCCTTCTGTTTCAAAAACTCACAAGTCAAAGACACCTTGATGAGATGATTCCGACTGTAGTCCTGGGGGGTACACTGTGCAGCTACTGGGGAAAGTCTGCATCATCCAGGTAACCGACATGCATCAGAATACTCAACTAGAGCTGCAGAAATCCTGGGTTATCTGTCACAGAGACCCAGTGTAAAGACAAACAAACCTCACAGTTTTAGCCCCCAAGGGCATAAGAGTCTTCACGCATCTTCATACCAGCCAGGATCCACCATGACTCCAGAGGAAGGAATTCCATCTGAGGAAGAAGGCAATCTCGAGCATGGCAAGGGTTCACCAAGCGACCCTGACTCAGAACCCAGTGATGAAGACAGGAACAGATGCTTGCCTTGTCGGCCTTCACATAGACCTCAGAGTACCAGTTGATTACATCCTGCTACGAATTCAAGTATTCATTTTGATAACAAGCTTAAAATGTCAGATGTACCCTCTTGGGATGGAAATCAGGACACTATAATGGCTTGGCTCTTGAAAATCAATGATCTTGCAACCATGAGTGATTCGGTGTTTAAGCATTTAGGGCACATCATTCCAAAATGCCTTACTGGTGAATCAGACAGATGGTATTATTCATTACCTCTTCCTTATCGTCTTGATCTCAAAAAGAACTGGGCAATGCTGATGAGCCTGGTGGCTCTGTGCACTCAGAATTCATGGGAAACATACAACAATTTTATTGACCTATTCATAGGTTGGCACCCTAGTCAGATAAGGTGTGCTGGTTTAATGCTGGTTAAACCATCCAAATCCGTAGGCAACACACAAAGTTCGCGAGCTATGATGCATAGGTCGGCCCCGACGCTAATCACTGGCATCAGTCTGATGTAATTAAACATACATGTCATATATGCCCAATGCGGCAAGATATGGTACCTAGCACATGACCAGACCCACATGGTCATAGGGTCTCCTGACACACACATAGTATGCAGCAAAAGGGACTTATAATAAAGAAAGCTCCAGGCATGCCAACATGTACACAACCTGACCAAACAAGTTCATGAACTTGTGGCAGTAGTGACTGCAGAACCACTAACGGTTAGTAAGGTGGTCCTACCGTTAGGCCTTGTTAGTCGGACAGACCAATATCCATACGGGCAAGCTATTATAAAGAAGATAGCACAGTAATAGTGTTACGAATAAGTTTGCTACACTCAATAAGCAAGTACTGCGGCTGACAACAGTAGATTATGCTGTAGTATAGAATAGTAGTATAAAAGTAACAAAGTATTCGAGCTAGAACAATAGAATACACTTGGGACTACTACTCCCCCACACAATTGACCCAACAAACTAAGGTCTTCATAGTCGAAGACACATATACACAACGACTCAGTTGATACACTAGTGTGTTGCAAGTCCATCGCGAACTTGATTACACTTGTGCACTGTACCGCTGTGCACCCGTTGCCTACTAGCTTAAGTCTATAACCAAGGAAGGGGAAACTCACCTTCATTGGTGCTCTCAGACTTCCACCCACTACTAGTTAACTTCAAGAGTAATCCGAGCTAGGATATTCACCCTTTAG
Source organism: Armillaria novae-zelandiae (assembly GCA_030435655.1). Taxonomy (NCBI): domain Eukaryota; kingdom Fungi; phylum Basidiomycota; class Agaricomycetes; order Agaricales; family Physalacriaceae; genus Armillaria; species Armillaria novae-zelandiae. Next base: position 335,572 of record JAUEPR010000015.1, on the reverse strand, counting down.
TTACTGACACCCACAGATACCGTTTGATTCACTAAGAACAACACCAAACCTACTAGCAAACTTCTTCCACTCACCTAGTCCTCCAGTACCGGCTTGTTACTGAAGTAACAACAGAACATTATAAGCTTAGGAAGGATAGTCATTGCACAGAGGTGCCCGACTAGACTCGCTAGAACCTGCCTTCAGATTCTGTAAAATGGATACCACTTGCCATTCAACAGTTTAGTTGTTTTCTGCATGCAGGAGTCACTAGGTTCATCAACACTCCATGAGGGCATCTCAGATTACTACCTAAATAGAAGGTGGTGGGAATGTCAGAAGGATCGGGGTCAACAAACCACTTACTGACAACCTGGACATAGTTGAGAAACACCCAGCAAATACTACATCCACAAGGCAGATCTTTTGAATACAGCATTTGAGCTCATGGACTCTGAGATGATTACCCAGGTAATGGATGGAGCACCATTAAATTGGAACACAGTGATACACCTGATATCAGGCTACCCATAGATTTTGCGAATTTCATACAAAATACTGCAAACTACTAGCTGTACTAAGGACTAGAGTGGAGACTTTGCACTGCTAAGTCAAGTCATCTAGATCAGTGTTGGAGCACCTAAAACCATAACAGAAGAGGAAGTAGAGAAGACATCTAGACGAGTCAACTCTACAAGCCTTTCGAGATTACTTGCTATTTTCTGTTAAAAACAGACTACACATAGTCACCACACAAACAGGACCTCACTGTATCTAGGCAAACCCAAAAACCTAGAAGTTAGAAAAACTGAACTAGATTTAACCTGTCAAACTCAACAAATCTGAAGCCCACCTGGAATATCTACTAAGTCATGATGGAACCAAATTCCTCCATGGACTTAGTCTAAAAAGAAATGAATGAGAAACCCTGAACCCTGAATAAAAGAATAGCCTAGTCAGGATCTGAGGTACCAGTCTAGATCGTGCAAGTGATCATGACCAAATACAATCTCAGTACCTTGATTGATCAATGATTGGTGGTTACATCCACTAAGATACTAAGCAATTAAACAAGTACTGAATGAATAGCCACACGGCACCATAGGAAAAATGGAGGCAGGAGTGCCTATGGACCAGTATGGCACTCCTAGGCAATAGGAAAACCTGTCACCTCCCTGTATAACTGAATGGATATCTCGGAATCATGCCATTCTTATAGAATAACTACTCATTGCTTGTATTACTACACATAATCACACTACTAGTAGTCTAGATAAGCGACTCCTATACCTAGACATAGAATACTATAAAATATCGTCGTCTAGACACACAACAGCAGGAAAGCATTCCCCCATGTTTGTGCTAGTCACCTATAGCTACCTAATCAAATAACGGATTTAAGTGCCTGTCCTTGACTGAGTAATTCATTGCTAAGTCACCCAAATAAGAAAGAACAAGTAGTTGAAGTGAAACAAGCCCTAGAACACTTTGAGTTCGAACGATTGAAATAGTCAGCATACTCTAGAGTCTGTGTACTTGATGTAGGATCTGTGTATCCTTTGTAGAAGTCAGTGTACTTCTTTGTCTCAAGTCTGCAAACTTGTGTTGAGAGTTAGTAAACTCTAGAGCCTGTGAGCTCTTTGTACAACCTGTGTGTTCTTTGATTGTTTGAGTTAAGGAGTAATCTAGATCAGCTATTGCTCACCTAGACGATGTTTGTTCCCTGAACTAGACCAGTTCCTACCTACCTATTAAACCCCACGCCATTATAACTTGTTATCTCAACTAGTGTATCTTGTGTAAACGTCTTCTAGATCAGAATCAGAAGTAGTTTTCAAACACCTTACATTGAATTATCAAAATCTAAGATCGTACATGGGTGCTTCTACTGTACCCAACCTTGAACTTACAAACATTGGTGATAGTGTGAAGTGTTTAGAGTGAGAGTTAGTCTCTAGATTTCTCATCCAGAGTTTAGTTTTCCTTTGAGCGCTGCCTGTTACCAAGCACATCAACGGTACTTACCACCCAGCTATACAAAATGGCAGTTGAGTTTCAAGCTAGCATCCATTTCCACGAAGATCAATTACTCTGTCTAGACCCTAGCTATCGTAACCGCTCCTTGAATATATATGAGATGCGTGCGAATCAAGAAAAACAGACTTTTCCTCACCAAAATTAACATGCACGAATGATAGGTGCTTCAAACCAGCCTACAAATCTGCCCTTTCCCAAGGATGACAGCAATAAGACTCGATGTCGTAAAGTGCCTAAAGACGTTGGAGCTAGGGACTGTCATCTCTGCGGCAGTGGAGAACACTGGGATTTGGAATGCAAATATCACGAGGAAGGGATGAGGACCGCTCGAACACGTTTAGTAGAAACAGATATTGCCAAGCTTCGTGCTCAAGATGAGTACGATGACTTGTTCTATGGACTTGAAGGTGAGGAGGATTTTGAACATACCCTTCAGACTACTGACCGTACATGCAGACTTGCTGTTCCAAGTGTAATCATGTCCACAGAAGAGTTGGCCCTGGAGGGTGCTTCAGAGAAGAGAGAAGGAATACCGATTGCTTCAAACGAAGTATCAGAAAGGAATGATACTGTAAACGCAACTCCGAATACATTGTGTCATAAGATATTATCTTCACCGGACTTTCAAGTTTTCAATTGCAAACAGCAACGTCAACTTGATAAATTGCAGCGTCAATTCAAGAGGGTTTTTCAGGTCAAAATTGACTCCCCTGAATCTATGGATCCTAAACCATTATTGGAGTTAAAAAGGTTTATGCAATGACCTTCTGGTTGCACATTCTTGGGGAGTAAGGCCACTACTGCTACAGCAGGAATAAACGGTGTCAAGAGAGACTCGCTCGCAGTCATCATGGATTCAGGGTCTGATATTACTCTCATTTCGCAAGAAGCGCTACAAGGATTATCTTCACGATGAAAAATCCGCTGAAGAGCTGTCTAAGTGCACAGAGCTAGAAATGCAACAGCGTCGAAGACACTGATCACACCCACACCCAACACTACACACACAAACACGCTCAAGTTCGTGGGGGGATTCTAATGTGATGAAAGTAGCGAACCAATACAATTCAATTCTCAATATCTCTAAGATACACATGCAGCAATAGCGCTTGTATAATATCTAGACTTCTCTAAGTCCAAAGGCTTTTCTCAAGAACAAGAGGGTGCGACTTCCATCACCGGGCCTCAAGGCAAGGGTGTATAACACAATACAACTTCGTCAAACGTCTCCACAACTTTCTAGCAGTCGCTCGGGACTCTAATAACCACTGCACACAATCAATAACACCCTAAACACCACTTAAACAACTGCGCTCGAAGCAGAAACCAATTCCTATTAAATTCAACACACTAATAAACCTTGCGCATCGCATGCTAAACCAAAACCTTCGCAAACACGTGGAAAAGTGTCTACACTGACACAAAACTCCGAACCTTCCACAAGAGCCACAGGGTTTGAACCTACACGCTCGAGCTTCCAACCGATCGTAGACTCACAGGATTCGAACCTATGCAATCCAGAGAAACCCCGTCCGACAAGCCAAAGGGTTTGAACCTTTGCCAACCTGCGGAAATAACACAGAAAAGCGAACACTAATCAAGCCAAAGGGTTTGAACCTCTGCACCTGTAATGCCTCGTGTCACACAAATGCCCTCAAGAACTCAAAAGGGTGACCTTCAAGACACCATACTCTTATTCTTTCACAGAGCGCAAGTCAAACCGAAACCAGACTCTCTGCATGGAGTGCCACACTATTTTCTTGTCTAAGCACGTGACTTACATCACACAATAGATATCTGATATGGGTTGTATTCTCTCTCGAAGTTACTAGCTACTCTAAGTGCTAGAGCGCGTGGCTGAAAAGCTTTGCACTGTTACACCGTGGGCTCGAAACTTCTACTCTACCTCTACACTACAGTATTTATACAATTCTACATCATACACGTCGATACAACTTAATACAGTACTGTTGGAACCTCGGAACATTATTCCTCGCAACGCGCACACGTTGTTATAGCATGCCCGGGGCTGGACACTTGGTTGGAGGCCTATCTCAAGACCAGATTCCATATCCTCATGGTTGATACTCCACTCGCACTGCATTCTATACGTTGGCATGTCACTCGTCATTTCTTCAGAGGATACTTGGAGTGGCAACCAATCCTATACACTGTATCTCATTCAAATGTTGAGTTTCTAGCTTTCTCTGGTTGGTGGGGGATACCCACGGTAAGCCTAGGCACTGCACTCTTTGGCCAAACTGGGTTCTCTCAGAGTTATCTATACTCAGGCATTATTTGGGACATGCGCGCGCGTGCCGCACAATCAGGGCCCTGTGCGTCATCAATCAATGTGTCACATAGTTCTCTTGGGATCAGGCATGTCTTTTATTACGTCTGCGGATCATGTATGCAATCTGTTGATAGTGCATTCAGTATCGAGTGCTGAGCTCTTGTACTTAGTGTGACCTCAATGAAGTATCATACTAAGTTAGAGCATGCACTCTACCAATAGTCACTTCAGACTTGTGCACGCATGCACGCGTTGTTATACCGCGTGCTATGTTGTTATCACTGCGCTCTATGGCTATTTTTATACATGCACGCAATGCGTGTGGCAGATCAATCCTTCTCATATCATGTCTGTCTCTCATCAATTCATTGGAGCGTGTATCTGATCTGCCTCTAGTGTATTCAATATCAAGTGCTGAGCTCTCATACTTAGTGTGACCTCAACCAGTATCATTCTAAGTTAGAGTATGCACTCTACTAATTGTCACTCGAGGTCATACTGCATGCGACTCGGTATCGTGCTCCATACATATATTACTGCACTCTGTGTGTTTGACACTGCGCTCTATGCATAGAGTATTGCGCTCTTTCTGTATTTTGTGTTACCTCAGTAACTAGCCCTTATACCATGTATGTATTCATACATATCGCAAAATTACATGGGTAGACACGTTGCGAGCGTGTCACCGCATGGGTCAGAAAATCAACCTTATTTAAGTAACAGGAAAATCTACCATTTCAGGATACGTCAATCTTGATCTTTTCTTCGAAACCATGGATGGACCTGTCAAAATGAATGTGGATGCATATATTGTGGATGGCATGACTACTCCATTCATTCTAAGCAACGATTTTGCTGATCAATATTCCGTATCTATTCTGAGAAGAGACGGAATCAGCTACCTTTCATTTGGGGATACTGGATGAGAACTGGAGGTTGAGAACTCCACTGTGCCTCCAACAACGGATTTTGAAGGACATGTCTTCAAAGTATGCATGTTACCTGAAGATGTTAGTCGCCTTACTAAGCACAGAACTCACTGATGGCTTCAAAAATCACATCAGTGACGAAATAAGAGATTGAATCAAGGAGATATCTGGGCTGCAAGTTGCATAATAATTTCTCTGGAATCAAGCTCAAAGATACCTATAGAAAGGGAATATCTTCCTAAATATAAGGATATCTTTGTCGAACGATACATTAGCCAGGATTCTAATCAATGACAATTCTTTGGCTCACCTGATTCCCTCATATCATCGGAAGAACCTTTCTTGCATATATCCAATTTTTCGGATTCTCCTGTGATAATTAGCAAAGGACAGATTATAGGGAGAGCACACAATGCAAAGAATTGGTTAGACAGATGAGAAAGTTCATTGGAGGCTACAACAAGACAATTATGAGCATCATTGATACATGAACTAGTCAAAACACAGCTTACAGGGTCTAACACCGCTGGAACATTAAGCCACTCGATCCGAAGTGAATTGAAATTTACTTCTAAGGCACAACATAATGCTTTTGAACCAGATGACCCATCTGCTTCTGAACCAATTGAGGGAGGACCCAAGACTGCCAATAGCCCTCCGGAATCTTTACCATCATCAGAGATCCTCACAGCACTAGATCTTTCTCCACAGCTCTCGGAAGAACAGACCTTGAAACTGCAAGAAGTCATAATGAAAAACCAATGAGCTTCCGGACTCGATGGCCATCTAGGGACTCATGATGCAAGAGTGGAAATTTATCTCAAACCTCACTCTCAACCCATTTCCTTACCACAGTTTCCCATCTTGCCAGCCAATAGAGACATTATGGACAAACAAGTCGATGCTTGGATCAAACTGGGAGTCATAGAACCATCAGAGAGTCCTTGGGCCACTCCCACATTCATTGTTTATCGTAACAGTAAACCTAGAATGGTCATTGATTATAGAAGACTGAATGCACTCGTAATCCCAGATGAATTTCCTCTGCCCAAGCAAGAAGACATAATGCAAGCTCTTAGTGGTTCGCAATGGCTGACTACCCTCGATGCTCTCTCAGGCTTTATGCAGCTCATCGTTCAAGAAGATTCACAAGAGAAACTAGCCTTTCGATGTCACCAAGGATTGTGGCAATTTACCAGGATGCCTTTTGGATATCGCAACAGACCAAGTGTATTTCAACAAGTCATGCAAAATGTTCTCGCTCCATTTTTATGGATTTTCGCTTTGGTTTATATAGACAACATCGTTATATTCTCACTAACCTTTGACGATCACTTGACACATATTGATAAAGTCCTACAAGCTATCTCGGCTGCTGGTATTACTCTTTCACTACCCAAATGCCATTTTGCATACCAATTACTCTTGTTACTTGGACAGAAGGTTTCTCAACTAGGAATGTCGACTCATAAGGAAAAAGTAGAAGCAATTCTCATGCTGGAAACTCCTCATAACACCAGTGAACTACAAACCTTTTTAGGGATGATGGTCGTGGAACACGTTGTGTGTTACTGGTCTCGCATACTGAAATCAGCTGAGCAAAACTACTCCCCCACTGAACAAGAAGCATTAGCTCTCAAGGAAGCCCTAATCAAGTTTCAACCCTACATAGAAGGAGAACAAATTCTGGCTATAACTGACCATGCTGTGCTTACTTGGGGTAAAACTTTTCAAAACATGAATTGACGACTTCTCACTTGGGGAACCGTATTCTCTGCTTACCCCAACTTGCATATAGTACACAGGGCAGGTCGAGTACACTCGAATGTCAACCCTATTTCTCACCTTAGGTGATGCCTACCCCTGCAAGACGGACCTCTTTCAGACATTACCATACCAGTTGACCTTACGAAGCCTGGATGGAATGAGGACCCCATGCGGAATATGTTCAAGGAACTTGGAGATCACTTTGAAGAGAAGCTTCTTACAGTAGGATCAAGATTCATTGCCTCAGAAACTATAACTGATGAAGATCTATCTATAGATCTAGGGCACATTCCAATAGCGTGCGGTGATGAAATTCTAGCCTCTACTCACTTACGAAGTGCAAGAAACTACTCTCTACTGGTGGGCCTGGACTCAAAGGAGATCGAAGAACGGAGAAAGTCTTACGAAGACGATACCCATTTTCTGAGGTTATAGCATCTCTACAAGATACATAAGCTCATGTTACACTGCGCTTTCCCCAATATCTATACTTGGATGAGGGCTTGCTTTATTTCGAGGATCACAATGGTAATAATCGGTTATGTGTTCCATGGGCATTGCAATTATGAATTATGGATCAAATACATAATTCGCTTATGGAGTCTGCGCATGGTGGGTATCATAAATGCTATAATCGTCTAGCAACCACTCATTATTGGCCTGGAATGTCAAGAGACCTGATGAAGTATGTAACCTCATGTGATATATGTCAAAAATTGAAACCTCACCATCACAGTCCTATAGGGTTACTCCAACCAATTCCTATTCCGATGCATCCTTTTGAAGTCGTATCCATGGATTTCATCCTGGAACTACTGAATTCATCAGGATACGACAATATATTGGTAATCGTCGATAAGCTTACAAAGTTCACTACTTTGGTTCCCTGTAGCACTGGTATCATGGACAATGCCACTGCTTGATTATTCTTTCAAAGCATTATCTCTAAATTTGGAATTCCCTCACAAGTCATTACTGACTGGGATTCGCGATGGAGGCATAGTTTTTGGAAGGAGGTCTGCAAATTCATGGGAATGAAGAGAGCAGTAACTACAGCTCATCACCCACAAGCAGACAGGCAAACTGAGGTGCTAAATCAAACGATTAGAAATCACCTTGTGGGCTTACATCGGACCGGACAGAGATGATTGGGTTAAATATCTTGATGGCCTCGCAATGTCCTACAATACAACACCACATTCAAGCACAGGTTATGTGCCGGCCTACCTACTCTATGGATACACCCCAACAACTGAATCCTCATTGTTAACTATCCCTGAATTTATCCCATGGCCTCTGGGAGATTCCGTGACCGAAGGAGGAAAAGCTGATACAATTCATAAGACACATGAAAGCGACAAGGCTGTAGATATGGTTGAGCAATTTGAAGCTACCAGGACACGTGCTAAGGAAGCCCTAAAGCTTAGTCAAGCCTTCCAGAAAAAACATTATAATCAAGGAAGATTACTGACCAAATTTGAGGAAGGAGATCTCGTGGTACTAAATCCACATAGCCTGGAACTGCTAAAAGACGTCAAAGGTCAAGGTAAGGAACTACTAATGAGATATGATGGACCCTTCAAAATTATCAAGAAGATTAGTGCCGTAACCTACCAACTAAGGCTACCAGCATCTTATGGTATCCATCCTATTCTTAACATTGCCCATCTCGAGAAATACCATTCATCTCCTGACAAATTCAGAGCATGACCTACTAAACAACTAAATTGGAAGGACTTTGAAGAATTGCCAGAAGTAGAAGTGGAATGGATTGTTGGAGAAAAGATGTTCAAGGCATCAAGGAAACATCAGCGCATCAAGAAATATAGGGTACAATGGACCAGTCTACCCGAAAACGAAGACGAATGGAAAACTAAGGAGGAGTTAAGAAACGCTCCTCAGATTCTAGAAACCTGGGAACAATCACGATCGAGCACAATGTATGCCACAACTTGATGCGTCTCTGAAATTTGGGTCCTAATATGGTGTGTATGCTTGCTTTGTTAGAAAAAAATTCAGAAAGTTCTACTACCTTCATGCAGAAACTAATCATATAAAACCTCTAAAGTATGAAACGATGCAACAGCCTTACTGGTATTTTATTTCTATCCCTCGCCCTCCATTCCAATCTCATAAAAACTTCATTTTACGCAAACAAGCTCAAAATTCAGGCAAGCTGTACATCATTTACATGTAATAATAATCTCACAAAGCATAACCTTAGCATGCAATCTAAATTCTCAAATGCTATTACCACCTTCGACCACAGACATTACCTGTATCCACTACAAACCACCATTCATGACCCCACCTTGATCCTCCTCTTGGAGAGCTTCATCAAAAATGATGCTGTCTTTAAAGCGATTATTGACAAGCACGTTGTCATCACCAAACAGGACGATGTCACCCTCTACCGTCCGTCTTATCCCTTCACGGCAGTGGGATGGGCTGTTGTGCAGAGTCTTTTGGACCTAGTCCTTGCCGCCATTCACAATATCACACCTTATGCAGACAAATCCCAGTGCCCCATCACTATTCCCGAAACTGTCTTCGAAGAGCTCGGCATCGCAACCGCTGATGAAATCGCTATCACCCAACTACAATGCAAACCGAACTATTTCGCTATGCTCGTCTGTGACTCTCTCGAGGCTCTGCGCCTTGCCCTCACCAATTTCTAGCAGTTCCTTTGTCGTGTTATCCTTTGGATCACTTCTCGCATCAACCATAGTATCACGAAAGGTTTTGAAGCTCGCCTTAACTGGGGAGCATTCATTGGTTTGAAATGGGAAGACTTTTTGTTTCACGTCTCCCCTGCTAGAGTCATAACAGAGGCGCGCAAGCGTGGAATTACAGCCAAGGAAGTCTACACTTATTATGAGGCTGACAATGCTGCACCAATCACCCCATACATTCCCCATTCGCCTGTTCACTACCCAGACATTGCAGCTTACATGCACTTTCTGTACCATCCTCAGTATTCTCGCATGGATTTTTTCGAAAGCTTACTGTATCTTCTCACCAATCATGCTGACAATAACACTTCCATGACTTCCACCTTAGTCTCTCCCTACCCCGAGGATGACAACGACGTCAAAATGAAGGACCAGGGGATTGAAGACATTACCTTGATGATGGAGAACTTAAAATTGGCTTAAAGTATGTAATAATATCGGAATTCTCATTTCATCTCACTAAACTCTTGGACTAGCATAGTCTCCCAGGTATGTGTAGACTGGGGGGGCTCTGTTAGGGATTACCGCACTATCGCACTACTTACTATATTTAGCTACACAAACTTGTACGAATTTGATAGAATCTTCTTACTCTGTCTTTCCTTTTCCTTATCCTCCAAGTAACTACTAGAACATTTCCTTACAAAGTATATAACTCAAACTCTAAGTAAAAGATACATTCATTCAATTCATCATATTTGACCCTCCACTTACTGTGTGAACAAACTAAGTGATCGTGATCGGTTATGCCAAGCGCTTGTCAGAACCAACTACGCCTAGCGCTTGTTGGCCCATTTAGGATGTTCTTATTGGTAACTCGAACTCAATTTACTCTCGCTCCCACATACGACTTATAAGTAATATCAGTGAAGTCCTATTCGCTATACTACTTAATATACTCGTATTCCTAACACTGACCATCCCTGCTGATGCAGGACAAACCGAAGCAAAGAAGATCTAGTATTGCCTCCGGTAAACAAAGTTACGTAGCATGTGACCTACCTGGCAAAACGCTTCCAGAAATCCGGCACTGCTACCAAGTGCATGGCTAGGAAGCTATGCCGATACCGCTATGCAAATACGGTAAGAGTAGTTCACAAGGCTCTTGGTAAACCCAAGAATGTGGCACTAGCCGCGAAGATGATTAAGGATCATTTCTCTACAGCTTATAGCGTGTTATCTCCGTGGAATCAAGAACACTGTCCCGACTACACCACTCCTCTCATTTCATCTTATTTGTCAGTTGTCTCGCAGTACAATTCCCACTGGTCAAACCTCTACTCTATTTTCATTGATCCGTCGTATTTGGTTTTCACTCAGGCAACGAAACACCTCGAACCTTGCCCTGCTGTATATTCGAACATCCCCCCAATCGTTCCATGACCTCATAGGCCGCCTCATTAGTTTTCTGTCTCAAACCAAGCAGTGTATATCACAGTCCCTACGTTTCCTAGTACGAAGATACATGAGCATGACAACTGATGACTTTCAGCGAAATACCCATTTTAACTACGATTGTTCGAGTAACCTACCTGACGTAGCTCCCGCATACACACCCACTGAGGCCTTAGACGGATCCCGGGTCAAGTTACGATGACTTGGTGGGAACAACGCCGCACTCTGTGTTATTGTCGGGGGCTGGGAATTCAAGTATCATGTCCCAGCCTGTCGGTGTTGAGGATACTGCTGTGCCATTATCAGAACCCACATCAATGTTTGGCTCATCAGAAAAGTCTTTGCTGGAAGAAATCTCTTCCAAGGCATGCTCTGTCATTGGAGAATTGTTCTACACCATTGCTCCCACGGAATTCCAGCGTTATCAACGGCCAGATGAAGTGTAAGTCACTGGCTCTATGCAGTATTCAAATACAGACTATTTTTCCATCCAGAGAAGACAAGCACATCAACTATGACATCGCCAGATTGACGGTATCACTCTCTCGGTATGGCCAAAATTAAACCGTTTTTCGGGTGGGTAAACTTTAACTCTCTGTAGAAGCGAAACCCCTCAGCCACCGACTTCCTACATCCATCCTGAAGGGGCTCGTTATTTCCGCCGCAAACATGATGTATGCACTGTTCACTGCCGCTTCTGCACAAATACTGACATAAACTGATGCACAGCTGTTCACTATCTACACCGACGCGCATTTGTTTGATCCAAAAATATTACAAGCTGTGCAGAAATTTGTAGATCAAATCGATGATTATCTGATGCGCCATGATACCACTGAAGTGTCCTTTGACGCAGAGACAGTGGACCTCATCTCGGATGTCACTCTTAGCAAGACGAAGAGCACGTTTTGTGGATATTATTTTGCCTACCACGCAAATCGAACAGTGTTCTGGTTGGACGATTTCAAATCTTCAGAGCGTCTTTGGCCAGGCATCAATGGAGTCTCTTCGCCGGATCATATTCGTCAGTATTGATATCCATATGGCCGTTCCCATTTCCTGAACTAATTTCTGGATACCGATAGTACATGAAATACAGTCACAATATTGGTACGCAGAACTCCAACGACTGTGAATGTGATTGTTAGCGAAATTCTCCCTGCAGGCACCATTGCGCTCTCTTTCCGTCTCCTCGATGTGCTTCCCAATTGGTATTTGACGAACTCAGAGATATCATTCTCCATGCCATTGGTGGTGAGCTATGACTCGCTACTGCTATATTCCCACTGTTCCTAAAAGATTAACAGATAGTATGTTGTCAGTGACATCCACCGTTCCATATAGTAAAGAGGAGCTATGCGGAATGCTGCAACTTCTTCCTGCGAAGAGTCGAGAAACCAACAACAGTTCTGGACCGGGTTTCTCGAATTGCTTACCTCCTCATGGAACACTTTGGTGCGCTCCTTCTATTTTGCTACACACCACGGCACAGACTCGAACCCTCTCGTCAATTAGCCGAAGAGCGCTTCTTTCACTTTCACGGTGAACCTGCTGTACATCTCGATCGTGGTACATCCGTTTACGACAAGAACAAGGTTCACAAGCGCTCCGTTCCATTTCACATACTTAACTGCCTATTGTTTTCTTCACCTTGTGCCTACCTTCGCGAGATCGAATCCATGCTGTCAGATGGGCTGCTCAGCCACGTGGCATGGAGAGAATTTGTCGATAAACTTTGCAAAGATTGGTTGCATCTGACTTTATACATAAGTGTTCCGAACCCAATATCACAGCCAATAAAAACTCATATTCACACCAGTCTACAGTGCTCATCAACGTAGATGTCGCGTTTTTATCCATCCAATCGGTCGATAGTCGTCCGTCTAGTTCGCCTCTCAAGATTGTTACATACCTATCAGTCCTTTCCTCCCTGGGAAGCATATTCTTTGCTCTGTTACTTTTACGCCGTAACAACACAAAGTCTAACATCTCAATTGATAAGGCCATACATTTATGCCTAAGTGAAACATTATTTCTTTCCTGATGACATTTCAACAGGTAGAGATTATGTGCTCGTATAAAGGTTCTTCTCCCAGATATGAGGACATTGCAATCATATTTGTTCTTCCGTACACTGTGCTCATGTGGGGGTGTGTACTTTTTTTTGAATCAAATCGACATTTTGATGGCCTTCCTGACTGGGTTTAGGATCATCTTCTTCGTCGCTGCATTTATGATCCTGTCTTTATCGAACAGTGCACCAGTGACTGTCGTGCTATCTAGTATTGCATGGATTACTTTAGGCTGCTTGCTCATTTTCTACGGATGGGTATCTTATCAGAGGCAATGGCTGCTGTCGATTCGAGAGGTCTTGCACAGCTTGTCAAGTGACTAATCTGCATGCATGTAGACAATACTTATAATGATTCACATCATCGACAATGAGTCAGGCTTAGAACAACAGTATCATCTGGCTGTGAATACCCGCACTGGAAACACCAAATTGAACTGCCCTCTGCTCTGATGCCGGAGAAATGGAATGAAAGAAGCCTTACCTCACTGGCCAATGATGGATGATGATCATTTCTTGGGCTGATCATTTGTATATGGCCAAAGCAGGCCCATGGGTATCGACCTCATTGTCTGAGGTAACCACCTGATCAAGACATTATTGTCCTCTTACCACCTTGTATGTGGTAGAGTCTACGGTAGACTGCCATAGCCGAATGAATGGAATTCCACCATACACGATTGTCTCCCATACAAAACCAGGACCAACATAAATCAAGGTACCACTGGCAGAAGATTGCAATGCGCGCGCCATGTTCCCGGGCCTCCGAGAGAAAGGGTGAATAGAGCGATTTCTATTCGCCTAAGAAGGCAGTGATGAAAGGATAACGGACCTTCAAAGCCTTCATCATCACAGTACAGCATCGTGTATAAGCACCAAGACCACAGGACAACCTATTTAAAGTCAAGAGCAGTATTATTAGCAGCACCTGCTGTGAAGAAACTTGGGATGTTGATGTTTTTACTTGGTGCGCATGTTAGACTCCAGGCTGGTAAAGCCACATAGGATGAACATTGTATTCTACAGATCCTACAGAGCTTGGATGGCTGAGCAAACATCTATTGTGGTGTCACAAAGTGCCCTGCATCACCTTTTCAGGAAACTCGGCGAGGAAAGGAACGTGTCACACACACGTTGCCTAGATGCTCGCCAGTGTATCACCACGTGCCCCATTGCAGACTTAGGACGAATACCGCCTTGTTATTGAGTGCGAAAAAAAAAGATGGGGGTTCTATCCAACGATGAATGATGAAATCCTACAAGTCTCGTAGTCGAAACATGCACCGTATCCCTTGCATCGATCTCCTCATCTGCCCCCTAGCTCTGCCCGGATTTAGGGTTCATACTTGATTGTCTTGGAAAGGAGTGCCCCACATGGAGGCGATGAATAATAGTTAACATAATTTCTGATAGCGTCAGCCTAGAGGCTGGAGCTCTAGACAACCCATCCCTATCCTCCATAAACATTTGAGTCTGTTTATTTCTTACGATATGCTGTCCCTTTCCAGCGCGCATAGATTTATCTCACACTTCAATTTTGTGGTTCAAATTCAGCTACAGGATATTCTACTATCGGTGAAGCAATGAACAATATTGTGAATGGGGAGGATCACCAGCAATGTGTAGCACCCAGTGTATTTGGCCTGAGCTCGTAGGAGACACCATTACGGTCCTAGCTATTAGCAATATGGCCTAACACGCACTGGAAGGAGATGAGGAGATGAAACATCAACTAACACAGCACGTACCCACAGCACGATCGAATCCACCACTTAACGGTATTACTGGTTGCCGAGCGCCAGAAGAGTGTTTTTCACTCGGTAGTCTTTCGCTGGTGGAAGTAGTGGAGCGTTGGATGACAGAACAAGCTAACATGATGGATGTCCCGAAGACTTTCACACATTGGGCCTTTCACTAATAGAGTGTATGTGTGTATCGCTTGGATTGAATGGACATTTTGTTGCATATGAAAGCATCTATAATTCTATAGGCTGGTCTGTTCTCGGTGGTTGTCACTGGATTCGTATTTGACTCTTACAAGTGGCTGCTGAACATGGACTCGGATGCAGCATTCTTACCCACTCAGGTCCAGAAAAGAATTAATAGGTATTGGTTCTCAAGCCTTTCCTTGCCCTTTCCTCGGCATTCACTGCCATGCTGTGCAGGGAATGGTTTCGGGAGTTCATAAGGGATAGGGAGTGTGACCCAGAGGAGGCACTTCGCATGGGGAAATTCAACGGGAGGCATTAAAGGCGTGGAAGGTGGAAGAAATCATCTCGTTTATTCCAGTTCTTCTCTATCACTGTTATGGATATCGGGGTCTTTTCCGGCTTGAGTATGAGTCAACACATGCTCACTCTCGGCCTTCTCAGTGCACCTCTCCCTAGCAGACTGATATATCAATCACTGTAGAATAGCGTTAATCGTAATATATTAAAGGCCTGTTCCTGCAGTGACTGATTGATATATCAGCTGCAGTGGAGTCTAAAAATAGTATTCTTTCCCCTCGCGAATCGATCTAGCTGTGCTCATCATTAGCAACGATGCCTACTCGTCTTCTGCACCTTCCCTTGACTGACGCTTGCCGACTTGTCCAAAAACAGTCGTAGGATCATGCCTAGATTGTGTTGGGATCCCACCAGGCACAGCAATCACTCTCAAATTACAAGGGGATTCCATCGGAGCAAACCGGCACCTGACATAGGGGGGTAGGGAGGGGGGAGGGGGGGGTAGACCTTAAACATGTAAGTGACATAGCAAAATTTAGTAGTACATATTGATAGAAATAGCCAAATTTGACTTGATTTTGACTGTAAAAGGTGCTATTTTCAGTGGAATCATTAGTTTCCACACCATTTTCTAGCCGGAACTGGGCCAGGAACAATTAAGGAGTGACCGCATTGAGAAATTTCCCCTGATGATGTAACACTTGCATTTGCTCAGCAGGCCGAAACGTGGCTCTGATCTCAAAGAATCCTGATGGCGAAGAAGGGGAAACAACTGATTCCTAGTATCCATCATGCAGATCCAATTTCCATCAGTGAAACAGTACGTGGGGATACAGCGATGATGAATAATGGTGATGAGACACCACTGGTGCGACCCATCATTGTTGAAATGGAGGAAATCGCAACAGCAGGTGGAAGCATTGGGTCTCGGCTACATGGTTTGTGTACACTGCACAAACGAAAGCTCCCTGGCAGCGCTGAAGCTCCAGAAGGTGTTGAGATCGCTACTTGTGGGGAATGAGAGCTACTAATCGATAACTTGATGAATTGCATCTCGTGTAATGGACCTGCCTGCTCCTTAAAGGTGAGTACTCATGTATTTTGAATGGATTCTGGCTTATTTTTGTTGGTAGTATCACTTACATTGTCAAGGATTACTAGAAAAGCCACATAGTGAGTGGTTCTGTGATGATGATTGCTGAAAAAATGCTGGATTTCGAGTTTTGCGTCGTCGGACTTAGTTAAAAAAATCGGTGTAATAGAATTACCAATTCATTACCAAATATAGTTATATTACTACCATAAAAGGAAATGGGGGGAGGGGGGGAGGGGTCCAGCCTGCCTTAAACAAATTAATGTAGGTCAGATGTGTAGTTGTTTTTCCGGAGCCCCCTTGTCAAATTAGTACATGAGGTACACACGTCAACAATGTTTGCTTACTTCCCAGGGTTCTCAGTCTCAATTGGTCTACTATTGCATGTCTTGATCATAGCAAAAAGTATGATTAACATAACAATGTCATTTTTTAAAAATGTTTCAGTGAAATAATCAATTGACTGCAAAAAGATCATCGACATCACATGTATTGCCAATTCCACTCAAAATACTGACAAATATGACTGCATATAACAGCCTGACTTTTTCATATATATCAGTATGTTTTATATTTTACAAAATAAGATTAGCTATAATTTTTAATATTTATAAAACATACAAATGAAAGATACTAAGGTATCCCTCTTGTTTGGCTTCACTCAGCTGCCAACATGCACATTATCTCTTGTGTTCTTCCCTCTCCTCATCACTTGGGGCTACTACTGTATAGCCGTTTACGTGTCTGTCTCCCATGAGGAGTCGGACTGAACCTGGGTGTGATGGACTCTGAGGTAAGCATGACGAACATGGTCGTATTGCAATAATGACATCACCACCTCGCAAGCCAAAAACTATCGCTCTACGAGGGAGCTGTTTTGCGGGACTTTGCCTCAATTTTCATATCAGTCAACTCCATCAGACAGCACCATTCAGCTTGGCTAGTTTTCTCCACCAAAAACCACCTCTGGAATTTTCGTCAGACAAAGACACTATAAGGGCAAGCATTCAATCAATTGCTGGAGTGTACGCTGACTTCGCCAACATCTTTATTGGTGGACTCTCCGCAAAAATATCTGGTTGTTCTCAAAATTTGAATAGCTATATTCTTATGAATGCTTTGCATTGTGCTAAGTGCCAAAATCTCGTTTTCACATGGCAAGCATTTATAATTATATTTTCACAAGGCAGTACAGTGCAGCGCAAGGGAAGCTTTTTGATGAAAATGCTCACATGATAGATTTAAACGTGATCGAACCTAAATGATGTTGGTCCTGCATGCATCTGGTCCATGTTCTGTCCGATACTGTCTTAATTTGTACACATGTTTCATAGTAATTGGTCTTTTAAAAATTTTTTCAGTTTGTTTTATTTATTTTCCGAGCTTCTAGACACTTTTTTGGCTCATAATTTCATTGTTTTCGTCTTGGATATGATACAGCATTGTGCAATTAGTGTTTATAAATTATATTGACATACATAAGAATATATGTCATAACAAATATGGTGTGAATGTCGTGATTACCTATTTTTTGAGGGTATGACGGATTAATGAGGATCTAGGAACAGTAAAGAATCGGAAGAAGATGCCCACGGTGCTCAGCGATCATTGATGTCAGGGTGTTTATTTATAACAGAGAGCGCGATTGCGATTGCTTTATTTTTAGCCCAGGGCGCACACCGACGGGAGCGCTTGTCGATGGTGGCTAGCTGGAGCAGCCGACAGTTCAGTGAGCAAGCGATTTGGGATGGCAGGTGTAGTCACATGATGCTTTGCCAGTTGTTGATATATCAACCCTTGACTGCAGGAGCAGGGGTTTAATATATTACGATTATGTATAACGTACACTCTTTGATATATGAATACTGTTAGGTAGCTCTGCTCGGTGTTGACCTCGGCTTACTGGTATTTTCTCTTATCTTCTCTATTCTTCTTGTAGACACCAGAATATTATGGAACATTGTAGAAGATTACTTACTCAAAGCCTCTACTATATATAACACTCTCTGTACTATTAAGAGAATAATCTAATTTCACTACTCATCAATGTCCACTTAACTGTGTGATTTAAGCATCTTTGATCAGGTTACGCCTAGCGCTTGTTAGCACCCCTACGGATCCATCTTGGTGGTTGGAACTCTGCTTACGGACATCCTTCGCTCACATTTTGGGTTTTACTGGAGTATTTATTACTTAGTGTATTACTCAAAATACCCTGATTCTTAACAATCCCGCTCTTCTACTATTCTTCATCGGTGTGCTGGAGCTTCTATGGCTGCTAGAGAAGATTGTAGTCATTCCACCCACTATTATTGTTGTATTGATGGCTTTATTCATTATCTTAATGACTCTGGCACCCGTCATCCAATATCGCTATGTGGTTTCGCACCCCTCGATTGCCTAATTACCCCCCCACCCCCCCCCCCCCCCCCAATGTCCATCTAAGTCGCCGCAGGCCTGGGGAAACATTCTCATTTGGAACTCGCATCACCGGTTGGCGGCCTCTACTCAACCGAATATTCTTGATTGTCACAGTAACCATTCAGGTGTTGACTTAACTGCCGGACCAAAACTACCATTATTACGTTCGTGAAAAGATTATGACCTGTATTGGGTGGAGCGCAATGCGGGTACATGGTATGTGACTGGCAGTCATGACCGGGATCAACATCACCTAGCAGATTAATGTATTAAAATGTATTTTACCGTGACACAATGATATATACTCTAATGTGCAGCTCAAACCAGGTTCTCATTTGTCATGTGTCACTCTACCTGCCCTAGTCGCCACTGAGGATGACGAGCTCACATCTCTCACATGCCTTGGTCCCCGACTGCTGCCTAAAATGATTATTGGATCAGGCCAGGATCTAGGTTCATGCTTCGAAGGAAACAGGACGGAATAGTGACGTAGCCCATTTTGAGCCCATTTCCAGAAATGGCAAGGTTCCGCGACCTGTGCTGGCTCTCGCCGAAGCATAATCAAGTCCATCGACCCCCACCGGACACCCTTCACGCTATGATAATCGCATACGGATTCAAAACGATCTATTCTCCATGAAATCCAGCAGTATGATCAGTTACTTGGGACTATCATATATATCATCACTGACCAGTTTTTCCTCTATGGTTATAGATGCGCGTTTTAGGGAATTTGCCCAGGCACATATCTTACTTTTCACAAATGCCAATTTTTGTAATATGAAATTTGGATGATCAATTTTGTAGATTCCCTTAATATTACATCCGTAAACAATGGGTGAATGAGGGTGGGACATCTTTCCCTCCTCCCACTGTTGAATAGCCTCATCTCTTCTAGATTTTCCGGCAACCTCAGAGCAGTTTCTTGAATACCGAGTGTGACATGTCTATACTTGACTCCAGTTTGTGACTAATCGCTCTCAGATCTGGTTAACCCGCCCCTGGCCATTTCGGCTCCTAGTATTCTCAGCAAGCGAATGAGGACCAACTTCAACAGCGAGCATTCTGTTCACAGTGGGACATCGTTCTAGGTTCAATTCCTCTCCAATATTTTCATGTTAATTTCGCATCTTTCTCAAGCATACAGCTCCACATTCAATATCTTCCACACTCTGAGCATCGCCGAAATAATATGATTTTACTAATACCATTGGTTCCATTCAGTGAGTGAAATCGTCCAATTGTTTTCATGGAGCCCGGGGAGACTTCGAGTAGATCCCCTATACTCCAGCAAAGGCTTCAAGTAACTCGTTGAGCGCTACGCACGGACCGTGAAACGAGAAGACATTCTGAGGTTACTTCGGATTTTGCAGTCACAATTGTGAGGACTTGAGTAGCAAAGATATTATTGTTTCACCGGTTTCATCCACCAGATCGAATGATTCATATGAAGAAAAATCGTTCAAGTGTTTCACGCCGATACAAAGAGATAACCTTAATGAACACACTGATCAGCGTCATATTACCAGCCTCCTCATTTGGTGCAAAGGCAAGTCTTACACATCATTCCCGGCGTTTAATTTCCTGAGGATGAATGCGCTATTTCGAATATACTGTTTTTGCTGGAGTGTTCAATTTCGGTCTTGCCGAGGGTTTATGCTCATCACCAACGGGCAGTCCATCCGAGCGATCTCCAAGGTGGACTCGAGTCCAGAACATATTTTGATGCACCCAAGGTTCCTCGTCTTCAGTCTTTAAGCTTAAGCTCC
Source organism: Armillaria novae-zelandiae (assembly GCA_030435655.1). NCBI lineage: Eukaryota > Fungi > Basidiomycota > Agaricomycetes > Agaricales > Physalacriaceae > Armillaria > Armillaria novae-zelandiae. The sequence goes on along the minus strand of JAUEPR010000015.1, from coordinate 314,858 downwards.
ATGTATCCCAGATATGGTATAACTGCAGGCATCTTTGTATGAACCGGCAGGGTTCGATTCCCCGCATCTGTATGGACTGATAGAGTGCAACACATTTTTTCGTCATGTTCATGTGTACACAGAGATTAACAGATGTAGCTTATACGAAGGCCCCGAGTTGCTTACCATATTTTATTTTTGGCATCTAGTGGCCGTCTGGTAGAACGTAGAGTGATGGAAATATTCAGTATTGTCGGTACTACTAACAGATAATTGTCCTTGTGTATATCGAATTTATTGGACTATTCAGGCTGATTCTTAAATCATTGTTCGTTGACATTCCGGTCCTAGATGAGAGTAAACGTTGTGACAAGGAACAAGAAATAATGCTCACTCCTCATACATTGCAACCGACATCTTTGCCTTGATATCCTTGTTGAAGATGCATACGATATCCTGCGGCACGCAGTGTATATGCGCTGGAAGGACGTGAGATAATGAAATGCCAAAGAAATGCAGACGTACATGACAGGAATCATCGCCATCGAAACTACCGAAACAAGACCCAATCTCATTGGATCGGCATTCGGTATCACAAGGAACATAGACCTTCATAATCAAAGTCTCGATAGCGGAGCCCGCCAGAAGGCTCTCTCTTTGGACAAGCGGTCATTGTCCGGTGAAGTACAGCGAGGGAGTGCGGGTCAACTTGATGGGTGTGTCGGCTATCTCCACGCGTGTGGGGCGTCCCGCTGATGGAGTGCATCTGTGTCCATTGAACAAAGCTCTCGTCGCTTGTAAGCGCAGCAAAGATATGCGAGGATGGGATCGCTGAAGGGAGCGGCTGGTGCGTGTCTATGCTAGGATGGAGATGAGGACTGCGCATACTGGGCTAACAACGACGGTGTAATGGCTAAGACTGGGACGACGACTTTCCGAATGCTTTCCTTCCGAACTCTCTAGGGGAAGATCTCAGTCTACTGGCCTCGAGTAAGTACTTGCGTCTGAGCTTCGTACACATTCTGCCTCTCAATTCTAGCTTACAACACATAGCGGGAATTGCATAACGATTAGAAAGTCCCTCTGTTTCTTTTTCGAGCATACGGAGATCTGGTTCGAGATCATGGCATGTCTGATACGCATACGTACCAAAACCTCTTTCTCTCCAGCGACAACCTTGTGGTTCGAATTCAGTCCCACAGTTTTCCCTCTCTTTTACATGTAAGTAAGCGCTCTGCATTGAAGCCCCCCCCCCCCCCCATGTCCTTTACTCAGCACGACTCGGGCTCACTAGACATCGCGCCAGCTCGCACAGCCACAGGATCAACAACATTCCACACATCCCACCCCCAAAGTAAAATGTGCTGTCTTACGCCTCCTCAGCGTCAGTGCGATTGTTATGATGATGAATCCACTCACTTGCATATATCTCGGATATAGCATTACTGCTAAGGTCTCTAACGACGTGGGAAGAGGGTTTGATTCCCTACATCCGAACTGCGAGATTTTGGGTATACTATACTTTTGCTGCCAGGGACTTTTTTCCTAGACACAAATGACCGTACAACCGTAGGGCAGTGCGCAGGTTAGTCGAATGGCTGCGGTTCGATTCCATATGGTATTCATGTGGTGTTTCGTGTAAATGTGTTTTTCATCCTCACAGACAAGGAAACTTCAGCGAAGCTAGTGATCGTACCATATGGATTTCAGATGAGTTCGGGGAGATCTTTCTTTCCTGGGACCACGTCAACGATGTGCCCAATTTTTCCGGGCTTATTGTCGTAGGATACGCACGTATTCTTTTAGTCGTTTGTGATGTAATGGCTGTTGTCATGACAGGCCCAGTAGGGGTTCGACTCCCCTAGTTGACATCCAGAAAATCCTGTCATGCTTTTGATTTTTTTCTTCCATGGACATATCTATTTAGATATGCACGAGAATTCAACCAGGTTGAAGCGAAAACCCAGGTTCAAGTCGACACCCTAGTTATATTGGTTCCCAGTCGACTACACTAGTCCATACTCCTTCTTCCGGGACTCGTCTTGACGGATTGACATTTACGATTTTTTCCAGCTGGTTAGGGAACACGGTTTGACCGACAACCCCAGGATTTGGCTCCAGAAGTCACTCCAACCAAATTTTTAATATGACGGAATTTTTTAAACAATACACTGTATGGTGTAATCACTCGCAATACTGTTAAGAATACGTGTACTTAAGTAGATATGAGTGAATAACACTTATAATAGTACTTAAGGTATTCTTGAGAGTTGCGAGAGAACCGAGGTTCGATTTACCTAAGAGAACTTCGTAACAGGTCAACAAGCGCTAGGCGTAATCAGGTAGCGAGCGGATCGGCAAGCGCATGGCGTAACCGGAAACTATCACTCAAATTCACACGAGTAGTGGAGGTTCAATAGAAGTAGATTCGATGCCCTACAGGCATATGCACTCGAGAATACATATAGAAAGTATTATACTAGTAGTTTCTAGTGAGTTCTCGAGAAAGAATAACCAAGAAAGGAAAAGAAGTCCCTGGAATATTCTATATACTTCGTACAGGTCGTGTAGCTAAATATAGTAATGATGTGGTGGCGTATAGTGATCCCTAACAGACGAGGAGGAGGAAACACGAGCTATCGCGGATCTTGAAAGTAGAACTGATGAGACAGACAGCGAGGATGAACCTGAGATTGAAGATGTAGAGCATAGTGTGGATGGGTAACGGCATCTTGTAAGGACTTCCCTAATAGAATACTCACTCCATTTTTCTGTCTTTTTGTCACGGTTCCATTCGTATAGCAATACAAAGAAGAAGGATCGTAGTACTGTCTTGAATAGTCATGCTATGATAGCGGCTACGTACATCTCAGTGATAACTACTGTGAATACTAGCCGCTACCTACTTTGGGCACCTAGCTATGGGGGATGTTCCATGTACCATTTCGTCTCCTTTATGGAATACTTGGCTAACAGTGAAATATCGACGTCTTGATGAGGTGTCCGTCCTAGAGCCTTTGCTCAGCGATAGTTGTGACGCAGGAGTAGGAGTTGGAAAACACCGTCTGCGCATCATGCTGGACTGCAGGGGATTGAAGACCTGCACTCTCTAATATTGAGCCAGCATATCTGAGATCCTTGAACTACTAAGTTACAACAGTATAGAAGGAGGGTGAGTGTAAACCTTGTAGCGCTCCCATCATTTAGTGGCGTATCCAACGCGGAGCTCGCAACAGCAATCATCAGTCCAGGCACAAGCGAATCCCGAGATTGTGAGGATCAAATGACAAGTCTCTCACACGGAGTGGATCCATCGCCGACTACAATATGTTCCGTGGAGGAAATCTGGGCATCATGTGCTATGGGATTGACGTGGCGCGAGTTGTGCGAAACATGAGTTCAATGAACCGTCTCCTTGTGGAACATTACGGCCTACATCATAAGCGAACCATACTTTGAAAAAGGATCAGGAGAACCGTGATTCAGATACAAGGAATCGAACGCCTAGCAGCTACTGACTTGAATTAACAACCACTCCGCCGTACACAATGGAGGAACGGTTCGCAGTGGAAAATGGCTGCGTGACAAACTCAAAGATGACGTAGTAAGCGCACCACCCCATGGCTATGAGCGCCGAAATATCCGTTCTTCATCATCACTGTATGGAATTATACGATCAAAGTTTGATGTCCGTCATGAATGCTGTTGAATATTATGAATATAAACTGAATCACCGCTTGAAAATCGGGGTACATTTTGAAAGAATGAGTAAGCAGATAAAACTGAGTAAGTCCCGCGAGACATCACTGTTAACAACTCCGAGCTCACACGGGAAGCCGTAAAGTATCTACAGCTTTCATTTTTAGATATGTAGAATCAACCCCAATGAAAACAGGTACGATCATGCATCATAAATGACGGTGTGTCCGAGAGATTTGGAAAAGGAATTCACAGCATAAAGGTTGATGCTGATGCACTCTACTTGTTCATCTCATTCCTATCTTGTGGCGGCAGAACGGAAAGGCGAAGGAGCACTGAACCACGGAGTTCATTGTGATATTAGCCCAAGACAACATGCGTAGGAGGCTTCAGAGAGCCAGGTCCTAGAAGCGTCAGCGTGCCCATTGTATATTGACAATCAGTCAACGGTGAATTGGCCGAAAGCTAATGTCTTTATTTAGCATCATCAAGCCCGGACACGTCATTTCCTCCTCTTACCGCCATCATCAAGGGCCTATTTTCTTTCGCACTCTAGCTTCGTTCGTGTTATCTTAGCCCCAGTCGGGGCATTATCGTTCACTCGGAGTTTCCAGTGGAGCAGAGAATACTGCTCGCCACATCGCTTTCTCGCTCGGTAGCTACTTCTAGGACTTGATACTCGGTCCATCAAATCAGGATGCTCATTATTGTTTGTGGGGCCTTTCTTGTTTCCTTTCGCGACCAAGTGTTTGCCTCCAAGGGTCTTCGACAGAGCGGACAAATTGAGTAATATTTAAGCACTACTTGAACTGTCATCGCTTTCGGAGATGATATTGAGTTCAGTAATTAGCCATCCCTGTAGCTGATGATTGGCCTTAGATATGGACTTCTGAATCCACAAATGCCTAGATCATTTTCTCAGAATGTGCTTAGGCTTTACTTTGATATTAGGTTGCACCAATTTGTCTCCCCCCAAGACATACTTGGCTCCTCTAGGTAACGAAAAGCACCTTGAATCGATTGGGGTACCCAAGGGACACGTGCATAATCTCGACCGGTGGGACACTCGACGCGTCGAGATACCCGGCACGTTGTTCAACCTGAATTGTACCCCTGCGCAGCACTTTACTGGCCGGAAAGTGCACGATCAGGGTAAGACCCTTTGGTCGAGCTGGGCCGTCGAGGGTGAGAAAAAAAAGCTGTACTTCGCCGGTGATAATGGATACCCCTCCGTCAAAGACGGATAGGACGAGGAGGAAACTCCGGTGTGTCCTGCGTTCAAGGAGATTGGGGAGCGTTTTTGGTGGGTTTGACGTAGCGATGATTCCTATGGGGTATGTGCTGTTCTCATATGTGTTTATTTCTCCCATGTCCTCCCAGAGCGTACGAACCTAGGTGGTTTATGTTGACTATACATTGCGCCCCTCAGGATAGCGTGCGTATCTTCAAAGATATCAAGGCGCAAAAGGCTGTTGCGATGCATTCGGGGTTCGTCCCCTTCTATATCTTCGTTTCATAGTTATAATTTTCTTCGCAGGGCGTTGATTCTGACCATGGAAGAAGTCACCGAACCTCCAATGAGACTTGCGGAAGAGTGCAGGAAGATTGGTATCCAAGACGGCGACTTTCTTATTAGTGATATTGGCGAGACAAAATACTTTTGATACTTCAAACAATAATAGATAATTGATGATATAATTTTGTAGAAATGAAGCCAATGGACGGAACTCGAAGTCATCGGCCCGGATCTCATATTCAGTTTTTGCGTGATTCGGCACCGCTGTGTCGATCGCCTCTCTCATTGCGATCTTTATCCGAGTTGAAAAACACCTGCCTGCGAATTATGCTGGACTGCATGCAATTGAAGCCCTGGGACCTCTAAATTGCGCCAGCATATCTGATAAACTTGAACCACTAAGTTACTATTGTATACAACGACGGTGAGTGTAAATCCTGTGGGGTCGTGACGTTCTTTCATAGGAAGAGATACTCGCATCATTGAGTGGCGTATGCAATGTGGAGCTCCCAACAGCAATGATCAGTGCAGGCACAAGCAATTCCCAAGCCTATTTGGATGAAATGATAGTCCTCTCCCGGGGTGTGAAACCATCGCCGCTAGGCGTGACAAAGTACCTTAAGGATCACGTAATAAGCACTCTCACACGGGAAGCCGTAAAGCATCTACAGCTTTTATTTTTAGATATGTAGAATGAATCCCACTAAAGCCAAGTAAGGTCATGCACTTGCGATGACAGACTGTCCAAGAGATTTTGAAATCCACATCATGAAGGGTTGGTCCTGAGGCACCGATCGCCGACTACAACATGTTCCTCTGAGGAAATTAGCGAATCATGTGCTACGGTATAGACGTGCTGAGGGATGTGCAAAGGATGAGTTCAATGAGGCGTCTCCTTGTGGTATATTACTGATACGTCATAAGCGAACCACACTTTGAAAAAGGAAAAGATGAGGAGAGTCGCGATACAGATACAAAGAACTGAACCCCTAGCAGGTACTTTAACGACTATTCCACCGTACCCGGATGGAAGGACTGCAGGTTGCAGTGAAAAATTGCTACGTGACAAACGTTCTAGCACTCCATCCCATGGCTATGAGCGCCGAAATATCCGTTCGTGATCATGACTCACGTTGTATGGAATTCCAATCTCAAAGTCCTATGTCCGTCATGACGAATGCTGTTGAATGTCTTGAATATAAACTGAATTACCGCTTGAAAGCCGGGGTACATAAACCAATGAGTAAGCAGTAAAAACCGGGTAAGTCCCGCGAGACATAACTATTAACAACTCTTCGAGCTCACACGGGAAGCCGTAAAGTATCCACAGCTTTCATCTTTATATACATAGAATCCACCCCACTGAAACCAGGTAAGATCATGCACTAGCGATGACGCTGTATCCAAGAGATTTGAACCATGAGGGCTCATGTTGAGGTACTCTGCTCGTTCGTTGTAGTAGCTACTCATCAACTAATCGTATCATGTAGCAGCCGAATGGAAAGGCGAAAGAGCACTGAAGCGTGGGGTTCATTGTAATATCAGCCCAAGGCGACAATGCTAAGGCACTTCCGATAGACTAGCCCTACCAGATGCGGGTTCGATCTCGGCGGAGTCTCATATCGGCAATTACTAGTCGGAATCGAGTTGGCCCGAAGCTGGCGGTGTCTTTGTTTAGCATCATCAATTACAGACACATCATTTCGTCCTCTTACCGCCACCATCAAGCGCCTATGTTCTTTCTTACTGCTGGTTCGTTGGTAACATCTTAGCCCCAATCGAGACATTCATTGCCATGAGATCCAAGTGAAGTCTACATGACGCAGCGCGAGTTACTCGCAGTGACTGCGTATGGAGTATGGCATTGGTTCGTGATGTACGGTGAGCTAACGTCTATAAACCCAACCCTGTGCAGACTTCACAGCTGCGCAATGCCGTCTATTTGGCTCTTCCTATTTATGATAAGCGCCCTGTTAATTCCGTCATGAATGAGATCCTGACATATTACGGCATGCTGTGACGCACAACAATTATAATAGTACTTATAAAGTCTTGCTTTCACAGAGTGATCTGTAGGTCCTCCTGAGCAAATGCCCCCTCATCAAAGACAATCAAGAGTGTTATGTTGTTTTACCACTTCTCTGTCGTTCTTCATCCTTTTTCCAATCATGTGGCTGGTTTTTACATTTGTGTTGGGATTAAAGGTTGATGGCAGCAGCGAGGATCTGAAAAATGCAAACCGATCTGTGAGAGTCCATGTTTGTTGAAATACCACTCTCTAATTACTATGAGAAGATTATTCTCCAACCTAGGTTAGTCTCTGCTGATATCCCGCAGGCCACCATGCTTTTGGAGTGGTCTGTTTCTGAGTCCCAACCGTGCTCCTCTTCTCAAAATATCAACTGCTCAGTGTTTGATATCTTTCTTATCATGTGAGCCTTCATCCACAGTGTTTTAATGAATATACCGATATTGATACAATTACTCGTTCAGAAATTTATCTCCTTCAGATGCAAGATATAACAATGGACCTTATGGCAACAGCACATCTCTAGACCCCATCTTTACATGGAATTCTACTCACATTTGGGACACTTTCCGCACTGAACTGACTCTTGTCAGTAGCAGTGGAGCTCTGTTTTTCTACCCATTTGACTAGTATGCTCTTCAAGTTATGAGAGTGCCCTAATCTGTGTTATTAACCCTCTAAATTTCAGTTATGGAACAACCATAATGGCATTTGCTCAAAATATGTCAACAAAGGTGCCAGTTGGTGTAAGCCTAAATATATCACCTGAACCCATTTCGTAAGTCCTATCACTGTGTTTGATTTATCTGCTTGACAAAGCCTCATTTAGTGGTCTCAACACTGAGACTACATTTGCTCCTACCTACACAGATCAATGCAATATAGCAGACATTCCACCAGGTCTAGTCACTTGTATAACTTTTACACTTCAACGCACCACAAGTGTCATTGCGTACTGTTTAATTATCACAGTCACATTCTGTTTGTCTTCCTGTCTTGCACTCTTGTGTACATGTTGACCTCATATCTGTATATTTACAGGGATGGTCACCCTCATGATCTGCCTTATCATGATTGCAACTGTCTTCTTTGGGTTCAGACAACGAAATGAGGTTGTTGTAGTGCCCATTGGAACTGTGTTTGCATTCACTCAACTGCGATCCTCCATGCCTGGGGCTCCTGAAGGTTTTGGTATGTCATCACTATTCCTGTACATGAGCAGATCCAAACTTAAATACATCTAGGTGGTGTTCTTGGTATATTGTGCATAATACTGAGTTGGATCAGCTGATTCATGTTTGGTAAAATAGATATTGCTGGGCTATTGCCATGCCTTGTTCTTCTCTCTATTTCAGTGTGTCCCTCATATTGCTATGACAAACATTATTTACTCATCATATCATAGTCCATAACAATGATTGGCATGTACTTGCTTGAAAACCCAGATGATCCATCTCGTAAGGTCCTTACTTGGAGTGTTTTAAGTATGTTGTCACTAATTCTGAGATGAAATAATACTGAACGGCCTTACAGAGGATTCCATTTCATATTGTTTCCGGTGCAGTTCGAACACTGCCAAGGAATGGGTACAGCGTGTGAAATTTGGCATCATGATAGCAAGGCAGATCTACCGAGAACGAGAAAATTTCGAAATTCATTTGACAAATATTGTATAAAGAACACCGAAATCCTCTGAGCTTCTTGAAGACAGCAGGTGCAGGTGTTTCTCCAAGAGTTGTCAAATTTCACCTCATATATGCTGAACGACACACGTGCTACCCGACTCGATATCGCCTCAACTACCTATACTGTACGCCGCCGCAGCACACTCTTTCGTTTATCCGCCTCGCATGCTTCGCCTATCAGTATGTATACCTAGATCCGTAACCTCAGTCGTTTCACCATTACTGTTTGGAGTGTATCGCTTCCGAGAGAGGGAATGAGGGAGTGGTAGTGGAGCTACGGACAAGGGGGAAACTACAGATATGGTGCAAGTGATCGCGGAGAGACCGAACCGCGTCAGTGCTCCTACTGTGCCGACTGAGTTCTAACTACGTTGTTCTTATTACTCTAATATATATGTCACTCGCACAGAGAGAACAGTAGCTGATTCAAAGGGCGCATCACATTGGAGTGTACATCTCCCTACGATTTCTGCCGGAATGTATTGGCAGTCCTCTAATAATATATGGAGTATTAAAAGTATTTGGTCTCGCCGATATCGATGGCAAGAAAGTTGACATCGTCCAATCTTCTTGCACTCCTTCGCAAATGTCTTTAAATGTTCAGTCATGTCTTCCATTATCAGAATCCACATCCTAGGAAAAATTAGAACTACGAAAAAAGGACATAAAATGACTAACCTCCGATGCGTTGCAACCGCCTTCTTCGCTTTGATATCCTGGACGACACACACGATCTCCTGGGATGCGCAATGTATAGTCGACACGAACGACGACCTCGGCTCATATGCTCTGGACCCTGAGGGGACATGAGAAAAAGAAACGCAAATGAGAACAGCGCATACCCAATAGAAATCATCACCAGATCAAAACCGCCGAAATGCTCTCCAGTCTCCTTAGACGCAGGACACACCAGTTTCTCCATCTCGTCCTCTCCGTCCTTGACTGATCGATATCCAGTATCAGCCCCCGGTCGGTGAAGTGCTGCGCAGGGGTACAAGTCAATTTGAGCGATGTGGCGGTTATTTCTACACGCCGCGCATCCCACCAGTGGAGTGTACGAGCGTGTCCTAGGTAACCCGATCGATTCAAAGTATATTTCGTGGGCTAGGGGAGCGAAGATTTGCAGAGCACGCGCCTGTGAAGACGGTGGATAAATTGTGGTTATCTAAGCGAAACAAGACCAGAAGCCGACGGGACTGAGCAGGACAATGCGTACTGGTCATAATGATTATCTTATCAACAGAATTAGCCGTAGTTCAGTTCAACGGCAGGTTACTTACGGAAATGACAACGGCGTCGACCTCTGGTATGTCCTAGATCTTGTACGATGTATCGGTGTATCTCTTCGGGCGGAAGAACTGAGTTGGCGAGCGTCTGTCGCTGAACACAGGGTCGAATATAATCCTGGTGCCTCTCCCTAATGAGGGCACAAACAGGAGCTCGACGAGGAAGCAAGCGTGCCCAAACCACGTCACCGTGATCTCACATTGGTGCTCGTCTTCTGTTCCCCAGGTCGGTGTCCTCGCTGGAATCCCAGCAGTCCCGGCTTTCGGTAAGGAAGGCATTCGCTCGAAGCTTGGGCAAACTACCAAACGATTAGGGACGAAAGAGCAAGAGCAGAAACACGCACCATACTCAGCATATTCATCATCTCGTTTGCGCAAACGTGCACATTTTTGAAACTAAAGAGTGCATTCGTGCATGGAACAACGCCCGTCACTTATTGCACGCTGTAACTGCACTTTTCTATATGAGAATTGCCGTTTCGGGGTCATCTGTCCCTCATACACGTTTGCACAGTACGTCCTGCACATGACATCGAAGAGACATTTTTTCTATTTATTCACCAGTCTATGTGGTATTACCGATAAGCAGCCCATCCAAGTAATCTCCAAGGGGACGCGAGTCAACTTTGTATTTCTGAAGGTGCGGACGGTATCCTGCGGTACCACCACTTCCCTGCAGACTGATATATCAACGTGTATAAGATACCGTTAACCGTGATATATTAAAGCACTGTTCCTACCGTCACTGATTGATATATCAGCTGCCGTCGCATCCAAAAAGGGACGCAAAAAGGTCCCCAATGCAATTTGCCGCTGCTCACTGTCCGTGACGACAAGCTCCCCTCTTCTGCGCCTCCATGGGACCGACAGTTGCCGACGTGGTCCAAAAGCGAGTATTGGATCGTGCCAGGCCTTCCTGGATCGCGCCAGGGATGATTTGGGATCGCCGATCCTTACCACTGATGTCTAATTGTCTAAATCGGATACAGCCGCTTCCTATTTTTTTTTTGGTGACTTGCTATATTTACAGTACGACAATACAATAGTATTCTACTCAAACATACAGGAATTTATTCCAGTTGTTAAAAAATCTTCATTGCTTGCCGAAGCCTCGCCCGTCTCACCTAGCTCCAACCACTGTCCTACTGAACCGCCATTTATCCTCGAAAGATAGTTGAATCGATGACCGGATTGCAGCCTGGCAGTTTCGCATATGCACCAGCACCCTCACCAGCATTGATGAGAGCCACCCCCTCCGCGGCGCTCTTAGCATGCGACAGCCACCGATTGGTTTCGTACTCGAGAGTGCGTTTCACATGATCCATTTCAACCTTCAGTAGCTTACATTCTTCACGCCATCGATGCGCTCGGGCACGAGCCTTGCACCACTCAATCCTGCAAGCCTATTATCACAGATGAGGATCACGGAAATATGCAATAAAAACCTTGACGTACATTCTTGGACGCCTCCAGGCACATCTCCCAAATGCGACGAATACCAGATCCACGACATGCTTCGATTGCCCTCTGAAATACCTACCTCAGTCATCGGCAATTCTGCGCACATCCGAATCCTCCAAAACACGTAATTGTGCTTGCCAGCCCCACTCTCCCAGCTCCGTTGACAGGATTGTCAATCGTTTTCTGACATCACGGTAGTATTGTTTCGCTTGGGTAATTCATGCATTGAGGTCCCGCAGTCGTTTTGTGAGCTTTGAGCCTTTCCTTTTGCGTCAGAACGTTGGTATCACCATCTTTGTAAGCTTTGGATAACGACAGCAGCTGGCTACGAATAGTGTGGAGAAGATCATACCCCTGAGCAATCCGTAATCTCGATTCGGCGCGTACCATAGTCTTGTCGCAGGGATGAGCTGGCAATATCGAAGATGGAAGGTACAGAGGAAGTGAATATGCAGGACAAGATGGGCGGTTGCTTTGGTTGTCTCGGATTCGGAGTGTTCGAACCAGTCGGCATGTGTACTTCTTGTACGACAAACCACGATTCTATGCTGCGACGAAGCCTATTAGACTTTTCAAGGACCTGAGCTCTCTGAAGATCAGGTAGAGTGAGCTCCAAGCTCCTTGTTTAGGCGAGAGAATCTTCGTCTAAGTCACTTGTTAAGATGTTTTTAAATCATTATATATTATGAAACACATACTGAGAGGATTCAAGCTGGATACCTTGAGAAATCATACCCTTCGATGACGTCGTATGTAATGCGTCTCCATCTAGACCGGCAAGTTCATCCTGGGCATCTTCTTGGGCCAATTGAAGACGCATCGCGGCTTCTGTCTTGCCTGATGGCTATCAGCTTCCCTAAATTAACCCGAGAATCCATCAACACTTACTGGCGACGGTTCGAGCAAAAGGGTTGGGCTTGTTCCTATCCACCTCCCAGTCCTCCACCATCTTGATCCATTTTGCGACATCACTTTGAGGCAGCGACGCTGTGAAGCGTTCAAATCAGGTCTTCATGGTCAGAAGCCTTGGGCACGGCGTCCTTAATCTTATGAAGCAGCAGTGTCACCTGTAAATATCACTATTAGTCATTGCCAAAAATAGATGAGAGACACAGTGTACTTACCTTGCGACACGTTTTTGTGCCAGTTAAAATCCCCAAAATGCTGATCTAGTTTCTCGCGTCGGTGGCCAGGACCCATCTCTCTCGTTGAAGCAGCTACACCATTAGATATAGCCCAACTGCGTTCTGGCGCTTCTCAGTCATTCTCACCAACATGTATATGGAAACTCATGCAGTACTTTTCCTGGCAATCCTTGATATGGCCAGGAAGATGAAACTTCGGAACGAGATATACCTTCTCAGCAATTTTCGGCCGCATGAAGTCGCTGTAAATGTTGATGTGTTCCTCGAGGTTAATGGACCATTGACAGGCGATATCGTAAGATGTTACTATGCGGGGGACGCCAGCAAAATGTTTGACTGCGGTCAAGTAGCCAAAATCCATCTCAACTTGACTAAAATGTATTTGAGATCATAGTTTAACATAGGACAGAAATGAGCTCACGTCTCACCAACGCATAGATCAACTGTACATAGCGGGAGCTTCAGCTCATGACGTGTACAGACCACGCCGCCTACTCCACTGGCTGCCAGATCTCGGCTTCGGATCGAGACTTTTTTATCACCCTTCGCCGCCTCGTGGTTACTACACGAGCTCGGAGGTTGGATAATTCGTTTGTCGAAGTCTGCCAGATGCTTGTGAAACGTGTTCGTGTCCACGAAATAAGCCAGTCCCTTGCTTAAGCCCGGATCCTTCTCTTCACTCGAAACATTGAATCTCTCGAGGCGGAAGTTAGCGTCCATGCCAACATACAAGGTATCTTCCCATGCATTAAGGCTAATCAATATTCAGTTCGTACTCTCAACGCCAAGCAAAGACACATACCTGTCTGGATCAACAGATTCCGGTATATTGATGCCAGGACGTGGACATGCGAGACACTCCACGGCACATGATCCTGGCTTGGCGGCCTTCCATCCGCCATGATCGTTACCAATACCGGCCCTTTTCAGAAGACGAATGAAAGACCACTCGCGTACTACACGAATGAAGGTGTCAAAATTATCCTGTAGACTCAATTAGTTAGATCCAGATATAGAGCAATCAGAATCTTACAGAGGGTGCCATAATACCTGTATTGTCGGTTAGGCGAACCAGGGAATGATAATATTCATATGCCGAAATCTTGCCCATGAAAGTGAGCATTTGAAACTGCTCCAAGGCAGCGGTCGTGACAGCAGTTCGTGGTTGAGTATCTGTTGCTGGAAAAAGCCACGACCCTTGAAGCTGCATGGCAAACGGACGTTTCCGCATGCAGTTACAGAAGTTGAGGGCGACGTCGTGGATTCCGTTTGTGTCGATGACGGTAAAGTGATTACCGAATGCCGGTTGCGGGTGTGGACATGCTTCTCCGGTCAGATGCCCCACTTGATAGCGCATCCCAAGCTTATGGAGAGGAACTTTGTCGAAGTAGTTACCATTCCAACTCTACAAAATCAATTGGAGACCAAGATCTATGCAGTGACAATGGGGCGCGTACCTGAATAATATGTGTCGGACATGCCGTGTGTAATGAAATGATGCAGATGCGGCAAAACAGCCTTGCATCTCTGCAGGTGATGCAGCAGAAGCGAAACTCGGTATCCTCACAGGCAGAGCAGCATTTCTGCGAGATGGCATCCCCACGGCCCTCCCTTCTGAGACTTTCCGCTACGTATTCATTGACGTGCGAACTGAACGTCAGAAGAGGATTGTACTGTAACCAATAATATATGTAAACTCAACAGCGTGGAATGTAATAAAGTTCTCACCGTGTATATACGCCGTCGAGGGGCTGTAGCTATGTCGTCGATGTCACCAGCCATAGCTAAAGCATATGCGTCAGGATCCAGATGATATTCCCTGTGAGGAGTCAAGCAATCTTCATCCTCGATGTCGTCGGATCCGGGTATGAGCTCAGGGAGATCTTGGAAATTTCCGGTGGCTGTCGTCTTTCGTTTCCGGGGGGATACTGGAAGACATACGAAGCCGTGCTTGACCGATAAGCTGCCTGTAGATGGACCTGCGAACGACCAGGGAGTGGTGATGGTGGTGGCGGTGGGTTGGGGGAATATCAGTCGTATCGGCATACAGTTCAATGGAATGACTATTCCATCCAACTCGATGCCGTTTGACCTTGGGTTTGGGATTTCGAAGGACAGCCATTGGAGCCTGACGAACGAAAAAGAGGTGTTCAGGAGGGCACATAAGAGATCATAATATATAGCCATCTGTTGTCAGCAAAAATATCTGTAAAGAAAATACCATTAGTTTATCAAGGATGGCCTACCGGGATACCGCGTTATCTAGCTCAGATTAATTCATACTAACGGTCTGGGTATGGCTGGACGCAAAGCAAATAAGATTGACTGATTCCGTGTCTACCCAAAATGAACTACATCTGCTGGCGAACCTTGCGAAGCGTCCGAATGTGATGGCTGCGAGCCAGACGTCTAGTGCGACATGCTTCATAGTCTTTCCACCGGCGTAATCGTACTCTGACGGCGTACTTGGCCGCCTCGACGGCCTTCGACTTTGCAATCTGCTCCGGTGTGGGTGGTTCGAAAATGTTGATTCGTCATATGCAGGACGGTTGGACCGTTGAGTGCCGGATTTCAGGGAGACCAGGAAGATGAACCTTAGGTTCATGGGTCGTTGCATATTCCAACTGTCGTCTGCGCATGTCTGGGTCTAGGGCATTAAATAGCCATCGAAGGGCATATTGTACGCGCTGTAAAATAGTAAGGTCAGGTATAGGTAATGGGAAAAAGGTATGATTGCGCACCTTGCGATGCTGCCTTAACCCATAATCTGTGCGGTCTTCTGGTGGCCAGTAAAGAACGTGCTCCTGCCATATGCTCTCCAACCATATTTCACTCAAGGCCGAAAAATCACCGCTTTCGAGGACATGAAACTGAACGGCATTTTTGGTGAGGAAGTCTTCTTCGTCGTGTCCGAAGCCTGTCTGGTAGAAAGGAGGGAAAGATTAGCCGACGATGGTGGGGAGCAATGTGACTTACTGTGGCCGAAAACCCAATGTTTTGGGTTGGTTCTGTCATTTGCTCTGACAAAAATATCCAATTGATAAAATCTGCCGAGGCCGGCTGCTGCACAAGCTTACGAGTACAAAGTCACATGGTCCGGTTCATATGGCCCGGCCAGTCACTGATGTCATAGTCATTGAACCTGAGACGCAAGATTACCTGTTTTTAAGGTCAGTCCTCACTAATCTGTCTGCTAAACCTTTCAAATAGACTTCAAACACTTATAACTTTCATAACTACTTGCTTTCCGCCCTCAATTTAAACCTGGTAATTTTCATCAGACGAAGCATATTTTTGAGCTGATGTTTGATCAAAGACGTGCACCTTGATCTGTATCTTCAATGCCTGCATCCATGGGCCGTCCCCAGAAATATCATTCTCAGGACGAGCAGCGTCAAGCTCATGCTGAGAGCAGTGCTCGATCCTATACTAAGTACGCTGTGTCTTCAGGCTACTTAAAATCTGCTAAATGTTTTTTTCAGGCATAAAAGTAAAATCAATAAACGCCGCCAGCGGAAGTATCGGGTAGCACATCCGTACGGACCTGTCCATGACATAGTACCCCTTACTGACAGACCATTCCAGACCCTCAAAGGAATCTGCCGCTCCAACGCATCAGAATATGTCACAGCCCAAACATGTGTACGCTTTTTCTTTCATAACGGAATAACTATTTATGATATCTCGATAGTATTAAATCTTTGAGCAAGCGACTTGTCGAGCAAGCTTCTGCCAAGAATAACGAATTTCTAACTCTATTGGATCGCTCTCCTCGTGCGTACGCAGACAGATTGTATCATAGATTTATGGTCACTGTAACTCGGATGAAGCCTGGAGGAGATGACGATGAGATCTGTCAAGAGCTGATGAAGATTGGGGAGCTTGTTACGGACGTCACCGTGATTGAGGATAGGATTTTGAATGCTGCTGGCATAGGAGAAGATCTTGCGGCAGTGGAACATATTCGCGAGGGGATGCAGGAGGTCGAGCGATGGCTCGAAGATATCCTCTGTGGTACGCTTGAGGGCATCGATATCTTGACGAAGGCTTACCAGGATCAAACATTATTATATCAACATGTAGCGAAATAGATTCAATTGTATTCGCAGTCTTCAATACAATTGACTATTTAAATTGAACACATGTAGCAACAGATAAAGATATATAATGAGGGCAAAACTTATTACGGTACTCTAGGCGTCATCCTCATCATCGGTCAGTACGATCTCGACTTCGTTGTTAGCCATGGCGTTAGCGTAGTGAGCACAGGCGGCGGCATGGGAGGGGTGGGAGAGGTATACAGCGCGATCCACGTCGAGGACTGACGGAGCAACGGCATTCCTAAAGGAACGCAAATGAATTAATGTTAGAATATGAATTGTAAAGACAACGCACCATCCTTGAAAGATACCAACGGTATAACCCACGGTAACCGTATACCATGTAGTCTGAGTGTTTTGGCGTGCATGCTGGGTTCTAGCTCCTGATGACCGTCCTCGGCTTGCTTTCCTGGGTGCCGGAAGCCTGCTAGGTAGTGGGAGTGGCTCGCTGTTGGTCTCTGAGAAGGGAGTGAGTGGATGGACATCACAGAAATATGAGAAGGGAGTAAGTGGACGGACGTCACAGAAATAATGCAAATGGACTTACCATGCACTGCAGCAACAGCCACGTCAGCTACGCCTAGATTTGTCGCACCGCCGCTCGGGGATGAGGTAGGATGGGAGCGACTGGAATCGGCCGAGGCTTCAGATCCGGTAGGCAGTGCGGCTGGAGCAAAATCAACATTTGATTAGATCATGAAAGTGATCCCGAGAGAACATTTACCCGAGAGGAGACCATGCTGCTCCAGAGCTAAAATCAGCTGTGCTAGCTGAGTACTATCCAGACTGTTTAGATAGTCTCTTGGGCTTGGAGGCATAATTGCTAATTATAAAAATACCTATAAGCAGCATTAAACGAGCTAGGTGACGATACAATACCTGTACAGTTGTACGGGATATCCCGCACTGCTGCCAGCCGGCAGAGTTCTGATGGATGTGTTATCTGTCGCAACATTTTCTCGGGTACTAAAAAAAAGAACAGGTACGTTTTTGGAACCTTCTTATTCTATTGCGGAACTAATGAGATATCACAGATGGCTCCAGCCGGCTGGTGTAACCCAGAACAATGTGTCTGGTTTGCGAATCGCTTGGCCAATTTCCACCAAGCTCGCCTAGAAAATACAGTTGGGGCTTTTTTAGCAGCGGCCGTTAAGGAATTTATGGCGCTTTGGCCGTTACCAGAGTGCGCAGAAGAAATTATTGGGAATACTCTTGAGGATATCGCAAAACGGGCGCAACAGGATGTGCATTACCAGAAGCGGAAAAAAGTGAGTTTATTTCATTGATCAGATATGAAGCTCACCAGACAAAATTGTGTAGCAAATTGAGGCCAGGTTTAATAATAACCGCGGCAAAGCTCATGCTGCGGCTATTCGGAATGCCTCTGGCAAAACCTTGTCGAGTTCCCCCAAGAAGAAGAAAATACTATATTCCTTGCGACCGGCACACCGTCTCCGAGCTGTTCAGATCTATTCCCAACGTTATTACAAGAAATGTGTGCAAGCAGCCATCAAAAAAGCTATCCGACAGTCTCTCAATCCCCTCACCTGCGGCCAAAAGCTCTCGATTATCAACAAGCTTACCTTTGATGCATTCCAGTCCGAATCCGAAGATGTCAAGACCGAGGTTTTCGACGCTCTAGAACAGCTTCGTGAGGAGCGAGCCGAGGCTTTGGAGAAAGGACTGCAGAGCCCAGAAGACTACCTTGAGTGCGTCATCTTCTGTCCTTCATCTCCACGATAACTGATATCAGTTCTACAGCGCTATCGATGCCGCGCCTGCGATGCTCAATCGTTTCCTCAGTGACCTCGCAGTACAAACTGGATGGTGGTTCACCGTGATAGCAGGTGGCCCAGATCCAGCCGATGGGGGAAATATACGTACAGGAAGGTCAGTTCAATGCGTTGAATATCATTGTCAATATCTCATGATTGACTAGCTTTCATGTGGGCTCAAACGGACATAAGAGAAATTTTCAGGACGAGTTTATACATCACTCAGTCGATCCGAACGATTCCACCACTTGTCGCATGACTTTTGAGGAGGGTGTAATTGCTCCTTATGGACGATTCCTGAAGACTTTGTTCTGTAAGTGTTCACCCCATGGAAGACGAAACCACTGACATTTTATTAATGCAGCGCCCGAGGTCCGAGCGCAACGAGCATGTAACCAGGCAGATATGGATGCGTTGAATGAGACCCTCAACGACGATGAAGACGACGAACTTGAGGCTACGCCTGGGATGTCGGGGCTTCTATCAATGCCCAATTCCCCTCCATCCCCTCCCCTTCCTTTATTCCAGCCAGCATCAACACCGACACCATGTACTCCCAATGCGGGGCCCATCTCCCCTTCCATTCCTTCGTTCGAGCCACCACTGTCGACGACATCGACAGCAGCTGGTCTCGTTTCTCCTCCCATTGCATCATTCCATCCAGATTTGATGCTACAGCCTAGCGAGAGCTGCGAGGAACTCGGTAGAGAGGATTGGGACCCCCAGCTGTTCTGGCAAGACGCCCGCTTTGGTCATGACTACTTCTCGATGAGTGCAACAGAACGCGATCGACTGGCCTACGATAACCTTTTAGGTTGTGCAGTCTTGGACCACAAAGGTGAAGGCGAGAGCTTCCCTTTCACGGGCGCAATATCTGGAGAAGGCCAGGTCGACCTCGGGATCTCTGGTGATCATTACCCAGATTTGCAGGCTGAGCTCGAGGGCTCCCCACTACCATTGTTGCCTAGTCATGACCGGGATCATACCGACGTGCACGAATTGGATGCCGATCTTCCGAGCCGATCTAGCGTGCCCAGAACGCCTCCTTCGAGACAGTTTGATGGTGAGCTCACACCAGTCCGGATGCGACGTAAACGGCACAACAGAGTCGTTGATGGAAACGAGCAACGGCAGGACGAGTCAGCGACGGTGGTTGATGGAAGCGAGGGGGATGCTGGAGAGGACCTGGAGAGGAGGACGAGCAAACGTGCATGACAGCAGGAAGTATCGGCGACGGTGGTGGATGGAAACGAAGGACAACAGGAAGAGTCGGCGGCGGTGGATGAGGATGCTGGAGAGGAGCATGAGAGGAGGACGAGCAAACGTGCACGGAGGCTGCCAGCATCTCGTGCATTGGTTGCTGTCGGCTGGCTACCCTCGGCAGTGCAGTACCTCACAGACAGCAACCTCGGGCCTGAGTGGGCGGATCTCCTGGCCGCTTGGCAGGTATTGGAGGCACAGATTTCTCAAAACGGTTCACCGACCAAGGTAAGTTTGTTGATTCCCTTTCTGTTACCGAAATTGACATGGTTTCAGGGTCGACTGGGCACTATTACTTCAAGACCTTCGTCGTTGAGTGTATGGCTCCAAAATCGCCGCTACAATGTCTATCCGCAGCTGCCGCCATCATTCTCTGCGGAGTTTCTTGCTTGGTGGAATGCTCTGCAGCCGAATTGGCGACGATCCGAAACTGGTCCCTTACCTGCAGCCAACTACAGCCGTTCACTTCACAAGGCACTATCGAAAGGTGGTCAGAATGGCCTCGTCACCGTGCTCATCGGTCTTATGTGGTGGGGTCAAGGTTCTTTATCAGCTGAGGAACATACACTTTGGAACGCAGCAGTGGCGGACGTCTATGCCTGCATCCGTACGTTGCTGCCGCCGCTCACGGTAACGGATTAGTGGCTTCGCTTTATGTTTATTGTTTGGCTGTATTCTGTTTTGTTTTCTATGAGATGTTTTATTGTATTCGAGCTTACCACCTGTAATAATACAATAGATATTTGATATATATTTTCTCTAATTATATATGTCGAAGGAAAACAATAAGTGTGACATAAGGAATATCAAACACAAAAGTGTGTCGAACCTAGAGTTTCCGCCGTGATCTGGGTTTAGCACGTTACGAGCGTTGATTGCAGATCCGGGTACACGTGCGGGAGAGCGAAGACTTTTAGGAGACAACGTCAATCAATTGATTTTGATCTCAGGGCTTGTAATATTTATAGTCAGCTGGCGGACATATTTTTAGATTGAGGAGCGCACCGTCGGGAGTGCTCGTCGATGGAAAAGGGCGGAGAACCGACGACCAGCGAGCAACAGATTCTGGCGGCGGATGAGGTCACGTGATCGCCATGGGCAGCTGATATATCGTACCCACGACTGCAGCAGCAGTGCTTTGATATATCATGGTCATGTATAAGGACCAGTCATTGATATATCAATTCGTTAGGTGCCCTTGGCGGTACGCATTCCATATGTTCTGGAAGGATTTGAGATCACGAGGTGCAAGGAATACAAGACTTACATAACGGGAATCATCGCCTGATCGGGACCACTAAACGCTCCGCTTGAACATAGGACACTCCGGTCTCTCCACTTCATCCGTTCCACCCTTGCCGGATCGACATTTGGTATCAGAACCAAAATAGGTAACATCTTCAATGGCGCGGCTTGCCCAGAAAGTCTCTCTTTGGACGAACAGCCGTCGTTCGGTGCAAGTATCGTAAGGGAATGCTAGTCAACCTGAAGGACGTCCCAGCTATCTCCACATACGTCGTACGTCCCAGCTATGGCGTGTATAAGAGGTGGCTGGTGCCCGTCTATAGCAGGAATTGTCAGCAGGCAATGGAGATGAAGAGGACTGCGCATATTGAGCCTTCAACGATAGGGTAATCTTCAGGCTAGGGCTGAGTGGGTACCTTTTTTGGGATTAAACTTAACTGTCCAGCCCTTCGCGATGAGAATACCAGTGACCATGTCACGTTGATGTTCGCCACTAACGTCGGTGAGTTATCCAACCATCAGCGATTCACCGAATGTTCTCCTCCTCTATCTCTGCGACGGTTCTGCAAGGGCCGCATAAGTCGAGTGTATGCGCATGATCGTTGTCAGATCTTTTCCTCATCCTCAACTTCATCCGCGATACTAACACGGGCCCGTTACAAAAATAAGGTTAGACCTGATCTCAAAGAAAAGAACGGCATACGTACCGATTCAAACCCAGTATCCCGTTGACATCGCTAGATGCAACTCCAGCAACGATGACGTGTACCTATTTGATCCGTGACAGTGCGTGTCCTAAAAAGGGTCTGCCGTGGTGCCGGCCCTTTCCTATGCGGCTTTTCTTCCCAACTCCAGTCGACACTCGACAGACATATATCGTCCTATTCCAACGGGAAATCGTACAATGGTTAGGAGCTCGCTATGGGTTCAATTCTCTCTGTTAGCTGTAATCAAAGCTCTTACCTCTGTTCAACATCCGTTTCTTCTTCTCGGGTACGGAAATCTGGTTAGAGTTCCGAGCATCTGCGATACCTACACTGAACCGAATCGAGTTATCGTTCTCTGCAACGACAACCTTATGGTTCGAGCTCAGCCGCACATTTTCTTTTCTCTCTTGCAAGAACCATGGAGCGAACGCACGAATCGTAGAGGAATAGACGCTCTCTATCTATGCGTAATGCAAATGTCAGGTGCTACATGAAGACTTTCAGGGTTCGATTCATAGAGTACCGAGTTTTTACTTGCAATTCATCTTTCAGGAGGAAACGTACGATCCGCTTACAGTCACGAAACGACAAGCCATCGTGGGTGCGCTCGAACTGTTAGGTTCATCTTTTGGCCCCTCGACTGTCGCAAGTAATTTTTCTGGGATTACTTACCGGAGGAATGACTTCTGGAACCTAATCTACAAGCTGTTTGCTGAACCTTGCACCGACATTTTAATCTGAAATGCAGAAGCTCCTTGTGCCTCACCTTTGTCCGCACGCATTCACCATTTGCTCATGTTCTCCTGATGGATACGAACTGAGATGCTACTAGTTCATGTCGAATATTGATCGCACGGACATGACAGAGAGCGTATCTTCAGGGTACATCAGTACGAACAAGGCCATTGCGCACTGCCGTTTTAAACGTGTATTTCATAAGCCTAAACGATTCCACGTCGTGAATTGTAGTGACGAAACCGGGTACGGACCCACAAAGAGACTTGCAGACAGCGCAAGAGGATTTGAATTTGATGATAAGAATAGAATTACAATAAAACTCGGGCGACAATATCACTGCCGGTGCTACACTATATCTAGTGGTCCAGAAATAGAACGCCAGGCGAGCTTTGCATAAGTAGCGCGGCTCTCCTAACCAGGACATAACACACAACCCTAATTATAATGGCATTTCAAGTGGAATGGGGTATTCTACGGACGGCTTCCCCATGCAGAGGACCGTAAATGGAGTAATAACCTCGACGATTTCTCCGACGTACTTCCCATCGACTATCCCCAGCTTTACTCGTTCGCGCAGGAATGGCACAATGACAACCTCCGGATGCCTGGTGTCTTCGTATAGCCACAGCGTCTTCACCCCAGGCATGTTAATAGACTCTCCTTTTGAGTAGTTCATATATTTCAATAATGCGTCAGAGCAAGCAGATATCCCGAGATCGTGCACACGCACGAGTCGGCGGATGAACTGGAGTAGGAGAGGGAGAGATTCTTCGGCGATACTGCCGTTCTTCACCAGGTTGCGATTGGGAAAAGGGCCTGGTGGAAACCCAATTTTGAGGAGATCGAGTTTCTCCAATTGTTCGAGTGGGAGATACTTCATCATGTCGGTGAGTACCGAGCTGCTGTCGATTCCTTCGTCGAGGCTTCGCAGCTTCAACTTGTGTAGAGCAGGGAACTCGAACGTGTGTAACACTTGACATGCCTCTTGAGGGTCGATGTATCCCATGCCAAGATCGTTCACGCGCGGCAGCGTTAAGCGCTTCAACAGTAAACGGCTCCTAACCCAATCCACTTCCGAAGCAACAGCCCAAGTGAGAGTCAGACTCTCGAGCGTATCCTTGCTATTACTGAGAATACCATGTAGTGTCTGCATCGTCATCCGGTGATCCAAAGGATACTTTTCCAAAACCAATTTCCGCAAATTGGACGCTGAGAAATGAGACCAAGCTACTGGGACGCCAATGATGATGACTTCGGTTAAAGCGGGATAGAGATGGGTGCCAGGACCGCTTTAGCTCGTGAGTAGGGACTGGGTCTGATCCAGAGTCAAACGCGTATCCGAGCACCGAGATGTCGTCGACGTGGTGTCCTTCATCGTACTCGTCCTCAGTACACCAAGTTTACGTTGGAGACGACAGATCCATTTCTCCAAACGGGGCATCTCCGCGAAAGCCAATTCTTTACAGATATATGTTAATTCGGGCCAGTTATGTGCTTCGGCGTCGAACGACCGGATTCGATGGGCATGTTCGGCAAGGAGGGAGGAGAGGACCGTGAAATGTAGCATCGGTGAAGCTATCTGCCCTTTCCCCATAAGGGAGGATAGAAAAGTCGATGTCTCTGTTTACGGAGCGCTCGAGGATCAAGGACAGTCTTGGGAAAATTGAATGAGGGTCGGAGGGGCCTGTCGGAGGATACAGGAGGCACTTCTACCATGGGTGTGAGGGTTAGGGAGGTCCAAAGGTTGGCGTCGTTGATGGATAAGAAGCGCCAGTGGTGGCAGATGGTTGCGACGAGGAATGGGAAGTAGGTGCCCTCGGTGTCGATGGTGCCAAGTACGAAAATCTTTAAGAGGAGTTCGTTGGGGAGGCGGTCGATAGGAGGTGGTGCGTGTACGTTGGTCGTTCTGTAGCGATGCATTAACAAGCCCGTTGAAGTAGAAGGCGTCGACGACATACCTGGTCATGGCACTATTGGAAGCCATGGTCCAAAGAAATTGGATCGATGAGCGAATAAAAGACCCTCCTTATATAGATGCCCACCTCTGGGTGGCACTGGTCATTATTCCAGAAAATGACAATAGGTGGTCGAAGCTTACACAAGCATAAAGCAACAAAGGCCAAGGTTCCTCCGAGTCGTGACGCGTGACCCGCCGGCGCGTCGTCGACCATCTAGGCTACCTCCGCCACGTCTGATTGAATTCATTTCGTTTCGAGCGAGCTTTGATGATGAAGGCATCACAGATTGTACCATGAATTACGCATCCTTGTTAACTGCTCGCATTGAAGAAAAAGTTCCTGCATTCAAACTGGAAGTGTTTCTCAAGTTCTGTCTTGTGCGAGAGACGTTAAGCTTGATGTTGTACTTGTGACTAGCGCTGATACACATCCTATATGGACAATCTATCATCCTATAAATATTCCCGCTACAGTGTCAAATAGTTAGATAGCGTACTGCACATGTATTCCAAGCCAGCGGTATTTTTACAGCTTCCTTCGAAATGCAGCGTTAGCTCGCACAACTTGCTGCCATCCTACCGACATATAGCTTACCCGAGGCGAGTATTTTAGGGCACGTATTTCAAATCAACCTCTGTACACTAATGTGTCAAAGAAAATATTAACTTCTGTGCAGTTCGAATAAGGACATGTGTTTTTATGCACGGACCACTCTGCAGCCATGGCCGATGTTGGCTGATACCTATTTTACGAAGTGTACAAGCTTAGAGCCATGTAAAACATCAGTATTCGTGAACAGACAAGGATCCTTACAGATCTATTTGTGCTTCCAAAGTGGGAGAAATAAACCAGCTCTCCAGCGCTGCGCAGGGGCAGCGCAGAAGTGATCCATACCGTTGGAACAATGATGACGAATGAGAGAGCGGTGATGAAGCAGCAGAAAACTTTCGGTAGACATTGATGGCGGGACATTTGATGGGGGGAACATAGAGATCTCTCCACAAATAAGACTTTATAGATAAAGTCGTGATTTTCCCAATTCGCCACAGCAAGGTGCGACACGAAGATCCGTATTCGAAGCAACAAAGAAAAAGATCCAATGCAGACATATCGTTCCTGATAAGTATACGCTTATCGATGAAAGGATCCGTCGAAATCACAGGAGGGTCTTTAGATAGGTCTCAATTTATCTGCGGCTCACCAGTGTTTTCAACCCTAACTCTGAAGTTTGGCGCACCTCACCCAGTGCTTAAATACTTTTGCACGGCCTTCGTTCTCCCAGACACTCCTCCGAAGTTGCAGTTAGATCGTTATATGTGATGGTTGGAAATTTTCCATTATCAGGCAAGAGCTATCCACGGAGGGAGACTGAAGGAATAGACATTAGAGAGAAGTACAAAGACAGCGATGGAGAAGGTACTATACTAGGCACCACAGAAACTCCGACTAAACGAGAAAACTTTAATCGGCGTTAAGGTGAGTATCATGCAGAGACGACCACGAGAACCAGCACGAAGAAAAGCTATAAGATGATGGCGGTGAAAAAGAATGAAGGGCGGTGCCTGATCATGCCAAATATGGACATGAACTCTTTGCCAGTGACGTCGATCCCCGAGATGCACACCGCCGAGATACAATGGCTATATCCCTCTTGCGCAAAGGCAGGACCAGTCGCGTATAGGTATCTAGAAAGGAGCTGGACGGGTTCCACCGTAGGAATGTTCACCGTTGACCTTATTATTTAAATCAGCGGAAGTCCCATGGCTACTTTTGTTAAGAGTTGAACAGTGCAGTCGTCACGTATTGATTCGTTCGAAGTGTAGCGTCAGGCTCGCATTACCTACTGCCACGTTACCAGCATGTGGTCTATCCGATACCCCCATGAAACGTCAGGATCCTACGAGACAACCAGGCGATGATATCTTGAGAGAGTTATTCTACTCACAAACGCCTCGTATCCAGGGGGTGATAAACTTGATACACGATCCTCAAAGGACCTTACCATTTAGCCGTTCCTCATACAAGTACCGTTCACTTGTAAAGACTTCACCTCAAGGGGGTTCTTCAACCCAACAATAGGGCACAAACGGCGTACATTAGCCAGAGTACAAAGTACATCAAACAAACGACATCAAGGTATTAACAGTTCAAGAGTGAAAAAGGCACAAACGGCATATATTTGGTAGTCTAGAACGCATAGGTAAACAGAACATAATAAATGGCGTATGTAACCATTCTGTCGGGAAACTGCATCCCTTATATCAGTCATCCGAACGTCACTCATTCGAAGCCAGGAGGGCTTCGATGTCCTCTATTCGGATGACTAAGAAAGTAAGTTCATTATCACCAAAACACTACTTCGCTACGTCGTGCATAGGCTATATTGGGCGGTTTTGGTAATGTCCTTGGCCCGATAGGTAGATTCCTTGGGTCTGATTCGTGAGTCATGACCTTAACATGTGGCGTATCCATTTGTAAAATGTGCGGGGATTTGAGACTACTTCTAATAGATCTGGAGCAACTTATCACATGTGCCAACGGGTACTTGAACCGGACGATGACCCCGACCAGGCGCCAGAGCCCCGATGTGCGATGCAGAATCCTTAAACTATGTTTGGGCTCCTTCCCATATGATGTCGTGTAGAAGGGCGTAACACGCGACTGCCGAAAAGACTTACAGTTTCGAACGGTTTTCCTTCAAGTCCTCCGTCAGCTAGTTCTTATCAGAATATCATCAATATCATCTATCCGAACTTCCGACTTGCTGTACGGCAATTCCTGATCTACATGAATTCTGTACTTAAAAATTAACAAATGTAACTTATGCGAAGCGAGATGCCTACCATGTTTTATTTTTAGCTAGTCACGGTCTGACTGAAGGAGGAGCGCTGGACACACGGCGTCTTGCCGACACTACTGACAGAAAAATTGCCCTTGTCTATGTCAAACATATTGTACTCCTCATACGGCTTCATAAATCATCCGTCGCTGACGTGCAGGTCTGAGATGAGAGTAAACATTGTGATATGCATCATGAAATAATACTCACTCGTGCTACATCGCAACGGACTGTTCTGCTTGGTATCCCGGCTGAAGATGTGGACGGTATCCCGCGGCACGCAGCATATATGCGCTGGAAGGACGTGAGATGACAAAATCCAAAATAATATAAGACAGACATAACAGAAATCATCGCCTGATGGGGGACCACCAAACGTTCCACGATCTCCTTCAACATAGGATACACCGGTCTCTCCACTTCATCCTTTCCACCCTTGACGTGACGCGGCTCTCTCTTTGGACGAACGGCCGTCGTACGGTGAAGAACTGCAAGTGAGTGCTAGTCAACCTGAAGGGCGTGTCGGCTATCTCCACACGTCGTGCGGCCCAGGGATGGGGTGTATGCGCGTGTCGATTCAATATAGCTTTCGTTACGTAGAAGCGGAGACAAGATATAGGATGGACAGGGCTGGTACGCGCCTACCCTAGAAGCTGTGAGCAGGCAAGAGAGATGAAGGGCAGACAGTGACGGTGTAACCGTCAGCCTAGTGTTCAGCGATTTCGGGGTCAGAAAAAATCCTGAAGCCCTTCGCGACGAGAATACAAGCGCGTCCATTACCTACATGCTTCGATGCATCCACCAGGACTCTAATTGCCGAGCTATCCGACGATCAGCGCACACCGGTTTAATAAAACTAACACGCACCATGCTCGGCCTCCACCTCGACTGCGGATTCTGCAGGTGTCCCACGAGTCGAGTGCAGCGGGCACATTTGAAGAGGCGCCATGCTGTTGAACTGCATCGGGGAGGACGGCGCAAACTAGACGCGATGATCCTGCTAACAAGGACTGGAGTCGCGGCTTCCGAGGCGAATATTGCATCGGTCTGTCGAATTCGGTGGATCGTTCTGAGACTAGAACCTGGCTCGGTGCTGAGCGTGAACGGGAAGTGTCCCCTTGATATCGTCATTATTCCTTCTTCCGTGATTCACAGGAGCGTTTTCGCCCGAGTCTCAATAGTCCCAAAGGCTGTTCCGCGTGAGATAGGCATGCGATCAAACGATTAGGAAAGCAAACGCGTACAATAGTCAAACCTTCCAACATCCCATTCTCCCTCCTGCCACCTAGTCACAGACTCCGGAACCATACTGCCTTGTCAAAAGTCCACGGCGACCTCCTTCTATTTCTTGTCCTCATCCTCAGTCACGATACGAATGGCGGTGATGCGAATAACCTGAAGTAGCCGTATCAGTCAGCTTTCAAGCAGATCTCAAAAAAAAATGAATTGCATACGTGCCGATTCAAAATCGAGTGTCGTATTGACATGGTTAAGACGCCAGTCCAGCAACGATGACGTAGACCTATTTGACGTGTGTCCAAAAATGGATCTGCGGTGATGCCGGCACTTTCCGGTGAGCTTTTCTTCCAAATGCCGTGACATGATCTCAGTCTATCGGCCCCGACGTTCAAGCCGCCAACGTCTCGGAATCTTTCCGAATGAAACAGCCCTCCATACTGTTGCAGAAGCTGAACGCTTCAATCCCCATTTCGACTCATCTCGGCGGGATGACGCTCTGGCTAGAGGGCTTCTTCGTAATCTGGAGTCTATGGTCTATTGGCAATATCGCAATGGCATTCAAGTAAGTGTTACGATCCATACTAAACCATTCCATGTGCACTTTGTTCTAAGCATGTGTAGCACTTCAAAAGCTGTGTGGCGTTTCATTGGCTGGCCTAAATGCTCTCGTCCGAGCTGTGTACATTGTCCGCTTCTCCGTACCCGCTCCTATTCCAATCGGAAATCGTGCAACGATTATGAATACGGTATGGGTTCAGCTCCCTCTGTCTGACATGTTCAATGCCGTTACCTCTGTTTCGTCTTCCCGCATACGGATATATATGGCTCGAGTTCAGGACGTGTGCGATACAGGTCGAGTTTAAACTTCTCTCCACTGAAAACCATTTGGTTCGGATTCAGCCGCACGATCATTTCTCTCTTTTACATGCACTCACACTACTGTACGTAACGGAGAGAACTATGGAGCGAATCCATGGATCCTAACGGAATAAACGCACTCTGTCTTGGTCTAGTGCAACTTCGAGTGTTACTTATCGGCTTCCAGAGTTCGATTCGCCGAGTGCGAGTTTCTACGCACAATTCATTTGTCAGGAGGAGACCTCGAAATCAAGTCACGAAATTACAAGGCATCGTCAACGCGTTCGAGTTGCGAGCCTGGTCTATTGGCATTTCGGACGCCTGGGGTTGAATCCTCAGATAGGATGTTCGTAATATGTTCCGTATGTAGTTTTCGCAACCAGGGCCATTCATATCAACATCGTTTGCTCAGGTTGGCGAGATAAGTAAGCTCTATGCATCAAAGACAAAACAAAACTGATGCCGAATATCCTCGTATCGCTCTTGGAGCGATAAGAGCTTGCGCACTGTCACAAGTATCTGTCCTGACAGCTCGTTCGACACTGGGGGTTCAATTCCCTTGGGTACGAATATGTTGTACATCATCTACGCCTTTTTGACATCAGTGTACTGTCCACGACCGAGACTTGTCATCTCGTCGCTTGCATCCGACCCCGACAGTAAAACTTAGCCAGCCCAAATTCGTCGTTCCGGGACCAATCGCCTCGACGCACTGGATTTCCTGCGTTTTGCGATTGGTTAGCGAACACGGCTTAGCCAACAACCTCTCGATTAGGTTCCACAAGTTACTCCCGCCCAACATTTGAACATAAAAGTCAAAAGCACCTCGTGTCTCCCTCTGTTCGACACTCATTCACCATGTACCAAGTTCTTCTAGTGTTAAGAAAATTGTAAGACGATTTTGAAGTCGATGATAAGAAAAAGACTTTAATACAACTCCTTTCATAAATAAGATGGATGAAATGAATATGAGGGCCCTCCACTCAAGCGACACTACTGACTCGAGAGAAGGAGATGAAAATACGAGTCTCAAACTCCCGGTACAATGTCAATGTGGGTATTCCGTTATCGATGAGAGAATTGGAGGCTAAACTCTTCTCAACTCGTCCAGAAATCGAACGCCACGCGAGCATTACATAGGGAAGCTGTCCTAGTAACAATGACACATAGGACAACCGTAATTAAAATAACAGTTCAAGTAAAATGGGGTGGTATTCCGCAAATGGCTTCCCCATGCAGAAGACGGCATATGGGGTGATGACTTTGACGATTGCTTCGACGTACGTCCCATTGACTGTCCCCAGCTTTACTCGTTCGCGCAGGAATGGAACGACAACAACCTCGGGATTCCAGCTGTCTTCGTATAGCGAGAGATTCTTCACCCCAGCCATTTTAATACAGCCTCCTTTTGAGTAGTTCATATATTTCAGGGCAACTGGATATCCCAAGATCGCGGATACCAACGAGTCAGCGGATGAACTGGAGTAGGAGAGGGAGAAATTCTTCGGCGATCCTGCCCTTCTTCACTAGGTCCCGATCAGGAAAGTCGCCTAGTGGAAAACCAATTTTGAGGAGATTGAGTTTCTCCAATTGTTCGAGTGGGAGATACTTCATCATGTTCGATGAATATCGTGCTGCTGTCAGTTTCTTCAATGAGGCCTCGCAGTTTAAAATGGTGTAGAGCAAGGAACTTGAATGTCCGCAAGACGTGACATAATTCTTGCACGTGCATGTATCCGATGCTGAGATCGTTGACGCGTGGAAGTGTTAAGGGTTTCAACAGTATACAATTCCTAGTCCAATCCACTTCCAAAGCAACAGCCCAATTCAGAGTGAGACTCTCCAGGGTACCCTTGCTATTACTGAGGATACGGTGTAGTGTCTGCATCATCATCCGGTGATCCGAAGACTACTCTTTCAACACCAATTTTCGCAAATTCGACGCTGAGAAGTGAGACCAAGCTATAGGAGCGCCACTGATGATGACTTCGGTCAAGGCTGGATAAAGACGGGTGCCGGATCGCTTCAGCTCGTGAATAAGGGACTGGTTCTGATTCCCACCTCAAACGCGTATCCAAGCACCTAGATGTCGGATTCGAATACTTCTTATTGTCCTTGAAGATTCTCCATGGATCTGCCGGGTTTGTGTCTCGTGTGCTGTGATAGATCGAAAATCGTATTCACGAGAGCATCATCAGCCACAAGGATTACTTTTTTTTGAAGAGGCTTGCTACCAGCCTATGCATGGGAACGTATCTATAAGTACTCCGGAGACTGGACCCCGAAGTCCGACTTCGACTTGTGGAAAATAGAATATGAATCTGGCCGCAAGACCCCCTGTTTGCATCGTCAGTACTACAAGGACGTTGGGATATTGTCCGATTGTTTGAACAACGGAGAGTCACCTGGGCGGTGGGCAAATTAGGGATCGACGTAACTTGGAAAGAGGTCATGTCTGTATTTCGCATGAGCCGCAGATAATTTGAGACTTATCTGAAGACTCTCTTGTGATTTTAGACAGATCGTTTCATCGATAAGGTTATAATGATCGGGAATGATATATCTGCATTCGTTCTTTGTCTTTGTTGCCTCGGATACGGATCTTTGTTTCGCACCTTGCTGTGGAGGGTGGGAAAATTGTCATCACGACTTTACCTACAAAGTCTTGTTTGTACACAGAGATCTGTATGTCCCCCAATCAAATGGCCTGCCATCAATGTCCAGCGAGAATTTTCTGCTGCTTCATCACCGCTCTCTCATTCTGCATCATTGTTCCAACGGTATGGATCGCTTCAGCCCAGCGCTGGAGAGCTCGATTATTTCGCCGACTTCTGAAACACAAATAAATCTGTCGCAATCCCAAGTCATTCAGACTCAAGGAATTAAGGTCTGGGGAATAATATTAGCATTTTGTTGCACCGGCCTGGTAAGGATGGGTTTCAATTCGAAAAAAACGATCATCTTCCATCGCTGAGATTCAAATTCAGGACAACGTATCCTAGAACACAGCGGTGGCCTGCAAGAGCGACCTAGTGATTGAAATACATCCGTGATCCTTTATTGATTACAATCTGATCGTTGAACAGCACTGACGTGAACCTAAAGTATGTGGCACACCATCTCAGGTCCTGTGGCAGTAAAATTGAAAGACATAACACACGAAGTCTCACAAGACCGCCTACTTCTTATTGGTGGGATAACAACCAAATCTTGTGCCAAAGCAAGATTCTTCGGCACTGTAGACATACGTGTCTCAGTCCCAATGCTCAAATGCAGATTTGGAGAGTATCTATATAATGTAAATCTTAACATTGACATTGCGAGACGCTTATCCGCTTTTGTCTGGCTGTTGGTATGGGAAATCGAGCGCGCCATACCCAATGTTTGGAAGTGTCCCAACTGGCATAGATATAATAACATAATGCACCTTCTGTGAGCTTATTAAGTGTCATTTCATTGGATCATTGATAAAACTTACTCAATTCGCTCCAAGTGAAGACTCTACGAGATGGATCATCTGGGTTGGCAAACAAATAAATGCCCACCATTGCGATCGCCTATGATTCAAAAGATCAAGCATTTAGATCACAAAAAGGAGATGAACGTACCGAGATCGAAAGAAGGACAAAACATGGAAGCAGCCCGACAAAGTCTGTGATAACGATGTAAATCAGCCGATTGAAGCGTAGATAAAGCTGGACGTACCAAGGATATCACCTGGAAGGATGTTCGCTTGAATTGATGCATATAGAGGAAGATAAACGACCTACCAAAACCGTCGGGAGCTCCAGGCATAGATGCTCGCAGTTGAGTGAATGCAAAGACCGTTCCAATCGGCACTACAACGATCTCGT
Source organism: Armillaria novae-zelandiae (assembly GCA_030435655.1). Taxonomy (NCBI): domain Eukaryota; kingdom Fungi; phylum Basidiomycota; class Agaricomycetes; order Agaricales; family Physalacriaceae; genus Armillaria; species Armillaria novae-zelandiae. The sequence goes on along the minus strand of JAUEPR010000015.1, from coordinate 281,485 downwards.
TCCGTTGTCGGAAGCCAAAGAGGACAGTTGCGATCATGATCAGGCAGATCACGAGAGTGACCATCCCTATACACATATGGATATGAGATCAATACGTGGATGAAGATCTATGGCAAAAAGACAAACAGAATGTAAGGGTGATGATGAGGCAGTAGGCCATAACAAGGGTGCTGCGCTCGAGGTTCATGTATATATGGATAGCACCTTGTAAACCTACAAAGTCCAGGTCATCCTTAGATTGCCATGGGGAGTATTCCACTGCATCAGTTGTTGTTTTTATACCGCTCAATTAGGTTCTATCAGGCAGATAAATCAGAAGAAACAAATAAACATACGTAATGAGTCCATATGATGTTGAGAGATCTACAGAAACTGAATCGTTCGTTGAAACATCTCTAGCAAATATGGCGACATCCGCGTAGTAACTGGAATGCTCAGGGTTAATTCCGTGAGATGAAAACACTGTACCAGTTTGAAGGACATACCTGTCGAATGGGTAGGCGCTGAGGTAGGAAACATCGTTCGTGAAAAGGCTTAGCTCGGCACGGAAAGTGAGACTATTGCTGCCAAAATTGGTACGTCCACGCCCAAAGTGAGTGGGATTCCATATAAAGATAGGATCGGTAGGTAGGTTGTTGCTGTAGGGTCCGTTATCATGTCTTGGATCCGACGGAGAAAAGTTCCTCCAGAAAGGAATCCTATAAGTACAGTGTATTCTTCAATACTCATGCAACAGAAGCTCACGTGTCAAGGAAAATATTAATTGCTGTGCAGTTATTATTCCGGTCAGGGTCTACACATGTATCCCACATGATGGACCATTCCGTAACCATGGTGGTTTGAAGGATATCGGCCGAGACGACGTTAGCTCGGAGAATGATCTTCCGGTTGTAAGAGAGGCATATATCACTAACTGAGCGCGGAAACTTACAGTTCTACTTATGGACTTTGATCCCGTACCCTTCACAGTAGTATTAGATATGCTACTAGTACTGCTTGGAGGTAGCCTCAGAACAAGAACAATCCATAAGGTTGGAACAGCGACAAGGAAAAACAGAGAGGTGAAGAAGCAACAGAGAACTCTTGATGGGTTTCGATGGCTAGCCATTTGCACTGAGAACAAATGTATCATGATTCACAAGAGAGATTTTATAAGATACGTGTCTGGGTAATGCTGTCGTGTTACAGCATCCACAACAGCGCCCTCATCAGAAACCCACAATATTCTGTATGAGTGGGAAGATGGGGAGGGCCGAATGAGCTGGCCAAGCCTTTAAAACGATGCTGGGCGACGCTCTGGCGGTCTTGGGGTCTCTTAAGGAAACGCTTGAAGCCAAGCGGTCTCGGCAATCTGCGCTTTTTACAGGCTTGGCATGGCTTTCGACCGCATGCGCCAAGAAGAGATACGGCAACAGATCAGTTCTTCGCATTAAAGTGCACAGATGCATATCAATGGACTACGATTTGACCGTACTCTCAAAGAGATGACCCAGGCAAGCATTCTAGAAGCCTTCAAGGGATTGGGAGGCAGTGGCTGGAGCATAAATCGTTGATTCAACAGCGATCGGAGATGGTGTTAACATTGCACCTTGGTGAAGAGCTCACTTTATGCGGCGACTGATATCATCATTATGACAGAACATGCCCTACCATATCCTGTCCTTTTCTAGTCTAGACACAGGAACCGTATTTCTAGGTTCGAGAGAGGGATTGACGGAGCGGTAGTAATAGTTGCCAACGAAGCGAGTACTACCGAATACAAGACTGACCTGCTCAACTTTTTGTGATCGGTGCCTTAGAACCCCTGGTACCCCTCTATGACTTTATATGTCAGTGTCTGATTAGCTAATATTTTCATTTGATTAACATGGTTATATATTAATATTTTCTCTTTTGAAATAAAATTATCAAACACTTTAAAACACATATTCATAAACTTAGGCATTACAAAATATATATATTAAAGACTTAATTAGCCATATTTGCTGATGAACAGGTGAGTAGCAACCCTTATCATTCAACACTCATCATCGTGCAGACATGGCAGTGGCTTTGGGTTCTGCTGCTCGCTTGTCATCCTCTACTGCTTTTACAGCTCGTAGCTGTCCCCAAAGAATCAACCAGCAGTCAAGGCCAGTGCAACACTTTCCGATTCCCAATCTGAGAGCATTCCCACTAACATCTGTTAGGTGGGAGGTCATTAACAGCAAGGTCATACTTACTAATTCCTACCATCAGACACAAGAGTTTCCTCAATGAACCATCCTGGTCTTGACATCAACATCTTTGATGAATGGCAATGACGTCCATATATATTAATTTAAGGGAGTGTAAATTCAATATCTCATGTGCCAGTTGTAGTTGGCCTTTCAGGCCAAGATTAGTCGAATGATGTCGACTACTCTTTGGGCCTGCAAGGCGACCTACAACTTTTGTATGGGGTAAATCTATACTCCCCAAAGGAGCTATTTAGAGGTCATGGATTATATGAACTAGTGCAATCATGGAAGGTTTGAATTCCCTTAGAATTATTTATGACATGAAACACCAACTAATACTACCTCCAGATCACCGAGCGGGACCAACATGATATCATCATCCTGGGGGAAGCCCTGTTATGCAAGAGCAGGAGCAATGATGAAAAAGTTGTCATTGTGTGGAAGTGTGTTATACAAAAAGTGTTTATAGTATGTATATTAAGGCGATCAAGATGGGGAAGGGTGTGATGTGGGAAAAGGGAGTTTGGGGGGAAATGTAAATATAGTGGACTGAGATTTCATGAAGAAATTTTGGACATCAAGCATAGAATGAATTGATACGTTCCCCATGAACATTTTACTTAATTTTAGCGTTTCTTTTGGGTCGAAATCATTGGGGGCCTGGATTGTATTAATCTCGATGGTAATACCTGACAAAGCATCCTATTGAGCTCAATGGCTGTGCTGACAAAGCATTCGATCGAGCTCGATGGCCAAGTGCTGACAAATCATTCTATTGAGCTCGATGAGATTGCTCAGTAAAGATTTTTGAGGTTCTTGTTTCTAAGTTCACTGATAGGTGCACAATGGAACTGGGATTGGTTATATGATTGTCAAGGATATTTAACCACTAGGTACTGAACTATATGGGGTCTTGTATTGGTAATTTAAGATAAGGAATGGAATAACAGTAGTCCCATAGACAGTAGTAAAGGTATGATAGTAAGGAAACAAATGTAGAAGGATTAACAACAGATAAGGAAGGTGGTCTAGATAAGTGACACATATGGTTCTGTGTTCTAGAAAGTACAAGAGATAGACAATATGGAATGGACCATTACACGTTGTCAAAGCTCAGGCAGCTCTTCTTCCACACACTCATGCATTATTGGTATTTACTGGCTCCTCATGGAACAAGATGTGCGGTTAGTCACACTAACCTTCAACACTATGAGGGTACCATATGCAAAGGGGTAAGCAACTTTTGACACAGCGTCCTTATTTGCAGTCACAAGGATTTATTTTTATTGCTTGAATATCATGATTGTTGAAAAAAAAATATTATCACATTTAGATCTATGTACATAAAAATACATAGTAAATTGGTTCCTCTTCAAATAAACTAGAATGAATTTTTACTTGCCTTATATGTAGCACAGAATGTCTCTGGGGTCATACTACTTTATATAGTAAAAACAAATATGTGCAAATACTGGGTATCGATATAACCGGAGCAGGTCAGTCTTGTATTCAGTAGAGTACGAACAAGCGGGAAACCGCAGGCCACCCGAAGATGCACATGATATCCGGGATATGGGCTGCACTCAATGGTCGTCACGTCTGTCTTAATTTTGAATCTTAACCACCCTCTTCAGGTGAAGGCATCCACCACACCTCTTTGCCATGGAGTATGATGTGCATATATCAGAGCTGTCGAGCTAAATCGAGGTCAACATGGTTTAAGAATCTGTGGCTGAATCTCAGATAGTGGATGAATTTGGAATGAGATGGCTGCGATAAATATGGGACCTATTTTAGTCTTCAAGAACATGTTTTCTCCGTCGCTGAGGGTTTGATAGCTTGGCTATTTCTACACAGTGAACATCTCGCATGGATTCACTACGATGATACCATGTATGGTTCATCTTCAACTTCCTGTTTGTCACCTCGCTAGGGAGAATACGAGGGTACTGTTCACCTCGACCAGTCTTTCAGTGGGAGGAGTGCGTCATCTTCCTTAGCACAGTATGTACCATGCTCTGAAGGATTGATAATGACCTTTTGTCAAGCATACGGTGGTCATTTTTGTCATGAGCATTTAACTAATTTCATTATGTCATTCAACTATAATTACCGATAAAAAGACATGTTGTGTTTTTATCTGTGTTTAAAAAGGAAATTACAGGTCCAATACGCAGATCATAACTATCACATGTGTTTTTTGTCCGTGTTTCTATTCATATATGACATATAAATTAAAAAACACCCTCAATAATTACAGATGTGTTTTTGTCCGTAATATAACTTGAATTACTAAATTAAAACACAAATTAAATGACAAGCTGTGTTTACGAAAGTGTTTTTACCTGTGTGTTTCCAAATCAAACACGGATAAAATTACTTCAAAGTGTTTACCCCCCTGAAATTACTGCTCAGCCACAGGAGTGATATATTTCACGGTCCTCTCCTCTCTCCTTGCCGAACATGCCCATCAAATCCGGTCGTTCGACGCCGAAGCACATAACTGGCCAGAATTAACATGTCTCTGTGAAGAATTGGCTTTCGTGGAGATGCCCCGTTTGCAGAAATGGATCTTTGTCTCCAACGTAAACTTGGTGTACGAAGACGAGTACGATGAAGGACACCCCGTCGGCGACATCTCGGTGCTTACATACGCGTTCGACTCGGAGTCAGAACCAGTCCGTACTCACGAGCTGAAGCGGTCCGGCACCCGTCTTTATCCAGCTTTGACAGAGGTCATCCTCAGTGGCATTCGTGTAGCATGGTCTCGTTTCACGTTCCCTGCTCTACACAACTTGAAACTGCGAGGCCTCGTCGAAGAAACTGGCAGCAGCACGATATTCATCGACATGATGAAGTATCTCCGACTGGAGCAATTGGAAAAACTCGATCCCCTCAAATTTAGTTTTCCACTAGCCGACTTTCCCAATCGGGACCTCGGTCAGAACGGCAGGGTCGCCGAAGACTCTCTCCCTGTCCTCCTCCAGTTCATCCGCCGACTCGTACGTGTCCACGATCTCGGGATAGCCGCTTGCTCTGACGCATTATTGAAATATATGAACTACTCAAAAGGAGGCTGTATTAATATAGCTGGGGTGAAGAGGCTGTGGCTACACGAAGACATGAGGCATCCGGAGGTTTTCATTGTGCCATTCCTGCGCGAATAAGTGAAACTGGGGATAATAGATGGGAAGTACGTAGGAGCAAGCGTCGAGGTCATGACACCATTTACCATCCTCTGCATGGGGAACCTGTCCGCGGAATACCCAGTCCACGTGAAATGATATTTTAAAGAAGGTTGTGCTTTTTGTCATTGTTAGGACAGCTGCGCTATGTAATGCTTGCGTGGCTTTTTGATTTCTAGACGAGTTGAGAAGAGTTTATTCTCCAATTCTCTCAGATATAGTGGAATACCAGCATTGATATTTTCCCGGAAGAAATATGGCGACATGAAACATGAAAGACTACTCACGCGTACTACGTTGCAACGGACTTTTCTGCTTGGCGTCCCCGCTGAAGATGCGGACGGTATCATGTGGCACGCAGCCTATATGCGCTGGAAGGACGTGAGATGAGAAAATGAAAATGAATACAAGACGGACATAACAGGAATCATCGCCTGATTGGGACCACCAAACGTTCCACAATCTCCTTCAACATAGGATACACCGGTCTCTCCACTTCATCCTTTCCACCCTTGATGGATCGGCACTCGGTGTCACAACCAAAATAGACCACATTCTCCACGGTGAGACTCTCTCTTTGGACGAATAGCCGTCGTACGGCGAAGAACTGTGAGTCAGTGCTAGTCAACCTGAAGGGCGCGTCGGCTATCTCCACACGTCGTGCGGCCCAGGGATGGGGTGTATGCGCGTGTCAATTCAGTATAGCTCTCGTTGCGTAGAAGCGGAGACAATGTATAAAATGGACAGGGCTGGTGCGCGCCTACCCTAGGAGCTGTGAGCAGGCAATACAGATGAAGGGCCAACGGTGACGGCGTAATCTTCGGGCTAGGGTTCAGCGATTTCGGGGTCAGACAAACTCCTCAAGCCCATCGCGACGAGAATACAAGCGTGTCCATCACCTTGATGCTCGTCGATGCATCCACCAGGACTCTCGTTGCTGAGCTATCCGAAGATCAGCGTGCACCGGTTTCATGGCACAAACACGCACCATAACTCGGCGCCCCCATGTTCGCTCTTGTCCTCCACCTCGGCTGCGGATTCTGCAAGTGTCCCATAAGTCGAGTGCAGCGGGCGTACATTTGAAGAGGCGCTATACAGTTGAACCTGCATCGGGGAGGACGGCGCGAACTAGACGCGATGATCCTGCTAACAAGAACTTGAGTCGTGGCTTCCGAGGTGACTATTGCATCGGTCTGTTCAATTCGATGCATCGTTCTGGGACTAGAACTGGGCTCGGTGCTGAGCGTGAACGGGCAGTGTCCCTTTGATATCATCGTTATGTCCTTCTTCCGTGATTCCCGGGAGCGTTTTCGCTCGAATCTCAGTAGTTCCAAACGCTGTTGCGGGTGAGATAGGGGTGTGATCGAACGATTAGCGACGCACGATTAGGAAGGCAAACGCCTACAATAGTCAGACCTTCCAATATCCCATTCGCCCTCCTGCCACCCAGTCACGACTCACGATACAAATGGCGGCGATGCAAATAAACCCGAAGTAGCAGTACCAGTCAGCTTTCAAGCAGATCTGAAAAGAAGGAGTCGCATACGTACCGATTCAAAACCTAGTGTCCTATTGACATGGCTAAGACGCAAGTCTAGCAACGATGACGTACAGCAGTTTGGCGTGTGTCCAAAAATGGATCTGCGGTGATGCCGGCACTTTCCGGGGAGCTATTCTTCCACATGGCAGGACATGATCCCAGTCTATCGGCCCCGACGTTCAAGCCGTCAACGTCTCGCAATATTTCCAAATGCAATAACACTCCGGACTGTTGCAGATGCTGAACGCTTCAATTCCCATTTCGACTCATCTCGGCGGGATGTTGCTCTGGCTAGAGGGCTTCTTCGTAATCTGGGGTCTACGGTCTATTGGCAATATCTCACTGGGCTTCAAGTACGTGTTACGATCAATACTAACTCCTTTCATCCACGCTTTTTTCTCAGCCTCTTCATCGGTCTGCTGGAGCTTCTATGGCGGCTAGATAAGACTGTCGCCATTCCGTTTACTATCATTGCCACCTTCGTGGTTTTATTCCTCCTCTTCACGACTCTGGCACCCGCCATGCAATATTTCTATGTGGTTTGGCGCCGTTCACTTGCTCCTTTACCCCCCCAATGTCCATATAGATCCCCGCAGGCCTGGATAATCGTCAGCCTATTCAACCAGATGTTCATCTGGTTAACCTCTATTCGACCGAATATCTTTGAACGTCACAGTTCTTTTCCGCGGCTTGACCTGCAGGGACCGGAGCTAGCAAAGCCGTGTTCGTCGTGGGAGAAATATGACCTATACTGGGTTCAGGACGACGCAGATGCAACAGCATCATACATGGTGGGGGACTCAGTCGAACCTTATCTTGGCCGCTGCATTTCTTGGTTAACCAGTCATTCCGATCGTCCCAATCTGCAGACTTCGGTATATAATCTCTTTTGGAACTCAATCCAAAGCTATAATCGGCGCGCTCAAGCCGGTCCTGATCCATCAAGGAATTTTATCCCAGGGCTTTTTCGTTGGGGATATATTCGTTCCACCAATAGTAACAGAGATATAATCGCTTCCCTCGTCAACGAAAAGAGAGACGAGCTGTGTTTTGAAGCCATGGAACACAGTATATCCAAGATCGTCCCCGACACACTTCTTGGAGCATACGACGAATGGTCGGCATGCTCGTGGGATACTCCCTATAAATCTCTATGCAATGCTCATTTCACCGCAGCATCCCTGCTATACTTATCAGGAGGAAGTGGTCTCACCGGCCTGAAGCATTGTGTACAGCTCATTAAAGAGCATCTCAACCATCCGACCAAGAGTGAGTACCATTTCATGCTACCACCCGGAGTCCATGCCCCATTCAATGCCCATATTGCGGCGGTGACAGAAGGAGAAGAAATTTTAAATTCCTCGGGTCAGTCAATGGTTGTTCCTGTATTTGACGGCAGCGTATTGAACTGTATCATAGAACCAGAACTCGACAGGGATCTATATGATTGCGCTAGGCTACTGCTCAAGAAGGACCACCTCTATGCTCCTTCTGAGAAATTCGTTATTGAAGAATATATTCGAGAAGTACTCCCAAATACCACAGACGACTTTAACAACGCGCAAGACGGGATAAAGTCAGTCTTCCTCGACGCCCTTTGGATGGCTAATAGGGTACCATCGTATATACCTACCATGCCTCGACATACCCTGCCATATCTTCCCCAGATCGTGCACTTCCTATTAAAGAAGGCGTCTCTCCTGCAAGCTCGTAGCCAGTATGTTTCCACGCTCATGATGGATATGAGCAAACATCTGGAGGAACTCCACTCATTTGGCATACCTGTTGTCGTGAAACGAGACCATATCTGTGCTTTTATAACCCTCGCAATCCAGGAGTTCCATGAAAATCGGACCCCGGAGTCTCCTGATGGCAACCATCTCGGTGTATATTATCCCGATATCCGGCCTTTCATCCAGCGTTTACAGACTTCAGCTGCGGTGCTGAATGTAGAAGAGAATCGTTCGCAATGGCGAGATATCGTAGGACGATGTGGCTTGGAGGACTCTCCTTTCGATTCTATTCCCCTGGAAGAAGTCGCCTCAATTCCATTGCCTCCAGACGAGAAATTATCAGATATTATTGCACAGCTTACTGGTCATGGTATCGCTGTCCCTTCCATATTCCGGCTTCGTGAAGAGAAGGGGATGTATCTGGACACAGATTCCATAAGCTTGACCTCTAACAAGTCTCATTCCGGCTCTGCACGAGGGTTGTATGGAGGTTTCCTTGGCGTTCTTCGTCGTAGAAAGGGGGGGAACGATATAGAAATGTCGGGGTAGACTCTATTTACCTGGAGGACATTTTTACTGGGAAGGTAGCTGCGGTCGATGAAAGTGGTAAATAGTGCTTTGGAAAACCTACGGCAACCATCCCTGAAATTCAAGAGTTGTCGTCATAGTTGTTTGACTCATTCCTGAAATCTCCCTAGATTTCCCAAGTTTTGATTACTACGTTTTGACTGTCATACTATATTCAGTAGAAGAGATTGCGTTCTGATAAACCCTATGCTTAGCTATCTTGGAACCAGTTCAACGTCTGTTATCTCCGCCAAACGGTAACAGTCGTATAGTTGTTGTTCTGGAATCTAGGCATACCAATAGATCGCTTCACGTGGAGAAAACTCTGACAATTTACGATACGATGAGGAAAATACACACAAACATGATTACTATACTATGGGTAGCCGGGATATGCAAATATCAGACAAACAATTTTCTATAGCATGATACATAGATGTCTATATCTTATAAAATTTAAAGAGGCCAATTTCTTTCGACCATGGCTCCCAATAGTGCCATACCCAGGTACGTCGTAGACGCCTTCTACTTACAAGGTGCTTGTTAATCCATTGCCGTAGCACAACCCCAGGAAACGGCCCATATCCTATGGACCTCCTCCCTCACGTCCTCCTCTCAGAGATTTTCGCACTTGGCACCCTCGACACCTATGTCACCTACTTTCCATTCCTCGTCGCAACCATCTGCCATCGCTGGCACTCCCTATCCATTAACGACGCCAGCCTTTGGACCTCCCTAACCTTCACACCGATGGTAGAAGTACCACCTCTATCCTCCAACGGCCCCTCCGACCCTCATACAATTTTCCCAAGAGTCTCCTTGATCCTCGAGCGCTCCAAAGACAGAGATATCGACTTGTCCATCCTCCCATATTGAGAAAGAGCAGACAGCTTCACCGATGTGCATTTCGCGGTCCTCTCCTCCCTCCTTGCCGAACATGCCCATCGAATCCGGTCGTTCGACGCTGAAGCACATAACTGGCCAGAATTAACATGTCTCTGTAAAGATTTGGCTTTCGTGGAGATGCCCCGTTTGGAGAAATGGATCGTTGTCTCCAACGTAAACTTGGTGTATGAGGACGAGTACGATGAAGGATACACCGTTGACGACATCTCGGTGCTTACATACGCGTTCGACTCGGAGTCAGAACCAGTCCCTACTCACGAGCTGAAGAGGTCCAGCACCCGTCTTTATCCCGCTTTGACAGAAGTCACCATCAGTGGTGTTCCTGTAGCTTGGTCTCATTTCTCAGCGTCCAATTTGGGAAAATTGGTTTTGAAAGAGTATCCTTTGGATTACCGGATGACGATGCAGACACTAAACGGTATCCTCAGTAACGGCAAGGATACGCTCGAGAGTCTGACTCTGAAGTGGGCCGTTGCTTCGGAAGTGGAGTGGGCTACGAACATTTTACTGTTGAAACACTGAACACTTCTGCACGTGAACGATCTCAGCATAGGATACATGCACCCCCAAGACGCATGTCAAGTCTTACAGACGTTCGCGTTCCCTGCTCTACACAAATTGAAACTGCGAGGGCTTGTCGAAGAAACTGACAGCAGCATGATATTCATCGACATGATGAAGTATCTCCAACTCGAGCAATTGGAGAAACTCGATGTGCTCAAAATTGGTTTTCCACTAGGCGACTTTCCCGATCGCGACCTCGTGAAGAACGGCAGGATCGCCGAAGAATCACTCCCTCTCCTACTCAAGTTCATCCGCCGACTCCTGCGTGTCCACGATCTTGGGATATCCAGTGGCTCTGACGCATTATTGAAATATATGAACTACTGAAAAGGAGGCTGTATTAATGTGGCTCGGGTGAAGAGGCTGTGGCTACACGAAGACATCAGCCATCCGGAGGTATTCATTGCGCCATTCCTGCGCGAACAAGTGAAGCTGGGTATAATCGATGGGAAGTACGTCGGAGCAATCGTCAAGGTCATGAAACCATTTACCATCCTCTGCATGGGGAACCTGTCCGCGGAATACCCCACTCCACGTAGAATGTCATTTTAAAGAGGATTGTGCTTTGTGTCATTGTTAGGACAGCTGCGCTATGCAATGCTCCCGTGGCTTTTGATTTCTAGACGAGTTGAGAAGGGTTTAGTCTCCACTTCTCTCAGATGGCATTGATATTTTCCTGGGAGTTTGACACTCGTACTTCATCTCCTCCTCTCGAGTCAGTAGTGTCACTTGAAAGGCGTCCCATGTTCAGTTCATCCACATGACTCACGAATGTGATTTTATTGCAATCCTTTCTCATCATCGAATTCAGAATCGTCTTCGGCTTTTCACACACCAGAAGAGCTTTAGAAAATGGTGAATGGGTGTCGAAAAGAAGGAGACGCAAGGTGCTTTTCAATTTCAGGTTCAAATGTTGGGCGGGAGTACCTTCTGGAACCTAATCCAGGGGCTGTTGGCTGAGCCGTGTCCGCTGACCAATCACAAAAAGTAGTCAAAGCCAGTGCGTCGAGGACATTCGTCCCGGAACAACAAGTTTGGGCTCGCCAAGTTTTACTGTGGGGGTCGGATGCAAGTGACGAGATGACAAGTTTCGGACGTGGACAGTGCAGTGATGTGAAAAGGTCGTATATGATATGCAACATATTCGTACGCAAGGGAATTGAACCCCAGCTGTCGAACGGGCCGTCAGGCTAGATACTTCCCACAACGCATAAGGCAAGAGCGATACCATAATATTCGCGATCAGGTTTTGTTTTTTGGCTTTGATGCGCAGAGCTTAATTATCTCACAACTTGAGCAAATGATGTTGATATACGTGGCTCTGGATTTGAATCTGCATACGGAACATATTATGAACACCTTATTGAACGATTCAACCCCAGGCGTCCGAATGGCCAATAGACCGCGCTCGCAGGTAGAACGCGTTGATGATGGCTTGCCATTTCGTGACTTGATTCCGAGGTGCGGTGGGAGTGGTTGAACGTCTCCTCCTGAAAAATGAATTACGCGTAGAAACTCACACAGGGCGAATCGAACTCTGAAAGTAGATATGTAACTCTCGACGTTGCACTAGACCCAGATACAGTGTGCCGATTCCGTTAGGATTCATAGATTCCCTCCATGGTCTCTATATTATGTACAGCAGCGCGAGTGCGTGTAAAAGAGAGAGAAACCCCGTGCGGCTCAATTCGAACTACAAGGTTTTCACTGGAGAGAATTATAAATCGGCTTGCATCGCACATGTCCACAACTCAAGCTAAATATCCGTATCCGAGAAAATGAAACAGAGGAATTGAGCCCAAGGCGTGTCTATAATCGTTACAAGATTTCCAATCGGAATAGAAGCGGGTAAGGAGTTGCAGATCATGCATATGCACGAAGCTCGAACGCAAGTATTTATGTCAGCCAAAGGAGTCCACATCGGTTGAAAAGCGCCCCACAAGCTTAGAACAAAGTGCGGATGGAAGGAGTTAGTATTCACTGTCGCACGTATTTGAAGCCCAGCCAGATATTGCCGACAGACCGTAGACCCCAGATTACGAAGAGGCCCAAAAGAGGCCCCTAGCCAGAGCGTTAGTCATCCCGCTGAGATGAATCGAAATGGGGATTGAAGCATTCAGCTTCCGCAACAATCTGGGAGTGTTCTTGCATTCGGAAAGACTGCGAGACGGTAACTGTTTGAACGTCTGGGCCGATGGACTGAGATCATGTCCTGGAGTTTGGAAGAAAAGCACGTCGGAAAGGGCCGGCATCACCGCAGACCCATTTTTGGACACACGTCAAATAGGTGTACGTCATCGTTGCTGGACTTGCGTCTTAGCCATGTCAATGGGACACTGGGTTTTTAATCGGTACGTATGCAATTCCTTTTTTTGAGATCAGGTTGAAAACTTACTGGTACTGCTACTTCAGGTTTACTCGCATCGCCGCCATTCGTACCGTGACTGAGGACGAGGACAAGAAAGAGACGGAGGTCGCCGTGGACTTTTGACAGGCTAGTATGGCGCCGGAATCTGTGACTGGGTGGCAGGAGGGCGAATGGGAGACTGGAAGCTCTCATTATTGTACGTGTTTGCCCTCCTAGTCGTTCCTCGCTAATTGTTCGATAGCACACCGTTGAACAGCCCTATCTTCCCGCAAGTTGGAACTACTGGGATTCTAGTCAAGATCCTCCCGAGGGGCACAGAAGAAGGACATAACGATGATATCAAAACTACATTTCCCGTTCACGCTCAGCACCGAGTCGGGTTCTAGTCTCAGAAGGATCCACCCAATTCGACAGATCGATGCAATAGTCCCGTCGGAAGCGGCGACTCAAGTTCTTGTTAGCATGATCATCACGTCCAGCTTGAGCTGTCCTTCGCGCTAACCTCTGCAGTTTAACCTATCTTTGGTCGAGCCTGCCTCTTCAAACGTACGCCCACGCCTTTTCCAGGCTTCGTATACCACTCGACTCGTGGGACGCCTGCAGAATCCGTGCCCGAGGTAGAGGACGAGACCTAATATGGATGTGCTGAGTATGGTGCGTGTTTGGGCCATGAAACCAGTACGTTTTCGTCCCTGATCATTGGATAGCTCGCCGATTCTTTCATCACACACCTGACGCTGACATGGTCACCCTTGTCTTCTAGTGACGAAGAGCTTGAGGGTTTTGTCTGATCCCGAAGTAGGTAACCGCTGAGCCCTAAGCCCGAAGATTGCACCATCGTAATTATCCCAGTATGTGCAGTCGTCTCCAGCTCTATTGCCTGCTCATAATTCCTGGCCTAGACATACACACCATAGGCACCCTCTTCAAACGAACCAGTCCACTGCATATCTTTTCTTCATGTTATATGGACACGCGCATACATTCCATTGGTGGAATGCACGATATGTATGGAGATTAGGACTCACTGGACCTTCACCGGACGACAACTGTTCGTCCAAAGAGAGACCTTCTTGGCGAGTCGCGCCATCGAGACTGAGGGTAGGGGGGTCTGTTTTACTCGTGATACCGAGCGCTGATCCGTCAACCGTGAAAAGCATAGTGGAGAGACCGGTGTGTGCTACGTTGAAGGAGATTGGGAAGCGTTTCGTGGTCCCAGTCAGGCGATGAATCCTGTTACGTCCGTCTTGTATTATTTTGGATTTCGTCATCTCACGTCCATCCAGCGCATATACACTGCGTGCCATAGGATACCGTCCACATCTGCAGCCAGGACACCAAGCAGAAAAGTTCGTTGCGATGTAGCACGAGTGAGTAGTTTTTCATGTTGCATGTCACCATATTTACTCTCATCTAGGACCTGAATGTCAACGACGGACGGTTTATGGAGCCGCATGAAGAGTACAATACGTTTGGCATAGACGAGTAATTTTTCTGTAAGTAGCATCGACAAGACGCCATATGTCCAGCGCTCTTCCCTCTATCAGACGGGCACTAGCTAAAAGTAAAGCATGGTAGGCCGTTTTGCATACTAACGGTGAAACGGATATGGAGGAGGATGCCTCACGCTGTTGAGGTTCCCTTGGTGCATGCCGCATCTGAATGCCCCATTTAAGCAACAAGGCCCGCCCCAAAAAACACGCTACAGAGTCGACGGATCATGCTTTAGTGTTAGCAATGAATAGTAGATCTTGCACATATATCATAGCAACAATAAGTAAAGAACCGGTGGTGTCAGTGGTGACTGAGTGGTATGTCCCAAGTTCCGGTCATCAGCTCAACATAAGGTTCACGACGAGTCTCAGGGCTCCATTGGATATCGGACTTGGACTTCTGTGGATTTTTCGGTACATTATATCTATTATTTCCAGTCAATTATATATTCCGAAGAAACGATGCCAAAGCGCGTGAATTTCTAGGAGTACCTATGATGGCTAAATTCAATACAGCCCCTTCAATCCACTAAACGAGCACATTGCATCGGTGCCCGCTACAAAGAACATTGAAACAGCTTACTACACTTCAGTAACGTAATGAGTACACCGCAGGATGGGTAGCTGAGGTAGTGAAGGTGATGAGCTCCGCTCTGGGTGGTGCTCCGGTATGACCGCACGGAAAGTCTTACCCCGAGCAAAGAACGTGTCAGTCCTGACTCTCGATATCGATGGTGAGACCACTTTTGGCTACGACGATGTCATATTGGAGCTATAAGTATGAGATTCAGCCACACGAGAGACCCATAAGAACTAGACGTACTAATCGGTTGAATACTAATACGAGTATGGATGGAAGCAGGCTAGAGAGCAATGTAAGAGTGATGTCTAATCAGACCAAGCGTCCGATTGGACCTGTAATCGGAGAATCAGCATAGTCCATACCAAGGAGCCGGTATATCTCACCCAAAGCTGACTCTCATATAAGACCCACGAGGTCTCGTCAGGTGATCCAATTCGCGAAATCGCACGTTCAGTACATCGACCAATGTATGGGCTCAGATCTAAAGCAGACCTTGAGTATCTTCCAGGCACCCGAGAACTACGTATCGCTCACTTCTATCTTCATTGAATCCACACCCCACCCTACCATGTTCGCCAGCGGAGGACCCTCACCTTTCCTTATCTCTCAGAGATAAAAGCTATCGGATCTTCTACCTCTCCTTGTTTAGCGAATGAAATGACTTAACATCTACACTGTATGGAGAATTCAATTCCACGCAGTGCTAGGTAACTGTCATCATTTACGAGACTCAAACTCGAGTGTAATATCTTAAGCTTCTGGTGAGTTACTCCGACTGTTAAAAATCATGCTCGTGTGTACTTTCCTCGTCGTATCGTCATTTGTCATAAATTTCTAATCATTAAGTGACCTATCAGTATTTCTATACGCCAGAACAGTAATCTGATAACTGTCATCATCTGGTGGAGATCACAAACGGTAAATCTGTTCCAAGATATGTAACTTTCGGGTCTATAAAGACGCAATTACTGCTACTAAATATAATATAACAATCAAAGCGTAAAATACAAAACATGTAAAATCTGGGGAGATCGTAGGAATGAGTCCAAGCACCACAGCAACTCTCAAATTTCGGGGATGTTTGCCAGGGGTTTTCCATGAAGAGTTGACTAAATGAAAGGCTATACCATCGGCAGGATGGTCTCACTTAGCGAGGTACAGGCCCCAAAGCCAGACTGAGCCCCTCAAAGCCAGACCGTACTGTTCACAGTTCGGGTTTAGCAAGGCTTTGCCAAATGTGAAAGCTTAAGTCCAGGCGTTCCAAGACATTTCGAGAAAGAAATCAATGTATTTTTCAGCTCTATGTTTTTCTCAGCTTGTGCTGTTTCAAGGGATATTTTATGGATATCGAGTCTTTCTAATTCCGCACACATCAACTCATAGCTGGCTCTTGTTGTTCTCGCTCTTGACCTGGCCTACTTGCACTTTCTCTCCAGTAGCTAACTAATGGCGTATAAATACTGTACCTGACATTGCATTGGAATCTCAAGCTAATTCTACCCATCTTTGAATGTCCACTTAACTGTGTGATCCAAGTATTTCCACTGATCGGTTATACTCAATGCTTGATGTTTCACTGTTCGATTCGTGATTACGCTAAGTACATGGTAACAATCCTAAAGGTTCTTCTTGTTGGTCGGCTTTCAGACATCATCACTCAAATGTAAGTTTTATTTGCACTGCATGGAGAATTGAATATTCTTAGCTGAAATATTGAATTTGATAACTGTATATTTTTCAAGAATCTTAGCCAAAATATCAAAACATTATTCTTCATATTATTTCAATAATCCTGTATATCAAAGAAATATTGAAAGATTATTGAGAATATAATTTCAATATTATAGGCCGGAATATTGAATTCTCCATACAGCATTGAGTAATCATTAACTCTCTATTCCTTAGAATAGTGTGAGTTTCAACAGGATACATACACTGAGGTATCATTAGTCCATCCCAGCTCAGATGATCAATCATCGTTCAATGGATGACTGCAGCACAACTGTAAAAATTTAAGGGTTCTCGTACCTGTAATAGATTAAGAGGAACATTTCGAGGCGCTGTAGAGGATGGAAATGACTGTGCCTGAGGTGCGGTGATGCCTGGTACAAGGGACAGGAACGTTAGCAAAGAAAGTCAAGCGTATATATACTACGGCGCGTACCTAAGATTACTGTCAGCCGATGTCAACGGGTATTGATTTGGCACACATTTGAGACTCAGAGCAAAGACTGTTGTAGATATTGAGTCATAAATCACGCGTAGAAAATGTACGCTCAAGCATGTACTTTCCTAAGAAACTTGAAAGTAGTCTCTCTATCTCTAGGGTGGAAGGCACCTCGGCTGGTACGCCCTGGAATGATATGAGACGAAAATACGGAAACGCTGCTACTAGTAGCTCTGCGGTGTTTTCGAAACCTTCCAGTCAGTAGGACATTTACACGAAATTTATGTGGTGTTTTCTCCAAGTGATCAAAATTTATCAAAATCGGGATGCTTGCGAGGTGATGACGACTGACCAGTAAGTACGTTTCCATAAATGTCGACTCTTGGCGATGTATGGGCCGCATCCCCACACACTACTAGTCAAATGATTGGATGCTGGAGGAAGAAATTAACTGCTGGTTCTTGTTTCCTCCTTAGTACACCACAGACACGCGAAGCAGCACTCGCGATCAAAACTAGGACCATAGACGTATCCAGGAGCTATACACTGTTTTCCCTTCTCACCGGATAGCGATTGGCCAACTGTAGTGCGACAGGATTTTCTAATACAGAAGGCACTCCGTTTCGTACCGATGTCGACAGTGAGGTGCTCGTTTGCTTTTCGATCTGCCGCCGAGGAAATCATGAGCGGAGGAGAGCATTTTAAATAAGAATTTATGCCCATTTTTGTACCTAGTTCGAGTTTCTCGGATACGGTGTGTTATCACTAGCTTATTGCGCATGGTCGGCATACTCGTGGGATGCTCCCCATAAATCTCTATGCAATGCTCATTTCACCGCAGCATCCCTGCTATACTCATCAGGAGGAAGTGGTCTCGCCGGCCCGAAGTATTGTGTACAGCTCATTAAAAAGCATCTCTACCATCCGACCAGCAGCGATGGCCATTTTATGATACCACCCGGAGTCCAGGCCCCATTCAACGCCCATACTGCGACGGTGACATAAGGAGAAGAAATTTTAAATTCCTCGGGTCCGGTGTGAGTTTTTGTGTTTTTCTCTTGGAATTTTGTCGCCGATCGTTTTATAGTTCGCTCCAAGCTTGGCACAAAATACCTGCTTTCCTGAGAGTCGGAACCGTCCGGCTTGCGGTGAAGACAGCGGCCTGTGGAACGGAAGCTCTCCACGATATTAGACGGCCCAGTGCTTCAATTCCCTGCAGTCCAGCATGATTCGCAGACAGGTGTTTTTCAACTCCTATTCCTCCGTCACAACCATCGCTGAGCAATGGCTCTAGGACGAAGACCACAATATCAAGACCTCTATGTTTCGCCGTTAGCCAAGTACTCCAGAAGGAAGCCGATGGAACATAGAAGTTAAAAACCGACCTCTTTTCCAGTTGAGGATCTCATTGATGAGTTGATCAAGGAAAGGAGTGAAGTGCGAAACACTGTGCCCGATCATTATACATTTCACGGCGGCAAAGCAACGAGAACACCAAAGTCGGAACTAAGATCAGACTAGCGAAGCAGCGCCCAATATGGGAACGAAAGCGCTGTTGGGATTAGAGGTAAAAAGATAGCAGTAAGAGGTGACATAGCGGTGCCTAACCATGCAAAAAACGAATATGGCATCGGGGCCAATAACTTCGAGTTCCATCCATTGGCCTCATTTCTACGAAACAAAAGTATACCATCAATCGTCTAATATTATATGAAGTATTCAAAGTATTTCGTCTCGCCGATATTGCTGACAAGGAAGTCACCGTCGTCAATACCAATCTCCTTGCACTCCTCCGCAAGTCTCTTTGCAGGGTCAGTGACTTCTCCGTCGTCAGAATCCATGGCCTGCGAAGATAATTAGAACTACAAAAAAAAAGTCATAAGAGAGGACGAAACCCCAATGCATCGCAACAGCCTTGATATCTTTGAAGATACGCACGCTATCCTGCGGTGCACAATGTATAGTCGACATGAACCACCTCGGCTCATACGCTCTAGGAGGACATAAGACGAAGAAAACGCAAACGAGAACATCACGTACCCAATAGGAATCATCGCCCGGTCGAACCCACGAATCCGCTCCCCAATCTCCTTGAATGCAGGACACACCGGTCTCTCCGCCTCGTCCTCTCCGTCTTTGACAGATCGGTACCCGGTATCACCTGCGAAGTATACCGTCTTTCCCTCGCCCTCGACGGCCCAGCTTGACCAGAGGGTCTTACCCTGATCGTGCACCCCCCGGCCGGTGAAGTGCTGTGGAGGGGAAAAGTCAGCTTGAACGACGTGCCGTGTATCTCGACGCGTCGAGCATCCCACCAATCGAGAAGATGCGCATGTCCCTTGGGTACCCCGATCGATTCAAGGTGTAAGGCAGGCATATCGCTCGAAGCTTGGGCGAACTACCAAACGATAAACGACAGAAGATAAATAGTAGAAACACGCACCATACTCAGTGTATCCATCCTCCCGTTCTGCCTCCAGCTCGGCCATGGATTCTGGAACCGTACCGGATTGTCAGAGGTCCAATGCGCTGGGTGCCCTCCTTTCTCCTCCTGGTGGTCCTCGTCAGCGACACGGATAGCGGCAGTCAAGAGTATGGCTGTGGATAGATAGGTGCTCGGTTTGTGGGTCGCTCTTATGGAAAGGAGCGGCATACGAACCGATTCAAGAACCGGTTCCCCATATGTGCCCGGCAACGCCGATGACGTACACGTGTCCGGAAATGACAGGCTTCTGCCGCGGTGCCGGTTGATCCGCCGGTTCACTCGTTAAGTTGAAGTAGCCGAGGACAGTTGAAAGACCGGGACATACCGGCTAATAAGAATGTCAGCAACGGCTTGGTCCGATCAAGGTCCGATAACGAGCTACTCACCGAGATGAGTGTTGTATCAACTTCGGCTATATCCTCAATGTTTCACGTCATACCTCTCTAGGGCAGGAAACTGGGAAGGCGAATATCTGTCGCCAAAGGCATGGTCTCCCTGGCAAAGTCACAAACTGTAGGTCGACAAGTGTTGCGGAACCATACCGCTTTGATTACTCCTCCTTAACCGGTGCCAGAGTCCTGGCAGAAACGGTAGTTCTTCCAACGTAGGGCATACCGGGTAGAGAGCGATGACGGAACTGTCTGGGCTGGAAGACTGGTGAACAATACCCTGGAGCCCTTTGCGACGAGGAAACATGCACCACGTTGCCCATGCGCCATGCTCCACGTCAGTGTACTCAGAGGAACCCAACTTTAGTAATGATTGCGGAGAAAAGAATATGTGAACTATCCACAAATTAGTGGGAAAATCCTGCAAGTTCCACAGGAGAAACATGACCATCTCCTTATTCTTCCTCTAGCTCCGACACATAAACTTAAGTCCAGAGTCATAGTAGCTTGTATCTGAATGATGCGTCAGGTCGTTCTACAGGATGAGCATCTGTAGCACAGCGAAGTCGCTTTGATCTTGCCTTGATGCTCCTTCTCTGTACTACGCATTGATATCCTCCAAACAATGCAGGTGGTTATCACTTGAAGTGAGCTAGTGATGTTCTCCTTTATGTGGATGGGCTAGGATGAAAATAAGGGTTAATGAAGACAGAAAAAGTGAACAGACACGCCAATGTCAACCCATCCACCCTCGTGTTCCCATGTCCGGCAGTATACCGACCTTTAGATATAACACACTGAGTAGTACTCGTGCTCGCTGACGAGGATGACTGAATCTAAAGATGTGTAGTCGACCATGTTCTGTCCTGCTAGAAACGAGACTGATTGATGATGTACACCATTTCCCGAAATGTCATTCTGCCACGGTGCCGGTTCTTGTCGATGGCCGTCCATCAGTGATCGGTGCATCCCCCATGCTCAACCCATGCTACAAGTCTTGTCTGTAACACATGGAAACGCATTGAATGCATCCACGCATTTTTTTCCCATGCATGCACAATAACACACACGGATATCGATTTAACTCAAAATGCGAAATTCACCGTTCCCCTCGTGGACCATCAATTGAAGGTGTATACAATCCTTATCCTGCTTTTTCGACAATAACAATATGAACTTTATTTGAGTATTATAGGTCTCGACCACTGGAATACTTGAGTGGGTATCGCTCAAGTATTCCTGCTCAAGTATGTAAGAACAAGTACTATACACATACATACGATTGTTTTAAGACTACTTCAAATTAACAGCAAGTATATTCACTGAAGTGTTCCCACTTAAGTGCAAAAGGTTCTATTCAATCACAAATACTTGAGTTGCATCACTTAGACTTCCCACAATTCGAAAGCCATTCTGAGTATCGTTGGGTGGCATGGACGACCATCACTGATGTCGTGGCAGAAAGAGTGTGGCCTCTCGCTCACAACTGTAGCGAAACTGTTCAGTACGAATGTGAAGATATTGATGCAGGGTGCAAGGGGGGGGAAAGGAGAAAAGGTATGGTGACGACAGCAGTCGAGTATTTAAGGTGTCAGTTATGAAAAAAGACAATAAATACTCTTGTGTTCAAAGGACAAAGCGGCACATATGTATTGGAACAATAAGTCCAATAGCCGATCACGTGACTCCGGTTCAAGCATCCTGGTCACATGACCTAAACTCCCACAGTGCGTAACTTTTCTCTCTCTCTCAATCCATATGCCTCAAAAATGTTCCAAGGTCAGTCTGAATATCATGTTCGAAAGTATTAACTAATCTGCATACCTGTAGATGTCTTTTTTCATCGTTTCACCGTCCCACTACAGTAGGGAGCCCGTTGTTGCATTAAGACTGCTGATTTTCATTTGGCATCGTCGTCACTCGTTAGTAGGACCGTTCGAAGGGTGCAGAGGATTGTTGATCAGTCGTTTGGGAGTGCTGGTGCGTCAGTTAGCGTCTGAAAGTCGTTCCTCTACTAACCCATAGCTTTTCAACCTTCCTATGGCCAGTCAATAACACGGCGCCGATGTCGAATATTTCCCCACCGCCATACATCGCGACTAATCCTCCTCCTCTGTACTCTGCCGTGGATACGCTAGTCAATGATGACATCCATATGTCTGAAACGATTTCTTGCAATCTTCTTTACTAATGTTCGTGTGTAGACGCCGTCGATCTTGTCGAACCCGCTCCCGTTTATGACAAGTATACGCCCCTTCAAGACATCGGAATGGCAGGCTTCACGCGCTCTGAGCTCGCCACTGTATTGGAAGAAGAGCTCGAGTAGATCTGAGGACAGGAATGATGAGCAACAATTGAAGTCAACACTATCTTGATACCAAAAAATTGTACATACCCGATATTTCGAGCACAACATACCATATATCTCCAGCTTTATCGTCACCGGAAATTGTGCCAAATGTTCATGTATGTCCGGCACATCCTGCTAAATTGACGCGACTTGTGATCGAAGCAGGACATCGGCATTGTGGCACCTCGCACAGACCATCGACGTACTGCCACATCGGAATATTCCGAGTCAGCATTGCGGCAAGTCACAAGGTCGCTTGGTCATCCCGGGATTCCGAGACAGCACTCGGCATCTCGCACGGACCACCTATGCACTGCCACATCGGAATATTCCAAGTCGGCATTGCGGCAAGTGACTAAGTCGGTTTGTCGTCCCGGGATTCCGAGCGCACGGACCATACACCACCACATCGGACTGTTCCGAGTTGGCACCTCGGCATCTTGGCACCTCAACAGAAACCCCTTTTTTTTTTTTTTTTTTTTTTTTTGTGGGGGCTATCGCAGAGGAGGTCCAACGACATAGTTTCCAACGTGCAGCCAGGAGTTTTACCAGGGATTAAAGCTAAGCATGTGTAGTCAGTATCATGAATATATATAGAATTGTTTCACCTCGAGGAAATGCTTTACGCACCAGGCATTCCATATTGTAGAAAGCATTTTTTCCCCCTTTGAATTCCGTGGTCTCTAGCACATAGGATGCTGTAAATTTGTGTCAACAAACCAGAGCACCAAATGATGTATTGGTGTCATACCTATGTCAAAGCCCTGTAAGAAATTTCCGATTTTTAACCAACTGAGAAATTACAGTCGTTGGAGAAGGACACGCTGCAAGCAAGGGAAAAATTTCAGAACGCGGTGTATGAAATGGGAGACATGATTACGAACCTCTTGGGTAACCTACGTCTGGTTCGAAGTACAAATATTACCCTTTTGTGAGGTAATGTGAGGTGAAATGGTGACTGCAACAATATAATGGCATAAACTATAAATATTTCGCTGTACTCGTTAGAAAGATCGGAGATACGGAAATGAAAGGATCAGCGAATACGTGAAGACGACCACTCAATAGACGTACGAGGATGGTGTTGGCATAGTTCTTCAGCCGAGATCACGGTCAGAGGACCAGTCCAGACTCGAGTTCCCTCTGTACACTGATACAATACGTAGTTCACAAAATGTCCTAATTCCTATATGTAGTTCCCTGTTCTCCATTAGTGATGCGCTACTCAATGTATATAAATATTTCTGGCCACTACTCAAGACCGGCGTGCTTTTTTTCTCGATGGAGCAGCCACGGCAACCACTCTGTCTTCTGTCTTGTGTTTGTTTCCAAGTCTAGTTCTGGGAAGGGTTGTATCAGGAGCCTGATCCAGGAGGGGTTTGGGGGTGCCTGGTGATTGCCACTTCCAGTTCCTAAACATATGAGTTAATACAATCATTCAGTCAATGCGGGCAATCGCGTACTTTGCTTTCGGAGGAGGAGTCTTGTTGCGCTCCTGAGCTTTTGCCCCTTGTCTCCCGTTTCTTCCCTTCGTCACCATCATTGCGGTGCTCAAGCTGGTGCCGCCCGTTGATTCTACAGTCTTACCAACTTTGACCGCTGTCCGTTTCGCTTTGGACTTCCGTTTCCGGGTCTTTCTGGTCCCCTTGCCATGCCCTTTCGCCTCATCCTGCCCCCTATCCCTTCCTCCTTCCTCGTGGTCCCTTCCTCCTTCCTCAAGGTCACTGTCTACTTCTTCATGGTCACTTGCCATTTCTTCGTCGCCTGCTTCCGGTTCCATCATAACGTTGGCGAGTAGTGCACGCAGCTCCGATTGCAACTCGCTATTATCCGTTAATGGGCTAGGCACATCAGCCACATCGATGAGATTCAACTGCGAAGGGGGAGATTGGTTGCCATGTCTTGCCTCCAGAACTGGTGAAGAACGCGTCTGCTCGGGCTGGCTAGAATCTTCGTCGTCGTTTGGAATGGTGGCATCGGGTGAGTTATGAGTGGGTGGCACAAAGACTGGAACCTGATCCTTTGATGAAGATGACGGAGTCGGTTCCTCGACAGGCAAGGGCTTTGCCACTCTCCTGCGACTGCAGATGTGAGACTGTTAGGTCTCCGAGAGATGACTCTGACCGGAGTGTCGGTAAGTGCAGGCAGGGAAACAGCAGGAGAGCTGTCTATGGTGTCGTTATCAGGCACACAGTCAGGTTCTTCGTGTGTCACTGGGACCAGTTCAGGTCAGTTCAGGCGAATGTTCGATAGCAGCCAACTCACCAGGTAGAAGTTGATGTGTTTGCTTGGCCAGTCGATCCAACCACGAGCTATGCTGTTCTTGGACAGATTTTCCCTGCTCATGATGGGTCCACATATCAGAGAACCGCTTCCCTTCCAGGGTATTTCCTGTACCTGCGCACACGTTGGTAGTTAGTATTTACATGGCCTGTAACATCCAAAAACATACGAGATGACTTTAGACAATCCTTCATTGTCCCTGATATGCGACAAAGATATGGGCGAGAGCTGGTCCTGCCACTCTCTCAGAGGTGAGGGCATCTATGAAATCAGGTAACAAAGTTGGAAGGTCCAACCGATTCCTGTGCTAAACGTTAAGAACATCCATTCCAACTGGGAACTCAACACTCACGCATCAACGTCTTGCTTGACTTCCTTGGCCCCGTCGTCCTAGCCCTTCATATCCTTAGGTGACAACTGCATCCCAGCGACTGTTTGAGAATGTTCTGATACTCGGCTGTGGGATTGAAAGGGTGGCCTTTCCACTCTGCTTCCCATTTCTTCGCTTCGACATCCTTCCTGAGCTCTTCTTTCTTCGATAGTTCGAACCATTGTCGTCCCGTAATAGTCCCCGACAATTTCAGCATCTTGCCCAGCTTGTGAATGCCTTCATCTGTCCCCGAGTCCGTTCTGATAGTTATCGAGTCCTGCACATGGGTGTTCTTCAGATTGTCTCCAAAGTTCTTGAACATGTTTCTGAAACATTTCTAAAGTTATATGAAGTCAATAACACCTCTGTTCAATGGGATCTATTCTCACCTGCCAATCCTTTTGCGAAGTAGAGCAGTTCGAGCTTTAGTCCGCCACCGAAGCGTTTGTGTTCCATGCACTCATCCACCAGCCTTTCCGACAACAAACGCAGTGTGTGATGGGCTGCTGAACTCATTTCCTTCCACATGCGAAGAGAAGGATTGAGTCGGCGATATTCAGCTTCATACTGGGGAAACTTGCTTCTGAGAAGCTCAGCCTGTCCTTTGGTTATTTTGACTGTTGTAAACCGAGGGTCCCATTCGTCATCACGAGAAGTGGCGGTTGTCATTCTTGATAAAGGATTGCGTGAGTGGGATGAAGTACAGCGAGGTTGGTTGGAAAACTATACTTGGGGCATCCTGCTTTATACCTCATGCACCGCCATTTGGACCATCTCTCAAGTACCTCAAATTGCCAGTTAACAGCCGATACAAAGGGTTTGGGTTATTCCAATTGTCTGCTGGAGTGTTAGTCATGCATTCACTCTGATCAGTGTTGAAACACTCACCGCCGTTTTGATCATCACTCGAGTGCCTCAAATTGCCGTTAACAAGCAAGACAATGGGCTCAGGAGGGCCCATCGCTTATTGTTCATCAACTGGTCCCGCTCAAGGTACTTAACCACTTACTTGATCGTTTCGAGGTCTTGCGAATCCTCGAGACATGAAACTCGACGCTTAAGCCTTCCTGCCTGAACAAATTATCTCCTAATCCCAATGCGTATTAGCCCTGGCAATCATCAGCTAACAATACAACACACCTTATTTCTGAACCACACCAGGTTACCGGGACAACGGTTCACTGTTTCACTTATGCTTGTTGGTTACACAACATCCGGGACGGGAAGGGAGCGTCGGTTTACCCTGATAAGGATAGGAACTCAGATATTCAATTTATATACAATAAAAAGAACTTCTAGGTATGGTGAGAAATACAAGGGATAGGTAGAACAGACCTATCGTTAAATCATGATCTTAAGGATAATATATACACTAAGAATTCAGTTTTCACGCATACGGTTCCTAGTGGACGGTCCAGCTGAAACAAAGTGACATTTCCCATGTAGCGGCACCTCGTCCTCATCCTCGCTGTCATCAGAGATGACAATAACTTCCCTATGTGGTGGCGGTGAGATAACAGATATGCGATTCCGGGTGGGCTTCACAAGAGGTTGCGTCTGTAATCGATGACTTGGGCGGATCCTCCACTTTGTCGTCAGATATAACAATATCTGGTGCAGGTTTGCGAGTCAACAC
Source organism: Armillaria novae-zelandiae (assembly GCA_030435655.1). Lineage (NCBI taxonomy): Eukaryota > Fungi > Basidiomycota > Agaricomycetes > Agaricales > Physalacriaceae > Armillaria > Armillaria novae-zelandiae. The sequence goes on along the minus strand of JAUEPR010000015.1, from coordinate 254,647 downwards.
TCCAGCCAAAGAATATGAGACCGACTGTCTGTGACTAAGGGGGGAAGAGGTTGTAATGACTAGACCTGGCTAAGTGAGCAAGATCAGCAACAGACGAAAGCACACCAATAACGAACCAGACACTTTTGCCTCTGGCTCGTAGGCTCTGAGCACCCCAATTATCACTAAGCATCGCACCCTCCCCGGTGGCAGCAGGTGCTGCTTCCGGAACATCATTGTCACCGTTTGTGATGTCGACTGAATCTGCTTGAACTCGATCATCGCTGGTAGCATCCGGAGCCTCTGCTACTCACAACAAATCAGTCTGTTTCTTTGAAGATGAATAGGGCGCATCACATACCTGGCAAGTTGTCAGACAACTCTTCTCTCACATCATTGTCCTCATCTTCAAAATTGCTACCTCCTTGGACTTCTGGGCCAGGGGTGTGAGATCCATCTAGGTCTTCTTCAGTGTCTGCTGCAAGAAAATGGGAAATCAGATTGCCGCAAGGGATCAGTTGGAAACTACACACCTGGCTGGTTCACGGTCAGTGTCTTGACAAGGGTTTCCAAGTTGACTACCCGTCTGGCGAGGACCAAATGCTTTTGGTGCATTTCCTGTTCTCGCTCCCAAAGTCATATAATATTCCTGAAAAGTGTAGCTGTTTCAAGAGGCAAAGATTCTCAAACTTTGTGAGAACGACAGATAGGTGTGGCACTTTGCGGATCACATTGTTTGCACTGAAGAGATCAAATCAACATTGAACCTGTGGAGGGGAAGGGGATTACTTACTATCACATGTTCATCCCCAAAAGCGCGATTGCTCCGGGCATGGTCAGGTCTATCGTGGATAACATCTACATGATAATTGCCGGCATCCTCGTATTGGCACTCGAAAAGTCTGTTGTACTGTCATTGCTTCATGTGAGGTAGATAAGCACATAGGTCGTGAAGTTTCTGTTGCTTCCTGGTTTCATCTAGTGAGATACGGTGTACGAGATCACCGCAGGGGTGGGCAACTGTTAGAAGGGGCATGGCAATGATGATTTGAGAAGGGCAGAGCAGCGTCTCAGATGTATTATATGAAGGATTGTGCTTGGACCAATGTTATTGTCTGGCATGTTTGAGATATTAACAAGAGAGATGGCATGAGAACAACTTGAATGACGCACCGAGACAACATAAGCATTGAGTGAGCCAACACTGGCTCGATATTGGTCCTACATCATTGCTGGTGGTCATTCAGAGCAAAAGAGGAAAGTGTGGGAAAGTGTTGGAGAGCCCAATTTGGACAGCAGAAAAACGCATCGTCCGCTAAGTCTGAGGACACCCTGACTAATAAGAATTACCTGACAAGTAATTCTTATTAGTCAGGGTGTCCTCAGACTTAGCGGACGATGCGTTTTTCTGCTGTCCAAATTGGGCTCTCCAACACTTTCCCATGCTTTCCCTTTCTGCTCGCAACTTCCATATACTACCGATGGTGTAAAGTTCTTGCACTACACAATTAATCAAATGTCGACACTTTCAGTCAATCATCTATGAATTCCGATATATTCCTAGTACATCAGCTGATGTCTTTTCAATTATGTCCTGACTTCAGCTAACCACTTTGCCAGTGGTACTGACAATTCTTTGACTTGGAAGCAGAAGTCGACGATTTAGACAAGGATAGCGAAGGACAGCAGGGAGCCGAGGATGACGATGGTAAAGTACAATGACTTCTTTCATGCCACCTTTTCTAACTCTACACCCAAGACTTTATAGATGATAACACGAGCGCAATGCATTCCGGTGGAGTACATCTCCATCCAGTGGCCACAGGTGACAAAGAGACCGAGGATGTCGACCAATACATGAAAGAGTTGACGGAGCATGTGCGTGAATGGCGCCGTATAGAACATATGGAAGGGAATCACAATGAAGACTCACACAATACGAACAAAACATCATTGTGGCGCATACGGTGTAAGGTAAGTATGTGTTACAGATGACTTCATTCTCTTTTTCACTCTATCTAGCGCGGTTCACAAGATCACCTTGTCAATGTTCTGACTCGCAGACAGCACGTTTGTGGCGAAACCATCAGTCACATCTTTGCCCTTCCCAGGATTTGCAACTGGGTTTATCTGGTGGTGCAGTCACTTCACACCTCCATTTATACCCTTCTCGTATCATGTTCGTCTGTCATTACCTCTGGGGGAAGAGCCATCTTCCAGGAAGTTCCTCTGGATGAGCAAGCTGATACCCTCAAAATGTTGCAAAGCAAGTCACTCGAGGAGGGCGATTGGATTGTTGTCAAGATGGGCCCTTACCACGGCGACTGTGGGATGTATACTGAGGAATCTTTGAATGGGGATTAGATGTCCTAGTCAGTGCCGCGGTTCATTGATCTGGAGTTCATTCACAGTATCCAAGAAAACGCAGCGACATACTAAACATAACCTTTTGGGTCCTGGCGGCAATCCATATGTCTTCAGGTATGAACACCCACTGTCTGGCCATTACCAAACCGCAGTTTCAATGAGAAGGCCGTGCGTCGATAAAGGTTTACTCAGTCCTGGAGTGTTCGCCACAACTGCTGTGCTGCCTGCCACAACAATATCCCTCCGAATTCTGGATCTGTTTCACCAAAGTCTCCACCCTGCTCATCCTTGCTGCCCAGACCAAGGCGCCATGCCCACTGTGAATGGCTCTTTGAGGAGGAGGAGGAGGTAGAAGTCCTATCTCAAAGTGGCTGATCATGACCGCCGCCAAGGAAAGATTGTTGTAGTCGTCCTCCCATCACGTCGAAGTCCTCCTGGATGCTGGCAAGGGCTTGCATCGCTTCCCTTTCTATCAAGTTGTCAAGCTCTTCTGCGTAGGCTGACTACAGTTCGTGGAATCGAATGGACTCAAGGAGGGTTTTATTCAAAGCTGTTCAGACTTCCACAGTCAGTGCTACTCACTATGGGCGACAATGGTGACTTTGAGGTAAGCAGTTTTGACTTCAATGGTAACACTCACTCACCACTCGTAACTCAGGATTTTTCATGTGGCAAGAACACCTGTTCATAAACTCAACAGGGTTCAAAACTGAGAATAGCAACGCCGCTGATAATGACACTTGGACTGGGATTCAGGGTCATTGTCCGAAAGTGTAATCATCATCTCGATGGCTGCAGAGCCACCGTGACCAGCATGGCTCAGACCATGTTTGGGTTGCGAGCCGTCGTCACCTTACACAAAAATTCTATAACAAATTATACACTCAATCCTGACCATCTCGTTGATGAGAGGTAAGCATTGGCAACATTGATTTAATTCTCTGCTTGCTAAGGTAATGCTTTCCAGAACGGGCCAGTCGCTGCTTTATACTGTCAAAAGTCGCAGTGTGTCTGAGCTCAAAGGCTCAGGGAAAACTGCCATGGATTGGCACCCGTGTCGTCATTCATGGTAAATCTGGCCCCTTGCGCACCAAGATTGGTATTGTCAGAGATGTCATTTGTGGCCAGAGCAACAAGAGTGGCTTATGTGTTGTCCTTATTCTTGACAACTATGACCCAAGTCTCACAAACAAAGAGTACACGTGGTTGACTATGAGCATGTTCTCGAGGTGACGTCAGTGTAAATTTTCACTATTGCGTACCCTTTCCTCATTATTTTGTAGAACTCTTCGTCCCTTGCACTTGTTTCAACCACTCAAAGACTCGCAAAGTGCCTTCCTACCTAAACCCCGGTTCATCAGGTCCGGTCAGTGAGGAGGCAATCGCCAGTGCAGCCGCCACCCAGCGTGGCACGATTCAACTTGAACAGCCCAGAATCTCCGGCAGAACGCCTCGATCCAGCATGGGATCCTCGGTCACCAGCACCAGTGGGGTTACTGCCAACACCTGACCTCCCCAATTCAGTCGGCATTTGAGCATCACTGACCACTGGGTCACTGACATCTGCCTCCTCACTTATCGACTTCGTGTTCAGGCGTCTGGTAAACCAATGACAATGACGACCAAATATAATGCGCTGTCAGAGAAAGTCGAAGCATATATTCACAAGGGGAAGAAGAAGAAAAAGGTCCTCGAGTCCTATCAGTTCGTTCAGCCAATGGAGCCCTCCACTCCCCGTCACTATGACAGGTGGATCGTCATTAAAGGAGACCATGCAGGGAAGCAGGTTCGTTCGATACTGGTATGACAAAGGACTTAATCCCAAGATGCCTATCTGGTGGACTGGTGGCTGTTGTTTTGCCTTCAGATGACGACGTGGATACAGTGACCTGGGGAAGAGCTATGCATCGAGTCAACTTGTCTTTGTTTGGAAGACGAGAGTGCAGAGTCAAAGAAGCTGCAACATGCAACTGAGTCGTGGTTTGAGGGAGGAAGCACCAAAATCTTCACATCAGCAGCCCCAATGCCCATCTACTTTCTCCTCATTTGCAGCACATTAATGTACACATTATACTTCAGAAGAATCGGTAATTCATGTATGTAGTAGCATCAATTTACAATAACTACCACGAAGATTTTTATGAAGATTGAGATCGGACCATTTGGCTGGTCTTTCGGACTTGGCGGAGGTAAGGACAGCTGCCTGGGGAACGTCAAGTCAGACAAAAGAAGTTTCAAGTCAATAGATAGGTCAAAGCTGGGCGGAGGACAATAAGGTACGTGTCTTGTTTGTAGGCTAGACTGAGACTAATAACGACGTAGTGGCAGTAATCGTTCAAGATAAAAGGCTGTCAGACAGGGAGGTCCACACCCTCAGCATGACTCCCATTCGTACCCCCGTTTGCGCCCGTCGAAGTCTACGACCTCCTCACCTTTGAAGAGTTCGCCTACCTCTCCTGGTGCGGTCAAAATTAATAAGCTACTCAAAGACGAATTGCAATCCATCGCTCGGTCTCTATCTCCCAATCCACATAGCACATCATGAAGGTTCACTTGCCCGTTGTCAGAACCCCCTTCACGATGCCGGGGTGTGATACATATGTATCACAGGAGGATTTTCAGACTGAACCAGTGTGTGGCATCAGCCACCCGATGTTCGTGAACCTTGGTCGATTCTACACCTTCGTGAGTTTCTTGATTGGCGCCTTTTGTCCCCTCATTCACTGATCCATGCCCTTAGTGCAATACTCATCATCGTTTCGGAGAATTTATCTCTGACCCACTGCCCGAAGAATGCCTTGTTGCCAGCCAAACTATTCGAAAATCTCCTCAATGACCGGGCTCAATGCAGTCTGACAGTCGAGAGCTTGCCAACAAATCACCTTCCTTCATCATCCTCTTCTTCACCAGGCACACCACATCAAGGGCGAGAAACAAGACATCTACAATACATCACAATCCCGTCTTTCGTCTTCTTCGACGTTATCCCTCCCGTGTAACCGTCAGAAAAAGACTGACATCGCAGTGCGATGCCACCAGCCCGGGCCCACACCAAGGAAGGGTGTCAGTATCGCTCTCAAATCGATCAGGAGCTAAGTCCGCCACGACTGAAATTATCGACATTTCGGATGATGAGAGCTGTGGGGCCCTAGCACTTGAAGCCGTGTTCTGGACAAAGGTGTGTGATTTCACGTCTTAGCAGGGAACGTTGCTGAATGCATCCTCTGTAGAGTGCGAGATCTCCCACCATCATCCCGTTAGATGACAGGAACACCACAATTGGTGAGATACTAGGAGTTTTCGATGACGGCCACTCATACCTCGAACTCTTTCTCCATGGAGACTCTTACTTGGGTTCCAGTGGATTTAACAACAGTAATTGTCTTACATCGAGGTGATTGCATTGCTCTGAAGACCCGCCATGTTGAAGATTTGAAAGATTGGGGCCTATACGTACACAATTTAGAAGACTCTTTTCTCGAATACATAGTTAAAGATTAGTTTTGTTGCCTAAATTATTTAAATTCAATATTACTACATTAGTGCGACGAAACAGGGGGAGCTGTCTCATCTGCTCCATTATGTCCTCCCATCACCCTGATAACACAGCACTCCAGCTTCGTCGTAACAAACTTAGGCAGAAAGGCAGAGCGGAGGCAGGAAGTTATGGTCAAGACGTAGAGATAACCCATGAGCAAGAAGGCAAAATGATCACCAGCTGAATTCGAGTTGCTGAGCATCCTATGAAGATGGATACCAAGGAAGCACCTCAAAACGTAGTTGCAGCAGACGAGGAGCAGCAAGAGCCCAAGGATGGTGTGGGAGACCCTAAGCAAGGAGAAACGGTCTGGCAAGAAACGTGCTCAGGTGCGTCCTTGTTCTATTATCCCCAGATAATGCTAACATCATCTCAGAACAAGAAATATCTCAATGAATACATGGAAGAAGTAGAGCTCCTGACAGCTTGTGACCTTGCACACAATGATGATCCAGCAATCGGTAAGCAGTGCTCCTGTGGACTCGAAGATGTCGAAGTACAATGTGAGGACTGTGCTGAATACGAGGCTTCATGTCGTCAATGCTGGGTCAAACAGCATACCCGCTACACATGGTGGCACTGGGCATTGATCTGGGAAAAGGAAGGTTTCTTTCGACGGCATGACTTTTCACAGGTGGTTGAAGGCAACGTAATTCAGCTTGGACATAACGGCCTGGTTTGTCCCAATCCTGCGAATGCAGTTATAGTGGGCCACGTCCATTGCAATGGCATTCACTCCAGCAAATTCCAATTTTGCGAATGTGACTCGACCGTCTTCCCCAAGGAGCTTCATTATCGGGACCAGTGTCGCCTACCGTCATATAACACAGCTCATGAAGGCCCGACTATTCCCTGGTGATGGTCAAGCGCACAGAGATGGCTTTCTCCTTCTCTACGATGAAAGTGTTTCAGCTGCAACATCTCGAAGGAAAACTCGGCTTATATGATTTTATCAAAGCCCTTCGGTGGTATACAGACAACGAATTTGTGTATGATGTCGCAGTAGGTCTACTGTGTATCCGTGCGAACCATATTGATATATTGTTAGGACGTCTGCATGCAATTTCGTCGCTCGGTACGAGTGTGGACGTTGATGAAGACTAGGGGTCGTTTGGGACAACTTCATGGCATTGACACAGTCCTCACCCACCGACCCCCAGGAAATCTTATTGTCTTTTGTCCCGTCTGCCCAGAGCCTGACTTCAACTTAGAACCTGGGTGGCAGACAACGTCGCCCGAATTCAAGTATGTATCAGACTTTGGTGGTAAAGTGATGGCTAACAGTCCCAAGGCATATCAATCAACAGAACCTTGCCCTAGACGGAAACTTTCATCAAAACAAAACCATAAAGAACAGCGATCCTGACAATATATCACTTTTTGAGGGAAAGGCGTATTTTCCCAAAGATGCTGCATACAAGGTGTACCTGAAGACAACGAAGCCAACACAAGAGGTGGGCGTCTCGGTATACAATTATACAGCACATATTGATTGGTAGAATTACGACAGAAATCAGTCTGCAATTATTTGAAGGTCGTCAACAATCAGAACAAGCGGAAGTTCAAGTCCTTAGAAGTTACTGGGGTAGTGAGCTGCGCATGCACTCACATCTATGTATTATCCGCTGTAGACCTACAAGTGGGGGAACAGTGAATGTTCTGTTGAATTCAAAATGATTTGACCTTATTGTCATTTACTACAGATTTTGCAATACTGATGCCGCACTATTCGAAGCCCTCAAACAGAGGATGTATAACTGCTCGACTTTGGACCTTGACATCATGCTGTCGTATGACTGCAACTGTTCATATCACGTTAATTTGGCTAACCATTTTGAAAATGCCACCTTCGACGGGGTTCGTGACTGCCTGGCTCGCATGTGCTACATGATTCCCGATCTTCACGTCAATGGTCATAACAATGACTGCATATATCAATATGGTTCAGCATACATGGAATGCAACGGACATAATCACATGGAGGGTATCGAACAACTGTGGATCGGACTCAACATGCTGGCCGCTCAAACGCGCCAGATGAACAATGGCTTTCGGCAGGATACTCTGATCAATCACCATGGAGATCACAATTGGAAGAAAACCATAGGTCAAAGTATGTGTCTCGCATAAAACACAATTAGATCTGAGTCATATAATTTTCCAGTTCCTCGTTTGGTAATAGAATTAACCGAAGCAAAAGGTCTGTACTATGTTAAAGACGCTGAATTTGAGGCTCTTTCAATGCGCTGCAGAGAACAGTATCCAGACGCGTACAAAGAATGGATGGAGACAGATCGGCACATGACATATATGGTGGGAAAGAAGAAGGAAGTACAAAGTCCATATCGCTTTCGGAAATATCAATGTAAGTGAATTCAGTATCGCCTTTTAACAAAGACTCATGAAACCCGTTCTGCTTTGCCAGTCCCTTCGCTCAAATCTGTTGTCACCAAAATGGCCCAGCGATCAGTCGAGGCTATGCCCAAGGAGACAGCCATTCTAGCATTGTCCAAGAAGGCAAACCCACCAATGCAATCCTCTGTAAAGGGTAAGGAGCAAGCAGGAGGAGAGGCAGTAGCCAATACATGCGAGACTCCATCCAACGATGAACATTTAGAGGGGGTTCTAATGCCAGAGACGTTGGAAAGCAGATCCCGACCCATCACATGGATTTACGAAGGCATATTGCTCGAAAATGACCAGTAAGCAAGGATTTATTCATCCCAAAGTAATGAACTAATATACATCGCAGACACAAACTCACCCACCGGATACATCAGGAGAAGAAGCAGCCAAGTAAAGCGGAGAAAGAGGCGATTGTCACTGAGCATGAAAAGCTAGGTCAGAACATCTCGAAATGGTACAAGGAAGCAACAATCGGAACAATTGCAGAGGTGTTCAATCAGATCTATGCTGACACTGAACCGCTCCCAGAGAAATGCCGTCTTCTACTCCCTTCAGCATTACTGGCGCCAATTTGATCAAAATTAGGGATCGAGAATCTCATTCGTGTGGAATATGACTTACGAGAGGGAGCAGCATATGATGCCATTGCAGAGATTCGACGTCGGTCATCAACGGTGGCATTTATGGATGAGATGAGACAGCGCAACGACAAAGGTGTTCAGTGCCTCACGAGATCCTTATGCGAGCTTGAGGATGCGCGTGCAACTCTGGAGTTGTGTATTCAACACTATAATACTCACCGACAGGCCCTTTTAGGACTTCGTGGTCCTGATCAGCTGCCATTTCCCTATCCAGATATGACACTCAGCGATACCTACCAGAAAAGAAGAACTTTAAAATGTGTGCTAGGAGATTCACGGCATCTGGATGGTGCAATATTTGGGAATATGAAGAAGGGACAAATGTTAGCACAGCCGGAGCCATCTGCTGTCCGAGCTCCAATAAGGGTGGAGTTTCCTGGCACGCAGATAACTCGCAAGAAGGCCTCACAAGGTTAGTATCGTGGACATTGATGATGTGCAGTAGCTGACAAATGTAATTCAATCAGATGCTCGTGGAAGTCGAGGTGCGTAGGACACATCTCAGAATTGATGACATTAATATATTCTGTTTTAGATACCAAAAAAACAAAAACCGATGCAGTAGAAGATGAGTCTAGTAAGACAAAAAAACGAACTACAGCCAGGATGGGTGTGGAATGCACTACGACGTCCAGGAATGACAGACGAAGAAGTAGAGGCATTTGAAATCAAAGGTACCTCCATGGTCTTCCGTGTAACCACCTGTCTTGACAATCTTTAGGGGAGCGAGTAGGATTCTTCCGTGCTGAGGCGGAAAGAGATCGCTGGTTGGAACAATGGGAAATCAAGATAGCTGAGTTCTTACGGTGCATCATGAGTTTTGACAAATATGCAGAAACGTGGGCTCAACTTGCAACAAAGCCGAAGAACAGAGATCGGCCAGGGTATGAGGCATATGCACGAGAGAAGGTGCATATGTACTCTTCATTTGCTAAAAGGGCACGGCTGGAGTTCATAAACCTAGGTTATGAAAAGGCACTTGATCGTAAGGAGGGGGAGAGAGTACAAGACTTCCTTATGGCACAACGTGCTCTTTACGAAGAGGAGAAAAAGCATCATTCGGATCAAGGGGCAGACAGGCTTACAAATTTAGAAGAATAATAGAGGATGTCTTGATTTTGTGCTTGGACCGTCAAATATAAATAGCGTCGTTATTGTTTATTGTCGGGTCAGTGGCGTCGACACCTTAAATAGTCCACTCTGACAGTTGTCATTCCTTTTCCTACTTTGCCCCTCCCTATCACCAAAGTTCTCTTGCTAAGGGAAAAGTTGACTCGCCGGTTGCAGTAGCAAGCTGCAAGACTTCCCTTCAAGTGTCAAACATTTAAGTGACATAACACTCACTCAAGTATGCCTTGTAGAATTCAAGAATTTGCACTCAAGTGGGAACACTTCATTGTTCGTAGTGGGTATACTTGAGTAGTTTGCTATGACTTGAGCGGGAATACTTGAGTGGTATGCTGTACATAGTGTTACATGGCTTGAGGAGGAAAATTTAAGTTATATGACTTAAGGAGGAAAACTTAAGTAGTTCTATAATAACCGCATATAGTATACTGTACATAGTCTTATGTAGCTTAAGTGGAAATACTTAAGCAGCCGTCACTCCAGTATTCCAGTGGTCGAGACCTCAAACACTCAAATAAAGTTCATATTGATTTATTTTTCGAAGTCAGTCACCTGGCATTCATTGTTCCGGCCTTTGATATTCACGAATAGTCCCGTATTGCTCCTTTTCCTCCTGTCGTTTCCAGGACGTTGTACCGACGCCGTGATGAAAGGCTGATAAAAGGCTTATTGCGGGACGGGCCATGACTTAATTTTAAGCACTTCACTTTGGTTATGAGGATCTTCACCTTTTTCACAGAGGGCACTTTACATCACAGAATTCAACCCATCTAAGACAGCGCTCGCGGTGAACGGAATCTCGTCGTTTGGAAAGAAGCAAGGGCGTAGGAGTAGCCCTTCTTTCCCATGTTGTCCCTTGAAGTATTATTCACGGTCATCCAGCTTTCAAGTGTTCCTTGTTCTCATTCCACGATGTTCGCTTCTGAAACTGTGAAAACGAAGAAGCCGTGGTCTCATATGGCGATCACCTATATCCAGTCTATCACCATTTCGACCGCCTTGCCCGGCGTCGTTGTTATGGCCTATCCCCCAGAAGATAACGAAAGAGGAGATCAACGAGCATATCAAAATTCTTGGGGTTGCTGCGGCCAAATGGTGCACAAGGCTTGATTTAATGGTGTTGGGACTCGTGGGGCCAATGGGTTTCTTGTCGCGGAGCGCAAATAATGGTAGGGATGATGAGTATGTCCAGAGGTGAGTAGCCAAGGAGGTGGGAGCGGATATGGAGGGGCTCAGGCTGAATCCGTGGAGTCGCATTGCAGACGTGTTGGATTTTGATCCCAATGGTGTGTGATGTTTATAGTGTTTCCTTTCGTAGGAAGGAGGACGGAGGATCCTACTCCGATCTTCTCATATTTAACTACGTAGGTAGAGGAGCTCTACCCTGACTTTGCTTTCATCTATGTCATCGAGCCCGTGTGGACGGTTTGACTGATTTCTCCCCGAAGGATTTCAAGGAGTTATAAACTAACGACTTCATTAGGAAGATTTGGACACCTACTGATTCCTGCAGGTGGATATACCAGAGAGTGAGGAATGCAGACTGCGAATGAGAAGGGAGATCCGTTCGCTTATAGGAGGTGGTACATCTTCAACGGACTGGTCTTTTTACATTCATTGAGGATAATTGCCTCATTATATTTTCCTAGCCTGACCTTGTCACAAGATTGGAGAAGAATATTCGATTTCCGAAATATGATCGCTCAATACTTTATGTTGCAGGAGATGCCAGCGGTGTAGGCTACACTGGCTCTCTATTGGCTCATTGATTTTCTTACCGGTGAGCAATCGAGTTTGGTAGATGACAAGATGAAGCTATTAGATTGATGCATAACCATGATTCGCTTGATGTTTTGGGTTCCAAATTTCGTGTAATTCCCTGAATGGTTTAGAGCTTGAGCTTGAAAGGCTCCTTGACTCATAGAAGACACTCAGAGCTTCTATTTCGACTATGGGGATCTTTATCACTTTAATGTTCTAGTATCTATTTCTTATAATGACCAGCATTTCAATGACACTCTTGATGATGCATGTCGTCTTTTTTACATGTCCATTCCTTCGTGAGCGACCCCATCACATAGCACACATCCTACGAGCACGCTTAAATTTGTTTCATCAGAGCATCATTGAAAAAACGTACTGAATTCTCCCCAAGTGAGCGGTTTACGACGCGGGTCATCTGGGTTGGCAAATAAGTAGATCCCTACCATGGCCACAGCCTATGGCACGAAGGGTAAGTATTTGATAAGAATGAGGTAGCTTACGCACGGAAATCGACAGGAGGACGAGGCATGGTAATAGCCCAGCAGTGTCTATGTATCAAAAAACTTGGAGGGTAAACCTGCTGGTGGAAATGGGCAAATGGGGCATACCGAGAATATCACCTGGATGCATTGGTCTTAAGTAAGTACTGTGTAGAACAGCAAGAGACACCACTTACCAAAACCTGGCGGAGCTCCAGGCATTGTCGACCTTAGCTGGGTGAAAGAAAACACTGTTCCAACCGGTACTACGACCATTTCATTCCTCTGTCGGAAACCAAATACCACTGTCGCGATCATGATGAGGCAGATTATGAGAGTGACTAGCCCTGGGCATATGACAGAGCTTTATGAGGGCAATCCAACTGAAGAAGTGCTGAGGAAGAAGACTAACAAAATGTGAGGGTGATGACGAGGCAATATGCAATAACATGGTTGCTGCGTTGGACGGTCACAACAACATCAATGTCCCTTTGTCCAGGTTGTACCCTTTCCAAGTAGCCCAACCTATCACTCTTAACGTCAGTGGAGATTTTGAGACCGCTTAAGAAGTTCTGTCAGGCGGTAACATAGGAAAGGATGAAGAAACTTGCGCGGAAAGTCCAGAAATGGAATCAATAACCAGGGGAATCGATTCATTAGTGAACGAGTCTTGAGCAAAAGCGAAAATCTCTGCCTTATAACTGACACATCGGGTGAATCATGTATGATTAAGAAAGAATCAGAAGTTGAAGAACGTACCTGTCGAATGGGTAATAGACCAGGCTGCCATCGGTAGACGACAGGGCATGGTTGTAATTTGGGTAGATGGTGACCCTAGTGTTGAACGCGGGAAGGTTGTTCGTCTGGTCGTATTTATGGGCTCCAAAATTGGTCACATTCCAAATGAAGACGGGATCTGTGGGTCTGTTGTTATTATAAGGATAGTGATCAGGCCTCTCGTTTGATGGAGTCAGGTTTCTCAAGGGTAACTATTAACGTGCTGTATCCTTCAAGAGTTACAAATGAAGAGGCTCACGTCTCAAAGAAGATGCTGAATTCTGTGCAATTCGCACTACAGGTATCGGTGTGGATGTACCACTCCACGGCCATGGCGGAACGCGCGATATCTACGGAGATAAAGTTGGCCTGGAGATAAATCTGTTAGCAATATGAGCAGTGGATCTCAATTGATAATTAATGAACACTCTTACTGTTCTATTAGTATTCGTCATATCTGCCGGTTTTATCCTATAAGAGGGCCCTCCGTGAGGACGCAGCCTTAGAGCTAGTGAAATAGACAAAGTTGGGACGATGATTAAGAATGAGAGAGAGGTGACCAAGCAGCAAAGAGCTCTTGGTACATGACGGATGCTTTGCTCTGCCATGCCTGATATTTAGTATTTTCGAGTGAACTGGGGAGGTGGCAATTGCAGTTGGTTGAAGCAAAGCTTTATAGGTGCACACTCGGTCAGAAGGTTTGCTCCATCAGCACGTTGCTCCTTGTGGTGGAGGAATGCAAACAGCGACTTCATCATCGGCAACTTGAAGGTTTAAGGCACTAAGAGATTTTCAATGAAATGCACCGCATTCATTCTCTCTATGTTCCCGACAGTGCACACTGTTAAGACCCGGGCAATTCCGGCATCACTCGGGAATGGAATCGGAACGAAAATCGAGAAAGTACAAGAATAGACAATAAATAGTATTATACATAGGAGAATAACGAACAAAGTTCTCACGAGTTCGTAACCCGATAGCCAGAGCAGGTACCATACAGAGCTTATACTCAGTATCCCAACAGACAGGATGGACATAGTCCTGCGGTGCTCTGACATGGACTGTAATGCGAACTTCACGGGAAGAGTAAGTTGTAGCATACCCTGGTGGCTATTTGTAGGTAGTAGTCATTGAGGGTTGATAATGCGGGAATCTCGGACCGATATGAAGACGAATCAAATGGACACACAAGAACAGAGTTGGCTGTGGAAGGGAGGGAATCAATCGATTTCGATAAAGCATTTAAGATTGAGAACACATGTTACTGAGCACTCAAGCCTTTCAAAGCACAGTTCATGAGTCATGACACCATGAGGTTTCGAACCACTCACTGAGATATCTTTGCGGACAATCGCATCAGCCATAAATCAACATGAATGTGAATTCGTTAACATGTGTATCATTCTTTACTAATTGCGACCCGTTCCCGAACCAGAGCCCGCGTCTGTCGTCTTCATCATTCCGCGGAAGCCCCGCTGCCAGCTGAAGAACCCGGACTAGCCGGGGAAAGATGGTATTCGTAGGAAAGTCGTCAGACAGTATTGTAAAGCAAGAGAATAACACCTCATGTAGAGAAGGTGGGCGGCTCTTCCTATGCAAGCGGCGCACAGCCCTTCACGTACAAATATATGGCCTCGACCTCACGCTCATGGTCCTCCGCGCACTTCGGCAAAATTCCGATATCAGAGTCCTAATTTGTTCCGAATTCGAATTCAAATTCGAGCTTGGCATTGATCGGATCTACTACTGCGGTGTTAAACCGTTCATCAACACTGTCATTGCATCTGTAGAACAGTCCTGCCTCGCAGACATTCAGGTGTTTTTGGCGACGTCCCCCAAGACCCAGAGCTGCGCAATGTATTGATATATTAAAGACTGCGCGTTTACATAGCAATTATACATCAATGTGGGTACCGGCAACCCCCGCCAAATTTTGGGCGCTGAGCGATTTCGGTAAAATTGTTTTGGATATCTTCCATGAATTGAAGGAGGTCCCGCTGTTCCATTCACAATAATGATGTCCGTGCCTTTTTCGCTCACAATGATGATCTCTATGTTGTCTCAAGCTACTCCCTACTTTGTTGACGAACCACACAAAGACGCTCTAATACGCGAGACACACGCAACAATGTGATTACAAAACTGTCCCAACTCTCATTCATTGCGTTCTCGTCTCACGGTCCCGTATACCATACTTTTCGTGACTGAAGGTACCCACTTTTACTTCTGCGTCGCCATCGTTCCCTACTGTATGTCGCTGCGTCAGACCCTGTCCGACTAATTCACATTTTTCAATACACTGATCTGTCATTATTGTGAAGTGCAGCTTGGAGGACTATGTGCTGGCATAGAACCCGAAGTTAGATCTTGACCGTGCTTATAGGATGGCCATCGCCATATACTATTCCATTCTCACTGAGCCCGTCCCGGTTGTGATCCATTCTACGTCCTCTTATGGTGTTGTCGACCACGCAGCCCTGCAAAACGCAGCTTACCCAAAATTCATCAAGGGTGAGTTAACCTCGTTCGAAACCAAATGTACGACCATTAAAATTACCTATGCTATAGCACACCTCTTTGGTGGCCTCCTCCACCTGTACTTATGCGTATGTGGAAGCTTACTTCCAAAACAGCACTTTACCCGCCGATGGAGTTATCTGCGAGGTTGAAATCGAGCTGTTCTCAGCGGCTCCATATCCACCTATACGTCGTTCCATCCGTGACTAAAACGAGTTTTGAACATAGCTCATCCTTCAGCGGGGAATAATAGTTATCATTCGTCGTTCGCATTACCCAAACGTGTACTGTACCAGGTTGTTCTGTTTTAATTGAAATGCGTGGATTGCTCACATGAAAATATTAAGTATTCGCTCTTCTTCACTTTGCTTACGCCTTTCAGTTGGCGGCGAGGAATACGTTCCAGCACGAGATCCACAGCGGTTTTTGTATTCGTTCATTGTCGAGAATAGGAGCAGAAATGGCGTGCGGTGCGTTGAACCAAGTCGAATTGTGATTGGCTCCAAATGGGAGCCGAGTATCTAGATATCACATTCGGCATTCTGGAAGGACTGGATTGAGACGACAATAAATCTACAATTAAGGATTGTAACAAGTCATCAACCTGTATGGCCATCACTTAAGAGGCGGCGCATTGAAGGGGCTGGGGAGCAGAACAGTTGCAAACTCGGAGCACAGCAGTTTGGGGGTAGAGGAGGTTGCTGGACAAGTCTGTTGCTAAACAGTTCAGAAACCACGGAATGGGAAGCTCTATGAAAAGCAACACTTTCAGAAGGTCTTTAGTACATGGGCAGCCGGGGGGGAGAAAATAGATGTCTTTCGGGAAAACATCATCTGATGCCGGTACGTCATCGTTGCCTGAGCACTTGCGCATTCCTTCCCACCATATACATGAGGAACCGGCTCTTGAATGGGTACGTATGCCGCTGCTCTCTGTAAGAGCGACCCGCAAACTGAGCACTTGCCTATCCACAGCCATGATCTCGACTGCTGCCATCCGTGTCGTTCACGAGGACCACAAGAAAGAGAAAGGCGGTCGTCCAGCCCATTGGACCTCTGACAAGCGGGTATGGTACCAGAATCCTTGGCCAAGCTGGAGACCGGAAGGGAGGATGGATATGTTGAGTATGGTGCGTCTTTCTACCATTCCTCTTTTGTCATCGCTGGGTAGTTCGGCCAAGCTTCGCGCGGCATGCCTGCCTTACCGAAAGTCGGGACTGCTGGGATTCCAGTGAGGACGTCGATGTGGGGGACAGAGGAAGAGCGCCAAGGCGAGATTAAGGCGACGTGGTTAGTTCTGCTCCACCCCGTGTTCAGCGATATGTGCTCGCCTACCCAGTCCTTTGGCCCGAAGAGAAACACCGCCCCTCCGTGCAAGATCGAGGACATGCCAGAGGTCGACGCCGTCGTCATTCCGTAAATGACCTGCCGTTGAGCTAAACCGCGGCTCATTCCATTGATAGCATAATCATTATGGCCAGTACGCGTCGTCCTCCTCAGTCCCGCGCGCCGCTAACTTTTTTTTGGCCTAGATAACTACACCTTATCCACGCTTTTCAAACGGACCCGTGTACCGCATATCTTCGCACTGCTAGGCAACGCAAAGCACCTTGAATCGATCGGGGCACCTACTGGACACACACATGCTCGGCTGGTGGGACTCTCGACGCATCGAGATACCAGGCACGTCGTTCAAGTTGACTTGTACACCTGCGCGGCACTTCACCGGCCGGGGGGTGCATGATCAGGGTAAGACCCTCTGATCGAGCTGGGCCGTCAAGGGAGAGGGAAAGAAGGTGTAGTTCGCAGGTGATACCGGGTACCGATTTGTTGAAGACGGAGAGGACGAGGCGAAGAGACCGGTCCTGCGTTCAAAGAGATTGGGGAGCGTTTTGGCGAGTTTGATCTGGCTATGATTCCTACTGGGTACGTGTTCTCATGCGTGTTTCTTTCTCTCATGTCCTTCTAGCACGTATGAGCCGCGGTGGTTCTTGTCACTATTCATTGTGAAACACAGAATAGTGTGCGTATCTTCCAAGATATCACGGCGAAGAAAGCCGTTGCGATGCATTTGGGGTTTTTCCTCTTCTATGCCTTTGTTTCTTCCGTAGTTCTAGTTTTCTTCCCAGGACGTGGGTTCTGACGACGGAAGAAGTGACCAAACCTCCGAAGAGACTCGCGGAAGACTGCAAGAAGATTGGTATCGAAGACGACTTTGTCAGCGATATTGTATACTTTTGTAAAAATGAAGCCAGCTGACCGAACTCGAAGTTATTGGCCCCGATCTCATGATTAGGCTCCGCTGTATCGCTTAGCTCCTCTCACTGCTATCTTTATCCATCTGAGCTTTCTAGCGCTTTTCTTCCAACATTGAATGCCCCTTTGCTGGTATAATCCTAGCTCCGATTGAGGTGTTCTCATTAAATCAGGTTTTACTTGGTCAACGTAAACATCCGCGCTCTCGCCCCAGGACCTCAGTCCAGCTCCTGTGACTGTTGATTACTGTTTGTCTGGCCCGTAGCAGCCGAGCTCCTACTTTGAATGAGTTCCTCTGAGTGGGTGAGCGCAGTAATCTAAAGCACCGCGTCAGCTGCACTGACTTTCGGTGTTCGTGTCAAGCCCCGGCTGTATCCGACCTTGGGGATGCGTTCAATCATACTCCTGTCATTGGGAGACGATTTACGGCGTCGTGAAATGGTGTTTCGCCTTTCACAGCTTTCATTGATCAACTCAGAGATGACATCATCAGGTCCGCCTTTACTTTTATTCTCGGTGCCCCATTTCATCTTCGACCGGGCATACTTGGCTAATCGCGAAATATAGAAGTTTTAGACTCTACACCGGCGGCATATCATTCTGTGAGACTTACTCATCACCTAGACAGTGACTTCCGATTTGTAGTACGGGAGTATTTACATAAACCAACTGTCAGCTGCGTTCACATTCATACTTCAGCGTTCGTATGAAGGACACTGATGAGCCCGAACCGTAGCCGAACATGGGAGACCTATGCTAGCAAAACTCTTGTCAATTGGGAGACGCTTTGCGTCCTCGAGAAATGGTGTATCGCTGTCTGTTCCTTTCCTTGGTTGTCTCAGAAATGAGATAATCAACTTTTTGAAGGAGGTCTGTCTGTACTTTTACACTCGAGGGACCATTTCGTCTTCGATCGGGCATGCTTGGCTAACAGTGAAATACAGAGGCCTTGACACGATCTTCGTCCTAGAGCCGTTGCTCAGCGATAGTTGTGACGCAGGAATAGGAGACGAAAAACATCTGTCTGCGAATCATGCTGTACTGCAGGGAATTGAAGGCCTTGGACCTCTAATAATTCAACGGCATATCTGAGATTAAAGTAAGTTGCAACTGTATGTAACGGGCGTGAGTGTAACACTTGCCGCGCTGTTATGTTCTTTCATTGGAGATACTCCCATCGTGGAGTGGCGTATCCAATGTGGAGCCCGCAAAAGCAACCACCAGTCCAAGGTTAAGACAATCCCGAGAATTTGTGGATGAGACGACAATCCTCTCCCACGGAGTTGAACCATCGCCGAGCACCAATTTTCCTCTGAGAAAACTTGCGAACCATGTGCTCGTGGCGTGGGATGTGCGAAGCGTGGGTCCAATGAATCGTCTCCCTGTGACACATTACTGCTACGGCATAAGCGAAACACACTTTGAAAAAGGAAAAGATCAGGAGAGTCGTGATGGGAATTACAGGGAATTGAACCTATTACTAACTTGGGATTCATGACTGCGCCATACCCGGATGGAGGAGGTGCTTCCAGTGAAATATGGCTGCGTGACAAACTCAAGGATCACGTAGTCAATACTTCACCCCACCGCTACAGGCGCCGAAATATCTGTTCGTCATCATGACTCGTGCTGTATGGAATTCCAATCAATCTCAGAGTTCGATATGTGGCCTGAATGCTGTTGAATGTATTGAATAGCGGGTGCATAAACGAATAAGCAGAGAAAACTGAGTAAGCAGAGAAAATTGAGTAGGCACCGGAGACACAACAACTTTCCGAGCTCACACGGGAAGCCGTAAAGTATTTACAGGTTTCACATCATATCCGAGAGATTTGAAAGATATATTCAGGGCATGGAGGGTTGATGCTGATGTACTCTCCTTGTTAATTGCAGTAGCTACCCGCATTTGACTCGTAGCATGTAGCGGCAGAATTGAAAGGCTAAGGAGTACTGAAGCGGGGAGTTCACGGTCATATTAGCCCAAGACAACATGTCTAGGGAACTTCCGAGAGAAAAGTCCTAGAAGTATCAGCGCCTATCGCAATCAGTCAGCGGTGAATTGGCCACAAGCTGATGTCTTCATTTAGCATCATCAAGTCATTTCTTCCCCTTACCACCATCATCAAGCGTCTATGTTCTTTCGCACTGCTTCCTTCTTCATTGTTGTTATCTTAGCTCCAGGCGTGACGTTCTCGTTAATTTGGAATTTCCCTCGTGAAGAGATCACTGCTTTCCACGTCGCTGTCTCGCTCGGTGGCTACTTCTATGACTTGAGTCTTGGTCCATCAAATAAATGTCTCTTGAATGCTCATTACTGTTTGTGGGGCATTTTTCGGTGCTCTTAGCGGGCAAATCCTGCCTGAAGGGGTCTTCGGCACGCCGGGAAAACTGAGGAATATTAAGCGCCACTTAAACCGTGCTGGCTTTTGAAGATAATATCGAGCTCGCCTATTAGTCGCCCCTGTGGCCGCTAATTTTGTCTTGCATATCAACTTCTGAGTCCACAAATGGCTGCATCCCTGTTCTGGAATACTCCCCGGCTTTACTTTAATACTAGGTTGCGCAAGTTTGTTTCCGCCGAAACAAACTGCGCTAAATATAAATTGGGGAGGAGCAAACAATGTAGTGAAAGTATATCGTTGTTTCGAAGTCACCGAGACTTCGGAATCCATTGTTGTCTGATGTGTGTTGATCCTTCTACTAATAACCTCCTGATAACGACGTGGCACAGTCCTCGCAGTGAGTACTGCACTATTCGTCAAGTTGTTTTCTGTGCATGGAATATTCTAATAACTAAGCCAAGGGACGAAGACAATACGAGCGGAGGGTACAGTTTATGATGGCGTTGTTATGTTTTCTATGCCGGCGAGAGGTAGTCCCCGATAATCTAAAGGCAAAGCGCCTCTATTCAAATTGAACGTCCTCTAACCCAGCCTTTCGACAAGCACATTGAACTGGATGATTTTAAGGCAGCGGAGTCAAGGCCTGAAAGTAATTACCTCATTGTCTTTTTCTTCTTCTTGTAGAGCGTGCATAGTAACGTACGTCGGGCTGCAGCAATATAACAAGGCTAACTCCGAGCGCTCGCTTGGGTTAGAAATCATGCCCCGGGTTTAGATTGTGGAAATTAACAGATCTGAGGCAAACATTTTTTTTGTGTTTGATAGGTCGCATACCGGAACTGTACACGGGGAAATGAATTTTCGCACGACTTCCAAGTCAATGTGGAGCTCGGTGACGGCCTCGCAGCCGTCTTCTCACTATATCCTTATCCCCCAAAACCCCGCTATGGTCGACCCAATCCTCTGGCAGTGCCTTCTCCTCACGTAGTGTGCCTCTCCATGTCTGCCGCACGAGTGTCCGACTCATCGCTTTCGATCGGTATTCTCTGTGGCCCGTCGACAGCCTGTCAGTAACCAGCCCCTTGTTCATGATGTCGTCCCACCTGTTTTCGATCTCAGGTCTCGAATGCCATGCGCTCTCGTCGTCGTTCCGCACAATACGTCTCTGACAACGCAGTTTCCAAATGGGGTGCGCTCCCTCCGTCATTAGTATCCTGTAAAGTCTCATTGTTGGTCTGTCTAGGCCACCAGTATGAGTTTTAAATGGAACAAGCGTACCCCGAGGACGAGGCCCCTAGACATACATTGGCTGGTACTAAGTCTTCTCCTTCTTCTCCCATATCATCCGTGCGAGGTTCAAGACCGTCTCCCTCCCTTCGATATCGCAGTCAATCAAGATATGCCCCATTATCTCGATGACTCCACATTTGGACAGTTCACTCTGTGCATACACTGAGGTCCGAGCGGGCCAGGTGAATTCTGCGTGTGCGTGGTGCGTGAGGTGCGTTGTCTGCGTTTTTCTCAGGATCGGATGCGTTCATTTGCGTTTATACTCCTGCGTGTATGTCGGTATTTCTGCGTGAAATTATATACAAATGCGAGTCCAAGTTGAAGTTACTGAGCCTTACCAAAATATCTTAATTTCCTAGAACATAATGAGTCAATAAGTACTTAATACTGTCATTATGAGCACTTGAACCATAATAGACATTCAATAATACACCTACCAGGCCGAGGACAATGCGCTAAAGGCCAACTAATTGTAAAAAATATGTACACATGTCAACAACAATGAACGCATCTCACGCAGATTGGAACGCATCTCACGCACTTTGAGATATCTGCGTTTAGGCCTTGAACGCAGCTTAAAAGTAAGAACGCATGCGTTGTTCAATAAAACACAGCGAACGCAGATGTGTGACACATCTGTCACACTTGCATTCACTTGAGTTCAACTTGACGTTCACTCGACTTTTACTGGGAAACTTCAGGTATCATCATGAAATGGCCTCAGATTTATCCTTTGTATTAAGGAGATATCTAAAATATCAAGTACTTAAAGGAGCAAAAGGTAAAACCATATAAATTTCGACTACAAGGTTCCTCTTTTTATCTACCGGTTTGGATCTGTGTCATGCTTTGATTTCCTGCGACTGCGTTTAGCAGGTGGTGCAGTATCCTTTTCAATGTTGCCAGACTTGGACACACTCTGCTTATCTGGAATTTCGTCTGGAGCTCGCCGTTTGTGCATAGTAACAGCTGTATCACGAGACAGCATCTTGGGTTTTGGATAAGTCACCTTTTGTGCTTTCCTCTCCACTTCTTGCTTATCCAGTTGATCTCTACGCCATTTTACAAGCTCTTCTTGATCGAAATCGGGTCCCACCTAATGAAATTCAGCCCGATTTTACTGAGGTCAAATGGAATTGACTTACTTCAAGTTCGGACTCATTTCCTTCACATGAATTCTTCTCTCCCTCTGGACCATCATTTCTCCAAGGATACCAACTGTCTTGGTGCATACCAACATCTAATCCCCACTGGTGATTTCCTGCAACACCTGCATCCTCCGATCTATCAAACATTCGCATCTCTAGTAGAATTAGAGCTTCCATGTCGACATCCACTGCATCAGGCTTTGGATTTCCATCTGTTGTACAGCCTGTGTAGTCGACAAGTCGCTCCCAAGCTTTCTGACAAATGAAACGATTGACAGGTTCGATATCTGAGGTAGGAGGACAGTCATCATCCTGTGAAAGTAGACCTGTGTAGAGTATAGGAGAGTCATTAAATCCGTGAAGTCAGAGGCTTTATCAGGAGGTACAACGCCACCGAGATGCTTCACCCGTGTGGCCGCATTACAAAAATGCTGTTGACAGCCTTTCAACAGCTTTTTTGCAGCTTCCATAAGCTCTGCACGACTGCGACTATCTTTCCGTTGTTCCCAGAAATCAGCGAATGCATTCTCGAAGCCTATTCGTTGCGGCTCACTGAAATCCACCACCTAGAAAAGAACATTGAATAGAGATCAGTGATTGCACTCCAGACATCATTTTAGTTCCTACCCCGGCAAACATTTCATCATAAATTGATATCTTTTTAGCCTCTGCAACCTCGGAAATTGATTCTAGCACGCCTTTGAAATGATAGCGGTAGTGTTCAGCCATCGAACCATTGGATATCGTAAACAGGCCAGGAACCCAGAATGACAAGACGTCCGAAAATACCGAGGTAATGATAAGGAGATAATTGCCGACTGACCAATAGCCATGTGCAGCATCTGAGAGAAGTCCATTCAGTGCACCATCCAGCTGAGACGATGGTACATGAATATCTGGAACAAGCATGTCTCTCATCCAAGGTGTCTGGATAGAGATCACCGTAACTTCACCTGTGTTTTGATATGTCCGAACAATCCCAGGATGTTTTTGCTGCCATTCAGAGAATTGGCTAAGAAACCAGTGACCACTCTCAGCCATTGTTCTTGATTTAACAATACAGCGCTCATATTTGACACGATCTGGATGTCTTGTGGCCTCGGAGATATCAGCGGCACCTTTACCATAGCCTTCAAGTCTCCTTGGTCCCAACATCAACGCCGCCGGTCCAAGATTTGGATGTCTCTCGACAAGTGCCTGAAATTCAATCTCTTCAGAACGTGTCATATGCAAGACGTAGCTGAGGCGAGAATGATTATGCAGCTGTCCGCTTATATACCGATAACCACGAGACCATTGAATGATATATGATCGTGATGCACAATCAAAATATTTCAGTTCAGATCCACAACGACATGTCTGCCTGAGTTGTTTTTTATGGACTGCTCGGCTTGTTCCAGAACGGCAGACCACTTTACAGTCCGAATTCTCGCAGCGAATGACACCAAGACATCGCCTATTGCTGATCTTCCCATCACGAATTGTCGAAGCTGTCTCGGAACCATCAGGATCACCTCCGTTACTAGGCGTCGCCCCATTCACTTCTAACTTCTTGGTTTGTTTGAAGTCTTCAGCAGAGATATCCATCGCAAAGAGCCCCGATGGCCAGCCATTCCAGCCGCCAGGAATCTGAGATAGGGCAGTGAAGATCACACCATCATCGTTCCCTCGGCATGCCTCCTGTTTGGGTTGTTTTTCGAGAGGTATGTATGCAGTCAATGGTGCGGGATCCGAAAGATCATTGTCGGGCCAGCGGGTGAAGTCATGGGGAACAATTGGCTTTGCAGGTTCTAGACTGGGGTGCAGAATAGCAGGCATGGACGGCAAGAATGCTAAAGGGAGTGTTTTTGACTTATCCGACACTGAAACACCTGTGGTTGGGTCTTGAAAAAAACGAACAGGGCCTCGACTTCTAGGTTGCACAAGCGGTACAGGAGCATACAAATTTGTCTCTGAATGAGTAGCCTGAGCTGAAGGGATCGATCCAGGTGTTCCGTCGCCATGAGTGACATATCCTACAATGTCCCCTAATAAATAAACAGCCGTTATTATTATTATAGTTCCAGAAATATAACTTCGAAGGACAGACCATTTTCACGGCTATAGATAGGAACAATTCTGTTGATGTTGGGTACTGCTGAAGGCAGTGTGTCTACAGTGCTTGGAACAGCAGACTGTTTCTCCTCCTTGGAGTCAGAGTTCCATTCCAGAAGCCATGAGGCTATGGCACGCTTGATTCCTTTCTGTTGAACGATATTTGGAGAGAATCTTTCAGAAACATCGCTGTGACTCACAAAGATACCCATGAAAAGATTGTAGTCAGTTGTTAAGAGGATGGACTCCCGTTGCTACATTATTCCATCATGATTTGAATAAGAAAACGGGGAATTGGATATTGGATAATCTTGAAGGTGAGCATAAGGCTGAAGCAGGTGCAGACAATGTATGTAAAAGGCATTAGGATTACTGTGGTTGTGGTTGTAACTGCCTACTACCTAATATAATTACAGTAGTGGTCCATAGAATTTCACCTTGTAGTTAAACATTTCATTTGTTTATTACCTTAAATAGTTGTTTTATGAATATATCACGACAAAACTATTATTTCCATCCGTCACAGGGATGCATAGATATAAGTAGATACTGGTTTTACAAGTACATGTAAGTAAACACTCTATCATTATCTTTTCAAAACCTGCTTCTGAGTACAATTGAGGAGTGTACTTAATAAAAGAGTTCGCGTCAATAGTTGTGTCACGCACGCAGATGATGTCACACGTGGGAACACAGAACGCAGATGATGTCACACGTGGGAACGCAGAACGCAGAACGCAGTTCAACTAAACGCAACTGCCTTTTATGGAAATAGATGCGTGAAAACGCAAACGCAGACTAACGCACTCACGCGTGTGGGTCACGCAGATTTCTATGTGCCCGGTCCGAGCCTGTCCCAGAAGCCTCCCAACTTAAATGTGCCATGGATGGATTTCGACATGTAGCCTCGAGGGGAGCGCGACATGTCCCGGTGTTGTGTCGATCTCCAGATGCTTTTGTGCATTGGTTCAATTTTGTTGATCTCTCTAACCGTCGTAGTGGTCCTATCAAGGTTTATGTTCGTCGTCTTTCTGGTTTTCTGTCTCCGCCCACTCACATAATCCTTTATATGCCAGGTTTTGCATGATCTTCGAGTGGAGCTCCTGTTACCTCGAACTAGTGTCCGCCTTCTTAGCTTGATCCTCCTCATTTAGCTAAATATTGCAGAAATGGTCAGTTTTCATCGTTTTGTATCTATACCGGTCAAAACATCCACTAATTTGTCCGTTGTCAGGTACTCATGTACTAGACCCGTACGATACAAACTGGGAAAACCCCTTTGACAGTACCTGCACGATGGCATCCATACAACCGGACCATACGGTGACGGTACGAAGCCCTCCTATGCCCCTTGACCCACTGGAAGGATACGGGCACTCGATGCTGTTGCAGCCGCGCAATAGTCGCTCTCCAAACCTCACTGTTGGGGCTCGCCTCTGTCCTCCCATTTCGTTATGTGAAAACATAGCCCATCCAATACATATTTCGATGGTCCGTGAATGCTTTGATGCGCGCATCCATAGCTGCAGCCTGGGATCTCCCCACCGCTGTTCGTTTGGCCTGGCCCAGAGAGTCGGATTGCTATATTCCTAGAATCATCCATTCTATCCCAGACTCCTTCTACTACCTGGGCATTCACTGCTCCTTTATTATGGGCACTTCTGTCTGTGAATGCGACTTCCACGCCGCTACCGCTGTGATTCCCCATCTTCCGCCATGCTGGAAGCGGGCACGTTCATTTCCTATCATTGTGCAGTTTGAATACTGTGAAGAAATGGGTACAGTGTGGGAAAGTTTAGCATCATGAGACTAAGGCAGTCGTACCGACGACATGACAATTCGGAGATTCCCTTGATGAATATTGTATAGAAAACATGGGAATCCTCTGCCGCATAGTCGAGCTCGTTGAAGAAGTGGGACGTCGAGGGACTAGTTGATAGAACATCGATTAGAGTAGTCTATTGTGGGTAGTACAGTTTGGGGTCTTATACACTAGTAACAAAAAGGAGTTTACCATAAATTAATAAAGCGGAATAAGTAATATAAAGTCGGAATTAGGAAATCGACAAGTGAG
Source organism: Armillaria novae-zelandiae (assembly GCA_030435655.1). Lineage (NCBI taxonomy): Eukaryota > Fungi > Basidiomycota > Agaricomycetes > Agaricales > Physalacriaceae > Armillaria > Armillaria novae-zelandiae. The sequence continues at coordinate 227,847 of JAUEPR010000015.1, read as the reverse complement.
ATCACAGCGGAGAGATAGAGATTAGATAGTACCTGGACCGGCGACGACAGAAATCCTACATCGAGTTTGTGCAAGAATGGCGAAAGAATTAACGAGAGATTTCAATTTTGAGGTAGAGGATTCCAAGTATACCCTCATTTCACTTTTTTGGTGTACAAGAGATACAAAATGGGGGGAGGGTGTTTCGGTAATGGCCAGGATCTAAGGTTCTGCATCATGCAAACCAAATCTTCAGCCATGACTTTGGTAGTTTTATGGATGGTACCTCCAGCTGCTACTAGTAGCTCTGCGGTGTTTTCGAAACTTTCCAGCCAGTAGGAAATTTACAAGAAATTTATGTTGTGTTTTCTCCAGGTGATCAAAATTTATCAAAATCGGGATGCTTGGAGGGGATGACGACTCCCCAGTAAGTACGTTGACACGCTCGCAACATGTCTACGCATGTAATTTTGCGAAATGTATCAATACATGCATTGCATAATGGCTGGGTACTGAGACAATGAAAGATGCAGATAGAGCGCAGTGTCAAACACACAGAGTGCAGTAATATATGTATGGAGCATGATACCGAGTTGCGCGCAGTACGGCCTTGGGTGACAATTGGTAGAGTGCATGCTCTCACTTAGAATGATGCTAGTCGAGGTCACACTAGGTATGAGAGCTCAGCACTTGATACTGAAGGCACTAAGATGAAGATCAGCCATGCGCTCTAAGGAATTGATGAGAGACAGGCATGATACAAGGAGAACTACATTGATCTATGACGCGTGCCACACGCGTATAGAAACATAGAAGTAGAGCGCATGAAAAGATGCGTGCCGCGCGCGTAGATGGAAATAGACATGGAGCGCAGTGTCAAACCAATAGAGTGCAGTGAACAAACCAAGATAGCGTGCAGTGTAACAATGCATGCGCGCGCAAGTCTTCAGTGATGATTGGTAGAGTGCATGCTCTAACTTAGAATGATACTGGTTGACGTCACACTAAGTATGAGAGCTCAGCACTTGATATTGAATACACTAGAGGCAGATCAGATACGCGCTCCAATGAATTGATGAGAGACAGACATGATATGAGAAGGATTGACCTGCCACGCGCGCTGCGCGCGTGTATGAAAGTAGACATAGAGCGCAGTGATATCAACACCGTGCGCGGTAGAACAATGCACGCATGCACGCGCAAGTCTGAAGTGACTATTGGTAGAGTGCATGCTCTAACTTAGTATGATACTTCATTGAGGTCACACTAAGTACAAGAGCTCAGCACTCGATACTGAATGCACTATCAACAGATTGCATACATGATCTGCAGACGTAATAAAAGACATGCCTGATCCCAAGAGAACTATGTGACACATTGATTGATGACGCACAGGGTCCTGATCGCACGGCACGCGCGCACGTGTCCCAAATAATGCCTGAGTATTGATAACTCCGAGAGAACCCGGTTTGGCCAAAGAGCGCAGTGCCTAGGCTTACCACGGGTATCCCCCACCAACCAGAGAAACCTAGAAACTCAACTTTAGAATAGGATACAGCCTATATGATTGGTTGTCAGTCCAGGTATACTCCGAGGAAATGACGAGTGACATGCCAACGCAAAGAGCGCAGTGCAAGTGGAGTCTCAACCATGAGGAAACAGAGTCTGGTCTCGAGATAGACCTCCAACCAAGTGTCCAGCCCCGGGCATGCTATAACAACGTGCGCGCGTTGCGAGGAATAATGTTCCGAGGTTCTAACAGTACTGTATTAAGTTGTATCGACGGGTATGATGTAGAATTGTATAAATACTGTAGTGTAGATGTAGAGTACAAGTTTTGAGCCCCCGGTGTAATAGTGCAAAGCTTTTCAGCCACACGCTCTAGCACTTAGAGTAGCTAGGAACTTCGAGAGAGAATACAACCCATATCAGAAATCTATTGTGTGATTTAAGTCGCGCGCTTAGACAAGAAAATAGCGCGGCACTCCGTGCAGAGAGTCTGGTTTCGGTTTGGCTTGCGCTCTGTGAGCGAATAAGAGTACGGTGTCTTGAAGGTCACCCTTTCGAGTTCTTGAGGGCATTTGTGTGACGCGAGGCATTACAGGCGCAGAGGTTCAAACCCTTTGGCTTGATTAGTGTTCGCTTTTCTGTGTTATTTCCGCAGGTTGGCAAAGGTTCAAACCCTTTGGCTTGTCGGATGGGGTTTCTCTGGATTGCATAGGTTCGAATCCTGTGAGTCTACGATCGGTTGGAAGCTTGAGCGCGTAGGTTCAAACCCTGTGGCTCTTGTGGAAGTTTCGGAGTCTTGTGTCAGTGTAGACACTTCTCCATGTGTTTGTGAAGGTTTTGGTTTAGCGTGCAACGCGCGAGGTTTATTAGTGTGTTGAATTTAATAGGAATTGGTTTCTGCTTCGAGCGCAGTCGGTTAAGTGGTGTTTAGAGTGTTATTGAGTGTGTACAGTGGTTATTAGAGTCCCGAGCGACTGTTAGAAATTTGTGGAGACGTTTGACGAAGTTGTGTTGTGTTATACACCCTTGCCTTGAGGCCCGGCGACGGAAGTCGCACCCTCTTGTTCTTGAGAAAAGCCTTTGGACTTAGAGAAATCTAGATATTATACGAGCGCTACTGCTGCGTGTGTATCTTAGAGATATTGAGAATTGAATTGTATTGGTTCGCTACTTTCATCGCATTAGAATCCCCCCACGAACTTGAGCGTGTTTGTGTGTGTAGTGTTGGGTGTGGGTGTGATCAGTGTCTTCGACGCTGTTGCATTTCTAGCTCTGTGCATTTAGACAGCTCTACAACGTTTCCATAAATGGCGACTCTTGCCGATGTATAGGCCACATCCCCACACACTACTAGTCAAATGATTGGATGCTGGAGGATGAAATTCATTGCTGGTTCTTGTTTCCTCTTTAGTACCCCACAGACACGCGAAGCAGCACTCACGATCAAAGCTAGGACCATAGACGTATCTAGGAACTGTACACTGTTTTCCCTTCTCACCGGATAGCGATTGGCCAAACTGTAGTGCGACAGGATTTTCTAATACAGAAAGCACACCGTATCGTACCGATGTCGACAGTGAGGTGCTCGTTTGCTTTTCGATCCGCCACCGAGGAAATCATGAGCCTAGGAGAGCATTTTAAATAAGAATTTATGCTTATTTTTTTTTTACCTAGTCCAAGTTTCTCGGATAAAGTGTGTTATCACTAGCGTATTACCGACGGTCGACCTGTATTCAATAAATTACGGCTCCGCCTCCTTCATTTTGCATCTCCCCCTCTTGCGGTGGGGAGTACTGCCCGAAAATGGCTGTACTGTCCGTCCCTATCAGGTTGAGTGGTACAACGGCGACTCGTGCACTCCCGGTTCGATTACCTGCGCCTGACTTGAGTGTGCATGGAAAGGTTCTGCCCTACGATGGGTCTTCAACCCCGAAATGCGTACGAGTCGGGCGTATATTGCCAGAGGAAAGCCGAATCAAAGACACTAAGGTATGGTAGAAGGTAAAGGTTCAGATGTTGTGTCGCCGATTTTATTACCTGAGAGTTGGAACCGTAGGGGTTGCAGGAAGGATGCCCGCATGGGGAACGGAGGAGGATCGTCATAGTGAAATGAAGGCGGCATGGTAGTTCCCGTTTGTGTCGGTGCAGTGGAGAGGCGCGAGGGTACCATTCGACCCTGTGTTCACCGATAGATGCTCGGCTACCCAGTCCTTCGGCCCGAAGAGATACACCGTGCCACCGTGCAAGATAGAGGTCGATGCTGTCGTCATTTCCGTAACACAGACCGCATATCCATCCTCAAATTGCATTGCGTCGAGGTAATTCGTCCTGGAACAACAAGTTTGGACTGGTGTTGTAGACTGCATCAACGTCAGTCACTAGGGAGTCCACATGAATCTTGGTTTGCAACTCGACCACATTGAACGCCTCGGTAAATACATCGATGGATGAATACACACAGAGCATATCAGGGCCGCTTTATATCGGTGACGGGAGTCGAACCCGTACTGGGCCTGCCATGACAACAGCCATTTCACCACATCCGACGACTAGTCGACCTAAGAGCATAGCCAGAGCTCCATCCCACTCAGATGCGACGAGATGTGGATCGGAGCGTTCGGTTATTAGATCGAGAAAGATCGCGAGATTGAAAGTCGGGCCGATAAATTGCTGAGATAAAGCTTAGGCTTGGCTCTTCGGAAACGGCCGGCATCACAACAGACCTCAAATAGGCCTACGTCATCTTGAGTCTATGTAGCTATGTCAACGGGACACTCTGTCGTATGCTATTCCTTTCTTTGTCATAAACCTGAAAACTAACCGCTGCTTCACGTGCAGGCATCTTTCCATCGCCTCCCAGAAGAGAAGGTGGACAACAGCATTGTTCCAGGATCTGTGACTGGGTGGAGGGAGGGCTTACGGGAGATTGGGAGCTCTGATTATCCCTCCCGGTCGTTGATCACTAATTGTTTCATAGCACACCTATCTCACGAGCAACTCTTGGGATTCCTGTGAAGACGCCCCAAAGACAGAAGAAGGACTTGATGATGATAAATAACGCGACACTTCCCGTTCATGGTTCGCACCGAGATCCACCGATCCTCCGCCGGACGCCGCCACTGTTTGGTCGCTGATCTGCATCGACGAGCACCTCCTTGGGAAGCGCTGCAGGGCATTGTTGGACCAAAATCCCTGCTCAGCATGAGGAACGGAATCGGAGCATCAAGGCAACATGGTTGGGCCATGCTTGCTTCATCCTCAAGCTCCAGTTTGTGCCCTCGCTAGGGAGAGGCGCTCGGGTCCTGTTCGACCTGGTGTTCAGCAATAGATGCTCTGCTCGCCTGCAAAGTTCTTCGGCCTGAAGGGATACACCGCGGCACCATGCAAGATCGAGGAGATCGTAGAGGTCGACGCTGTTGTCATTTCCGCCGTTCAACTAAACCGCGGTTCATTCTGGTGGTAGCATAACCATTATGACCAGTCCGTGTTGACCTTCTCAGCCCGCAGGGCTGCTGATCTTGTTTGGCTTAGATCACACCTTGTCTCCGCTCTTCAAACGGGCCCGCGTATCGCATAGCTTCACTCCCCTAGACAAATAAAATCCCTTTGAATCCATCGGGGGACCTAAGACACGCTCGTACACTCGTCTGGTGGGGACAGATAACCGGCATGTCGTTCAGGTTGACTTGTACCCCTGTGGAGCACTTCGCCGACCGGGGGCTGATACTGGATATCGATCAATGAAGGATGGAGAGGATGAGATGCAGAGGTTGGCATGTCCTGCGTTCAATGCAGAGCGTTTGGTGGGGTTTGAGATTCCTATCGGATCCTCGCTGTTCTTGTTTTTGGTTCAGTTTCTTGTGTCATATGGGCCTGGGTGGTTCGTGTCAAGTATGCATTGCGCACCTCAGGATGTTGTATATATCTTTTAAGGTGTCGAGGCGAAGAAGGCGGTTGCGATGCATTGGGGGTTCGTCCTCTTCTGTGCATTTTTTCGTAGTTCTAATTCTTTCAGGATGTGGATTCTCACGATGGACGAAGTGAGAAAATCTGGCATATAAGGATGATGTGATTGGGCGGAGACAAAACACCAGAAAGACAGCGAACATGAACCTTGATGGAACCACTGCGACGGTTAGCGAAATCAACGGACTTGAACCAACCGACGAAACCATCTGGAGATCGACGCAACACCGGGACATGTCGCGCTCCGCTCGAGGTTACATGTGGAAAACTATGCAGGGCACATTTAAATTGGGAGGTTTCTGGGACAGACTCGGACCTCAGTATATGCACAGGGTGAACCGTCCAAAGCGTGGAGTCGTCGAGGCGATGGAGCATATCTTGATTGGCTGTGATATCGAGGGGAGAAAGACGGTCTGGAACCTCACACGGATGATATCGGAGAAGAAGGGGACGACTTGGTACCAGCCAACGTACGGCCAGGGCCCTCGTCCTCGGGATACACTTGTTCACTTTAAAACTGATGCCGGTAGCCTAGACAGACCAGCAATGAGACTTTACAGCATACTAATGACGGAGGCAGCGCACTTCATTTGTAAACTACGTTGACAGAGATGTATTGCGCGGAACGACGACGAGAGCGCATGTCATTCGAAGCCTAAGGTCTAAACTTTGAAACACCAGGATAAGGACTGTATACACTTTCAACTGATAGTACACGAGGGGCACAGTGAATTTCGCGTTTCCGTTAAATCGACATTCGTATGTGTTATTGTGCATGCATGGGAGAAAATGTAAGGATGCGTTCGATGCCTTTGCATGCGTGACAGACAAGACTTGTAGCATGGGTTGAGCATGGGGGATGCACCGATCGCTGACGGACGCCATCGACAAGAATCGGCACTGTGGCGGAATGCCATTTCGGGGGAATCTGTCCCGTTTCTAACAGCTTAATGATAGAACATGGTCTACTACACATCTTCAGATTCAGTCTTCTTTGTCAGTAAGCACGAGTGCTACCCAGCGCGTTATATCTAAAGGCCGATATATCTCCAGACACGCGAACCCGAGGGTGTATGCGTTGACGATGGCGCGTCCGTTTACTTTTTGGCTTTCTTCATTAACCCTTACTTTCATCATAGCACATTTGCATAAAGGAGAGTGTCACTAGCTCACTTCAAGTGATAACCACCTGGATTGTTAGGAGGATAGCAATGCGTGGTACAGAGAAGGAACATCAAGGCGAGATCAAAGCGACTTGGCTGTGCTACATGTTTCGCCTCGTCAACAGAGGCGGGAGGGTTATGTCCGACCCTATATCCAGTTATTGAGGACTGGCACCCGGAAAGCTTTTCGAACGTAGGAGGAACACCTCGGGCTGCCGTATAACATCGAGGATGTATCAGTGGTGTATGACATGATTAAACATCTCAGTGTGTTTTTGTTATCAAGCTCACGCATATCTGATGCTGCTGTTAGCGTAATTATTCCCGGAAGTCCCCACCAGCCTCCCCAATCCCGCCACACGCTAACTCTCTTCTTGCTTAGACACCCATCCTGAGTCTGACTACCATACCCAAAGAATGCCCGTATGCACTCCGCTGTTGGGACGCTCGTCCCATAGAACGACCCGACACATCATTCAGATACAAGCCACTATGACTCTGGACTTAGGTTGATGCTTCGGAGCTAGAGGAAGAATAAGGAGATGGGCGTACTGATTATGATACGTGTTTCTCCTGTGGCACTTGCAGGATTTTCCCGCTTAGTTCATGTGTTTTGTTCTCTGCAAACATTACTAAAGTCAGGTTCCTCTGAGTACACTGATGTGCAGCATGGCGCATGGGCAACGTGGTCGTGCATGTTTCCTTGTTACGAAGGGCTCCAGGGTATTGTTAGCCAGTCTTCCAGCCAGGCAGTTCCCGTCATCGCTCTCTACCCGGTATTCCGTACATTGAAGCAATGGCCGTTTCTGTCAGGACTCTGGCGCCCGGTTAAGGAGGAGTAATCAAAGAGTCATGGTTCCACAAGGCTTTTTCCTAGTCGACTTACGGCTTGTGACTTTGCCAGAGAGACCGTACCTTTGGCGACGGATATTCGCCTTCCTAGTTTCTTGTCCTAGAGACGTATGACGTGAAATATTGAGGACATAGCAGAAGTTGATACAACATTCATCTCGGTGAGTAGCTCGTTATCGGACCAAGCCGTTGCTGACATTCTTATTAGCCGGTATGTTCCGGTCTTTCAAGTTTCCCCGGCTACTAAACTTTCTTAGTTTAGACAACCGTAAACCCGCCCTTCACCAGCACAAGGACTTTGAACGGATCAGGAAACCCCGTGAACACGTACACGTACTCGACTAGTGGATGCACAGCGTGTAGAGATATCAGGCATGTCCTTCAAAGTGACTTGCACTCCTGTCCAGGATATCCAGATTCCTATTCAGTACGCCCAGTGCTTATTAACCTTCCGTTAGCTAAGGTTCTTCCAGAGTGCGCAAATGGAGGTGTTTCATGTCGACTACGCATTGCACACCACAGAGTAGCATCAGCATCTTCAAGGATATGAGTGCGAAGAAGACAGTTGCAACGCATTGGGGGGTAAGCCCTCTTTTATTCATTTTGACCCTAGACCGATTTTGATCTAGGATATGGATCCTAATGACCGAAGAGCTTGCCTGGCTACCAAAGCCGCTTGTCCAAGTGGGGCAACTTTCCGGCACGCAATATGGGCAAGCGACGTATTTCTATTACTGTATACAATATAACACGACTGAATGTATATTCCGGTAGAAATGGAAGGCAAAAGTGTACTCCCATCTCAACAGTACTTCTGAGGCAGCAATAGGAGACAGAAAACACCTATGTGTGAATCATGCTGCAATATATGCCATAGCGCCATACCATTTACGAATGAGTTGCTCTTTTCTGTTCCCTCCAGTGCTCGAACTTCAAATTGGCACATTAATCAGTGTCAACTGAGAGGCTGTTCCGTTGCTTGTAAACGTGGGACCTGCCAAATCAGGGAGTCCATTCCCTACACAAGAACATCAACGCTTAATGGGGTCTTTGTGCGGATCCGTCGGCGCTATGACTTTGTAGTAAGTTAATAATTCTTATCTTTTTGCTCATGTACTTGACGTCCGCTGTAGAGCAAAGCTCGGAGATTTGTCCATGTATTGAATGTCAGATTTACTGAATAGGATGACATGACAATACCTGGTGGATCTGATTCGACAGTCAGTGTCAGGAGTGAAATATACAGGTTCATTCGCATGGACTATTCTAATCTTCCTATCCATTTTCTAAGGCCGCGGTTGCAGGACCAACCTGACGTTTGGTTAGCTCCCAATGACGTACTCATACGGACCTTTCCATGAAAGGTATCTTCGACTTCTCTCTTCTTTTGGCTTGGTTCGCATTGCCCACGTTGCCGCTTCGCTAACCATATTTGATAACTGAAGTACATCCCTGTCTTCCCAGCCTCTCGGTTCATTCCCACAATCACTCGTGGTGATAGGAATACAGGAACTAGGCAGAGCTATATTGGAAATACGCATGTTGGGACGAGAGTCGGTACCCTTTCTGTTTTTTCTCACTGTTCAGATTAATTAGGGATGTAGAATATCTGTTGGATTTCTGGTGGGCCCAATCTTCTTTTCAAGAGCGTGCCAATGAAGTGTGTTCGTATAGTAGATTGAAAGGGCTCCAGTGAATCTAGCCTTCATAGCTACTTCTAGGAAATCACGGGCATCGATTCTCAGAATGTATGAATGACTAGGAATGATCGATGTAATGTACGGATCAATCCACAGAAGTCCGGGTCTAATATACAATGAATCTCTCGAAGTTAGCTTAAATCTTACGTTACACTGATGACCGGAAAGCGCTTGGGATGGACTGCCTATATAAACTTTTCAGCGACTTTACTCATTGTATCCATTGTTAGATAACACGCATACCACATGATCAGACATGTTTGCCTAGCGAGTTAGGAAATAGTAGTCCCTGTTTGCTTAGAGGCAAACAAGTGAAGACTACTACGAAAAGGAGCTACTTTACTCTTTCTGTATTTTCTTCATAAGCCTTGTTACTCAAACTGGATTTTCTGATCCAGTATCCACTAAGGGAATTTCATCATCGTGAGGTATCCTTCTCCCGGTCCCTCTCACCGTCACTGTGCGAAATCGAGTACGCCATACACATTGTTTCGAAGTAGTCCAGATGCGCTTGGAATAATGAAGCAAGGCATCCTCTGCTTGCTTAGTGAGTCTCATCTGGTCAGAAAATAGACAAACATACCTAATCCATTCCAAGTCAAGGTCCTACGGGATGCATCATCTGGGTTGGCAAATAAGTAGATGCCAACCATAGCTATAGCCTGGGATATGGATGATAAGCATGAATATAAGTGCAATACCATGCACCCACTGAAATCGAAAGAAGGATAAGACAAGGAAGTAGCCCCACGAAATCTGTAACGAATGTAGGTTAGTCTACTGGTGCATATAATCTGAAGAGAATATACCAATGAAATTTCCTTGTCATACTACAGTTTGAGCAGCATCATGTTGAACAAGAGAAATAACATACCAAAGCCTGGTGGAGCTTCAGGCATGGAAGACCGGAGTTGGATAAAGGTGAAAATTGTCCCGATGGGGACGACAACAATCTCATTCCGCTGCCGGAAGCCAAAAACAACAGTTGTGATCATTATAAGGCAAATCATGATGGTGATCAGCCCTACCCATATGCAAGAAGTCAATCAGTACACCATTCATGAAAGCGTGCAAAACGAAAACGGACAAAATGCGAAGGTGATGACTAAAGAATACACAATGATCACAGTGTTGCGTTTAAAGGAGAAATTAAGATCCCAGATCTGGTCGGTTTCCTCCAATCTTGGGCCTGCAGGCACAATCGCAAATTGGAAGTTACTTCAAAATGTTTTATCAGGCATTTGCATTGGATGTGAAGGGTTGAAAGCATACACAATGAATCCAGAGCCGGAGGAAATTTTCAGGGTAACTGATTCATTTGTCGATGCGTCTCTAGCAAATGCGGAGATTTTTGCTTCGTAGCTGACATGTACGGATGGTCAGGGTAGATTAGTATAACACTGCAATACAATGGTGATAACTTGAAGATCATACCTGTCAAAAGAGTAATAGACAAGACTGTTCTCATAGGAATGTCCAGAGGAATGATCCTGGTAGTCATTGGATGTGTACAGGGTCAACACTGTAGCGAAATTTGGAGCGTCTCTCCTCCTACGGCTATCTGAAAGAGTGGCATTCCATGTGAAGTTGTTAGAAACCGTCGGTGCTAAGTGGCCATGGTAGGAACCACGATCATATCTGGGATCTGACGTATATGGACTTTTGATCAGGGTTTCAAATAAGCCATGATAGTTGTTTTAGAGACAGGTACGAATGGCTCACTTCGTGTAAAAGAAAATTTCAACTTCCGTGCAGTTTGAATGAAGGCAGGTATCCTTCTCCACAGACCACTGTGTGACCGCAATACCATGAAGGATATCGGCTGATACTGGTTTAACGACGAGTACAAGCTCGGAGCAATGTAAACGGTCAACATCCGTGAGCAGAAAAGGATTCTTACAGATCTATTCGTATTTAGAAACTCGGAGTCTGCGAAATAATCAAGGCGCCCAACTCTGCGTAGCCGTATGGCAGCAGTAATCCACACAGTTGGAACTACGATGGTGAATGAGAGGGCGGTGATGAAGCAGCAGAAAACCCGCCATGGACTATGATGGCCGGACATTGACTTGGAGGACATACAGATTACTATGTAAACCCCGAGACTTTATAGCTCATGACGACAATTTCCCAAATCACCACAGTAGACTTGACTAATATCATTTCACGGTGGAAGAATACTTAATTGGGCGGTTGCTATTAATGTGGACTGCATTGAATTCCGGGGAATACGAGAGGAGCGGGGGCCCTGTGGCATGAGCGGGAGCAGTGATGACACTACAGCCCGGCAATGCATAGAAAATATTTGTAGACAGTAATCCAGCACTGGGCGGAGTCATGTATATCTGTGCCTGGAATATAATGACGGTGGTGGAACTGCGGTAAGTACACGATGCGCTGGTCTAAAATTGAGTGTGGATCAAGAGAATTGAATCGTTGCCACCGATGTACATTCGGAGACGTGTCAGCATCAGTAAGCCCACCCATAAAGGATAGCCTACCCCACATGCAGTACCTCTGACAGGCTTAATTTCCGGAGCAACTACGGGTAATATATATGAAACAATTAGCGCTGTGATATTAGATCTGTAGACGGAAATCCTGAAAGCACAATGTCGTCGTCGAGAGATTGAGTTAGATGAGGGAAAAATACTGAACAGAGGCGCTTGCCTGACACTATGTATCCTATACGGCCATTAACCTACAGGGAGAACAACCTTAGTCCCTTTATCAACGCTACTGTCTGCGTGTCCCGCTCCCGAAACCAAAATATATTGCTTAGGTGGTATTTGAGCGGTTACGTGGAGCTTGCGAGAAGATGATGGATACCAGAAGCTCATGATAATGAACGATGGAAGTACAGAAGGTCACACATCTTACGTTCTTCAAGCGACGTCCAACTGCACAGAAAGATATAATTTCACCATATTGTTTCATCTTTTTCCCCAAGGAACTGGAATGGGTTATACAACATCGAATTAACAGGGGATCCCAATGCTACGTAGTTATTTACCTCTTTTTCCTGCTACGCGAAGGTCCATATCCAAAGCAACCGAGAAAAAGAACTAAATTCTCTACGCAACACAAACTCCGATTGAACGAGAGAACTTCAATCGGAGCTAATATGATACTAACCAGCAGAGGCGAGTTTGAGAACGAGCGCAAAAGGAAAACGTTCAAGATGATGGTGGTGAGGAAGAAGTGACGAGCGGGTACCTGATCATGACAAATAGGGGCATCAACTCTTGGCCAGTGACATCAAGTGCCAAAAAAACCCACCGCCGCGATGCAATAGCCCCTTCCTCCTTTCGCAAAGGCAGAAATCGTGTACATGATTCTCTCAGAAATGAGATAGAACGGGGTTTCCCCAGTGAACAGTGCGTTGCAATATTGATTGTTATTTCAGTTCGCGGAAGTCTAGTGCCAGTGGCGATTGTTGCCAAGAATTTCCAGAAGAGTGCGTTCCTTGCCCAGAGCGCGGTCGACACCTTGCTAACCAGATACAGTGTACTTATTGGTTTCAGCGGGATCGGTTCCACATACCTAAAAACATATCCCAGCTGTCATCTCTTTACAGCTTCACTGGAGTGCAGCGTTAGTGGCCTTTAGGCTCATGGTACTTGCCGCCGTGACTCCTTACTAACAGGTGGCCTACCCGAACTGCCATCAAACGTCTGGCGTTAGGACCCAAAATCGTAGGAGCCAGTGGATGATTGCGCAGGAGTGATATCCTCACTTCAAGTTCACATTTGCAAGGTGGTGGTGCAACTCATAGGCAACCCACCATGTACCTTATCGTCCAGCCACCGGGATGTCGATTCATACATAGCACAATGGCTGTCATTCATTCGAAGTCAGTAAGGGTTTGATTCCCTCTCTTCGGATAACTGGGGAAGCAAATCCATTCTTTTACTCACGACCCATTTCTTCTTCTGACACGTACCCAATACGGATTGTTTTCAGATTAATCGCACCGAACTGCTCTTCGAGTTCAATATTCTGGAAAAGGAGGTGGATAACAAGCTGGTTTTCTTGGCTATGAGAGGATGCGACGATGCTGTAGAGAACTACGCGTCGTCGCATGTATCGTTACATGCCAAGGAAGTGGCTAGGCACGCACAGATCGATAAACACCAGCATGTTCCCTAGCGAAGTCACAAACGGCGTCTTGACAAGGAAATGTGTTTTGAAAACAAATGACTTCGATTCCCCAATGGCGACATTGTCATTCGCATGTGAGATAGGCAAACCAACTAACAATTTAGTTTTGGGCTCGAAAATAAAAGACAAGGAGTAAAAAAAACACGATACTCAGTGCATCCATCTCCCTCTTCGTTCTGCAGCCATGCTGGCTTGTCGGCGGCCAAATAGACTGGGAAGTCATTGACTGGTGTAGGAGTGTACGCGCGAGTCGTCATCGTTTTGGGACGAGAGCGCTTCTGCCTAATTGGGAGCCTTGCGGTGATCCTGTACGCCCCACGGGCCGAACAACAGGACCCGCAGAAAGAATAGGTACGGCGTCTAAGTAATATACCAGTAAGTGAGGCGTAATTCTAGATCGAAATCACGCGCGCCAGGCCTATTATAGCAGAGCTTGAATATATCTTCGTCTCGTTGAGAGTCACTAACAGCAGATCGTCTTGGGCAAATCCAAAGACACGAGGATGTAAGCATGGCTTACAACGACGGACCTTCATAGTCCCGCGGGACGATCCGGCATGATCGTCGTGCGGTATGGTCGAAGATATAATTAGATTATATATATATATACGTATGTACGTAGTTAGGCTTCCTTCCTCTCTCTCGCTTCCTCCCCTTTTTACTCTTACATTTTCCGCTCTCACTCTTACTCACTGCATACGCCTGTTTCCAAATATACCCCGTTCCTGTTCCCTCGAGTCTCGTAAGTTAACACCAGTGAGGCTGACTCTACATGAGCAGCCTTTCACTTTTTTTTTGAACATCGAACGGGGCGCTAACTCGAACATAGAACATTTGACCTCGCTCTTCGCTATCCTTCGAACTTGAACGCGTTATCGCCCTTGAACATTTGAACATCGAACTTCGAACTCATTTGATTGTGATTACTCTCTTGTTTCTCCCATTTTTTGAGAAATAAACCGCATATACTCAGCTAACAGCAAAATCAACGTGGATTCCTCACCAAAACTCACTCGTCTGCCCGGGCGATTACCTCCCCCATCCAATAGGAATGGCTGTTTGACCTCAGACCCAACGTCACCCGCCCTCTTTACCCCACGGACACCGTCCCCACCATGAACATCACCCTCCCCTGATCAAATCCCCGCTCACATTGACCACTCAGACTCCGATTCCGACGATTATAACATGTCAGCACCATACATATCTGCTGCACAGAACGGCGAGGCCTGCGTAACGGCGGGAACATCTTCGAAGAACGGACCTAGAATCTCTGCTGGGGAAGTTACCCATGGGACCTTGCATCGCTTCTTGACCGCCGCTCAGAACTGGAGGACGACCTATCATCCTACAGTAGCAGAGAAGGCGATCATGCCATACCTCGCACCTGGCTTCACTGACAACGCAAAGATCGATGGGTTCTACTATCAAAACTCAGACTGTTACAACGAATACACTCCCACCGAGTTCAGAGTGGCCGCTCGTCAACGTTTCTTCACGACCACTTGGCATTTGGATGTCTGCCGTACTCTTGACTGCTTGGTGCAAGGAAATGGTGCATTTGTCGACTTCCATGACGCTGTGCTCACACAAAATCGTTACTTGGAAGGTAACCCTGAACATGTCGAAGATGCGTTGCTCGTATCTACACTAAAAAAGGGAATGCACATCGACCTCTCCGAGCGTTGTTCTGACCCGGACACCAATTTGGCCAAGATCTTCACGGCCATCTCGAACGGCACTGCTGATGCAACCAAAGAACAGACTGTAGCCCAATGGGTCAAGCTGGTGGAAATAGAGGATGAAAAGTTACATTGTGAGCGTGTTCAGAACCAGAGAGACGTGCGCAATGCCGTTAACGACTTGGGGTTGAAACGTCAACACACAAACGCATTCCAGTCCAACTCAGCCTTTGTTGCCCCTACTCAGTCACTCCACGCGTCCATTCCATCGTATAACGGTACTAACGCATACATCCACCCTGGACATAACGTCGGTGCCGTTGGACCTGCCAATCAATATGCAGCGCTAGGCCCATCCTACCAGTTTGGCTCCGGATCGTACATTCAGAATGCGCACCTCGCTCCCCGCTATAACGAAAACGAAAAATTTATTATGTTCTACCTCGTGCACTTTTGTATTAACTGCAGATTCCCTTTCCAGAACCATAAGAAACGTGATAACGTTTGCGACCCTTGCCCTGCCAACAACTACGAAATTTGTGACGTTCATTTTATCAATCGCTGGGTTCATGCGCACCCTAATGGCTTCGAAAATCGCAGAATCCTGGACCCTAGCGTGGCCACCCATACACCCAAGATCATTGACACGGGTGACGTCGTGAATGCAGTTGAGCGTGTACAATGCGATCACCCGAGTGTTGTCATCCCACATTTCTTTCTGTCTCTGGCCCAAAACAATGCTTCGAACCCCACATCGTCCTCGAATTCCATTCCCATTGGTCAACCGTCACACATCGCTCCCCTTCAAAGCATCCTGCTCAATTATGTTCCACCTATTTTACATTCCCATGTGTTCCCTGCGGCTGATCCCTCCTATGACTGCCCAAACTCACAGAGCGGTATTCTCGACCGCTCTGGAACCTATTCTCGCTCTCGGCCCGCATCTCGACCTTCGTCTTGTCCCTCTTCACACACTGCTTTGATGCCACCTTTTTCGAACTGCGCGGTCGTCGGCATGGACAACGACAACGATGATTACTTCAATGTTGACTCTGGTGATTATGACGACCCTTCCCCCCCTCAGAAAGAGACACCCCTGTCCCCACCCGCACGTAACATTCGTGCTCATCATGAGCAGCTTGACGACCATGGATGTCGTGCTAACACCGAACCTTTGCCATCGCATTTCTTGCCCCTTCCATTAGGCTCTGGCCCTCGCTCTTTATGCAGATCTCGCTCTCGTTCGGTCGAACTGGAGGACCGTGTGGACTTCGATGTCGTCACCGATTGCGCACCTGAGGATTTGGAGACCGCTGTTCCTGATAAAGATATTGTTACCACTTCCATGAGTGCCCCTGCTATTCATGTTGGCGCAACCCTCCCTGGACCAGAGGAGGATTGTTCCCCCTTAGCGGAGCCACATTTACTGTGGAATTGTACTCTCTCTGACCTTAACATGGCATCTGAACTCCCTCGTGTTCCCGTCTCCATGATGTTGGATATTGGCTCACCTTTTGTACTCATTAGGCCGGAAATCATTGAAAAATCTGGATTGCGTCGTCGCCGCCTTCACTCGCCGATCACGATTGACACTGCTCTCCCTTCTCAGTCCTCTAAATCTGCCCTGACCGAGTATGTCTTGATCCAATTGCATGACCCTCTTGATCTGTTTTCAGCTTGTTCGACCCATGCCATCATCACCCCGGGTCTTTGCACCGATATTATACTAGGCCTCCCCTTCCTTTCACATAATAATATTACAATCAGCTCTTCCCGCAGATCTGCGATCCACGAACCTTCCGGTTTCGATTTGTTACATCCTGTTTCACCCCCGCCTCCTGCTCCTCCTTGTCCTCGTCTGAAAGAATCGCTCTTAGCTACTTGTAGAAATGTCTCCACCTTTCGTACCCAACTCATTGCACACTGTAATTCTTTACGCGACTCTGTTGACGCTCGATGCGAGCCTTTAAAGCCTTTTGATGTGATTGCAGCTGTGCACGAACATATTGAGTGCCTCGCATTGGTCGACCATTGCTCTAAACTCGAGATTGACGTGAAACTGGCCTACAAGGATATCTTCCAGCCCTTGCCGCATGTTGATGAGATGCCGGCCAAAGTGACTTGTAAAATTGAATTGAAGAACACCGAGAAAACCATCACTTCTCGTTCTTATGTGTGCCCCTGCAAATTTCATGCCACTTGGCAGACCCTGATAAAGCAGCACCTCGATGCCGGCCACATACGTGAATCTTCTTCGCCACACGCCTCGCCCGCTTTCTTAATTCCTAAGCCTGATAACATGGTGCTCCCATGTTGGGTAAACGACTATCGAGAGCTTAACGCGAACATTGTCACTGATAAATACCCTCTCCATCGCATCGATGACATCCTAGCGGATGCTGGTAACGGCAAGATTTGGAGCAAGCTCGACATGACTGATAGCTTTTTCCATACCCGCATGCACCCTGATAGTATACCTTTAACTGCTGTCTCCACACCGTTCGGTTTGTATGAGTGGACTGTCATGCCACAAGGGATGAAGAATTCCCCTTCAGTACATCAACGATGTGTCAACGATGCGCTTCGCGACCACATCGGTAAAATTTGTCACATCTACCTTGATGACATTATAATTTGGTCTCAATCACTTGAGGAACATCAAGAACATGTTCGCCTCATTCTCGACTGCCTTCGAAAGGAGAAACTGTATTGCAACGCGAAGAAATCCGAGTTCTTCCGTTACAAACTCAAATTCCTTGGACACAAGATTTCTACGAGAGGAATTGAACCTGACAATTCTAAAGTTGTTCGCATCCTGAACTGGGCAATCCCTAAAACTGCTGGGGACGTCAGAGCCTTCCTTGGGCTCATCTGCTACCTCGCGTCTTTTCTTCAGAACCTCGCTGAGTTCACTGCTATCTTGACACCTCTCACCGGTGTTAAGAACTCCGTGGCTATTAAATGGACGGAGGAACATCAGTCTGCTTTTGATTCAATTAAGAAGCTTGTCATCTCGGCTGACTGTTTGACCATCATTGATCACCTGAACCTGGGGGATAATAAGATCTTTGTGACCACTGATGTGAGCGACCATAGAACTGGCGCTGTACTGTCTTGGGGACCCACTTGGGAGACTGCTCGTCCTGTTGCATACGACTCAATGCAACTCAAAGGTGCCCAACTGCATTATCCTGTGCATGAAAAAGAACTTCTGGGTATTGTTCGTGCACTGAAGAAATGGCGCGCCAATTTGCTCGGAAACCAGTTCGAGGTTTTTACTGATCACCGAACCCTCGAGAATTTCCAGACTCAGAAAGCACTCTCCCGACATCAGGCACACTGGATGGAAGAAATGGCGCAATTTGACATGACGATCAATTATATTCGGGGGGAGGACAATACAGTAGCTGACGCTCTATCTTGCCTACCGGACAATCCTGAAGAGAGCGTACCTGATGTCGACCCTAACGAGGTCAATTGTTGGAAGTCGTGGCTGGAAGCTGGCCGCATGCCTATGAACGTTGCTGCCGTCACTCAGACCTCCCTCCTGATTGCAGCTGATGAAAAGATTCTTAAAGAAATCCATGCAGGTTATTTGACTGATGAGTTTTGTAAGAAGTTTGTCCTCGGTGAAACTATTCTGCCAAACATACAAAATGTCAATGACTTATGGTACATTGGTGACCGACTTCTCGTACCTTGCACCGGGTCCATTCGCGAACAACTATTCCGTCTCGTGCACGACACCCTCGGCCACTTTGGCGCGGACAAGGCTTATGGTGCCCTTCGTGATAGCTACTACTGGCCAAACATGAGACACGACCTTGAACTATCTTACATTCCGTCTTGTGAGGCCTGCCAACGTAATAAATCTCGTACTTCTAAAATCCCTGGACCACTGCACCCTTTGCCTGTACCCGATAATCGTGGTGATTGTGTTGCTATCGACTTCATCGGACCCCTTCCCGAGGACTCTGGATTTAATTGCTTAGCAACGTTTACTGACCATATTGGGGCCGACGTCCGCATTGTCCCTTGCCGCTCTAACCTTTCCGCAGAAGGCATGGCTCAATTGTTCTTCGATAATTGGTACTGTGAAAATGGCCTACCACTGGAAATTGTCTCTGATCATGACAAACTCTTCATCTCTAAATTCTGGCGAGCCTTGCATAAGCTCACTGGCGTCAAACTAGCAATGTCATCTTCATTTCACCCTGAAACAGACGGTGCTTCCGAACGCTCCAACAAGACCATTGTCCAGTGTATTCGTTACCATGTCGACAGAGCTCAGAAAGGATGGGTCGCAGCATTACCTCGGATTCATTTTAACATGATGAATACTATTAATTCGTCGACAAGCTTCTCTGGTTTCCATCTCCACTTAGGTTGATCTCCTCATGTAATCCCGCCTCTCGTGCCCTCCGCCTTCGCTTCTGATATTCCAGCCGATGACGTTTGTGCTGCTGAGTTCATTGAGCGTGTCCTGCTCGACACTCACACGGCAGCCGACAACCTTATTGCTTCGAAAGTAAACATGGCACATCAGGCCAATCGACACCGTGTGCCTGATTTTCACCCCTCGGTTGGAGATTGCGTCCTGCTCAACACTTTCCATAGGAGATGTGATTACGCTCAGAGTGGCTCTGATCGTGTTGCAAAATTTATGCCTCGCTTCGATGGACCGTACTACATTACACATGCTAATCACGCACTGTCGTCCTATACCCTTGATATGCCTAATTCACCAAGTCGCTTCAACACGTTCCACATATCGAAATTACGCCAGTTTGTGACTAACGACCCCAGACTCTTCCCTAACCACGAAACTAGCCGTCCCACACCCATCGTCACTGAAGATGGTATGGAAGAACAACTTATCGACAGAATCGTGGACGAACGGCGCAGGGGTCATGGGTTCCAATACCTCATACATTGGGTCGGGTTCCCGGACTCCCATGACGAATGGCTTCCCCGTCGCAAACTTGAAGATTGTGAGGCTCTTGACATTTGGCTCGCTAGGAACCCCATCAGTACAGCAGCTGTTCTCGGGGGTGGGGAGAGTGTAAGCATGGCTTACAACGACGGACCTTCATAGTCCCGCGGGACGATCCAGCATGATCGTCGTGCGGTATGGTCGAAGATATAATTAGATTATATATATATATATGTATGTATGTAGTTAGGCTTCCTTCCTCTCTCTCACTTCCTCCCCTTTTTACTCTTACATTTTCCGCTCTCACTCTTACTCACTGCATACGCCTGTTTCCAAATATACCCCGTTCCTGTTCCCTCGAGTCTCGTAAGTTAACACCAGTGAGGCTGACTCTACATGAGCAGCCTTTCAGAGGACCATACATTCACTTCGCGCCTTTTGAGGGGAGAACATCCATTGTGTTAGCCCATTAGCAGGTGAGACTACGTTAATATGTCTCAGCACAACGTTTCTAAAAAGACATTTTTCCATCCAGATTTTGATTCCTTAAGGTACGAATTTCTGACGTTGGCGACTATACTGTTTGCACTGCTTACAACGATAGCCCGTGAACAGATCGGACAGCACGCGGGACCGTATCGAGAACGTGAGACATTTATAAATGTATATATACGTACACGTAGGTAGTCGTCTCTCCTTCCTTCCTTCCCCCTTCCTTCTCGTTGACGTTCTCACTCACCTTAAGCTCACTTTTATTTCCAATATACCCTGTTTCTGTTCTCTTGGCGTGATTCGTGAGTGTCCTATCCGGTGAGGCTGTCTCTAGACGACGACAGCCTTTCATATACCTCTTTCCTACTCAGTTTAACTGTTGCAGCGATCCTCAAATTCCAAGCCTGGTGCTTGCTCAAAGGAAACAGCTCTTCCTTCATTTTTTTTCCATCTGCAAACATGCGCAGTTCAGCTCAAGTTCAGCTTTCCATGATATACACGTGCGTTGTATAATCTCTAAGAGCCGAGGACTCTTATTGCTCAGTTAATATCAAGCTCAATTCAGCAGTCAGCATTAACCGATCGAATCTCAACAATGTTAGATTTCTCCGACTAGATCTTGGGAAATTCGTAGATAATGTTGCCGGTATCAGAGAGTGTGGAGAAACTATTTCGGAGTAGGCCGTACCTTCCTGAAAGGTTGGCAGCCTCGTTTGCGCAATGATAGCGACGGCAATTTTTGTGCAGAGTGTTTAACGATACGCGTGTCGTACATGCTACGCGGCAATATACTAGTAATAACAAATCTCCCCGTCATGAGAAGATTACAGTCCAGCTTCCGGATTGACTGGCGAATTGAGCCATTCGAAACCTTCTCTGACTCTGCTCCGACGACCAACTTGTGCCCGTAAATCCTACCCCACCAAAATGAGAAGCAGCCTAGGCGGAAGTCGCCTACGCCTAAATGTCAACAAGACATTCACGACGGTCGTTTCCTTTTTGTTCCGTTGCCTTGGTGTAATCTTTGACCACTTATGGCCTTTTCCTTGGATACTAATAGCCCATGCCACCCATGGTCAGGTACTTATATATGGAGGATCTTTTATGTATGGTCCCCCGACCCACGTTGTATCGAATATGTCTTCCAATAGCGCTGTGACCAGGTACGTCGCCAACGCCGTCCACCTCAAGTTCTTCGTTCATCAATCACCGTAGCACAAACGAAATGCACGACACATCTACAATCAACCTCCTCCCTGATGAACTCCTCTTACACATTTTCGCACAGGGCACCCCCAATATCAATGGCATTTACTTCCCATCCCCGTCGCAGCTGTCTGTCATTACTGGCGCTCCATATCTATCAACGACGCACGCCTTTGGACCTCCCTAACCGTCACACTCTCGAAAGAGGTACCTTCACTATCCGATGGCTCATCTGACCCTCGTGTAATCTTTCCAAGAGAGACTTTGATCCTCGAGCGCTCCGCAAACAGAGATATCGACTTTAACATCTACCGATGTTGACTCAGATCAGATAGCTTTACAACTGCACATTTCACGGTCCTCTCCTCCCTCCTGGCAGAACATGCCCATCGGATCCGGTCGTTCGAAGTCGAAGCAGGAAATTGGCGCGAGATGCTATATATATGTAAAGAACTGGGTTTCAAAAAAATGCCCCAATTGCAGAAATGGGATGTGATCGAAAACGCGAGAGTGCTAGTGTACGATGACTCGGAGTATGATGAAGGAAGGACAACCCGCCGAGACACACTCTGTACTTGCATACCCGTTCAACTCCGACTCAGAACCACTCCTGAATCAAGAACTCAAACGCTCAGGCACCCACCTCTGCCCCGCATTGACCGATGTTTCCATCCGCAGCGTTCCCGTAGCTTGGTCTCACTTCTCAGCGTCAAATTTACAAAGATTGGTCTTTTCAGAGTATCCCTTGGACTACCAGCTGTTAATGCGGACACTGCATGGTATCCTTAGTAATAGCAAGGATACCTTGGAGACCCTTTCTCTGAAGTGGACCATTGGTGTGGAAGTGGAGTGGGCTGATACTCGTTTACTGCTGAAACGTCTAACGCTTCCGCGCGTCAAGGATCTCGACATTGGATACATGCACGCTCAAGAAACATGTCAAAATTTCCAGATGTTCGATTTCCCCGCCCTACGCAGCTTGACGCTACGAGGGCTCGACGACTATAGGGTGGATAGCAGCGTGATATTCATCGATATGATTAAATATCTCCCAGTCGAGCAATTTGACAAGCTGATTCTCATCAGCATTGTATTTCCCCTGGGCGACTTTCCTGACCACGACCTCGTGAAGAATGGCAGCATCGCTGAAGAATCTCTTCCCCCCCTACTCCGGCTCGTCCGCCGACTCGTGCTTCTCCGCAATCTTGTGCTATACCCCTCCTCCCACGTCCTGTTAAAATACATGAACTACGCAAAAGAGGACTCGATCAATATGGCTGGGCTGAAGAAGCTGTCCATGCGCGAGGAAACTGATGATCCGGAGATTGGGATTCTGCCATTCCTGCGGGAACGAGTGGAGATCGGGACAGTCGATGGCGAGTATGTGGTACCAGTAATGGAGGAAATGAGAATAGGTATGCACCTCAGCATAGGAAAGGAATACTTGAAGGTAGCCGAGCACACGAAGTGGCACTTGAGGCGTTTACCACCCAGTAGGAATTAAGCTTAGTGGGCCACTCTATGCCGTGCGTATCTGCGTTGCAATTCTGGGAATAGATGATCTCAGAAGGTTATAGTGGCGCGTATTGCTGTACTTTCCTGGGTGTTTCGCCATACATATTCAAATATAACTTTTATGCACACGTTTTTTCATCTCCTTCTCTCGAGTCCATATTTCCACCGGCAAAGGAGACACCACGCCGGTTTCAAGTATTGCGCAAGCTTAGAAAGAAGTCGGAATGTTAAAGAGTCGAAATTGAAAGTAACGTTGAACTCGCATGTCAAGCTCAGTTTGGGATGTTGCTAATAGACAGTGGACCTTGGCTTAGGATATAAAATCACCTACTTTCCTCTCAGCCAATACGTTCCAGTAAGGCGCAAATCCACTCTTGATGCTCACAGCTTGGGGGCCTCAATGCCGTTGGAGAAACTCAAAACCACTTGAGTACTGTTTGGGACGACTAAAATATTTTAAGAAGGTGGAGACATCCAGTTGAAGAATTGCATTAGTGATTTACAACTACAACTGCGCTGAGCTATCACTGTTTGACAGATAGGCTTGAATCTTTCGACGAACGGCCAAGAAAGGAGAAATACCGGCGTTGAAATACTTTGGAAAGACATCGACTATAGCTTTTATTCGTTAGTGGATACGGCCTTTGTGCAGAAGGCGAGACTGAGGAGTCCCATATAGGTTGCATTGGGTCCTTTCTTGCATATCTTGCATCGGCTAGGGTGTCGGAAAGGAAACCCACGATCCATAATGAGAACGTAACACGTTCCATAGGAATAAGAATTATGATATGATGGAAGAAATGTCCAATTTTGAGAAACGTAATGTTGAATAAGAATATCAGTGATGCGAAAGCCATAAGAGAGTAAGAATAACTGGAAGATACAACCCCTTATCTGGGAAAATGGGACAAGGAAAGGTTTTAGAACTTGTACTGCAATGAATCGGTTATGGAAAACGTTGAATGTTGTTGGAGGGTCAATGTATGCGCGTGTAGACACTCAGAGACCATAGTATGATCAGCTTTATCGGACCAGCCGTAGTCTCATGTGATCACCCCACGGGCTGCGAGCTGCCGAAGGGAAATCTAGGTAAAAGATCTGAGCTTGTGGATGTGGCGACTTTGATATATCAGTCTGGAAGGCAGTGGTGTGTGTGCAGCTACTGGCAGACCATAGCCATGATATTTACCACTGTTCATGTATCCACTGAGCTAGGGTATTTTGAATGGTAGAGACACTTCGCGAGTCAAAGAAGAGACATCCCCGCAGGCCGGGTAGACAGGCTTGGCCCATCGTCCAAGTAGCTTGCTTTATTATTCGTTTACACCGTAAACCACCACCCTACACGAAATGAGGGCCCGATGACAATCAAGATCTGACGATGATGGCCTCATTCGGAAGTGGTGCTCCGATCTGATCAGTAAGCATTATTCATCTAGATCATTTGGGCTGACAGATTTCGAACAGATTCATCATAAGCAAGTGGGAATTTGATAGCAACGAGCAGCGAGAAGGCGGACGAACCCGTCATGAGATCTCGGATGGAGAGAGATGTGCATATTTGGTGTGCGAACCGACGGGTCACGGGCGGTGGGTGAACAATCTATTATCCTTTATTATTGCACCACGATGCCGAGAGCTCGGTTCGACGTTATAAGGCGATGGTGAGTCCAAGGGATACTGCCATTACCCATCGAACATACTCGTCCAACCATGTCATACAAATCTTTCGCTCTCGTTGGAGCCAATGGTCTCCTCGGCAAACACATTCTGAACGCCCTCATCTCAGAGAACGTCCCTGTCGTCATCTTGACCCGCAAAACCTCTGACTCATCATCCACCGTCCCTGCATCGTCAAATATCAAGATCGCCAAGGTGAACTACGAGGACAGCGCAGAAGTCTCTGCTGTCTTCAAAGAGAACAAGGTCGACGTCGTTATTTCGGCTGTCAATACGGCGGCGGGTGGGAAGAGTCAGTATGTTCTTGCGGATAGCGCGAAGGCGGTGGGAGTAAAGCTGTTTGTGCCGTCCGAGTTTGGAAATGCAACTGCGGGGGCATCTTTGACGCTGCTCAAGGAGAAGGATGATTTTGCGAGTGAGCCTTTCTCCGTTATATTATTAAACACATCGCTGAGTTCGACGATATCAGAATATTTGAAGAAGATCGGATTGCCATCTGCAAGGATTTACGTAAGTTTTGACTGCGATTTTTCTGTGACGGTTACTAACCACTGGATGTAGACTGGAGCATTCTTTGTTTTCATTCCAGCACTTGTTGGGTACCACGTTGACCAAAAGTTCAACATCGTCGGAAAGGGTCAGACGAAGGCCTCCTTCTCGGCGCTTGAAGACATTGGCGGTCAGTATATTTTCGATTGCTGAGCCAGTACTGAACATATCACAGGCTTTGTCGCGCACATCGTGACCCACCTTCCTGCGGAGCAGCTAAACGACAAGATATTCCGTATACAGTCGGAGGGTTTGACGCTGGTGGAACTCGCCGCTAAAGTCGGTCTTCCACCCAACCATGTCGAGAAGCTTCCGGGTGATTTGGCCGAGTCATTCCTGGCTGCGGCGCAAGGATTGATAGAGGGCGGCCAGGGTTCCACCGGGTGGGATTATGAGACGAACAAGGAAAGCATGGAGGGAGCTGGGAGTGCAAATGCGTTGTCGCCCGGACATGAGTGGAAGACGATCACTCCAGCCCTCTTCAGTAAATAGCCTCTTCCGATTTCTTGTAGTCGGTCTGAATTGAAAAAAGCGATTGGTTCGAAAAAGATTGCAGTGTATTTGGGAATACAGCATTAGTGGGGGTACACGGCATGATTAGTCCATTAACCATCGCAAAACGATTATGATAAGCTGAGGAGTCCCAAGTCCAGAGTGAGAAGTTGGTTTGACGTTGTAAGCGAGTAAGATCGTCGGCAAGGGCCGGCACCCTGATGAAGGGGCCACGTCATTCCCGGAAATGGCATACGTCATCACTGTCGCGCTCGCCTCAACTGAAAGATGGCGCACCGTCTTATTCACAGCTGTACTTTGCATCCTTGTGATACGGGAAAGAAGAAAAAAGGCATTTGCATAGCCATTGCACCTCTGACAAGCCGGTGTGGTTTTGGACACCGTGACTGCGTTGGGGAGCGAACGGGAGGATGGCTGCACTGGGTACGGCACCTATTTTTACTCCTCCTCTTTCGCTTGATACTCGTGATAGCACACACCTAGGTGAATGCAACAGACCCATGCCATATTAACGTGCTCGAAATTTGAGAAGACCGACGCGTGGTACGAAGAAGGAGCCTCAATGTGAAATCAACGCGACATAGCTGAGTCAAGCGTGTCACATCATCGACCTATTGGTTACTGGTTCGCTGACGAGAGTCCTACGGGTTATATTATGCAATACGGTCATCATGTCGGTGAATAGCTTTCTATCCATCTATCCCGTGGCTGATGTCTTTTGTTAGCATATCTGTTTTGGCTAGTATCCTCTTCGAGTCTAAGCGCACTATTCAAATGCACCTGCCTCTCTGCACGTTCTCGGAATACTAGGCTTACTCAAGGATCTCACGCGCATTTACTAGACTCGTTGAACGCTTGATGCGCGGAGATATTCGGCACTCCTTTCAAAGACAATTAAGTATTATCCCTTAATCCGTGGCGGAGCTAGGGGACGGATGAGAAGATGCATGTGATGGATACGGCATGTGTTTCGACTTAGAAATTCGTGAGCTTTCGTTGCTCATCGTTGAATAGCCCGCTCATCTTCGCCATCCAAATAAGCGCCATCTCCGTCTCGCATTCACCTTTACTACTCCCCATACCCATGGCCTTTGTATAGACTCCTGCGACCCGCATCTTTGCTCGCCTGGCAATGTCAGGTGCCTTGAAGTGCTGTGATATTCTCGCACATTCCCCCGATTAGGAGATTGGTCAGCGTTCGACGCTTAGATGAACGTGGAGCGTCCTTCATGTTAACTTGTACCGTCACCTAGCGATTTGCTAGTCCGGGATTTTCTATGAGGAAAGACTTTCTGTTGAACGTGTACTCCGCTCTTGAAGTCAGAGATAGAAAAGGAAATCCCCTGTGCTTGACGTTCAATGGGAGATTGGAGGTCGGTTTGGTGGATCCAATTTGGTAGCGGGTATGTTTATTGCGTGTTTGCGTTTCATTGGCTTACTTCATTCCAGTACATGTGCGGCACCATGATTCGTCTATTAATGACGTGCTCCAGGAACGCCTCGAAAATGAGAAATGAGAACGTTGGTGGTTACCCATTTGTGGTGAGAATCTTTTCTATGCCTTTCATCCCTATACTTATTCTCATCTAGGCGAGTGTAAGAAAAATCTTGTAGCGGACGACAGTAACGGAGCCAAAACGTTTAATAGCTACTTTTGCGATACTCTCTTCAATATTAAACAACACATGCTGTGAGAATTGAAGGATTGTACGTAGCCCACTCCATGTTTTCATATCTGCGCCATTCTCACATATAAGTCTAAAGTGGTAGCGGCTCATACATGAGATAATAATCCGACGCCACATATTGCGATGCAGGGAATTGAACCCTATGCTTCCTTGATACCACTCGCGGCTTCACGACACCGGAACCCAAAAACTAGGATGCTCAGCATACTTCGGGACGCATGTGCATCTCACCGAGGGGTTCGAAAAAGTGTGAATAACCTTGAAGGGGAAGTAAGCAAGGGGAATTGAACCCTCACTCGTAATCAGTAGACATCACGTCCTATCTGTCCTAGTCGAAGAGCTTAAATGGTACTAATTGATATATTTGAGAATGGATGAATGCGAGAATTTTTGCAATTGGCTCCGAGGTAGCCAAGTCTCATATAAAAGTAACTATAATCTTGTTCCGCATTCCGGGGACATACGATATAGAGGATCAGACTCGAACCTTAACAGCTGTTACACCACCCCCCCCTTACACAGAAAGTCAAAATTCGTGTGGAAGAGCCTAACTGAATAGGTTGTCTGCATCAGTGTGCTTAATGTGCTTGTCAACTGCTGGAGGCCTACAGGGAAACAAATGTGTAGGCGTTCGGGAAGCAAGTCAAAAAAAGGATGTCCAGAGCCGTTGGGAATTCATAGCCTCGGGAATCGAACGTCAGCATATGCGAAGTTGCCGTTGGACTATATTGGAATAGACGTTGGGAGTATGATTTAGGGTTGGCTATGGTGCATTGCGTGATCCATCTGGTCTGTGTTAGCTTATTTGGGCAACGGTCTTAGGCCCATCTTGCAATGGCTGGTGCATAGCAATCTACGTTGTATAGCTTAGTATACGATATATATGTGTATGTTTAGACTTAGAAAAAGATTCAGGGAATATGACGAATCTCATACCCTGGGGAATGGAACCCCAGGCGTACGAGAAGCCGCTAGGCCATGTCCGATTAGGTGTTGTAGACACAAATTCGTACTGGTTACCTGAAGGTCGATAGCACGATATACTGGGAGTATAACACGAATCTTGCTGACTGAGATACTGGCGAGAGACAATTTATCGGACCCGTACTTGCGAAAAAGAGTCACCTGAAGAGCATTGTGTCGGAAAAGGGGAGTTGAACCCAGAGTACGTTGTCCGGCATATTATATCAGAATAGAGGTTCGTCGTACATACTTGCGTTCCCCTTGCGAGCCTAAAACAACCATGATTGTTTCGGGAACGGAAGATGTGCATCAGGATTCAGAACGGAAATAACGCAGCCACATATGTGCGGGGATCGAGGTTGCAAAGGCTCCCTCAGAACGCCATAAGACAATATCATCATGCATACCTAGGTGGTTATGAAATATTGATGAGTTCGATATACTTATTTGTATTCATGCAACGGGATGAAGCACCCATCGGCAAAAGCCGGCACCCCAGCTGTTTTCTTTGGGAAACGGGTTACGTCATCATCATCGCGCTGTCCCTTACAAGTCCCTACACCGGCCATTGCTGCTTGTCTCTTCGCTAGAGAGAGATACCGGGGTGCTGTTCGATCGTGTATCTCATGTCAAATGCTCGCCTAACAAGCGAAGCCAAAACCAGAGCCACCGACCCACAGCAGAAGATCGAGATGCAGTCATCATCGTGGTGAGTAGGTCACCGTCCCTATCAGAGTTGGGTGC
Organism: Armillaria novae-zelandiae; assembly: GCA_030435655.1. NCBI lineage: Eukaryota > Fungi > Basidiomycota > Agaricomycetes > Agaricales > Physalacriaceae > Armillaria > Armillaria novae-zelandiae. Next base: position 198,552 of record JAUEPR010000015.1, on the reverse strand, counting down.
CATATGTTCACTCAATTGTTACGGCCAGTACGTGCCCTACTTCTTCATCCTGTCGTACACTAACTCTCTTGTAAAAGAGACACCCATCCTTTCTCTAAACACGCATTTGGATGCAGTCACACACCGGACGTCTTCGGTATGCTATACGTGCCGATGAATCAAGCACACACTGGTCTGGTAGTGTACTCCGCGTGTGGAGATTTGCGGTATATCTCTCTGAGATAAGCCAGCGTTATTCCAGCCTAGATGTTTTGTGGTCGAAGCGGCAGAAGAAAGTAAAGGTGGATGTACTGAATTATCATAATATGGTCTGTGTTGCTGTCATGGAATCCACGGAGTTTGGGACTCATCGTTCGATAGCTCTCCGGCTTACTTTCCCAGCAAACTTTACATCGGACTCCTTACAAGGACACCAACGTGGAGTGTGGCGACCATCGAGACAACGTGAACGCATTTGTTTCCTCGTTGCAAGGGTTCTAGGGTAGTGATCAACCCAAAAATACATACTTCCCCAGTGCTAGCCAACTTTTCAGCCTGATGATTAAATCATCATTCTTGACCTAGTACGCGCCTTCTTGTTCAGCTTCGTCGTGCGTTCACCGACCTTAGAGCCTGATACACAACATGTTCATACTCTTCTAATGGATACTCCTGTTGTACGTCTTTGTTTACTTCGACAACCACAAGTGTCTCGAATCGATGGCGCTATCCGTCACACATGCGTATATATTTCATCAGCGTGTGGATGCATCCGGCATGTATCTCATCAAAAACAGAGGTCGATGCAGACATCGTTTCGGTGAGTCGGTATATTCTTAGTCTAAGCCGCGCTTAATGTCAATGCTGTCCATAGACTAACTCATTACGAACAGTACGTGCCATTGTTCCTAATCCCCTCACGTGTAGCCCCGCCCCACATCAAGCGCAGATCACTTGGATTCCCGTGACGCGTGGTATGTACCAGGAGCATTGGCGCAAGATAAAACGATGTGGTTGGGCCATGTGTTTTTTCCTCCTCAAGGATATACCAGAGGTGGACGCGGTAGTCGATTTAGTGAGTAGTGCGTTGTCCGATGCCCCATATTTCCTAACTTCGTCACAGGGAAATCCTCTTCTATGATAGACGCAGACAGACACCCATTCTAAGTCTAGCCGTAGCGTTCAAAAATTGGAAGGTATTCGACCTTCATGACGCTTTACTATAGCTGGTGCATGGTTTAGAGACATGCCGGAGGGGTTACAAATCCCGTGGCAGCGTTGGAGGGCGAATGAATAGATGGATGTGTTGAGTGCGGTGCGTGTTTGGACCATGGGACCCGTGGGTTTATGTCGCTGATAGTGATCATTGGGTTAACCCCAAGACACCCAACAAAGCAAACGGAAATTTCATCAATAAATATCAAGGCTACATGGTTAGGCCATGCTTGGTTCCTTGTCAAACGGTGAAGGGCACCAGGGTACCACAGCTCGAGATACTCACCTAGCCAGTCTTTCAGTCTAATATTACCACGTCGTCGTCAATAGCCCAGTGAACGGGCTCCTGACCTGGCTCCGTCGTACCTAGTCTGATACTTGCTACGCTTGCGCTCTTTGAATGAACCCGGTTGCGCATCTCTACTCCCCTAACAAACGATCGAATCGCGGTTGTCCATGCAGGTAACTCGTGGAATTTATTTGGGCTTGTGATCCCCGTCAACGTATGTGTTCAGTACGAACCAACCACACGGCACGCACATAGCATATGTGTATGTAGTTCTCTGCACATGACTTATGATGTAAACTTTCTGTGATTCGACGAATAGAATCCCGTTGAAGAGACCTGAGTTAGAATAAGCACGCATTCCGTAAATCATTGTGAGAATAGGTCCCATCGCGGCGTTTACACATTGATACAAGAATAACGTCCACGGAAGACTCTCTACCGCGGTCACCACGGCCGTATGACGTGTATGTGTCCCTTATAGGCTCTACAAAATATGTCTGTCCAATAGGATGCTATTCAGGCGATATGCAGGGATGCTGCCGTACGAGGAATTCCTGCTGAGGTTCCAAGAACATTCTGGCAGGTTCTAGTGTACTCCGAGGTATCCCTTCGGCTTGCGTGAGTCGGGTAGCTTTAAGAATTTTAACATTACTGTACAGGGGTCGAGAACTGGGGAGGAGTGAGAAGTCCTAGTCAATACTTCAAGGATATGAACGTCAGAATGGAAGCAGGGGAGATACGAGAACATACATGAATGTACCAAACATAACTAGTATTCTATACAGCATTCACACGTTTTCCAAAATGTTCTCTAGTTGTGCGGCAACCGCGATGTTGAACCTTCCGCGCCTCGGCGATCGGTTTAGTCTAGAATGCAGTGCGTACAGTCTGCCTCGGAGATATAGTGTCTCCAGAACTGCTCGGTGATCTATGTTAATTCCGAAGAAGACATTACGTATGACTGGAAGGCCGAGAAGCGAGAAAATCCCACATAAGCATATGACGGTTGACCGCTCATCTAAACGCCATATCGTTCACCCTGAAAATACTAGTGGCTTGAACAATGTAACTAAATGGGCGGTAAAGCAAAATATAGTGGGACACCGCTATACGATCTTACTAGAAACATGTAGATGCTTCCACTGAAAGAAGGAAAGAGTAATCCTTTCATGTTCTATAGGGTGTGGACAACCACGTTCCTCCTTGACGGCTATATGTCAGTTAATCGCATTACTATAGAACTTACCTATGAGATATTTCTTCCAGTTTTTTTAACCTTAAATCGCTCACGCTGGCTGGTAAGGGCAGGCAATTTATGGTTTACCTCCATTCACTCAGGAAGGACGGATTCGTCATATGTCATTTCGGGGCCTTTAAGTTGTTGTTAGAATGGATGACTTACCTTGACAAAATTCGCTAGTTAGATTAGTTAAAAACGCCGTCATACTTTCAGGGATTAAGGGGATACAGTAATCTTGGCTCCTGGTTACACGAACAAGACCGTGTAATCGACATGAAATCGCACTGGTGGTGATATCATCCAAAGAGGACGTAGAGTTACAATGCTTTACAGAAACCTCAATGCTGAGTAGAGCCCGCATTACTCTGTGTTTCTCCTCCGCTCTGCCCGGTTCCGTTAGGCCCACCTCCAGTAGTACTGGAACCTGCGGAAGTGTTGGTCTGCTTTGCATGGGAAGTACAACTATGACCCGCCGTATGATGTCAGCTCGTCTTTCGGGCAGTGTAGGTTTTACATACCTTGAGTCGTAGTCCATTGCTGAACTGCTAGAGGAAATGTACTCGTTGGTCGAAGCTGAGAGGTATAAACGAATGAATGTGCAAACCGCAATAGTGACCTGCGAACGACACCGTTAAGACGGATGCGGAAACAAGATATGAAAAGAAGACATACGCGTGTTTAGACTGACACTTGGACTACGTCAGCATATGAGGGAAAACGCGAGATGAACGAAGAGATAGCTTACTGCAGAAGGCGAAGACATGGTGCGCATATCTATGGGCTGTTGAAGGACCTGAACAAGAGTCCGGATGTCTGCATTGCACACTGTCACTTTTATGTCAACCTCGCTCATGACTTGGGTCTGACTCTAGTATATTTTACCCCATGTATTACTCAAAAGACCGTTATTCTTAACAACTATGTGTCTAGCATTCGCACGCATTCGAGCATAAAAGGTAATCAGCATTGCCGAGGCCTCGCATGACATCAAATTCTCTAATTCGCAGTTATCTTGCGAAACGAGATCGCGCCACTGTATCATGGGTCGGATTCCTTGCATCGAGAATGATCTAACCATTCGGGGTACTGCATAGTGCATAGTTGATGCAAAAAGACATGAGCAAATGAGGTATAGTTGATCCGACGGCTCTATATATTTCTCAGTGAGACGATGCGTCGACTAGAAGTGTTGACTTGCATCAGCCTCAAATCATTGGCGATTGGCGCAGTCAATCAGTATCTTGACAACCTGACAGAATGCGAGTACAGCTCACCTTATATTTCCGCGCAACCTGGCATCCCGAGACAAACGACCTGTTCTACAACGAATATCTGTCACTAGAGGCTGAGTGCCCTGAAATGTCGTGAGAAAACCAAACTTCAATAAAATCCGCACGTACCCAATCGGAGTCATCGGAAAATTGAAGAGACCGAAGTGCTCCTCAATCTCGCTCAACGCGACAGACACTAGTCTTTCCGCCCTATCCTCGCATTCCTTAACATATATGTATTTAGAATTTCTTTAAGGATCTCAATATTGTCTAGACGGCGATATTCCTCTGCTATGCGACGCGGATTGACCGATCTTTCGCTGGTAAGAATTGTTGGCGGCTTCTGCACCACCGTCTCCCGCAGCGAATGCTCCTCAGCTCCCAGATATGAGAAGACTGTGTCCCCCACGTCGCCAGGTGTCGAGTGCAGAGATCCTGCTTCCGTCTACACCTCTCCTCGTCTTCCCTTGCGGCCCCCTTCTCCCTCGTCTGCTGCCGCCTGCTCGACACCGGCGGGGTATACACTTGGCCCCCCACCCTCTACTGCGAAAATTGCACAGCCCCTATCTGTGAAGTACTCCATCATCCTCGGGAGCACAATTCAGTTCGAAGAATGTCCCCGGTATCACCTGACGGGTTGAGAGAGTTCCCTGATAAATTGGTGCGTTCGCGTGGAAAGTCAGGCGGAGGTAACGGTTAACCGCATACGTCCTGTAAATCTCCACAGATGTGCTAATCGCGTGTATGCGCTTGTCGTTGCCAAAGGAAGCAGAGATGTGCATTGTGTGTATTCATTGAAACGGCAAATGGTTATTGTGCTAGTGACGGTGTAATACGCGACGGAAAGAATGGCTAGGTCAGTATCTAATGCTGAGTCAAACAGTACTCTCACACCTTTCACTGGAGATTTGACAAAGAAACGAGCACGGACCAACGCTAACACCTTGGTGTCTATCGATGACCATGAGCCACGGTGGTGTCTTGAGTGGAACCAGGACTTGGATTGATATTCCGTGCGAAAGAGGTGGAAGAGCTATCCTTTGATCGCCGTCAGCGACGTAATATCCCTATACCCATCGCACAAATACATACCATATTCAGTATGTCCATCTATTCATTTGTCCACCAACGCTGCCACAGAATTTGTGATCCACTGACTTGTCTTTGAATGGCGCGCCGGGTACAGTCGAGCGTCATGCAAATCAGATACAGTCAAATAAACGGAGATTTGTACCCTGCCAGACTCTAGATGGGTGTCTATCTGTGTCTATAGTAAAAGAGGTTCAGCGTGTGAGGGGATCAGGAAGGATGACGCTTCATATCGAGCTACTCACCAAATCGATTTTCCGCGGAGACTTGGTGATTCCTGCTTTGGATATGCTGGCCAAGTGAGCATTTGGCACTATCCCCACATTTGAACAGCACCTCCGTACGTGTCCCTCGGGAACCACCCAGTGCAAAACGTCAGCGCTATCGGGATTCCAGTGACGACATCGACACGGAGGGACAGAAGAGTATCATGAAGGCACAATTGAGTTCATATAGTTGCAAACACGTGTCCTTCTAGGGACGCTCTTTGTGGTTGGCTAAGGAGATTTGCCACTGTTTAGGAATAGACGCGCGCTTAGCCAGTTTCTTAGCATGGAAAGGTAAGGCTAGTAACGCTATCATCCAGTGAAGCAGTAAAGAGACGACAGCTGGGGATATATTTTTTAGGTATTTGGAACAGATCCCGCTGAAGCCAATAAGTACACTGTATCCGGCTAGCAAAAATGCTGTGGACTGCGCTCTGGAATGCACCTTGCACTTCTTGACAACAATCACCACTAGATTTCCGCTAACTGAAATAACAATGTGAATATTGCTATGCACTGTTCGTCGTGGCAAAACCCTTCTATCTCATTTCTAAGATAAACACGTACATGATTTATGCTTTTGCGCAAGGGAGAAGGGGCTATTGCATCGCGGTGATGATGTCCCTATTTGGCATAATCAGGTACCCGCTCGTCACTTCTCCCTCACCGCCATCATCTTGAACCTTTTCTTTTTGTGCTTGTTCTCAAACTTGCCTGCGCTTGGTTAGTATCATCCTAGCTCCGATTGAAGCCTTTTCTCTCATTCGGAGTTTGTGTAACGCAGAGAACACTACCTGCTATATCCGTCTCTCACTCCGTGTTTCTCTCTAGGACTACAGACCCGTCCCGTCTACGGCTTTGGACTGTTCAGTGTCATTGGTAAACTCTCAACTGCAACGACCGAGCTATTTATCATCCAAGGAGTACCCCGGCGTGACTGGGAGAATGGAGTGCAGCGAAACGGTATTGAAAGCACCGGGTGTGCCGGGCCAACATTCAGAGTTGCGATCAAGAACACTAATAAGCCCGAACTGTAGCAGACGATTTAGATTTTATTTGAAGACACTCTTGTAACTTTTGATACATTATTTGATTAATTGTCGGTCCTCTTATTTCTTTGCTTTGGTTCGTTTTCTCGATTGCTTTGGATATGGACCTCGGTGTAATATAAAAAAAGGGTAAATCTCTATTCAGCATGGGGATCCCATGTTACTTCGACATTGTATAAGCCATTCCAGGTCCTTGGCTAGACGTCAATCGGACGGAGAGGATCCAATGACGATGACGCGACATGTGTCTTTAAAGTTGGACGTCGATTGAAGATCGATTGTAAGACATTACGAATGTGGCTGACTTGGGTACTGGCGAGAGACAATTCATCGGACTCGTACTTGCGAAAAAGAGTCGCCTGAAGAAGCGCATTATCTTGGGTGCTGAACCCAGAGCACGCTTTCTATCGTACTATATTTAAACTGAGGTTCGTCGGACATACTTGCGTTCCCCTTGTGAGCCTAAAAACCGCCGTGACTGTTACGTGGACGGAAGATGCGCATCAGGATTCAGAATGGAATAGTGACACCGCCAGTGGCTTTGTACGTGCGGGGATGGGGATGCAAAGGCTTCCTCAGAATACCAGGCCGACTTGGCCGAAAATAAGACAATATCATGACGCATACCTAGGTGATTATGAGATATCAACGAGTTCGATATATTTGTATCCATGCCACGGGATGAAGCACCTATCGGCAAAAGCCGGCACCCTAGCAGCTGCTCCTGGGAATGGGTTACGGCATCGTTGTCGCGCTGTCCCTCCACCACTGCCTCTCTTGGCTAGGGAGCGGTACTGGGGCGTTGGTCGATCGTGTATTCAATGTCAAATGCTCGCCTAGCCAGCCTCTCCAACGTCAGAGACACGGAGCCACAGCAGAAGATCTAGGATAGGCCAGTGGTGGATGCGGTCACTCCGTATCAGATTTGCGTGCCATATGTTCGCTCGATTGTTACCGTGCCATACTCCTTTATCCTCCCATACGCTAACTCTCTTCTGACAGAGACCCCCAACCTTTCTCTAACCACGTCTTCAGCATGCTATGCGTACCCATGAATCAAGCACACACTGGGGCGCTAGTGGACTCGGTGGAGATCTGCGGCATGTCTCTCTAAGACAAGCCAGCGTGATTCCAACCCAGATGCTATGTGGTCGAGGTGGCAGAAGAATGTAAAGATGGATGTACTGAATTATGATATGGTTCGTGTTGCTGCCAAGGAAGCCATGGGGTTATGAGCTGATCATTCAATAGCTCGTCGGTAACTTTTGCAGCAGACTTTATATTCTTCTAAGGACACCGACGTGGAGTGTGGCGACCATCAGGACAACGTGGGCACATTTATTTCCTCGTCGCAAAGGCTCGAGGGTAGCCATCAATCCGGCAATAGATACTTTCCCTGCGCCAGCCAATCTTTCAACCCGACGATTAAATGATCATTCTTGACCTAGTACGCGCCTTGCTATTCAGCTCCATTGTGTGCTCACCTTCCCTTAGAACCGGATATACAACATGTCCATGCTCTTTTAATAGACACGCGCACCGCACCCCTTTCTTTACCTCTGCAAGAACAATTGTCTCGAATCGATTGCGCTATACAATGCACAGGCACATATCCTTCATCGGTGTGTAAATGCACCCGGCATGTATTTATTTCATCAAAAACAGAGTTCGATGTTGTACGTTCCATTGTTCCTAATCCCATCACTTGCTAACTCTCTTCTAGGTGCAGTAGCCTCGCCCCACATCATGCCGAGAGCATTTGCATTCCTGTGACACATGGTACGAACGAGACGCATCGGCCAAAGATAAAACGATGTGGTTGGGCATTGCGTTTTTTCCTCCTGAAGGATATACTAGTCGTCGATTTGGTGAGTACCGCGTTGTCCGACGTGTCATACTTCCCAACTTCGTCTCCGGCTGATCCTCTTCTAGCATAGACGCAGATAGACATCCATTCTGAGTCTGGCTGCGTCCCTGAAACATCGAAACGTATTTGCCTCGCATGGAGCTCGACTATACCCCCGTATCGTTTAGAGACAAGCCAGCGGGGTTCCAAATGTGGTAGCGTTGAAGGGCGAATGAACAGATGGATGTGTTGATTACAGTGCGTGTTTGGACTATGGGACTTGTGGGTTTATGTCGCTGATAGTGATCATTGGGTAGCTCATCCATTTCTTTCGCCCAAAATCTCAAGTCAAGACCCAAGACACCCAACAAAACCAACGGAGATTTCATCAATAAACATCAACGCTATATGGTTGGGCCATTCCTTGCAAGTTTCCAACAAAGAGCACCAGGGTACTACTGTTTGACACAGCGATAGATACTCACCTAGCCAGTCTTTCAGCCTAATATTACCACGTCGTCGTCATTAGCCCAGTAAACGGACTCTCACTCTTGATCGGCTCCGTCGCGTGCTTATTTTGTACTTAGTCTGATATTCGCTATGCTTACGCTTTTGAAGGAACCCACACGCTGCGCATCTCTACGCCGCTAGGAAACGATAATCGCAGTGGACCAATGAGATTGTCCAAAACAAACGCGCGTACACGCGATCAGTGGAATACCTCACACATGAAGATTCTTGGTTCGTCGACTGGTACCACTGCCTGGCTTTCCACTATTCCGGGCCAATCCATAGGGGAATTCTTTCGAGTGGGGAGCTACCCGGGACATTCCTTGAAGTGATTTGCACTCCCACTGAAAATTCATGCGAGGCAAGGTCGTAAAAGCAACAGAAAGAGGACAGTTTTATGGATCTGCGTGTTATTACTGATACACAAGAAAATGAGTACTCAAGTAAAACCGGAATCGTAAGGCGAGGATTTCCGAAAGCCGAATTCCAACCACCAAGAGAGATCCAAGGGTACTGTAAGTGATCTGAGCTTATATATGTACTATTATTTACCTAGATCATTTGCAGCGCCCGCTATCCTTCCGTATTCAGACTTACACATCTTAATCACTTACCTCACTTCATTGTCTCTTGACTCTACCTTGCACTACATCCCGTTGCCGTGTGTACTTACTGGGTCAAGGACCCTCGTAAGGTGTCGTACCTTTCCAGGTGCTCACAAGCGCTTGCCCATAGGTGTTTCCGGAAAGTAATTGATTTTGCAAGCACTTGGCATAACCAGATCCCAGTTAAGTAGACATTCGAGGATAAGTAGAAACATGTTTTTATTTTAGTGCTTTAGACATATTGGTAAACTAAGGAAAGATTTGAGTGATTAATCTTTTGCAATGTTGTGTAATATTTTGATATTTTGGAGAAGAATAGAGAAAGGAGGAGAAAGTACAAGTCTGTACTAAAGACTTCACTTCAAGGGGGTTTTTCAACCCAACAACAGTGCATGGTCGGCATATCTTAGCCAGAGTACGAAGTAGGTCAAAGAGACAACATGAAGTAAAATCAGTGGGTAAGGAGTGAGAAAGCCGAAACGGCGCATATGTAACAGTGCGAAAGGCCTATAATAAGTACAACTGATAATATGAGGGATAAAATGACATAGCCGGAGCAATGGCGCTTGTCCATGCAGGCACTGGATGCAATTCAGTCGGGCTTGTCATCGCCGAGCTTGGCCGTAGGCTGATGGATCCCCATCAACGTATGCGTTCAGTACGAACTAACAACATGGCACAAACATGACATATATGTATCCAGTTATCTGCACATGACTTCTGATATGGAAATTAATTCGTGATTCGAAGAATAGAATCTCGTTGAAGAGACCCGAGTTAGAATGAGCATAAATCATTGTCCTTGACGGCTACACCTCAGTTACTCGTATGACTATAGAAATTACCTACAAAAAGAATGCATCCAACTTGTCATTTTAAATCGTTCGCGCTGGCTGGTAGCAAGAAATTTTTCGTTTCCCCCAATTCACTCAGGAATGATGGATTCATTTCGGGGCCTTTAAGTTGTTGTTAGAATGGATGATTTACCTGGGCAAAATTCGCATGTCAGATTAGATAAAAACTCCGACACACTCTCAGGCATTAGGGGGACAGCGTAATCTAGGCGCCCAGTTACACGAACAAGATCCTGCCATCGACATGAAATAGTATTTGTGTTGATATCATCCGAAGAGGACGTAAATTTACAACGCTTTGCAGAATCCTCAATTCTGAGTAGAGCCCGCACTACTTTGTGTTTCTCCCCCGCTCTGCCCGATTCCTTTAGGCCCGCCTCCAGTAGTACTGGAACCTGCGGAAGTGTTGGTCTGCTTTGCATGGGAGGTACAACTGTGACCCGCCGTATGATGTCAGCTCGTCTTTCGTGCAGTGTAGATTTTACATACCTTGAGTCGTAGTCCCTTGCTGAACTGCTAGCGGAAATGTAGTCATTGGCAGAAGTTGGGAGGTATAAACGAATGAATGTGCAAACCTCAATAGTACCCTGCAAACAATAACGTTGGATGGATGCGGAAAAAAGATATGAAAAGAATACATGTTTTGGGACTGACACTTGGACTAGATCAGCATTTGAGGGAAAGCGCGGGATGAAGGAAGAGATAACTTACTGAAGAAGGGGAAGACACGGCACGCATATCTATGAGCTGTTGAAGGACATACCTACAATACGCCGTCGCTTTTATATCCGCTCATGACTTGGGTGTCAGTGAAGTATGATTTACCTCATGTATTACCCAAAACCCCTTTCTTGTCGACAAGTATGTGTCTAGCATTCGCAGACATTCGGGCATGGACGGTAATACGCGTTGCTCAGGCAACGCATCCCATAGTTCTCACCCAAAACGAGATCGCGACACAGTATCAAGGATCGGATGCATTGCCGGGAAATCATTATTTTGACAGCATCACAAAGTCCGGGTACAGCTCACCGTATATTGCCGCAAAACCTGGTGTTGTGAGACACGTAACCCGTTCTACGAGGAATCTCTGTTGCCAGAGGTTAAGCGCCGTGAAAAGAGAGTTCCCTGACTTGGTGCGGACATGAAGAAATTCAGGCGGAGGTAACGCTTAACCGCATACGTCGTGGAAATCCCCGCAAATGTGCTAATCGTGTATATGTGCATTTGCCCTGGATGCTTCATTGACTCCATGCACTTGCAGTTGTCAAGGAAAGCAGAGAGGTGCAGGGTGTCTGTTGATTCAAACGGCAAATGGTCACTGGGCTATAGACGACGACGTAATACTCGGCTGAAAGACTGCCTAGGTGAGAATCTAATCCTGGGTCAAACAGTACTCTCACGCCATTCAATGGAAAATTGACCAGGAAGCGAGCACGGCCCAACACTAACACCTTGATGTCTATCGATGTCCATGTGCTATGCTGGTGTCCTCAGTGGAACCTGGGCTTCGATTCTGAATCCGCGCAAAACAAATGGATGTGCTATCCTTAGATCGCCGTCAGCGACGTAATATCGCTAGACCCATTGAAAAATACGCATCATACTCAGTACATTGGAGCACCAACTCCTTAAATCTCGGAATCTCCCTCGGGAACCACTCGGTGGAAAATCTAAGGACACAGACGTGGTTCAACCATGTTGCCTCGATACCCCAGTTGTTCTCATCTTCATCGGTACATGTCTACAAGTTGGTGCATTTTCCGCGAGCTATCCTTAGTAGAAGGATGGAACTTTCTGTACACAGCTACAGATGGCGGGGAGGAAAGCGCGGCGACAATGACATAACCTGTTTCCAGGAATGAAATGGCTACGCTGCCGGCTCTTTCAATTCATCCCGTTGCATGACCACAAAACTATCAACTTGTCGACAGCTCATCATCCAGCAGGGATGCATGACGGTGATGTATTATTTCTAGGAAGGTCAGCCTAGGGTTCTGAGCATGCCTTTGCATCTTCTCTGATCGCACATATGCGGCTGCGCCATTCCCTTCACACGTGCAGTCCATCTTCTGCCCCCGTCACAATCACCGTCGTGTTCATCTCTCAAAGGGAATGCATTTACACAGCCATACTTCTGACTTGAGTAATTACACCGAAGGACTTGCAACGATCTAGCGCACAAGCTTGAGGCCGCGTTGTGACTGTCCGTCCTGTTACACCCCGCTTCATAGTTTCTAGCAGTTCCTATACCAGGGATTTTGTCAGGTTCCTTGCTCTCTTCGTTCCCCACAATGCCTTCCGAACCAATAGTGGATGTCGATAAATGTCAACGGACGTTTTTGGCAGTGTATGCGGTGTTTCTCTGGCCAGTTAGCACCAACCTCTCACCCTGGTTAGGGACAGTGGCCCGTGGAAGTCAGTGTATAGGAGTCAGATCTTTCCCCGTGTCAGTGGCGCCTCAGTGATCTTCGTCAGATAGTGCAACGAGGCACATATACATGAAAGCATCGAGAATTATTGCCTAAACTACTTCAACGATAGCTCGGCGAATGCAACGGTATTGTCCGAGGATTGCAAGAGGGTCTCGTGGGCCTGTCCGACGAGCTCGTTCTCATCCACAAAAAGCTTGTCACCCTACGGCAAAACCCTGTGCCACTCGGGTCCTGGGAAGGCTCCCATAAAGCTGAATTGAAAGCAATAATGGAAAAACTTCGAAAAATTGATTCGAAACACCTAGATGGACGCTTCCTTGGGCCCGGAGGCAATACTCGGTCCTCCAAAGCACATTGTTTGTCGTTCCATGAAAACAGTTTTGACATCGTACAGGAGATCAAACCAAACGAAGAGTCCAAGAATGTCCGGGAATCACTAAAGCTAATCCACGATCGTCTGAGCGGGATCAGGCAAGAGCTGCAGAATCTTGTCCTGACGCACCGGTGGCGTTTTCGAGAGACCGGTTTACGGAACTACTCGTTAAGTCTACAAGAAATCGATAAGATGAGGATTGACGGAAAATTCACGGATTCCGATCTGAAGCGAGAGGATGGTGCTCCTTTACCTGTTGCGCCGATGTCACGGACTCATACATGTTTTGTCCCCATGTGTAGCACCTCCGTATTCTTCAATTCAGTCTTTTTGTTCCGGGGGCACTAGGCTTCGCCCTAATTGCCTATCTTGCATCGACGCCACAACGCGGCGATAACTTCATGTTCGGTCATGCACTCAAGCTTGTGTGCTGAGTAGGATCTTCTGGATTCATAATCATATAATGACTTCCACGGGCCACTGTCCCTAACCAGGGCGAGATGTTGCATTGAATGACAGTCATGTCGGAAATCACCGATATGGATTATTTTGTGGAATAAGGTAATAAAAAGGAACAAGCTTTTGCTAATATGATACCATATGAGGACACCTGATAGACCTGCATGGGTCCTAATATAATAGGCATCACCAGAGCGTGATTGCGATTGCTTTATTTTTAGCCCAGCGTGCACACCGACGGGGGCGCTTGTTGATGGTGGCTAGCGGAGCAGCCGACGTTCGTGAGCAAGCAATTTGGGATGGTGGGTGTAGTCACATGATGCTTTGCCGTTGTTGATATATCAACCCTTGACTGCAGGAGCAGGGCTTTAATATATTACGATTATGTATAACGTACACTCTTTGATATATCAATACGTTAGGTAGCTCTGGCATTATTCACTTTTATGCACAGGCCATCTCCGTTCCCGTAATAGTCACGGTCATGTTGAGGAAGCACGCATTGACCACCCACGTCGCATCGCTGCTCGCCAATGTATCCTCCACATGCCCCATTACGACTTAAGATTAATCCAGAGTTTCCGTTAGGCGGAAAAGAGAAGGAGGAGCTAATTAACAATGAATAACCAAAGTCGACGAGTCCCATGGTTGGAACGTGAATCATATTTGATTGCCTTGAAGACGAGTCCCTAGTATCTCCACGCATCCAGCATTTAACGAGTCGAGGATACTTGGGTATGGCAGGAATTTCGAGCAAGAACATGCAGCAGTTGGCAGGTGCGTGTGATAAGTGTAGGTCGACTGAGAATGAGTGTCTATGTTAGAAGATAGTACTAGTCGTAACTACTATGCTAGGATCAACATCCCCTACAGGATAGGCCGATAGCAGGCTACTGACCGAAATGATGACTGGGTCGATAAATGCGCGTGAGATCCTAGGGTAAGCCAAACATGCCGATGATGTGCACAGAGACAGGCGTGTTTGAAGAGTGCGGTTAGACCGATGATAAGTATCTATGTTAGAATAGGATAACAGTCGTAATGACTACGCTAAATTTTAAAAACAGCATTAGCCACGGGATAGGTCGACAGCAAGCAACTCACCAGAATGATAGCTACCTCACCCTAGGGCCTCTCACTAATGAACTGGCTAACGGCAGGTCGATGAAGAAACATGTGTGACCCGACCACGTAACGTTGATGTATACCTCGCGTTCGTCTCCTCAAGTCCTTCCCAGCCAGTATGGGTGTGTTACGTTGGTGACTCTGTGTATCAAGGGTCCATTGATGAAAGAAGAGCTGAGATACAAGTACGAACCAACCACACGACAAAAATGTGGCATATATGTATGTACAGTTGACTCTGTCTTAACCCATAGCAGTTGGTGGACCCCCAAAGCTATGGGTTATTACAGAGTATGGGTTACAGGGGGGTCAGTATAAAGACATATTTTCAGTGATTTAACAAGACAAATAATCTATTTTATGTATGTAGCTATCATCTAGAGGTATGGCAACAATTGGGAAGGGAAGTAATCAGTAATAGTAGTCACTTCCATACAATCAAACTCTTCTAGGCATGTCTGGTGACCAAAGTTTGTGAGAACGGTCTCAAGTTTGCGGGCAAATGGCTCATCACTGTCCACAACATATCTCTGTAAGATAGAAGCAGCAGCAGAGCTTCTTTCGGTGATGGTTTCATGCCGCGCTCGTAGTCAGATGCCTGATCCATCAAGTCGAGAATCACGACCTCCTCAACAAGGTTGGCTTCATTGTCCAACCAGCGCTTGTCATCATCACATACAGGCTGCTTCTTAGCAAGACGGTCAAGAATGACATTTTTTCTGGCTTTTACTTCTCCTGGAGCTTTGCGAGGCCATTTTTTAGCACATCAAGCAGCTTTTTCACCATCGAGCAGGTGTTTTTGGCAATTTCCGGCTGAGAGGCAAGCTCATATTGCGATGCTTAATGGGTATAGCTATTAATTTTGCGAATACTTAGCAATTAATTTTGCAAATACTTTTGTAAAATGCACTGAATTCAACGAAAATTTACAACTTTAGGCCAATTATGGGTTATGGACCCTTCCTAAATCTATGGGTTATTGAGTATTGGAGGGACACCATGTTTAAGCGAGGAACCAAGTTGGTGGACACCAAAATCTATGGGTTACAGCAGAGTATGGGTTATGCCAGGTATGGGTTAGGACAGAGTCGACTGTAGTTCTCTGCACATGACTTACGATGGGGAAATTAATTTTGTGATTTGAAGAAAAGAACCCCATTGAAGAGACCCGAGTTAGAATGAGCATAAATCATTGCGAGAACAGGTCCCATCGCAGCGTTTACGCATTGATACAAGAATAGCATCCAATAAGGACTCTCAACCACGGTCACCATGGCCGTATGATGTCTATGTGCCCCTGAGTATAGGCACTACATAATATGTGCATCTGTGCGATATGCAGGGATGTTGACATATGAGTAACAACTACTGAGATTGATGCCAACATGCCAAGCACTTCCTAGCAGGTTCTAGTTTATTCCGATGTTTCCCTTTAGCTTGTGTGATTCGGATAACTTTGAGGAGTTCAACATTACTGTACATGGGAGGAGAACTGGGGTTATCATATCAAAATGACTTATGCAAGGAATGAGAAGTCCTAATCAGTACTTCAAGGATATGAACGTCGGCATGGAAGCAGGGGAGATAGGAGAACATGCCTGTGTGTACCAAACATATCTAGTATTCTATTTAGTGTTCACGCATTTTCCTAAATAATCTCTTGTTGTGCAGCAACCGCGATGTTAAACTTTCAGCACCTCGATGATTCGTTTAATGTAGAATACAGTGCCTACACTCTGCCGAGGCTATATAGTGGTTCCGGAACTACTCACTGATCTAGGTTCATTCCGAAGAAGACATTACATATGATCAGCATGCCGAGATGTGAGAAAGTCACACATAAGCATATGACTGGTGACAGCTCATCTAAACACCATATTGTTCACTCTGTGAAAATACTACTGGCTTTGAATCAATCTTCAACATGTCCGTGATGGCAATGAAAATGGGCTGTGCGTAGAAGGGAATAACACAGCAACGTATGTGCCTGCTCAGAACATTAGGCTGGTCTCGCTTGAAATAAGACATCGGAGCCATCATGCATACCTAGCCGACGATGAGATGTCGATGAGTCCGATAGAACATGATGAATCACCCATCGGCACAAGCCGGCACTGCAGCCATATCATTTGTGGAAACATGGCACATCATCTTCGCTGCCCTTTCCTTCCACATGTCATCAAATGACTGCGAGATCAAAGCGATGTCCTTGTAGACACGCTGCTTGTCTGTTAGACGGGGGTGTTGTTCGATCGTGTTTAAAGTCAAACACTTACCTAGCAAGCCTATCTGAAGCCTGAGGTCGATGCAGTCATTGATGTGATGAGTAGTTCATTATCCGACATGTCATCCTTCGTAATATCATCTCACGCTGACCTTTTCTAGCACAGGCGCCCATTCTCAGTCTGGCCGCATCCTTCAAACATTGAAACATATCCAACTTCCATTATGTGCGACTTTTATGGTAGAATTAGAGGTTGAATAACCAGGTGAATGTATTGGTGTGTGTTTGGGCCATGGTACTGGTGGGTTTATGCCGCTGATGGTGATCGTTGGATAGCTCACGCATTTCCTTCGAACAATATCTCAGGTCAAGTCGTTGTTATACTCAAGAAAGTCAGGGCTGCATGGATGCACCTCAATGCTGCGCTCAATTCCTTGCCAAATTTTCAATGAAGGGCCCCAGGGGTACTGTTCGACTCAGCAATGGATACTCGCCCGGCCAGTCTTTCAGTCAAACATTACATCATCATCATCACCAGCCCTGTAGAAGTACTCCTCTTTGGCTCTGATGCGTGTGGCTCCACGATCAGGGAAACACCTTCCGCTCGAGCTGGGCTATCGAAGGTAAGCAGGTAACTTTGCTGATAATACAGTATACCTTTGGCGATTTCAATATCTTGATGATTCCCATCTAGTACGTGCGGTTCTTACTGTAATTTTGCCATCTCACCACTTTTCAACGCGCAAGAGCTACAATGGTCCATGTTGACGATACACTATGTGACGCAGGATAGCGTATATGATGGCTGTTGTGATGAACCAGGGGTAAGGCATCACTTTTTTCAAAAACTATGGAGATGCCGTACAATACCAGAGGTCGATGCAGTATTCATCTTGGTGAGTAGTTTAATATGAGACTACACTATAGCTGATGTTGTGATTTGCAGTCAGTATGATCAGTACATTATTGTTATTTTTCGTCACCTTGCCTACCGACCTTTTGTAAGCGTACTCTATCTTCGACGAAGTGATTGTAACACAAAGCTCGGGATCATTCGCCAATGGTGATGTCCTTAGTTGGTATGATAACTCGGCGTGTTACTTCTCACCGCCCTCGTCCTAATACTTCTATCATAGTCCAGATGAAGGCATCTTCTGGAACTCATAGTTTCTGCGGGGTAGAAGAGATGGCCCATCGATCGATTTCTCTGTTTTCTTGTGGACCTCGGTCTTGCTCTATCGATGGCGGTTGGCCATTTGTTATTGTGGACGGGTGTTTGCGTGATCTCTTTGCATGACCTCTAGCGACATTCTTGCTAGACAGAGTGACTGGACTCAGAGTACACGGTGGCACAGAACGCAACACAAAGTAGTTGAACCAAAGGGTGAGCTGTACTCGCATTCTGTGATACCGTTTTTCTTTTCTTGAGTTGCGTAAACCATGGACTTTTGAGTATCCCCAATGGCGGGATCATTCTCCCAGAAAGGAATCCGACCTCATTTTAATAGCGGCACGGTCTTGCTTTTGTTGATAAATGCGAATCAGAGAAGATCGTACTATGCTTGAATGTCAGGGATAATTGCTGCGGGTTTTTGAAATCACTACTCCCCACTCTCATCGAACACAGCTACCATCCCAGTAGAGATAACCTCGAGGTAGATGGAGTCTACCCTGACATCTTTTTGATATCTTCCCCTTGATTTTTACCACGAAGAATGCCAAGCAAATTTCGATTGGACCCCCCTGGAGAGGCAGACTGAGAGTTCTGGAAGGCGAAATTGACCAAATCTGCGTTCAGATATATTCCCCTCTGTTGAAGAAGCCCGATTATGTGAGAGATATCTATACCATGATGAACAAGTTGTTCAGCAATTGATGGTATAGTATCCTTGAGTTTCTCAGGAGGCAGTGGAATTGAGGCGACTTCCTCCACTGGAATGGAATCGGAAGGAGGATCCTCTGAGAGATATCGTTCTACGATGTCTCGCCATTCGACCTGATCCTCTACTACATTCAGCAACACAGCTGAATTTTGCAGGCGTCGGATGAAATCCTGGACATCTGGATATGAATATACATCAAGATGGTGTCCATCACGAAGCTCGGTGGTCTGATTCTCCTGAAAACCCTGGATTGCGAGGGTTATGAATGCATGGATGTGGTCTCATCACACGACAACAGGTATGTGAAACAAGTGAATTTCCTTCAAGTGTTTGCTCATGTCCGCCATGAGCATGGAGACATATCGGCTGTGGATTTCCAGGGTAGATGCCTTCTTCAATAGATAATGCAAGATCTGGGGAAGATATGGCATGGTATATGGTGGCAGGGTGGATATATGCGATGATACCCTTTCAGCCATCCAAAGAGCGTCCATGAAGACTGGTTTCATCTGGTCAAATTGCTCATTGTTGCGGTTATCCGTTGTATTCCGGAGAAGGTCTCGCGTGTGTCCTTCAATAAAAAATCTCTCTGGAGTAACACAAAGGTGGTCTTTATTGAGGAGTGCCCTAGCACAATTGTATAGGTCCTTGTCAAGTCCTGGTTCTGTGAATATGCTTAATATGCTATCATAAAACAGAGAAACGAGCATTGACTGACCTGAGACATTTAAAATTTCTGCACTTTCTATAACTGCGACAATATGAGCGTCGAACAGGGCATGAACACTAGGTGGTATGATAAAATTATCGTTGTCTGAGTGGGTGAGATGCCCAATAATGAGCCATGCACAATGTTGTAGGCCTGTGAGACCTCTGCTCTCTGATAAGTACAGCAAAGATGCTGCGGTGAAGTGAGCATTACATGGAGATTTATAAAGAGTGTGTGGTGAGCATGCCGACCATTGCTGGTATGTTTGAAGAAGCACATCAGGTGCTACTGCAGATAAGCGCAAACCCGTTTTATCATCTTCCACCGCTTCGAAAAGCAGCTCATCCATCTTTTCTTCGACAAGAGAAGCGATTAGTTCTTGATTGCTAGTCGTATGAAGAGGAGCAGTGCGATGAACACGCTCTACGTTTTCGACAGGAAGAACATAAGTGTGCTGATCATAGCTTTGGATCGAGTTCCAAAAGAGATGATATAGCGAAGTCTGCAGATTGGGAGAATCAAAATGACGCATTAACCAAGAAATGCAACTGCCAAGATATTGTTCGACTGTGGGCCCGGTCATGAATGATGCATCTGTATCTGCGTTGTCCTTGACCCAATATAGGTCATATTTCTTCCACAACGAACATGCTTTTGCTAGCTTTGCTTCATGCTCATCAAGATGCAGAAAGGCACTGCGACGTTCAAGGATATTCGGTTGAATTGTGGATAAATAGCGAAATATTCTTTTGAATAGGATAACGAGTAACCAGGCCTGCAGGGATTTATATGGACATTGTGGGGGTAAAGGGGCAAGTGAGCGGCGACCAATGACATAGCAATATTGTATGGAGGGTGCCAGAGTCGTGAAGGAGAGGAATAGAACCATGAAGGCAACAATGATAGTGAATGGAACAGCAACAGTCTTATCCAGCAGCCATAGAAGCTCCAGCACACCAATGAAGAATAACACTAGAGCGACCTGGAGAAGAAGTGGAATAGTCGAAATGATCCATTCCACTTTCCATGTCAATAATCCATCTAATCACATCTGTCATACACAGAGTGCATCCTTTGAGCTACAGCCCACATCCCTTATGTACTCCCGAAGCCATTGCTTGCATTGTATGCCGATGAAAGCTGAGGAAAGTGCGAGGAGAAGGCATGAGAACCAATAAGCATTGATTCTTTTCTGGACCTGGGTGGGTAAGAACATTGCATTCGAGTCTGTGTTCAGCAGCCATTTGTAGGAGTCAATCAGAAATGCAGTAGCAACCGCGGAGAACGGACCAGCCTATATAATCATAAAACAAGACAGACTTAGAGATGTAATTTGAGAAGAAGCAAGGAACACATACAAATACTAGTAGGGTGTCGATCTCTTCTTTCCAGTCTTTGCAGACACCTTCATCGTATTTCTGGGCAACATGTGAACATTTGTATGCGGCTGTATCAGTTTTTGAAATGTTGTTTGGCAGATTGTGCCCATGCAAATAGGATTTGGGGTGCAGCAATGTCTTAACATTGTGTATGATGTGCTATAAATCCCATTACATCATAATGGTGCAAAATAGTACCACATGGACGATTCACCTCTACAGGAGAGCTAGTGTCTGCCCAAGGGGGTGGCAGAATGGAAATGACCAATGTGACCTACATTAATGCGTTTAAGGAGAGCTGGACCCCCCCTCCTTCCTTTTATAGTAACAATATAACTATATTTGGTAATAGTATTTCATGTGCTACTTGAATAATTATTTACTAAGTTCAACAACGACGCAAAACACAAAATCCAGCATTTTTCCGGGAATCATCATCACAAAACCACTCACTGGGTGGCTTTTCTAGTAGACCTTGACAATGTAAGTGATACTACCATTGAAAATAAGCTAAAATCCTTCCCTAATACATGAGCACTCACCTTTATAAAGCAGGCAGGTCCATTACACTCAATCCAATCCATCAATTCATCAAGCGATAGCTCACATTCACCACAGCTAGCTATTTCAGTACCTTCAAAGACTTCACTGCTGCCAGGAAGCTTTCGCTTGCATGCTGTATGCAAACCACACAGCCGAGAGCCGATGGTTTCACCTGCTGGTGCTAATTCTTCCATTTCGATGACTGTTTGTGGCAGGAGTGGTGTCTTGTATCCATTATTCATGGTTCCTATATCTCCACCAGCCATTTCACCACCGGCAATCAGATTCATGTGGGATACACTAGCAACGAAAACATCGGATTCATCTGTCGCTCCCTCAACTCGGCACGGCATTGATTCCTTGCCATTTTGATTGTTTTCATGAGTACGAATACTATATTTGCTCTCATCCATGTTTTTATCATTGAAAACCTCAGATTCATCATCTGAGTCGGAGTCGCTTTCTCGCTACCAAAAGTGATTTGTACATCACGTCGGCACTCTGGACAAAATTGCATGCTTGATGCATCAAATGTGGACTAGAAACGGATTTATGGGTTGCTAAATTGAGTACATGACATGTGAGAACATACAGCGTGCTTACAGGTTCTTTTGCCTTCTTTGCCATCAAATTCTTGGGAGAAGGAACCGTGAAGCCCAGTGTTACATCATCCAGGGCAGTGTCTCGATTGGGTTGTTCCTGGCATAATTTTGGCAGAAATTTTGAGCAGAAATCATAGATTTCAATCAAAATGGCCCTATTCATGGTAAAAATACTCAATTCTCTCATTCTATGATTGCTAATAGGGGTATGTTGGTTATGCATTTAAGGTTGCTACCCCTCCCCCCCCCCTTACCCCCCTACGTTACGTCCTGGATTTACCCGATGCCAACCCCTTGTGTCTGCCTTCCTTAAAAATGAGGATTTATTCCTCATCTCTGTCGAGTTTTCAAAAGCCTAGTTGTCGACATCTCATCAGAACACTGTTGGACTGAGTTAAGTGGAGAATCATTACCGAATTGGCAGTCTGATGTCTAGGGATAAAATGTAGTCCATTTAAAGCTATGAAACATCAGCGGCCAGATGCCTGAGTTATGTACTATGTGTAGCACTACATAGCACTGAGCCATTGCTACGTAGCAAAATGCTTTTTCCTTGGATGTGCCGGGACATCTTGCTTTCATAGGCAAATAAATGTGCATCCACTCCAAAGGAACATGGACAGACACTCGATTAAGGGAACATCTGATACATTAAATCCATGGGACTTGCGCTGGGTTGTGTTTCATTGGATCATTCCGTATTATTCCGTATTGTTAATAGCTGGAACCAGAATTGTATTTCCTATATTAAGCTTAAGCTAAGCAGATGGGCATTACACATTGATGGTGCTCCTTCTTTTATTCCTTTTGGCTATACAACCACAAAATTGAAGCCATAGATAAGTCTACATGCCCTGAAAAGGGGCCGCCTATCACAGGTTGTTAAATAGACCTTGATAAGTTGTTGATAGGTGCATGAAGGATAAGGATGGGATCCCAAAAGTCCTGACATGCCGACACAATCAGAAATGATCTCTACTAATATTCATCTCAATACAGTTATGATATACTTAGACTTGAAGCTTGTTTGAACTTGTAAGCAAATCGTAAGTGAGGACGCATCAACTCGTCATCGGCAAGGGCCAGCACCCAGAAGGGACCACATCATTCCCAGGAACAACATACTTGATCACTGTCATGCTCCCCTCAACCACCAGAGCAGCTCGAAGACGGCGCACCATCATATCCACAGCTGTAGCTTCGATCCTTATTGTACGGGGAAAGAGAGTAAAGCACTCGTATAGGAATTGCACCTCTGACAGGCCGATATGAGGCTGAGCTGGGGAGCGAACGGGAGAATGGCTGCCCTGGTTACAGCGCCTATTTCTATTCCTTTTCTATCGCCGGATACCAGTGATAGTGCCCACCACATAGTGAACTGGAAAAATTCGAGGACACAAATGTGTGTTACAGAGGGGGAGTATCAATGCTCGGTTAGCTCGACATGCCTCAGACAAACGTGTTTCTTGATCGACTTACCATTTATCGGCTCGCTAGCAAGATGCCTACAGATGATATTAATGCAGTCATCATGTTGGTGAGTAGCTTTCTCTGAGCCCATCACGTCGCTGATGTCTTTTTTTTTTTGTTTTTAGCTCTGACCGCACTCTTCAAACACAGCTGCATCTGCGCACATTCTCGGCATGCTAGGCTACCCAAAGATCGTGCATTCACTCGTCACTTGCTCAGTTCCCACTTCAGATCTCTTGATTCATCTAACATTTATACACATCTAGATTGGGGACGTGACTGTGCCACTGAAGATGCATCTGAGTGCACAGAGCTAGAAATACAACAGCGTCGAAGACACTGATCACACCCACACCCAACACTACACACACAAACACACTCAAGTTCGTGGGGGGATTCTAATGCGATGAAAGTAGCAAACCCAAACAACTGAATTCTCAATATCTCTAAGACACGTGGAGCAAGAGCTCTCGTATAATATCCAGACTTCTCTAAGTCCAAAGGCTTTTCTCAGAACAAGAGGTGCGACTTCCGTCGCCGGGCCTCAAGGCAAGGGTGTATAACACAACACAAACTTCGTTAAATGTCTCTACAACTTTCTAGGAATCGCGTGGGACTCTAATAACCACTGCACCCTATCAATAACACCCTAAACACCACTTAAACAACTGCGCTCGAAGCAGAAACCAATTCCTATTAAACAATCCACAAGAACCACAGGATTCTAACCTATGTGCTCGAGTTAACCGATCGTAGACCCACAGGATTTGAACCAATGCGATCCAGAGAATACACACAAACACAGAGAACCCCGTCCGACAAGCCAAAGGGTTTGAACCTTTGCCAACTTGCAGAAATAAACCAGAACAAGCACTAACCAAGCCAAAGGGTTTGAACCTCTGCCGCTTGTAATGCCTCACGTCACACAAAACCCTCAATCAATAGAGTAGTGCCTACACTGACACGAACCTCTCAATCTCAACACAGAGCTCAAGTCAAACAATCAATGCAACTTAAGTATGGAGTGCCCTGCAAGCCTTATCGGCCACGCTCATGACTCAAATCACTCAAATTAATATCAAAGATGTCTATATTCTCTCGCTTGAAGCTACAAACCACTCCCAGTGCTAGGGCGAGTAGCTATTGTCTCTTGCACCGTCACAATTGGGGTTCAACACCTCTGACTCATCACTAATGGACAAAGTGCAAGGCTCAAACAGCTCCAAAGGATCACGCGCGTATCAAATAAGCTTGTCACTATTACATGGGGGGTTTAAAACCTATGTTACTCTATCTACAATATCGTATTTATACATTTCTACATCCTACAAGTCGGTACAACTTAATACACTACTGTTGCAATGCTGGAACATCATCAATCGCAACATGCGCATGTTGTTATAGCATGCCCGAGGCTGGACACTCAGTCAGAGGTCTATCTTGAGACCAGACTCTAATTCCTCATGGTTGAGACTCCACTCGCACTGCACTCTATTGGTTGGCATGTCACTCATTATTTCTTCGGAGGATACCAGGAGTAACAGCCGGTCATATAGGCTGTATCATAATTTATTCTTGAGTTTCTAGTTTTCTCAGGTAGGTGGGGGTTACCCACGGTAAGCCTAGGCACTGCGCTCTATTGCCAAATCGGGTTCCCTTGGAGTTCTCTATTCTTAGCCATCATTTCATACATGCGTGCGACTCTTTGATCAATCTCTGCCCTGTGCGTCATAGATCAGTGTGTCACATAGTTTTCCTAGTATCAGGTATGTTTTTCATTAATGCATTAGAGTGTGTATGCAGTCTGTTTCTAGTGCATTCAGTATCAAATGCTGGACTCTTGTACTTAGTGTGACCGTATCCCATATCATTCTAAGTTAGAGCATGCATTCTACCAATCGTCACTCAAGACTGATACACGCGCGTATTGTATCGCGTGCAATATGGATATCACTGCGTTCTGTGTGTATTACACTGCGCTCTATTCATATTATACTGCGCTCTATTCATATTCCTTGTTATCTCAATGCCAGGATGTTGTAAAATGTATATATTGATACATTTCGCAAAATTACACTGGTAAACGCTTTGAGAGCATGTCACCGCGCTCCTTTCCTTGTCAAATTTCCAGATAGATTGCACAGCTGTGCTTTCAGTCCAAGAGTACATCGTCCACATACATGCCATCATCTTCAGCTCCGACCGCATTCACCTTTCCCAGGTTGATACACCATACCCATGTTGTTGAGTATAGACATATTATTGATAATGTACGAGCTAGATATTACTCGAATAAAACCTTTAATACGAGAGTAGCGAAGAGAGTTGTAAGTTCAATTTACCTACGAAGGAACTCAAGTATTCTAGCAAGCGCTAAGCATAGCTAGAATGTCCAAAAAGCGCTAGGCATAGTTGGATAGCGATGAGTTTGACAAGTGCTAGGCGTAGTCGAACTCAATCACTCAAGTTTCACACAAAGTAGTGGAGTTAAAAGTAGTAAAATTGGATGCCCCGAAGGGGCATATTCATACAAGTTATATACGAGGGCATTTGTTCTAGAATGTACTAGTAGGAAATTTAGAGAAGAAACATCGAGAAATTTCTATAAGTTCGTAGAAAGAGAAAGAAAGGTAGGGAAAGTGAAGACTAAGTATAGTAATTAGTAATTATCCATAACAGAGCCCCCCCAGTCTACACTTGCCCGAAGAGAAAGGAATATTGTAAGTATTTTGTAGCTAAGAAAAATAAAGATGAAGTCCGAATATCTAGTTAGTTAGAGATAGATTGCCCATGAGATGAATAATGTCTTCCATGTCCTTGTCCTTGACATAGTTATCAAAATCTTCATTGAAATCCTCGTCGTCTATTAAAGTCGCAGGAGACGAAGGGGCCGATGCAATAGTGGATGAAACGTCGTCATCCTGGGAGAAGTCGGTGATCAATCGCGGAAGGCTATTGAGGAAGTCCATGCTCGAGTAGCGAGGGTCATAGGGAAAATGCAACCAGGCCGTGATGTCTGGGAAATACCTAGGTGACGGCGAGATATAGCATGTCGGAGCACTACTATTGTCGGTATAATAGTGCTTGGTGATCTCGTTGACACTAAGGCCGCGTTGGCACGTGTCCAAGATGATAGTGGAAGGGGAAACTCGGAAGAGAAACTCATCCCACCGTAAACCGATGAAAGCCCCCCAATTGAGCCGAGTGTCGAAACCTTTGGAGATGCTATGGCTGATTCTCGATGCCAGCCAAATGATGCAGTGGCATAGAAATTGCTGAAATTTTCTGAAGGCACAACGAATCTCGTCGGGGGTGTTGCAATGGAGATTGAGGAGGAAATTCAGAAGGCAATGGAAGCAAGAGATGTCTAAGTTGCGTGGAGAGTTGATTCCGAGTTCTTCGAAGGCAGACTCCGGAATGACCATGGAGCGCTGTCTTTTGTCTGGGTAAGGGGTAACATTGTGTACCGCTGCAAGCACAATGTTGGAAAGGGTTTGAACAACAGCCCATCCTGCACCTGCGAGAGGATAGGAAGGCCTGAAGATGCGCTTCCCTCCTATGTTGCCAGATACGATATTTTTGTCGATAATGTTTTGAAAGACGGCATCGTTCTTGAGAATACTCTCGAAGAACAGAAGCAGGGCTGGATGATGAATGACCTGATGCAAAGGATGCAAGTAATGGTCAGGGTCAAAGGTGGTGACGGCTGAAGATGTAGTAATGATAGACATTCTGCTAATAATGATTATTAGGTGTTGTAATGCACGAATATTATGAACTTGCCTAGTAAAGAATTATCCTTGGAATGGAATTAGATTTAGGCTTTAGAAGAGAGGATGAAATGGACGGAAGTAGTGCACAAAGCTGAAGCTTTAGGCTATTGAGAACATGATATATATAATAGTATTCTTACATTGTTCGTCCTTAAAGGTAGTAGAAGATTCTCGGACAATGTATGGACATTTTGGGCTGAGGGCACGAATTATCTGAATCAGCACAATGAGAGACGTGTCGTGAGGTAATTACACCTCATTACTGGTGGTGATTTGTGACTTGAACCATGCTTCTAGAATGTGTGGCGCATTCCTCAACTCCTCCTTGGTTTTCCATTCGTCCTCGTTCTCTGGTAAGCCAACCCATCGGACATGGTATTTCTTGATGCATCGGTGCTTGCCTGAAATTTTAAACATCTTTTCTCCAACTATTTTTTCGACCTCCACTTCTGGTAGCTCCTCAAAGTCTGCGTGAGTCATATCTTTACTAGGTCGAATTCCAAATTCTGGAGGAGATGCGGCGTTGACACGCTCGCAACGTGTCTACCCATGTAATTTCACGATATGTATGAATACATACATGGTATAAGGGCTAGTTACTGAGGTAACACAAAATACAGATAGAGCGCAGTGTCAAACACACAGAGTGCAGTAATATATGTATGGAGCATGATACCGAGTCGCACGCAGTACGACCTCGAGTGACAATTAGTAGAGTGCATACTCTAACTTAGTATGATACTTCATTGAGGTCACACTAAGTATGAGAGCTCAGCACTTGATATTGAATACACTAGAGGCAGATCAGATACGCGCTCCAATGAATTGATGAGAGACAGACATGATATGCGAAGGATTGATCTGGCACGCGCGTTGCGCGCATATATAAAAATAGCCATAGAGCACAGTGATATCAACATAGCACGCGGTATAACAACACGCGCATGCATGCACAAGTCTGAAGTGACTATTGGTAGAGTGCATGCTCTAACTTAGTATGATACTTCATTAAGGTCACACTAAGTACAAGAGCTCAGCACTCGATACTGAATGCACTATCAACAGATTGCATACATGATCCGCAGACGTAATAAAAGACATGCCTGATCCCAAGAGAACTACGTGACACAGTGATCGATGACGCACAGGGCCCCAATCGCACGGCACGCGCGTGTGTCCCAAATAATACCTGAGTATAGATAACTCCGAGAGAACCCAGTTTGGCCAAAGAGCACAGTGCCTAGGCTTACCACAGGTATCCCCCACCAACCAGAGAAACCTAGAAACTCAACTTTAGAATAGGATACAGCCTATATGATTGGTTGTCAGTCCAGGTATACTCCGAGGAAATGACGAGTGACATGCCAATGTATAGAATGCAGTGCGAGTGGAGTATCAACCATGAGGAGACAGAATCTGGTCTCGAGATAGGCCTACAACCAAGTGTCCAGCCCCGGGCATGCTATAACAATGCATGCACGTTGCGAGGAATAATGTTCCGAGGTTCTAACAGTACTGTATTAAGTTGTATCAACGGGTATGATGTAGAATTGTATAAATACTGTAGTGTAGATGTAGAGTAGAAGTTTCGAGCCCCCGGTGTAACAGTGCAAAGCTTTTCAGCCACGTGCTCTAGCACTTAGAGTAGCTAGGAACTTCGAGAGAGAATACAACCCATATCAGATATCTATTGTGTGATTTAAGTTGTGCACTTAGACCAGAAAATAGTGCGGCACTCCGTGCAGAGAGTCTGGTTTCGGTTTGACTTGCGCTCTGTGAGAGAATAATAGTACGGTGTCTTGAAGGTCACCCTTTTGAGTTCTTGAGGGCATTTGTGTGACGCGAGGCATTACAGGTGCAGAGGTTCAAATCCTTTGGCTTGATTAGTGTTTGCTTTTCTGTGTTATTTCCACAGGTTGGCAAAGGTTCAAACCCTTTGGCTTGTCAGACGGGGTTTCTCTGGATTGCATAGGTTCGAATCCTGTGAGTCTACGATCGGTTGGAAGCTCGAGCATGTAGGTTCAAACCCTGTGGCTCTTGTGGAAGTTTCGGAGTTTTGTGTCAGTGTAGACACTTCTCCACGTGTTTGTGAAGGTTTTGGTTTAGTGCGCAATGCACGAGGTTTATTAGTGTGTTGAATTTAATAGGAATTGGTTTCTGCTTCGAGCGCAGTTGTTTAAGTGGTGTTTAGGGTGTTATTGATTGTGTGCAGTGGTTATTAGAGTCCCGAGCGACTGCTAGAAAGTTGTGGAGATGTTTGACGAAGTTGTATTGTGTTATACACCCTTGCCTTGAGGCCCAGCGATGGAAGTCGCACCCTCTTGTTCTTGAGAAAAGCCTTTGGACTTAGAGAAGTCTAGATATTATACGAGTGCTATTGCTGTGCGTGTATCTTAGAGATATTGAGAATTGAATTGTATTGGTTCACTACTTTCATCGCATTAGAATCCCCCCACGAACTTGAGCGTGTTTGTGTGTGTAGTGTTGGGTGTGGGTGTGATCAGTGTCTTTGATGCTGTTGCATTTCTAGCTCTGTGCATTTAGACAGCTCTTCAGCGTATTTTTCCAAATGAGCAATGTTTATGATCGGATGAATTCTGTAAGAAGCCGGTAGTCTGAGCTGATAGGTGACCGGACTGATCTTCCAAATGATTTCAAAAGGACCATCGTAGCGCATCAATAATTTCTTTCCTCTTCCCTTTACTTCCTTCAAAAGTCCTAGGGAATGAGGATTCAAGACGACTAGATCTCCTTCATCGAATTCTGAGAGTAGTTGTCCTTGATTGTAGTATTTCTGTTGATACGCTTGGCTCAATTTTAACACTTCCTTTGCGCGTGTTCGCTCAGCTTCAAATTGTTCCGCTATGTCTACTGCCTTGTCATTTTCGTGACTAAGATGTACACCGTCTACTGCTCCTCCATTACCTACAGTATCTCCTAAGTCCCGAGGAATATATTCTGGTGTGGTTAACAAGGTAGATTTTGTGGTGGGTGTAAATCCCAATAGTAGGTAGGCCAGTGCATATCTGGTACTGCTGTGTGGCGTAGAATTGTATGACAAGGCGAGACCATCCAGGTACTGATCCCAATCATCTCTTTCAGGGCCCACATAAGCACGTAATGCAATTTCCAATCCTTGATTGAGAATCTCCATTTGCCCATCAGCTTGGGGATGGTGTGCTGTAGTAAGTGCTCGCTTCATACCCATGAGTTTGCATAATTCCTTCCAAAAACTATGTCTCCATCTCGAATCTCGGTCCGTTATAACTTGAGCTGGAATCCCGAATTTTGAGATGATGTGCTTGAAGAACAATTGAGCAGTGGCGTTGTCAGAGATGGCCATGGTGCAAGGAACAAAAATGCCATACTTCGTGAGTTTATCCAGGATTACCAATATGTTATCATACCCCGAAGACTTCGGCAATTCCGGAATAAAGTCCATTGAAAATACTTCGAAGGGTCGTGTAGGTATTGGTATAGGTTGAAGCAGTCTGATAGGTCCATGCCATCTAGGTTTAGATTTCTGGCAGATATCGCAGGTAGCAATATATCTTTTGATGTCCCTAGACATACCAGGCCAGTAGTGAGTAGCGGCAAGGCGATTATAACACTTGTGATATCTGCTGTGTGCCGATTCAGCCAAGGAATTGTGGACTTGTTCCATGACTTGAAGCTGCATTGATTTCGGAATGCATAGCCTGCTGTTTACCATGCTGTCTTCGAAGTATAATAGCCCTGTGTCTGAATAGAAATATTGTGGGAATGCCAGAGTAATGTTGGACTTGGGATCTTGGGATCTTGCAGAGATTCAAGTACCTCTGAGTAATGCAAGTCAGCACGATAGCCTGCTTGCCATGAAGCTAATTCCTCTGGAGATAGTCCTACTAATAAGGAATAGGTTTGGGCCGAAAGCATATGAGTAGATGCGACAACCTTTTCTCCGTGAATAATAGGAATATCTCCCAAGTCGATCGTAAACTCATTTGGCTGCGGTATCTCCGATGCAATGAATTTAGCTCCAACCGTGAGCAGTTGTTCTTCAAAATGCTCACCTAATTCATCAAACATATTCCATAATGGATCTTCCTCTGTTCCTGACTTTGTGAGGTCCACCAAAGTCGTCGCATCTGAAATAGGTCCTTCTTGAGGAGGGAGGCACCATCGAAGTCGGGATATAGGATCGACGTTGGAATGAACTCTTCCTGCACGATGAATGATGTGTAGATTTGGGTAAGTGGTGAAAATGGTTCCCCAAGTTAGTAGCCAGCGGTTAACGTTCTGAAACATATGGCTCCAAGTCAGAGCAGCGTGATCCGTTATGGCAAGAATTTTCTCTCCTTCAATGTATGGTTGGAATTTTATCGATGCTTCTTTTAGAGCAAGAGCTTCCCTCTCGGTAGGAGAGTAATTTCTCTCAGCCGATTTCAGCACGCGAGACCAGTAACAGACTATGCGTTCTACATGCACTATAGTGTCTTCAAATTCTAGAGCCCAATCTGTAGGAGTCGGGACATCATTGAATTCTTTTGACATACATGGAACTAACTGCGGTACGGATTCTCCTTTGTCAAAAGTGGTCTTGATTTGATTGAATATTCGTGTTCCCTTGAGGTTGCGCACCTTAATGGGCTGAACTTGCTGCAGGATTCCGGCTAAACCATAATCACAAGCATCAGTATAGACCCGGTAAGGAAGTCCTCGAGTAGCATATCCACATACCGGTGCATTGGATAGAACCTGTTTGCATAAGGAAAATGCTTCGTTATGTAAATCTGTCCATTGCCAAGCATTACCCTTTTTCAAGAGTTTGAATAATGGATGAGCAATCCAGGCATAGAAAGGGATGTACGCAGAAAAGTAAACCATCATTCATAGAAAGGTTTGTAATTCACTAACACTCCTGGGGGTTTCTAGCATAAGGATCGCCTCAACATTTTCTTGGTGGGTCGACATTCCAAGTCTCGATACCTTTTGTCCAAGGAGAAGTAAGGATTGATATGCAAAGTGGCATTTAGGTAGCGAAAGCGTGATTCCTGATGCTGTAATAGCTTGTAGAACTCGGTTAATATGAGACAGATGGTCTTCGAAAGTTAATGAAAAGATCACAATATCATCGATATAAATGAGTGCGAAGATCCATAGGAATGGAGTGAGAACATTTTGCATTACACGTTGAAATACGCTGGGCCCATTATGATATCCAAACGGCATTCAGGTGAACTGCCAGAGTCCTCGATGAGAACGAAAGGCCAGTTTCTGACAAGAGTCTTCATGTACTATGAGTTGGGTGAACCCCGAAAGTGCATCCAGTGTGGTCAACCATTGAGATCCACTCTAAGCTTGCATAATATCATCTTGTTTAGGCAGCGGAAATTCATCAGGTACGACTAAAGCATTCAGTTTTCGGTAATCAATAACCATACATGGCTTACCGTTCCTGTAAATGATGAATGCAGGTGCTGCCCATGGACTTTCCGACGGTTCAATGACTCCAAGCTGTATCCACGCATCAATCTGCTTATCCATAACTTCGCGATTTGCAGGAGATACCGGAAATGGAGCCAAAGAGATTGGTTGAGCCTCGGTTTTGAGTTTGATTTCTACTCGGGCATCATGAGTACCCAATCTGCCATCTAAGCCAAACACATTGAAGAGCTGTCTAAGTGCACAGAGCTAGAAATGCAACAGCGTCGAAGATGCTGATCACACCCACACCCAACACTACACACACAAACACGCTCAAGTTCATGGGGGGATTCTAATGCGATGAAAGTAGCGAACCAATACAATTCAATTCTCAATATCTCTAAGATACACACACAGCAATAGCGCTCGTATAATATCTAGACTTCTCTAAGTCCAAAGGCTTTTCTCAAGAACAAGAGGGTGCGACTTCCATCGCTGGGCCTCAAGGCAAGGGTGTATAACACAATACAACTTCGTCAAACGTCTTCACAACTTTCTAGCAGTCGCTCGGGACTCTAATAACCACTGCACACAATCAATAACACCCTAAACACCACTTAAACAACTGCGCTCGAAGCAGAAACCAATTCCTATTAAATTCAACACACTAATAAACCTTGCACGTCGCACACTAAACCAAAACCTTCACAAACACATGGAGAAGTGTCTACACTGACACCAAACTCCGAAACTTCCACAAGAGCCACAGGGTTTGAACCTACATGCTCGAGCTTCCAACCGATCATAGATTCACAGGATTCGAACCTATGCAATCCAGAGAAACCCCATCCGACAAGCCAAAGGGTTTGAACCTTTGCCAACCTGCGGAAATAACACCGAAAAGCAAACACTAATCAAGCCAAAGGGTTTGAACCTCTGCGCCTGTAATGCCTCGCATCACACAAATGCCCTCAAGAACTCGAAAGGGTGACCTTCAAGACACCGTACTCTTATTCTCTCACAGAGCGCAAGTCAAACTGAAACGAGACTCTCTGCATGGAGTGCCACACTATTTTCTTGTCTAAGCGCGCGACTTAAATCACACAACAGATATCTGATATGGGTTGTATTCTCTCTTGAAGTTCCTAGCTACTCTAAGTGCTAGAGCGCATGGCTGAAAAGCTTTGCACTGTTACACCGTGGGCTCAAAACTTGTACTCTACATCTACACTACAGTATTTATACAATTCTACATCATACACGTCGATACAACTTAATACAGTACTGTTAGAACCTCGGAACATTATTCCTCGCAACACGCGTGCATTGTTATAGCATGTCCGGGGCTGGATACTTGGTTGTAGGCCTATCTCGAGACCAGATTCTGTCTCCTCATGGTTGGTACTCCACTCGCACTGCATTCTATACGTTGGCATGTCACTCGTCATTTCTTCGGAGGATACTTGGAGTGGCAACCAATCCTATACACTGTATCTCATTCAAATGTTGAGTTTCCAGGTTTCGCTGGTTGGTGGGGGATACCTGTGATAAGCCTAGGCACTGCGCTCTTTGGCCAAACTGGGTTCTCTCGGAGTTGTCTATACTCAGGCATTATTTGGGACACGCGCGCATGTGCCACGCGATCAGGCCCTGTGCATCATAGATCATTGTGTCACGTAGTTCTCATGCATGTCTTTCAGTAATGCATTAGGGTGCGTATGCAGTCTGCTTCTGGTGCATTCAGTATCGAGTGCTGAGCTCTTGTACTTAGTGTGACCTCAATGAAGTATCATACTAAGTTAGAGCATGCACTCTACCAATAGTCACTTCAGACTTGTGCGTGCATGCGCGCATTGTTATACCGTGTGCAATGTTGATATCACTGCGCTCTATGGCTATGTTTATATATATGCATGCAATGCGCATGCCAGATCAATCCTTCGCATATCATGTCTGTCTCTCATCAATTCATTGGAGCGTGTATCTGATCTGCCTCTAGTGTATTCAATATCAAGTGCTGAGCTCTCATACTTAGTGTGACCTTGACTAGTATCATTCTAAGTTAGAGTATGCACTCTACTAATTGTCACCTAAGGCCGTACTGCGCACGACTCGGTATCATGCTCCATACGTATATTACTTCACTCTGTGTGTTTGACACTGCGCTCTATGCATATAGCACTGCGCTCTATCTGTATCTTTCGTTATCTCAGTACCTAGCCATTATGCAATGCATGTATTGATACATTTCGCAAAATTACACGCGTAGACACGTTGCGAGCGTGTCAGCGTCTTCATTATTGAGAATAATATTCTGCAAATGATTTTGTTGATCCTCCGTGAGGTTGGGAGATATATCCAAGGCTTTAAGAATATCTGATGAAGGTAACAGATCAGGAGGAGGATCAGCAGTCTTGGGTCCTCCTTCTACTGGATCTGTGGATACAGGATTGTCAGCTTCAGACGTGTTGCGTTGTGCTTTGGATGTGACATCTGAGATGCTTCGTATCATTTGTCCGTTAGCTTTAGGTGCTTGTGCTTTGATTAATTCCTTCAACAAGTGCACACGTAAGTCCTTCGCTTGGCTCTCCTCCTTGTTTCCTGCATGGCTATCCAACCAATTCCTAGGGTTGTGAGCTTGCCCTATGATCTGTCCTTTACTGATAACAATGGGTGCATCTGAAAAGTTGGATATATGTACAAAAGGGTCGTCCTTGGACACGAGCGAATCAGGTGAGCCGTAAAACTGTCGTTGGTTTACATCCTGCCCTATGTGACATTCCACAAATATATCCTTGCCTCTGGATTCACATACAACGTCCACAGGAACTCGAATGCTTGTTTCCAGAGGGATTACTACCCGTGTAGCAGCTCTGACGTCTCCCCGATTTTGAAGCAACCGTTGTCGTTTTCGAGTCTTCTGTGACCATCGATGCATACGTTGCTTAGCAAGGCGGGTACGCGCTTCAGGAATGACTTGTATCTTGAACACTCGACCTTCTGTATCCACTGTGGAGGGAGTAGTAGAACTCTTGACCTCCAGTTCTCTTCCAGTATCACCAAATGAAAGGAAACTCGAACCATCTCGTCGAAGAATGGAGATTGAATACTGATCCGCAAAATCATTGCCCAGAATAAATGGGGCCATCATTCCATTAACGATGTACATGTCGATGTTCATCTTTACAGGGCCTTCACAAGTTTCGAAGAATAAATCTAGGTTGACGTACCCTGATATGGTAGAGTTTCCGGTGACTTGTATGAGATTGATTTTCTGACCCATGCGAACCTTAGGGTGAGAAGTCAATGCTTGAAGCGCCGTTTGTGAGATGAGGGTGATATCTGAACTGGAATCAACGATTACAGACGTCATGTCGAGTCCTACTCCATTGATTCCAGCGCAAGTGGTAGTTGCTTTGCTCCCTAGAAAGGTGCAACCCGATGGTCTCGACATATGTTTCTTCAATTCCAAAAGAGTTTCTCCAGAGGAAGTAGGTGTTTGGATGTGAAAGACGCATCGAAATCTTTGTTGCAGTTTGTCTAGGCGGTGTTGGTCCTTTTGCTTGAGGGAGAATGAAGATTGAGAGGGTGAAGATGTTGAAAGATGATTGTTGGTAGTTGCTTTGTGAGTGAAAGTGTTCGTTGAGCCTGGGTACTGGACTGATTCGTCCTGTTTGTCCTCGGTGGAGTTCCCGAAGCTAGATACTTGCTCATGATCACTGCTTGCATTGACATGTCGGCACAAACAATCAGCAGGGCGCGAAATGAGATCAGAGTCTGATTCGGTTGCAAGGCCATAGTACAGCTCGTTGTACTCATCCTGGGCTTGTAGTTCGGAAACATCAGTCTCTGCAAGACGAGTCCTAGCCATACGCATTCCTTCCTCATGATGCTTACACTCCACATCCCAATGTTCACTGCTGCCACAGTTGTGACATGGACGAGCTCCTACATCCTTAGGAGCCTTCTTTCTTTGGGTGATATTAGAATCATCCTTCGAAAATGGATAAGAAGGAAAACGGTTGGACGTACCGATTAGACGAGTGTGTGATTGTCAATATGGTTGGTTATATTTCTCCTGGGATGCTCGCAGCTTGTATGAGTTCAACGTTCATCCCCAATAACTAGGGTCTAATCGCAAGAGCTGATCTTCATGATAACAAATACTGGCTTGAAATTCAACGGCTGTCCTGTAAAGCTGCATAGTTAGTACAGTATTCCAATTCAATGGCGCGCCGTCCATTACTTGACTGATTATTTCTGAGTCAGTAAGACTGAACGTGGTGTTCAACAGTTTGGATTTACGAATATAGTACTCACTGGGAGTTTCCCTGGCTTGTCCAGGCTGTCGATAAGTCGTGCTTCATGCTCTATCCTTCTGATGCTCCCACCAACGTCTATTCATGTAGTAATCTGTGATTCCTTCCCTAAGTGTAGCCCAGTTTCGTTCCAGGTCCGATCTGTATTGCAGTGGCAAAGAGTAATACCATTTGTCTGCGTCTCCAGACAATCGTTTAGGAACAATGCCCCCCAGATCTTGAAAGACTGAGTCACTCATAGCCGCTAAATCATTAACCTTCAAGATCCATGAGACAATGGTGTCTGGGTCGCTGTTCCAAGTTGGTACGTCACCTATTTTGAGCTTGGTATCAAAATGAATACGAGAACTCTCCACAGGTTGTTCGAACAATTTGAAATTCATTGGTGGCCTTCGAGAAGGACGTTTATCTCCCTCCTCATCACTAGGTTCTGAATCGTGGTCGCTAGGAGGATCGTCGCCTTCGGCTGACTGGTCATCTTCGAATTCTGCTTGAGTACATGGTTGATAAGAAGATGCTCGTAGACTCCTATGCTCTCGCTGACTGAATCCATGAGATCAATTTATCCTTGAATCTGTCTGATGGTGAGAATAGCCCAAAATTTCGGCTGCTCTAGTGGAATATTGAGAGGCATGTCTATTACTCGGTCTATGCTCTCTTTCTCCAGTAGTTGCATGTCTTACCCCTCCCAGGTTCCAATCGGAGGCAACATTTGCGGTCGCAAAATGAGGTGTCTTTGATTTGGGAGTTGATTTGGAAGGTGCAGGTGTATGAGGAATAGACGAGCTGTCCTCCTTCTTGACGTGAGCTTCATCAGCGTCGCGTTGAGCTGCTAACAACTCCTCCTGCAGGAAAACTCGAGTGCACAGCTTCTCCCAGTCATGAACAGCGTCAAGCATGTAGAGAAACTGCTCAACTCAAATTCTATACTGCAAAGCATATATTTCGAAGTCGTTTGCAGTCAAATAAAGTCGAACGTCTAAGCCCCAGACAGGCTTGACCAGATCCCAGTACCTGAAGTACTGAAGCGATTTTTCAGCCATAGAACACTTTGTGGAAAGGAGAGCGCAGAAGTCTCGATACAAAGATGGATGGAGCCTATAAACATGCTCCTCATCATCTGTAGGGGCAGCGACCAGATGTCGAAATAGCATGTCCATCTTCAAAGTTTCCTCAGTGAAGGTCGTAGAATACTGGTTGAAACTAAGAAATTCCGCGGTGCGTAATCCTTTACCGATCTTAGTACCCAGCTTAAGAATCTGCAGCATGTGGTCCTTCCGATCTCTGAGGTTAGAGTGCTGAGCAAAGGTATGAAATGGCACCAAGGTAGGCCATGCTCTTTCCACATCCTTACTCTCATTGTTCTCAGCATCCTCAGGTTTGATAGGTGAGACTAATGGTACGAGTGTGTCAGCAAAGGTAAAAGAGCAATCGGAGGAATTGCTTGGTGAGTTGGGAACGTGATCTTCCGAAGCAGGTGTTGACATAATTCTTGATCAGACGAGCGGTGAAGTCTGGAATGAGTCAGAAATGCTGTGATAACGGAGTCCTTCAGACA
Source organism: Armillaria novae-zelandiae (assembly GCA_030435655.1). Lineage (NCBI taxonomy): Eukaryota > Fungi > Basidiomycota > Agaricomycetes > Agaricales > Physalacriaceae > Armillaria > Armillaria novae-zelandiae. The sequence goes on along the minus strand of JAUEPR010000015.1, from coordinate 160,081 downwards.
GGTAAGATCAATGTGTCCACCAATGTTGAGTATAGATGTATTATTGATAATGTACGAGCTAGATATTACTCGAATAAAACCTTTAATATGAGAGTAGCGAAGAGAGTTGTAAGTTCAATTTACCTACAAAGGAACTCAAGTATTCTAGCAAGCACTAAGCATAGCTAGAATGTCCAAAAAGTGCTAGGCATAGTTGGATAGCGATTAGTTTGACAAGTGCTAGGCATAGTCGAACTCAATCACTCAAGTTTCACACAAAGTAGTGGAGTTAAAAGTAGTAAAATTGGATGCCCTGAAGGGGCATATTCATACAAGTTATATACGAGGGCATTTGTTCTAGAATGTACTAGTAGGAAATTTAGAGAAGAAACGTCGAGAAATTTCTATAAGTTTGTAGAAAGAGAAAGAAAGGTAGGGAAAGTGAAGACTAAGTATAGTAATTAGTAATTATCCATAACAGCTCTGTTGATTTCCCCCTCACTAAATGCATTCAATTCCAGGATGAACCTTCTGGCTGCATCTATTGTGGTGCTAACAGTCACCTGTCTTTGGACTGCATCGATAAAGGCCAGGTATGCATTTTTCTTCCTGCGCTCTTTTGGTATTTTTACTTACTCTTCAAGTGGTACAGTCAGGTTCCCAAGGGCATGCCCATAGAGATGGTGCATGCTTTAGCAAACATGCTAAGCAGTCGTTCCCACTCCCATCTGCTAGGGAGTACTTCCCTCGTCATTCTAGGGGAGGCAGAGACAGGCGACCGTCCTCAGCTCTTGGACTTGTTAGTACCAGTAAGTCTTTTCTGTTTCTTCGCTCGGTAGGTTTTATACTGATTTCTTATTGCACTCTAGCCACTGGAGAAGGGGGAACTCTTCCCAGTGGCCATATCTTGCGCAAGTCTTATAAAGGGCCGGCCATGGGCTCTTTCACGGTGGAAAGACCAGAGCATCTGGCCAAACTCGAGAGTGCCCTCATGGGCGATGTCCTCATGTTACAGCACACTCTATACGCTGCAGAGAAGCAGCGTGCATTTCTTCTTGACGAGCTTGAGCGTGTTCAACACGCTGAAGAGCTGTCTAAATGCACAGAGCTAGAAATGCAACAGTGTCGAAGACACTGATCACACCTACACCCAACACTACACACACAAACACGCTCAAGTTAGTGGGGGGATTCTAATGGGATGAAAGTAGCGAACCAATACAATTGAATTCTCAATATCTCTAAGATACATGCACAGCAATAGCGCTCGTATAATATCTAGACTTCTCTAAGTCCAAAGGCTTTTCTCAAGAACAAGAGGGTGCGACTTCCATCGCTGGGCCTCAAGGCAAGGGTGTATAACACAATACAACTTCGTCAAACGTCTTCACCACTTTCTAGCAGTCGCTCGGGACTCTAATAACCACTGTACACACTCAATAACACCCTAAACACCACTTAAACAACTGCGCTCGAAGCAGAAACCAATTCCTATTAAATTCAACACACTAATAAACCTCGCGTGTTGCACACTAAACCGAAACCTTTACAAACACGTGGAGAAGTGTCTACACTGACACAAAACTCCGAAACTTCCACAAGAGCCACAGGGTTTGAACCTACACGCTTGAGCTTCCAACTGATCGTAGATTCACAGGATTTGAACCTATGCAATCCAGAGAAACCCCGTCTGACAAGCCAAAGGGTTTGAACCTTTGCCAACCTGTGGAAATAACACAGAAAAGCGAACACTAATCAAGCCAAAGGGTTTGAACCTCTGCGCCTGTAATGCCTCGCATCACACAAATGCCCTCAAGAACTCGAAAGGGTGACCTTTGAGACATCGTACTATTATTCTCTCACAGAGCGCAAGTCAAACCGAAACCAGACTCTCTGCACTGAGTGCCGCACTATTTCCTTGTCTAAGCGCGCGACTTAAATCACACAATAGATATCTGATATGGGTTGTATTCTCTCTCGAAGTTCCTAGCTACTCTAAGTGCTAGAGCGCGTGGCTGAAAAGCTTTGCACTATTACACCGTGGGCTCAAAACTTGTACTCTACATCTACACTACAGTATTTATACAATTCTACATCATACACGTCGATACAACTTAATACAGTACTGTTAGAACCTCGGAACATTATTCCTCGCAACATGCGCGCATTGTTATAGCATGTCTGGGGCTGGATACTTGGTTGTAGGCCTATCTCGAGACCAGATTCTGTCTCCTCATGGTTGGTACTCCACTCGCACTGCATTCTATACGTTGGCATGTCACTCGTCATTTCTTCGGAGGATACTTGGAGTGGCAACCAATCCTATACACTGTATCTCATTCAAATGTTGAGTTTCCAGGTTTCGCTGGTTGGTGGGGGATACCTGTGATAAGCCTAGGCACTGCGCTCTTTGGCCAAACTGGGTTCTCTCGGAGTTATCTATACTCAGGCATTATTTGGGACACACGCACATGTGCCGCGCGATCAGGCCCTGTGCATCATAGATCATTGTGTCACGTAGTTCTCATGCATGTCTTTCAGTAATGCATTAGGGTGCGTATGCAGTCTGCTTCTGGTGCATTCAGTATCGAGTGCTGAGCTCTTGTACTTAGTGTGACCTCAATGAAGTATCATACTAAGTTAGAGCATGCACTCTACCAATAGTCACTTCAGACTTGCACACCCATGCGCGCATTGTTATACCGCGCGCTATGTTGTTATCACTGCAGCTCTATGGTTATTTTTATACATGCACGCAACGCACGTGGTAGATCAATCCTTCTCATATCATGTCTGTCTCTCATCAATTCATTGGAGCGCGTATCTGATCTGCCTCTAGTGTATTCAATATCAAGTGCTGAGCTCTCATACTTAGTGTGACCTCAATGCAGTATCATTACTAAGTTAGAGTATGCACTCTACTAATTGTCACTCGAGGTCGTACTGTGCACGACTCGGTATCGTGCTCCATACTGTATATTACTGCACTCTGTGTGTTTGACACTGCGCTCTATCTGTATTTTGTGTTACCTCAGTAACTAGCCCTTATACCATGTATGTATTCATACATATTCGCAAAATTACATGGGTAGACACATTGCGAGCGTGTCAACGCACTTCACCCTGGAGTGGCAGAGGCACCACCGGACTCTAGCGATCCCACTCCTGTGGAGGCCGAGACTCCTCCCGTTCCTTCCACCTCTTCTAGCATGGACCCTCCATCTGCCTAGTCCCAGGCTGGTAGTCCTTGATATCTTTGGTATTCACTCGTCTTCTGGCCTGCTCTTAACATCCTATCGCGAATTGCTTTTCTCGTTTTCATTTACTGACTGTTATGCTGAACATTTATTACCTATCTGCGATGTTACTCTACTGCTCTTTGCAGATTTGAGTCTCCAAGTCGTCCAAGGCTTTAAATGCATGTATCCCTAGCCAGTATTTTATTTATATCGCAAGTACAGTAGCTAGTGCTGTACATCCAGTCTTTACTTCGAATGCAAATGCTCGCAGCAGGTGTTTCTGCATCGTGCGCTAATCCTCATCCAAGTTAACTGCATCAGAAATCTTCGGATTTGCAACCTCCTCAAACTCCTCAGTGAAGTTCACAGGCCATTTATCTTTTGGCTCTGGCGAGTCAATGATTCATCTTAATTCTTTCGAATCCTTGTGCATCCAATGTAATACTCTATCATTGATATCGATAGAGCGACACACTAGGTATGGAATCACTCGGAATGCTGCTATCTTTGAACCAATCAGTGCAACATCAAGCTCTGCTAGGATATAATTCCCTGCACTCGAGCGATCGACAACAACCAAGGGTCCCAGATATCTTGGCTTCATCTTTGTATTTAGCGTGCTCTTGATCTGAGTGTTGCGCATCAATACCAAGTCACCTCTCTTGAAGTTATAGGACTTAATCTTATTCGCATTCATAGTTGCATATTTCAACATGTCCTGTCTTTTCTGTTCATCCATATTATCCCTCATTTCAGCAACCTTATCCGCATGCTTCTCCAGTGCAATCACGTGGAAGCCACGGAGTTCCCAATCTTCTAACATTCTCCCTGGGTACTCAACTAGCGAGGTTGCTTCTATCACATCAAGTGGTAATATGGGATGCGCACCAGTCACTGCAAAGAAGGGAGAGCATCCCATTCTTTTTCTAACAGTAATCTGGTCTGCCCACATTATCAACAAGAAGTAATGGTGCCATTTTCTCTCATTGCCTCCGCAAGCCTTGAATAAACTCTGTCTCACATCCCAGTGAGGTCTCTCTATTCTGCCATTTGCTTGCGAGTTGTATGGTGAGATTCTAATCCCTTTAATCCCATACTTTCTCTCTAAATACACTACCGTGGCTTTAAATGGTTTCCCATTTTTGGTTACAATCAGGGAAGTACATCCCCATCTACAGATGATGTCTTCAAACATCCATTCCGCAATAGCCTGTGCTGATTCGGTTGCTAAAGTCCTTCCTTCCATCCAACTCGTTACCATGCATCGTCCATGTACAATATACTTGTGATGGTTCAAAGCTTCTGGCATATGCATTGTATCTGCATGTAATACCTGGAAGATCGACGGCTTGAAGGTAATGGTTGGTGGGGCCTTGATAATTGTCTTCTGTCTCTGTTGGCATATCTCACAGGTGCTAACAAACCAAGAGATATCGCACTCCATTTCAGGCCACCAGAATCTCTCTTTTACTAGCATCTTTGTTGCATACATCCCTCGGTGTCCAAGTTGATCATGCTGCAGCCTTCATAATATACATGCACCTGTCTGGATATATAACGAGCTTGTATTCGGACTCTATATCTCGTCTATACAGTCTGCCCTTATCAACCATGAAGTTCTTCGCATATCTGATGAAGTTGCGATACCGGTCATCCTTGAATCCTGGTAATCGTGCGGTAGGGTTTTCATGCCATTTGTTGACAAGAGGTAGCTGGTGATCCAGCATTTTTGCATACCCACTCATGCATTCTTCATCATAGTGTTCAGTATCACTATGCTCAGCTGCCTCAGGTAGGAGTGGTCCCGTGTTATACAGTACTGAGTATGTTTCACCACGCTCGGTTGCCTCTTGTAATACTTTATCTTCGTGAAAGTCATGCACTGCTCTGTTAATTGTTACAAAGCCATGTCTTGTGTCAATTCTGTCTTTAAAGTCTGCCATCTCTTCTACTTGGTCCTCGGTCTCATTGATGAATTCCCAAGGGTCCTCTTCCTGTGGACCGTAATCGTCTTCTGGGTTTGAGTATTCCTCATCTCCAGGTTGAAAGCTGAATCGGGATAAACCATCTGGAGCATGTCTCTCTCCCCGAACATGTACCAAGGTAAAGTGAAACATTAATATTGACTCAATCCACCTGTTTATTGCTGTGTTAGGGACTTCGTCCGGGTTCCTAAGCATCCCACCTATGTATTTTGCATCAGTCTCAACTACAAGTTTCTGAACCCCAAACAACCAATGTCGACAAGCATGCAGAGCTCTAAAGAGTCCGTACAATTCTCATTTGGGCTGTGAGAAACGAGCTTCATGCTCGTTTAAAACAATAAAACCAAAACGTGCATATTGTCTTTGTTTAGGGTTATCTGGGTCTACCTGGCAGATATAAAACCCAATCGCATGGTATGATGTATCCACACCAAGTATCACCGCGGTGAGCAACTCGTAATCAATTGGCATCAAAGAGGGGCAATTGCGCAGTGCATCTTTAAGCATCTGCATTGCTTCCTCCTGATCTATACCAAACACAAAGGGTACCTTTAAGCACGTGAGCTTGGTTAAGGCATCTGCTTTTTCTGCATAGCCCTTGATAAACATTTGATGCACTCCTACTGTTCCCAGGAAAGAACGCACATCTCCAAGATCTTCGCAAGGACCCCATCTCAATATGACTCTGACCCTATCAGTTTCTGGCTTTCTACCCTCATAAGTGCACCGGTGTCCCACAACCATTATCTCTGATGCGCAGAGTACAGCCTTATGACCAGAGAAGGTGCCTCCTGCATATTTCATGCGCTGCACAACACGGTTCATATTCTGGAAGTGTTCCCATATGAACCTTCGTATTCCTGCATTTTCAGGTATTGTTTCATAGCCTCCTCCCTTTATTTCATAGCGCGTTTTTGCTCCTCATACGGGAACATCATCTACATAGGGTATTGTAACATGTGGTACTTCCACTTGTAGAATATAAGTCACATCGTCGTGAAATATTGGTACTGAGTTAGTCCACCCCATCGGTAATGTCACCAGTCATAGCGCACCAAACGGTGTCTGAAATGTCGTCATATCTCTTGAGTTTTCATCTAATGTTCTCTCATCATATCCTACATACAAATCGAGGGTACCCCCACAGGAGCGTCCCACGAAATGTTCCGCAAGCTTGTCAGTCACAGGGGGCACACCCAAGTGCTTTATAGTTACAGCATTCAATGGCTCCAAGCTGTGGATGAGTCTCAGACTCTTTCCATCCTTCTTGACCACACAAAACCATCGTGAATGATATGAGGAGTTTGATGGCTCATATACTCCAGCATCAATCTTCGTTTTGATGATTTTACATACTTCGTCAAATATCCCTGGTGGAATCGGTATGTTTTTCTGTATCCAGGGAGTATGTTCCACTGCTGGAATGGTCACAGGTGGGAAGTATTCTTCCTTAAAATGACCTCACTCTGTATCATCCCATGCAAATCCTTCATTCTGTACACTCATGAATTCGTGCACTAAGTTTGCACTCTTCTTCCCAAAGGAATTCCTCGCTATGTACTTGATCAATCATCTCTTTGCGCTCCTGGGTATAATGGCCTGTAGGTGTAAACTCGGGTGGATTGCGAGAAATGTATCGCTCCAGTTGGTAGTCCATTGTTATCATCTTCCACCTCTTCCTCTACAAATGGGAACACTCACTCTGCAGATTCTTCTTCCGATTCTGAATCTTCTTCAATCACTAGTCCGAACTGTTGCTTCCCAGTTTTCTTGGACTTTCCCAATGGTACATGTTTCATAGTCAATTCCTGCTTTACCACGCCACCAATTTTCGAGAGTGCAAGTAATTCTCCAACCGTCACAGCTATGGGGGACTTCATGAGTCTCTCCAATACCTCAGGTGAGTTTCCTCGGTCTTCTACCGGTGCTTTCAGACGATAGGCTGACTGTTTTTCTTCTGCTATGTATGGTACAAATCCCGTTGTCTTCTGTAATCTGTTTGAAGGACCTCCCAGCTTGCCCGTCTTGGTAACATCTGTTGCAACCAGGTATGGTATCTCTGGTTCGAGTGCCGCATCGCACGTGGTTGGTATATCCTTGGGTACGGGGTCCATCCATATTTGCTTTTTACTCTGGGGGGGCATTACTACAGCCACAATCTTCCTTTTTGTCACTTTATATATGCACTCCTCATCCTCGCTATCAGATGAGTCACTCAATACCTCAACTCTTACCACTCCACTCCGTTTTTTGGTTTTTGTGTCCTCCAGGGGTGATGGTGAACCAGACCTGGCAACTCCACTGATCTTATATTGGTCCCCTCCTGCCTTCATTGAACACCTAGAAAAACCCTGCTCCCTATCTTCGTCCATTGGTATCTGGGCAATTGGATCATCAGACGGAGGGCCTTTACTCTGTGTTTGAGCACCCATATCATTGCTCTCTTGTAGCGATCACATTGCATATACCTGTCTCTCTAACTCCTGCTTTTCTTGGAGTAGTGCGCTGTATCCTCCTGGCACATGGAACAGACCCAGTGTGGATGTTGATGCAATTACCACATTCTGGCTCTGGACCTTGCTTGCCTTCACCCATGCGTAGTACTTGTCAATGCGCTCCTTCACATACTGACCTCGTATGTCTTTGGGGATGTCACCTCCACCAGAGAGACACGCTCTTCCATCTACGAGCTCAATTTTGCCCGACTTGATATACGAGGCTTTGACCAAGCACTCGTTTGACATATGCCCATCTGTATCTCCACAGAAAAAGCATGCACGCGATGGGTTATTGCTATGCATATGCCCATACCCCATCAATCTCTGTCCCAGATCGTACGAGGGACCTGGAGCTCTGCTCGATTGCTGTTGCAAGAACGTCAGAATGCTTTTCTGATTTTCCAGCATCAATTTCTCCATGCTTGCAAGTCATTTGTCACTTGCAGAGGTCTGCTGCTTGATGAAGTCTTTCATGACTGCCATCACACTCCCGATCTCTTCTTGCTTTACCATATGATCTTCCTCCATGGTTGCATTGCATGCAGTCATTGTAGACCTGTGTTGCTCTCTTGTGGAGCTCCCAGGAATACCTCGTGCTTCATCTCGTTTTTGGTCCATAGACAAGAACACTCCTTGTAGCACGTTCAAACCAGCTTGCATAACCTCGTTCAAGGTATATGGGTTTGTGAGCTCCCTTTTTTATAAACCCGCAGGTAATGGGAGACACTCCAACTGCAACTTGATTGATCTGTACAACTCATCTGACATAGGTGCCAAGAAAGCATCCACAAGTTCCCTGTTTGATTGCACCGATGCAAGTGAAGCTGCCAGGACTTGGAATTCCCTCCTGAATGCCATGTACTCACTCTTGTCCGAGATCTGCACTATATTGTATCTGCGGACCAATCTCTTCAACTCCAAGATGGCATCACGATCACCATCGCGCACGCCATTGTAACAATCCATTACTTCGGATTTGAACTCCTCATACTTTTCTCCAGTCTTGTACTTTGGGAGTACCTTCCACTGTCACTCAGTACGGATGTCCGTATACGACACCGCAGCTTTCTTCTTCTCATCTTCATCCATGATTGCACACTTGGTGAAGAGGTCTTCAAGGCGTGCAAAGAATCTCTCGTGTTCCTCGGGATCAGAGGAGCTCTCAAATCTTGGTGCAGCCTTTTCATTTGGGCCTGGCATAGAAGTGGCCATTGTCACAATATTCTGATTACCAGGGTTCGACTGACCCGATGGTTGGTTTACAATAGGTTGCAAGTTCAAACCAGAGCTAGTTCCACGCTCTGTGGGGATAGTTTCACTGGGAGATACCCAAACTCAAAAGAGACTAAGGTTGGGATTGACTGGTGGAGGGGACACAGATATTGATGTGCTCCTCTGCCATTGAACCTCTTGGTTCACGTCGATTCTATCCTGACTATGTTTCTCAGGATCGAGAGGGTAAGCAGGTGGTACTCTAACACCACTCGCTTGTTTCTCCAACCTAGTCTTAGGCTCTCGAGGTGGAATATATCCAGCTATTCTGACTCAAATATGCAATGCTCTCTAGGGTATTTCTACCCGTTTTCACTAAACAATAATCGAGATGATACTCATCTAGCAGGTTTGCTTTCGGAGGAGGAAATCAAAGATAATATATAATTGTTTTGCTCGCGTGCAACTAGATTCTCTTGAATCCAATCGTATCAGGTTTTGAAAACTACTTCCCCCCCCCTCACGGTGGGCTCCAGATGAAGAGGCATCTGAGTGCACAGAGCTAGAAATGCAACAGCATCAATGACACTGATCACACCCACACCCAACACTACACACACAAACACACTCAAGTTCGTGGGGGGATTCTAATGTGATGAAAGTAGCGAACCAAATCAACTGGCTTCTCAATATTTCTAAGTTACACAGAGCAATAGCTCTCGTATAATATCCAGACTTCTCTAAGTCCAAAGGCTTTTCTCAAGAACAAGAGGTGAGACTTCCGTCGCCAGGCCTCAAGGCAAGGGTGTATAACAAAACACAACTTCGTTAAACGTCTCTACAACTTTCTAGGAATCGCACAGGACTCTAATAATCACTGCACCCTATCAATAACACCCTAAACACCACTTAAACAACTGCACTCGAAGCAGAAACCAATTCCTATTAAACAATCCACAAGAACCACAGGATTCTAACCTATGCGCTTGAGTTTCCTAACCGATCGTAGACCCACAGGATTTGAACCAATGCGATCCAGAGAATACACACAAACACAGAGAACCCCGTCTGACAAGCCAAAGGGTTTGAACCTTTGCCAACTTGCAGAAATAAAACCAGAGCAAGCACTAACCAAGCCAAAGGGTTTGAACCTCTGCCGCTTGTAATGCCTCACGTCACACAAAACCCTCAATCAATAGAGTAGTGCCTACACTGACACAAACCTCTCAATCACAGAGCTCAAGTCAAACAATCAATGCAACTTAAGTATGGAGTGCCCTGCAAGCCTTATCGGCCATGCTCACGACTCAAATCACTCAAATTTATATCAAAGACGTCTATATTCTCTCGCTCGAAGTTACAAACCACTCCCAGTGCCAGGGCGAGTAGCTATTGTCTCTTGCACCATCACAATTGGGGTTCAACACCTCTGACTCGTCACTAATGGACAAAGTGCAAGGCTCAAACAGCTCCAAAGGATCGCACACATATCAAATAAGCTTGTCACTATTACATGGGGGGTTGAAAACCTATGTTACTCTATCTACAATATTGTACTTATACATTTCTACGTCCTACAAGTCAGTACAACTGAATACACTATTGTTGCAATCCTGGAATATCATCAATCGCAATGTGTGCATGTTGTTATAGCATGCCTGAGGCTGGACACTCGGTCAGAGGTCTATCTCGAGACCAGATTCTGTTTCCTCATGGTTTAGACTCCACTCACACTGCACTCTACGCATTGGCATGTCACTCGTTATTTCCTCAGATGATACCTGGAGTAACAGCCAGTCATATAGGCTGTATCATAATTTATTCTTGAGTTTCTAGTTTTCTCAGGTAGGTGGGGGTTACCCACGGTAAGCCTAGGCACTGCGCTGTATTGCCAAATTGGGTTCCCTCGGAGTTCTCTATTCTTAGCCATCATTTCATACACATGCGTGACTCTTTGATCAATCTCTGCCCTGTGCATCATAGATCAGTGTGTCATGTAGTTGTCCCAGTATCAGGTATGTTTTTCATTAATGCATTAGAGTGCATATGCAGTCTGTTTCTAGTGCATTCAGTATCAAATGTTGAGCTCTTGTACTTAGTGTGACCGTATCCTGTATCATTCTAAGTTAGAGCATGCATTCTACCAATCGTCACTCAAGACTGAGATGCGCACGTATTGTATCACACGCGATATAGATATTACTGCATTCTGTGTGTATTACACTGCGCTCTATTCATATTCTTTGTTATCTCAATGCCAGGATGTTGTAAAATGTATATATTGATACATTTTGTGAAATTACCCTGGTAAATGCTTTGAGAGCATGTCAACGTCATACCCAATTCCGTTCAATCTCATCATTGAGATTATCACCAGCCTACAGCCAACACCTTTTAGTACTTGATTGCTTGAGTACTACTTGCTTGACTGAGAAGTCGCAGTATAAACTCACGTCTAGAGGAAGTGATTAGGTCGCATGGAGGTGCCCTGAACAACTCGCACAACACAGTACCTTTATCTCCGGTCTACACCATCATTAATCAATACTCTTTGAGTTTTGGTTTGCCATTGCCACAGAAGGTAAGGCTCATCAACATCATAGATCAATGTCTCTCATAGTTCATTTAATATCACATGTGCCTTCAATTATCAATTTAGAGTATACACACCACTTTGTTTTGGTGCAGCTAGTATCAAACACTGGGCTCTCATACTTGGGGTGACCTTAAATTGCATCTCCCTAAGCTAGAGCATGTGCTCTACCAATAGTCACTTCAAATATTCATGGTAATGTGTTTATTTCATTGCACTCTTTCCTGATATCTCTTGTCTCAGCTACAGGGCTCCCATGGGATGTATATAATGTTATAAAACACAAAATTACACATGTAAACACCTAGCGGGTGTGTCATCATGTTCTTCCAATCTTAATAGACATGCACATAGCTACTTTTTGTTCACCCTAGGTGGAAAATAGATTATCAAATTGTAGAGGTATGCAAAGCATATGCTTATACATTTAGTCTATGATGTAATTGATGGTATGAAGATATCCACAATTTCATTCATGTCAGTTTTTATCTTTTACTTGTGTTTGACCCATCCAGGACCATTAATAAGACAGAGGCTGTTGGGTCAATATGCAATCTACTGGTGACACTAAGTATAGAACATAAAACTTCTATACTCAACAATTTATGACATTTAAAGGTGGTTGGGCAGATCCAACTTGGTGCAGGTATGTCTATTGCTCATTGCATTTTAGTTGATTTATAAGCTTCCAGTGAGTGTTAGCCATGGTGGCTCATGTCCTGTACACATGATGCACTCTACACTGACACGCTCGCAAAGTGTCTACGCATGTAATTTTGCGATATGTATCAATACATGTATTGCATAATGGCTGGGTACTGAGATAACGAAAGATACAGATAGAGCGCAGTGTCAAACACACAGAGTGCAATGATATATGTATGGAGCACAATATAGAGTCGCACACAGTATGGCCTTGAGTGACAATTGGTAGAGTGCATGCTCTAACTTAGAATGATACTAGTTGAGGTCACACTAAGTATGAGAGCTCAGCATTTGATACTAAATGCACTAAGAGGCAGATCAGCCACACACTCTAAGGAATTGATGAGAGACAGGCATGATATGAGGAGAACTACATTGAGCTAAGACATGTGCATGCATGTATAGGAACATAGAAGTAGAGCACATGAAAAGACACGCACTGCATGCGTGTATGAAAGTAGACATGGAACACAGTGATATATGAATCGAGCACAGTGTCAAACCAATAAAGTGCGGTGATCAAACCAAGAGAGCACACAATATAACAATGCGCATGTGTGCAAGTCCTCGAGTGACGATTGGTAGAGTGTGTGCTCTAACTTAGTATGATACTTCATTGAGGTCACACTAAGTACAAGAGCTCAGCACTCGATACTGAATGCACTAGAAGCAGACTGCATATGCACCCTAATGCATTACTGAAAGACATGCCTGAGAACTACATGACACAATGATCTATGACACACAGGGCCCAGATTGTGCGGCATGCTGAGCACATGTCCCAAATAATGCCTAAGTATAGATAACTCTGAGAGAACCCAGTTTGGCCAAAGAGCAGTGCCTAGGCTTACCATGGGTATCCCCACCAACCAGAGAAACCTAGAAACTCAACTTTAGAATAGGATACAGCCTATATGATTGGTTGTCAGTCCAGGTATACTCCAAGGAAATGATGAGTGATATGCCAACACAAAGAGTGCAGTGCAAGTGTAGTCTCAACCATGAGGAAACAGAATCTGGTCTCGAGATAGACTTCTGACCAAGTGTCCAGCCCCGGGCATGCTATAACAATGCATGCATGTCGCAAGGGATAATGTTCCGAGGTTGTAAAAGTAGTGTATTAAGTTGTACCAAATTGTAGGATGCAGAAATGTATAAATATGGTAGTGTAGATAGAGTACAATAGGTTTTCCGACCCCCTGTATAATAGTGACAAGCTTATTTGATACACATGTGATCTTTTGGAGCTGTTTGAACCTTGCGCTCTGTCCATTAGTGACGAGTTAGAGGTGTTGAACCCCAATTGGGATGGTGTGAAAGACAGTAGCTATGCACTCTGGCACTGAGAGTAGTTGGGAACTTCGAGAGAGAATACAACCCATACCTGATACATATCATGTGAATTGAGTTGCACACTTACATAAGAAAATAGCACAGCACTCTGTGCAGTAGTTCTGGTTTTGGTTTGACCTGCACTCTGTGAGAGAACAAGAGTACGGTGTCTTGAAGGTCACTCTTTTGAGTTCTTGAGGGCATTTGTGTGACATGAGGCATTACAGGAGGCGGAGGTTCAAACCCTTTGGCTTGGTTAGTGCTTGCTCTTCTGTGTTATTTCTGCAGGTTGGCAAAGGTTCAAACCCTTTGACTTGTTGGACAGGGTTTCTCTGGATTGCATAAGTTTGAACCCTGTGAATCTACAATCGGTTAGAAGCTCGAGCACGTAGGCTCAAACCCTGTGGCTCTTGTGGAAGTTTCAGAGTTTTGTGTCAGTGTAGACACTTCTCCATGTGTTTGTGAAGGTTTTGGTTTAGCATGTGACATGTGAGGTTTATTAGTGTGTTGAGTTTAGTAGGTTTTGGTTTCTGCTTAGAGCACAGTGCTTTAAGTCATGTTTTGTCTTTCATTTGTTGTGTGCTGTGTTTATTAGAGTCGCGCATGACTTCTAGAGAGTGGTGGATACATTTTACAAAGGTGTGTCTTGTTATACACCCTTGCCTTGAGGCCCAGTGGCGGAAGTTGCACCCTCTTGTTCTTGAGAAATGCCTTTGGACTTAGAGAAGTGTAGATATTATAGGAGCACCATTGCTTCACGTGTATCTTAGGGATATTGAGAACTCAATTGTATTGGTTCGCTACTTTCATTGCATTAGAATCCCCCCACAAACTTGAGTGTGTTTGTGTATGTAGTGTTGGGTGTAGATGTGATCAGTGTCTTCGACACTGTTGCATTTCTAGCTCTGTGCACTCAGACGCCTCTTCAGCACTATATATATCCAAGTGATAGATATGCAGCAAAATGCCTTTCATGATGAGCCTGTTTTTATAAATGACAAAATGACAGCTCTTACCAATGCATACTTCATCCATGTGCTAAAGTCTATTGGGCCTGATATCTCCCTCCTCAGCCTATAGTAATCACATAGGTATGTAAAACCATCAACAAGTACTATATTTTTGGCTACAGGACATGTATTGTAACAAAAAAAGAGATTACATTTTCCAGTATCTATGAACAACAATTTGTGCTGTTTTAAGGACTGCAAGTGCCACATTACAAGGTTTGCTCATGCCTAACATTTCTATTCCTAACAACTCCTATTTCATTCCCAAATTTCAAGTTGTATCATCATGAGTGGTATTTATCAAAGGAATCTGAAAGTTGGATGGTGCCTGCCGGATCGGTCTTCCAATTGTGATGTGAAATTGAACATGCTGTAACCATTCTTTGACAGCTTGCCAACCTGGCTGCACAAACAAACCTAATTCATTCTCTGCAGGATCATTAAGAGTTATACACACAATTGATCAAAGAAAACACACTTAATTCAATCCATGTCAACACCTTACGAGTAGGATCATCTGGGTCTGCAAACAAGTAGACTCCAACCATGGATATTGCCTATAATATAGAAAATTAACTATTTGTCTGTGAAGCATTTTATGACCATACACAGATTGACAGAAGGATAAGGCATGGTAGGAGTCCAACAACATCTGTGTCAGAAACATGTATATCAGCCAAGGTTAAAATGAACTTGAAGCGTGATATACCAAGAGTATCACCTGCATTCATTGGAGTTTCAATAAAAGCTTTTACAGAAAAAGAAACAACATACCAAACCCTTCTGGAGCTCCAGGCATTGATGCTCGCAATTGGGTGAAAGCAAAGACAGTCCCAATTGGAACCACAACAATCTCATTCCGTTGTCGGAAGCGAAAGAACACTGCTGCAATCATGATGAGGCAGATCATAAGAGTGACCATCCCTATCAATACACAAATATCAGATTAATATATGTATGAATTGGGTGAAGAAAATACAAACAAAATGTAATGGTGATGATGCCACAGTACACAATAACCAGAGTGCTCCGTTGGAGAGTTGCAATTATCTCAGTTGAATTTGTTGGGGAAAGCCATTGGTTATGCTGTGGTGGTGGTGGTGGTATAACAGTAGTTAAAGTGTGAAATCCCCTAAATGAGAATTTTTTAGAAGGATAAATCAGAATTAATGAGGTAACCTACGTAATGACACCAATTAATCCATTCAGCAACAGGTGAACTGAGGTGTTTGTTGATATATCCTGTGCAAAGACAAATATCCTGACATAGTATCTAAAATGCCCAGAGTCAATCACAACAAATAAAAATTCTCTTAGAGCTTGAAAAACATACATGTCATACGGGTATGCACTGAGGGAGTAAAAACCAATTGTGGAAATTGTAAGAGCAGTGTAGATAGTGTGAAGTATTGGGCCTAATTGTCCATGCCATATAATAAAAGGATCCATGGTGATGTTGTTATAGGGTCCAATATTGTATCTTGGATCTGATGGAGACAAATAACTTGAGAGGGAATAGTATAAGTATTGTCTGTTATTCAGCACATTCTATAACAGACTCACGTGTTAAAGAAGATGTGAACTTCTGTGCAATTATGTATGGGACTGATGTTATGGCATGTATCATAAACAATGGTCCACTTCACAATCATGGTAGTGTGAATGATATCAACTGAGACCACTTCTGCTTGAAGGATAATCTTATAACATCAGTTTCAAGCCATTTGAATGGATGAGAACCAAGCCTTACAGTTCTGTTTGGATGGTCTTGATTTGGGACAATGTTCCAATATGTTACCTCAGATACCCTACCTGGGATATCGGGAGGTAGCCTGCCAGCAACAATAATCCACACTGTTGGAACAATGATGAAAAATGCCAGAGAGGTGATAAGGCAACAGACAACCCTTGATGGGTATCGATGGCAAGCCATTTCTGTGGAGGGCATACAGATTTCGGTTGGAAAGCCTGGCTTTATAGGTATCATCATAATTCCGGTGCCCCGCAGTATGCTTCAACGTGTCGGTATCTGGTTTGCTATAGAAATAACCGAGTACTTATTATAAATGTGGTGTAAACTGTATGTCCGTGAGCGGGAGAAGCCAATGGAATACCGCTGAGCGATCCGTAGAGTATGATGCGTAAGCTGATCACCATACAGCACGTACCCGTACCATTTTGCTGTTCCCGCGAGGAACTGTATGGCTGACAAATCACTCGGATTTTGAGCTGTATTACACAGTTCATTCTTAAAACGGTTCCCTGCGTCTCCGTCGATATCCCTATGGTACCTACAGTACGCTGGGAATGTAATGGATAAACTTATAGTCCAGTGCCAAGCATCGACATGTCGCCGTGTATCATAAACGACCCGTCGCGGATAGAAACCTAGACAACCTCACCTCACCATTAGGATGGCAACTTCCGTTCCACGCACGCTCCAGATCAAAACACTGACCCTTTGCACAATGCTGTGAATTACATCCACGGGACCAGAGGCTTACGGGATGGCTATAGCTATGAGAAGTATTGATAAGTTCACGACGACTTACAATAGTCCAGGCGGTGCGCGCGTTTCACCCTTTGAGCATGGTAGGATCTTCTCTGATTCACATGTATCACCGAAATAGAGATGGTGCGACTATACAAATAAGGTCAGATCCCATTCCGGGAGAATAATCTAACCATTCGGGATGCTAAAACATCCACAGTTTACAGAACTAAAGAAAAGAACAACAGCATCACAGGATGCGAGTACAGCTCATGCTTTGGTCCGACTATTTGCACTGCCGTCTGCAACACCAGGTACTCCGAGCCTAGTGACTCTTTCCAACAAGAATCTCTGTTGCCAGAGCTGACTCAAATATCCCTTCCATGATAATCAGCAGTCAAGCCCCATCGACAAAGCGAGACCGAGGTCCTGAAGAAAACCGAGAAATTGACCGGCGGGCCATTTCTTCCCCATGGAAACTCCAAGTTCCAAAGGATGCCTTCATCAGGACTATGATGAGAGTATTAGGACCGAGGTGGCTAAGAGAGGAGGAAGTGACGCGTTGACGTGTAATCAGGCCGATTATTGAGGATATGCATGCTATCCTGCGGCACACGGTGTATCGTCAATACGAACCATCTTGGCTCCTACTCTCTCAAACGTAATGAGATAACAAAACGCCTCTGTCAGCCCTGCTTCGGAGAGGCCAGCTAGGCGAGCATTTGATATTAAAGACGCACAAACAACACCCTTGTATCCCTCCTTGGCAAACAGACAAGCAGCAGGTCGACACGGATGTTGCCTTGATCTCGCCGTTGTTCGGTGACTGGTGGAAGGAAAGTACCGAGGTCAACAAAGAAACACACGTAACCGAACAACCTCGCGTTGCTCTCGCATTGATACTACGCATCGGTGTCCTAAAGTCGTTCCCAGCTAGCATCGGTGGGGCTGTTGCGTGTGAGAAAGGTGGCTGTGTGTGCTATCAAGCGGTCAGTGATGAAAGAACAAGTGCAAAAATATACGCCGTGCTCTGAACCAGCTCAGCGATCCTCCGGTTCACTCGAAATGCAATGACTATCCGAGGGCCATTTCCCTCTTGCCTCGTCTGACAGGGACGGAAGGTACAGCCGCAGATAAGACGGTGCGCTCTTTGCGCCAATCTGATGGGTTGAAGGGAAGCGCGACAGTGATGACGTATGTTGTTTCCAGAAATGATGTCGTCCCTTCAAGTTGCCGTTGAGTTGCCGGCTCTAGCTGATGAATGATACATCCTCGCTTACCACAGTCTGTCAGTCTCGACTTGGGACTTCTCAGCTTATCATAATTTTTTTTTGCCATGAATAATAGTCAACGTCATTTCTGACAGAGTCAGCCTGGAGCTCTCGGCAGGCCTTCCCAATCCTCTATACACGCCTCAGCTTCTGCTTATTTCCTTACGGTGCCCTGTCCCTTTGTCATGGTGCCTGTAGATTCATCTACGGCCTCAATTTTTGAGTTTAACTCAGTTATGGGATATCTTCCTTTCGTATTTTGATGGAGCAATGAAACTTCCATTCCCTGATTGATGAGTTTCAAAGCCTGTTCCTTTTCTGTGCAGATCTAATTACAGTTCCATACTACCCATTGGTGTCATTGACAGATGATCAGATATCGTATAATCGTATCAAGTCCTTCAAAACTACATTTCATCTTTTTACGCTTAAAAACTACATAGCCTCAATAACTGCTTGCGTCTGAGCTTCGTACGTGCTAAGGGCATCCCCACCTGCTTATAATGCATACCGAGGCATTCTATTTCGATCGCACCCCACACAATGGTTAGAGCCTCCCTACAGGTTCAACTCTCCCCATCCTTGCTACGCACTAAAATCATCTTCATCAACCGGAACGAGGAAATAGAATGTTGGACCCGACATAATTGTCACGACTGACTTCTGAGAAGGTGTTATATTGGAATACACGGTGTTAAATATGATGGACTATATCAAGGCCGCGATTACACTGCACCTGGGATACTTGGACACTAAGTCAAGTCCCTATTGGTTCGGAACGAGCTCAACCCACACGTTGTGTGCTCTGCTACCTTCAAGTAGCCTTCCATTGCATCATCCTCTATGCTGAAGTGCATAACCAGTCTCATCTCCTCAATGACTGATCCGACATACTGTCCATCAACTGTACCCATCTCTACTCGCTCCCGCAGGAAAGGCACACTCCCAATCTCCGGGTCCTCCGTATTTTCCCATATCGACAGCTTCTTCAGCCCAGCCAGATTCATAGAGTCTCCTTTCGTGTAGTTCATGTATTTAAACAGAGCGTCGGAGCAGTGGGATAGCACAAGGGTGTGGACAACCACGAGTCGGCGGACGAACTGGAGTAGGAGGGGGAGAGATTCTTCCGCGATGCTGCCGTCCTTCACGAGATCGCTGTCGGGGAGGTCGCCTAGAGGTAATCTAATGCTGAGGAGAGTGAGCTCCTCCAATTGCTCCACTGGGAGATACTTCATCACGTCGATGAATATCATGCTGCTGTCCACCTCATAGTCTATAAGACCTTCTAGCCTCAAGTTCCGTAGGGCGGGTAAATCGAAAGTCTGCAAAATTCGACATGCTTCTTGAGCGTGCATGTATCCAATCTCTATCTCCTTGATTCGTGGAAGCGTTAGGCGTCTCAACAGTAAATGATTGTCTGCCCATTCCACTTCCGTAGCAATATGGCCCACTTGAGAGTGAGAGTTTCCAAGGTGTCCTTGCTATTACTAAGGATACCATGCAAGGTCTGCATTAACAGCCTGTTTTCCAGAGGATACTTTGTCAAAACCAATTTTCGCAAATTCGATGCTGAGAAATAAGTCCAAGCTACGGGAACGCCGCTGATGGTGACGTCTGTCAAAGCAGGATACAGAAGAATGGCTGAGCGCTTCAGCTCTTGAATTGGGACATGTTCTGAGTCCGAATGGAATGCGTACGCAAGTACAGAGAGGGCATCGACGGGATGTGTTTCGTTGTACTCGTCGCAGTACATCAAATCTGAGATGGTAACCACATTCCATATCTGTAATCGGGGCATATTTGTGAAAGGCAAGTGATTACAGAGACATATTATCTCGCGCCATTTGGCTGCTTGGACTTTGAACGACCGAATCCGGTGGGCGTGCTCGGCGAGGAGGGCGGAGAGGACCGTGAAATGTGCGTCGGTGAAGCTTTTTGAGCTCGGCCAACATGGGAGGATGTCAAAAAGTCGATGTCTCTGTTTGCGGAGCGCTCCAGGGTCAACGCCTCTCTATGGAAGATTGCACGAGGGTCGCTTTGGCCGTAGGGGGACAGCGAAGGTACCTCCCTCGAGGGTGTGATGGTTAGGGAGGTCCAAAGGCGTGCGTCGTTGATGGCTAGGGAGCGCCAGTACTGGCAGACGGCTGCGGCGAGGAACGAGAAATCGGCACCATCGGTATCAATCGTGCCAAGTGCAAAGATTCCCAAGAGGAATTCATCGGGGAGGAGGTTGATAGCAGAGTTGCCTTGCATTTTGTTTGTGCTACAATGATTGATGAACGAGATTAAAGTGGAAGGCATTGACGACGTACCTGGTCATGGTAGTATTGGAAGACATAGTCTATACAAGGCAGATCATGGAGCATTGGGGCACTATATTTAAGAGACCCTTTTTATATAAGTTCCTGACAATGGGTGGCATGGGTTTATTATTCAGGAAAATGACAATAATTGATCCAAGATTACGCGAAGACAACGGAACAAAAAGCAAAGGGACGTTATTTTGTCGGCGTCTAGGCAACCTCCACCCCGCTGGGTTCTCGTTTTGTTCCGAGCAAGGTTTTACGGCCTCTAGTTGATCAAAACAACACAGTCCGAAAAAGCTTTAGATGACTCGATTCACCAGGCAATCCATAAGTAAACTGGACGGTAATCTTCTCATGACAGGGTCGTTTGTTATAACTGATATATTACTACGTAGCATGTACGACGCGCATATTGTTAAACGCACTTCCTTGCGGGTGTGGGTACATCACCGCTTCGTAATACTCCTTAGTGACACCTTTGATTCGTTCGAGACGTCCCCGTACGACACTCCCCTTGAAACCTTTATCACGACTCCCCATTTTCGAAGACAGTGATTTTCCTCTGATATTCAAAAGCGTAAGCATGGCGAGCGTCAGGCCAGGAGCAAAATAAGCACGCGACGGAGTCAAAGACGAGTCCATTTACTGGGTTAGTGACGAAGACGTAGTAATATATGGCTGAAAAACTGGCTGGGCAAATATCTATTGTTGGGTTGAACAGTACCCTGGTACCCTTCACTGCAAATTGATCAAGGAACCGAACGCAGCCGAGTCAAATCGCACCCACTGGCTTGTCTTTGAGCGACATACCGGGTAGAGTGAAGCGTCGTGCAAGTCGGATACATTTCGATGCTTGAAAGACGCTGCCAGACCCACGATTGTTATCTATCTGCGTGTATGCCAGAAGAGGGTCAGCGGGTGACGGCATAAGTATGGATGACGAGCTATTCACTAAAACAATGACTACATCCAAATCTCGCACATCCCCTAAGGGAGCCTCTTCGAGTGAAAGCGAAAAGCCTTGCTAGGTGAGCGTTAACATCATCAGCGAGCTTTCGAACGATCAGGGACAGACCCTGTGAGCTCTATAGGCGAAACATGCACCACATTATAACTCAGCATGTGCATCTTCACGTTTTTCTTCCACCATAGCGAAACAAATCTCTCATGGTCTTTGAGATATGTGCAATGTATCTCCAGACGTCGAGTGTACTACCGGAGTGGTGTGCTCGATCCTTCAGTGCGTATAGCATGGTGAGGGCTTCTAGTGCTGCTGCGTCCGAATAGGTGTTGAGATGAACGACGGGCGTCTATGCTAGGCGATAGTTAGGGTATGACATGATGAAGAAGTATGGCGCGTACGAGTCGTAACAATAAAGCGAACAAGATCATCGGCGCCCAAGTCTGATAGGGAGCTACCCATCAAATGATGACTGCCTCCACCACGGGCCTTTTCTCGATCTTCTGCGGTGACTCGGTGGTTCGGGTTTCATATTAACGGCTAAGGGAGAGTTTAAATTTAAACACACGATCGAACGGCACCTGCGTACCTCTCCCTAGCGAACAGACAAGCAGGAGGTTAACGAGGACACAGGCATGGTCCACGAACGTCTCCTTGATCTCGCAGTTGTTTTTATCCACAATGACAGATGTGGATCAGATGCTGCTCTCTTTGTGAGCTGCTCTTAGTAAAAGGACGAAACTTTTTGTGAGTAGTTAGAGATGATGGGTGGAGGACAGCACGGTGACGATGACGTAACCCATTTCCAGAATGAGAAGCCTGCGCCGCCGGCTCCTGACGATACCTGCTTCATTACGTTGTATGACTGCAAATCTTACATATCTATCGCACTCATCGACGTGTTATAATTGCATGATGTTGATGTCTTATTTTCTGGTGTGGTCAGTCTAATGTTCCAAGGAGACCTTTGCATCCTCTAATCCCGCAGATAAGTGGCTGCATTATTCCCACCTGATGCATAGTCCATCTTCCGTTGCCACATCACGATCACGTTTGCCTCACAAGGAGAATGTAGGTCCATACAACCAACATTTATGCGCATAGAGTACGACGGTCAATGGTTATGATGCCTGAGGTTCGATCCCCCATGCTATTCATAACATTCCAAGAACGACATTTATATCGTTCAGGCTTACAAACTATTCACCCTCAATGAAGCACCATTTTACGCTTAAGCTACCCACACTATTCCTTTATCGCATGACCTGATACTCTGTCAGATATGGCTCGCCAGGTGGCCAGACTTCATTTCCCTATGCTAACTATAAAGAATTTATAGTCGCTTTTTGCATAGTTTTCTTCGTTCTGTTTTTAAAAGACGGTTGTATACTAGTTATTGGACGTCTCGGGCTCAATTAATTCTCCATGACGAATGTATGGTTGCCCTTTACTCCTATGGATTCAGTTCTTCATATCTGAATTATGCTCACACACATCACACTTTTCTCATTGACGGTGACCGTCCATATAACAATGGACATGATAAAGAACATTATTCTCAATGCTTCATTGAGCACCAGCGAAAATAGTCCACCGGCTAGTTTCAACGTCTGAAGGACTCTTAGGCGATACGGATTTGTACAGACATATTTTCTGGGTATATCATCTTCCGATTTCTCACAAGTCATCTTGTGGCTCTAACAAGTCCATCGCATTCACCCTAATATTAAACGCGACTTTCGTTACTGGAATCACGATTTCCAAGGCACTAGTATTCCTCATGACGCGTTTGTATTCAGACATGGCCCAACGGCCGTCAAGCATAATAGAGATTTCACCAGGCCGTATCGAAGTGGTTGTGTATGCTGTATTCGTTTCTCTCTATCCTACAACTGGACATGCCGACTCCTGAGTCCTCAAGTATGCAATAGCATCCACAGTGCAAGATCTGGTTCTCGGTGTTATACGTGCTTGGGATCCAAACTGCAGCAGCGCCCGCGTTCATTTTACCCTCCCATCCTCATATAATTATCAATAGTGCTGTCCGATATTAAACGACGTAAAACAAGTATTTGCCTGATAAATTACAATACAATGACTCAAGAGGGCAACGTGCATGGGCGCCTGGTATGTTATCTATTCTGCACCGTAGCTCAGTGTACCTTTTCGGACCTAGCAACTGTAGCGAGCACTTATAGCTGACGGCGGGCTAACTAGCACCGTCGTGCCGCGACCTTGGTCGCTTCTTAGTACCTCGCGTAGGTAGGAAAGCGCGGGAACGATAACGGAAGCCGAGTACAAAAATGGTGAGGTTCTGGCCCGCGGCCGCTGGTTCTTCCCTATGGATGCTGCTTCGTCACGCACAACTACAAACCCGTAGGCCTTGACTTCAGACTCTTCGACATCTAATGATGGCTTTCTGATTCACGATGATCGAGATTGATTTTCAATACCACGGCTAGCCGCTCTGCTGGCCCTTTGGATGTTCCCTATCATACATAATGCCTGAACGCCTGCTTCAAGATTTCTCGGCGATGGGCTGCACATATTGCGTCCCAGTAACAGTCGCTGCCTACCGCTTTCCATTCAAGGACTGGTCGTGAATTTTGAGAGTCAGATCGATTGACTTACTCATAAATCTCAAGTCGGATATAGTGCAGCACACTCTAGGTTCAATTCCCGGTATCCGACGTTGGCTTCTAACTGGCCCATATTTTTCAAGACTAGCATTCCGAGATACGTTCTCTTGCCAGTATACAATTGTTGGAAGTCTGAGTTCCAATTCCGCTTGTTCTTTGTCAAATCTGAAAATATATGTGCCTCAACGGAGGGAGAAATTTTACGGGATGAAGCGCGAATTCTAGACTTGGTCGAAATTGTGGGCTGTGTCTCCGGATCTTGTCATATTATCCATGTCACAGGTCGACGCTCGAGGTTCTTGCCTGGGGCGCAAATGGTCAGCATGTCAGGTGGATCATATGATTCCTGGGGTAGATGACTTTAGCCTCGTCCACAGGTATTTAGCTTCACGGATCTAATGCGAACAATGAGTCAATAAAACTAGTCTTCATCACAGTCAGTACGCATACACCATTGTATCCCGCGTAACGGGTTACGGCTTTCGCCTCATCTGAGCTTCAATTCCTCAGGGTATGGATCGAGAACTGGGTTCCACCGCCTACCGTTGTCATACCAGTTTAGCTAATTGTTTTTCCTTTTTATTTACCCCCCACGGCTCTATGCTGACATTCAAGGCATGCTATCAATTCTGTAATATTCGAAACGTTTATCATTTGATCCTTTATTTGTACAGCCGATTTCATCCCCTCGTGGTCGCTATCGCGAATCTTAATTTTCTAAAGCCATGAGTGATTATGTCCGTTCTCCCATCCTCCCTGACCCAGAAAAACCACTATTAGTCGGGTGAAACCTTGCGAGTGTATTGCTCATCTCATTATCCCGTTGGGACGTCGAATATGAGCCATAAGTCATAATCCCTCTTATTTGCAGATTACTGTATGATCTTCTCACATTCGATGCCGATGACGATAATACTCTTTCCCTCTGTCATCGAAGCCATCGCGTTATGTCTATATCGGAACATCAAGGTGATCCGCCATCTTTCACACGCTTTTTCCTTGTACCATCATCACCGTATCTTTATTTCTATGCTCGCTGATCGTCCGCTTATAGCTATGCTATATAATATTAATTGCGATGCATACGCATGCTTGTGTATGCTTTTGCCTCGCCAATCATCGCTGACGAGTTTCCCGTATTCTCTTTTGATTACCCACGTTTCGCTAGGATGGTGGTTCCGTCTAGATGCACGTGTACTCATGTTACAGATGCCGTCTTGAATGTTTTAATCGTATGTCGCACAGATTGTTCTGTGGATATTGTCTTACAATCAAACCAAGAAGGCTCAGTGGGCCGGAACGATGTCTTACTGAAGGAACTATTTTGATGCCGATTTCCTTTTATTTATCGGCTGATTGCAGTCCAGGTGTATGGTTCGTCTCAGAATGCACTGGTACTCCGGCGCTATAAAAATATGATCGCAGATCTTGGCGGTGCTCTTTACTTTGCTCCGAGACGGCGGATCGGCGGGCCGCGGCCACTCGTTGTCTCCTGCTCAGTGTTGTGCGGGTCGGCGACTTGGCCCAAAGTCACGTACAAGTCATAAGTTGGTCGAAGGCAGGGCATTTTTTGCCCTGACCTTTTCCCACGACCCCTGGTTTGACTCATAGGGGTCGAGGCAGACCACTGCTGGCATTTGCGAGAGATTTAAACATTCCTACAATGAGTATTAACTAAATATGAACAATAGAAGCTAAAGGTGCCATGATGAATTGCCTCAGTTGTGCAAGCGTTGACTTAACGGCGCCTCGTTGATGGTGGTGGTACCGGCGCAAGGTCCCAATAAGGAACGGCCGGGTCCGCCGCCCTGACATGGCACAATGGTGAGATAGGGTAATCTGATGCTTAGTCATCCGCCCTGAAAGTCGAGGCAGAAAATGACTTTCTGACTTGTCACCGACTTGTCACAAAGTCATTGCCCTGACCTTCGACTCTGGGTCGGTGCCCTTCCAACACTGCTCCTGCTTATGTTCGAGTCAGATTATCTTCCCTCCGTCGTTCTGTACACTGATGTCTTCTCGGTTACTCAAGGATACGTACAATTGAGAATAACACTGTCCACGCCACATGGATGCTATCACTCGCAGGATTGTTTCGAGATAATTAAATGCCGAGCAAGGGCAAGTTACGTTAGTTTCACATTTTTGTTGTATATACTGAAACCACATTATTTCTCAAGTGCACTTTGCTGCCTTGCTGGCTTCAATATTGCTCCGAGATGTCTCATCGTCATCCAGCCTGCAATGAATTCTCAGTTTCGGTCTTATGGCGTCAGTATTTCACGGAGATGATCGGTTATCGTGCGAGAAAAGGAATTTTGTTACCCTGATATTTCATTTCGGCATGTATCCTATGATTCGTTCCACTATCTAACTCCGTTAGGAATGTTTGCTTAAAACGTAAATCCATCGGGATCCAGCGGACGCCACAGCAACTGAATATTTCAGACGGTACTGGTCCGAAACCTTTTGACATCTGGCGTCAATGCTGAGGCCGAGGTCTGGTTGGTGTGGATTTTATGTCCCTTCAGTTGGAGCTACATGGAACGAGGCTGCTGTACTTGAACGTCTAATATCAGCATGGTGATGATCATGGCTCGGATAATCATAGACATCATGTGGTCGCAGGGGACGGAAGATTACTTGTATCCTTGGTTCTGTAAGTCGTCAGTGCGTGAAGCCCATCAAGGTATGGAGAAACGACAGCACCAAAAGAAGGAACTGCCATAATATCTCCCATAATGTATGTGCCGTTCTTCGTAGTCCTGAAGGGTTTAGTGAGAACTGAAATAACACCAGAAAGGCACCTCCGCTTGTCTGAGATTCTGCATAATTGAGAAACATGACAAGGCGGAAGAGTGAACGGAAGGGGGGAGTGCGCTTTTATTTTAGCGAGCGACTTTAAGGTTCATTGGCTAAACGCTGTCCAGGACAAAGAGTGCCATTGAGCGAGGAATGTTTCAGAACGTAGCCTATGTATAAGTGAGGAATCAAGGAAGACGCTGTGGAGAGAAATAAGGACCAACCATAATTATTTGCCTTCCGTATAGGCCGTGGATTTCCGATGTAAACCCACGATGGTCTTGGAATAAAAAGTGTACGGAAGGAAGTAATATTATCGCCGATATTTATTCAATATCTCACTCGCCAGTATTTTCTCGATAAACTTATCCAAGGTACGGGGGAAGAAGGGCACTGATGGCTTTCGCCGGATGGCAGTCTTTCACCCAATTCGGGACTCATCACTACGCCTACTGAATCGTAGGGAATAGGAGGCTCTCGCGGGCTAAGCAGCAATCCATGGGAGTAGACTGCACCATTATGACACCTACGTACCTAATAAGAGTGAACCCTCCTTCTCTTTGGCCTGCCGGGAGACGTATGGTCCGAATATTACGCCCGTCATTCCCAAATCTACACCTATTCAAGATGTATCGGCAGCTAAGATCCCACGTCGCGGCTTTCTCCCTTTCAACACAGGTTGAACAAGTAGCGTGTCTTGACAAATCGGTATAATTTGTACCGAGTTCCGGCCAGAATACAGACTAAGGGTCCTTGGAAGATGCCATTTCTTTAGTACAAGCATTTCGATACTCCCAGGGGTCGTTCATGTGCAAGACGGGCTTTATGCTCACAACGAACATTGCTTGGTTTTGTCTCGATTCTGAGACGCAGAAATCTTCGTTCCAGACAAGTCGTTGGGCAAGGACGTTCACCCAACTATCCCTTGGCATAGTGTTTATCTATCCATGTCGTCAGCATAACTTTCTGCTGTGGGCTATTGCACCTCCGTCCATGCAGCGACAAATACTCACTACCATCCATGCCATATGACTAAAAGATGCTACTATTTTTTACAGTGCATCGCAAAATGAATTATCCGCCCAGTGATATGGATTAGTGATGATTCGACGAGCTGTACTTTGTGAAGGTGCCAAGTCCGGTTGCAGAAACCCTTTTACGTAGTTCCGCCAGTGTTCGCTCATGCCCCCGTTAACTACGCTGGCGCTTGTTGCCATTCTTACTGATCCGTCTTGGGGATTGGAATTCGACTTACGGACGTTCTCCCTCCGGAACTTGGGTTTCACTCTACGTGTATTACTAAAAATTCCCTGATTATTAACATTGCCTCTTCCACTCGGTTCAAATGGACCCGGCGCTTTGCCCCCTTGTGCTCCTACCAACGTCAGGGAAGGGCATCTTACTAGATCCATAATAAGGCCTTTAAGGTTTATAAACCCGGACCATGATAGCTATTCGGATTACACATCATGGCAGGTCAGCAGTTCGTTGCTTTTGTTTCATCCTACATAGCCCGTCTGCTTGATCCTGCCTCGATAATCGCCTGATTCGGATCGACCCGTTAATTGTATTGTGACTCGGCGTCTGATTCTTGCGCCGTGCTCCTCCCTATGAATGAGTATGTGCTCTGTTAGGTGAAGCTCCAGCACCGACTCTAATCAGAAACACCTAATATCTGGTCAGATCTGCCCTCATTCTCGCTTGCCATTGTCGCATGCACAGCGCGTGTTGCCACTTCCTGGGGTATGGAGATCTCTTTTGGTTTTCGTTGCGGTGTAGAACATAGTGTTGCACAATAGCTCTATCATTCCCATTCCGATCTAAATAAGGAACTGCATTTATCTGTTTTTGCTTTCTAAATACATCAATGCTAGTCTCTAAGAAGGCTGGCATCCGCGCAATCCGTTCGTACGTGAGGGCTATCCCACATCATTGACACATCAGCAAATGCCAATGTGAATATTTAATATCGCGTTATTGATCAGTTACACCGTGACATTCGTCTCTTTTGCTTCTGACGTCAAATCACACATTGGCAGTTGAACCGGGGAGATGGCTGAGGATAGATGGGACATCGGAGACAGTCCCAAGGGAACTTTGGATCTGCCATTGTTGTCATGACGAAGTGGAAGACAAATTATACGTGCTCTTCATCTGCTCAGACTCAATACTTTGTGGGATTCGAACGGATTTTTTGTCGGATATATGGAGAGTATATCCGGCTCTCCGGCATAGATCAGGATCCCCTAAGGAATTGCTACATACCCAGTTGACGTACTCTGATCTATTGCCAAGGCTAGGTCGAAATGTGTATGAGATAGTGGACCATGTAGAGCAGAAAGCGATGTACATACCCGCGGGTGCATGACTGTATTTGTAGTACGAGATATAGAAAAAGAAATTCACGACATTGACGCTGGTGCTGAGAGGCCGTACCTCGCGGGGACGTGACTGTATCAGTGAGGCCCGACGTTCGTTCGGTTCCGTAGCGTAATGGATTAGGTAATGCATGCGTAGTACGGACTCTTGTTAGTTACCTTCTTAGGGACAGCAATCAGAATAAAAACTCCTCCTCCTCCTTTTGACAACTCCATACTCATAGCAACACATTCTCCTCTTGTAGGTTTGCGATCATTGGTAAGCATGTCTGTTCTCTTGGAAAGTGTTTGTTAGTCACTGAAGTTCCTTAAATGTATATTAGATTAATGAGAGGTGAAGACAACACGCCAAGACGTGTACCACAAATATCTGCTGAGGATCACTTTAACGTACTTGATCTTGATGATGGGAGACTTCGTATAAAGTTAGGGGACTGAATAAGTCTTTTGCAATAGACATCTAGAGGAGGCAATGGAACCACGGATGTGACGACGGCAACACATCACCGATATAAAAACCATGCCAGAATGAAGCAATTACAGAGTATAAATGAAGGCAAGCGCTAGGTGTATCGAATGGTTTGCTTCAGAAAACGCTTTGGTGTAGCTGAGGATTCGCGCAACGTGAGGGATACTGAAAGTGGTAAACTGTTCAATCATTTTTTAATACAGTCATACGTAAAATTTTATATACACAAGAGTTCAATTATTCATGTTTCACAATCTTCTAGCGTATTTCAGTCCTTAGAGACTGAATTTGTTTGGCGTCGTAGGAGAACCTCTTTGGACGCTTGTTAATCAAGAAGGATGAAGGCATTCTGGACGGCATTGATTATTTTACCGTGAGCTACCATTGCACCATTTTGGACATGTCACATCAATGTCATAACAGCTTCCGAAATCTGTAGGATATAAAAATGCAACGCAATCACTACGGGCGCAGTGAGTATCATGTCGTGAGACTAGTTATAACAGCGGACCTAATTCGTTCCAAGTGAAGGCTTTGCGAGAAACGTCTTCTGGGTCCGCAAATAAGTAAATACCAGTCATTGCCACAGCCTTTAATATGATAACATTGAATATTTGGATGGGAGTGATGCCATGCACGTATGCTGATCGACAGAAGTGTAAGGCATGGAAATAACCCAATTAAATCTGGTGACAGAAGTAAGTTGGTTGTTGGCCACCAATATAAAGTGGGAGGCACCGAGTATATCACCTGCAGTAGGGACTTGAGTTAACAACCTGTAGTGTAATTAATGGACGTACCGAATCCTTCGTGAGCCCTGGGCATTGTGGATCGTAGTTGGGTAAAGGCGAATAAAATCCTGATTGGGACCACAGCGATCTCATTCCATTGTCGGAAGCCGAAAATCACTGTTGTGAGCGTGATCAGGCAAATCATTAGAGTGATGAGCCCTATCCCAGTAGCAAAAGTACATAAGTTTGGAATGTCCACAGAGTATAAGTGGAAAAACAAACAGAATGTGGCGGTGATAACCAGACAGTATCCAATAACATGGGTACTTCGTTTGAGGATTACATATGCGGAAATGATTTTCTCTTCAATGTCTGCGCCTTCCAAGTAGGTAGGGTTGGCCTCCTGAACAGCGGTTGTGATTTTGAGGTTGCTTAAAGAAGTTCTGCGAAGTGATCGAATGAGAAGCGGGGAAAGCTTACCTGGCAAATCGAAATGCTGAACTTTGAAGGTCGAGTGCGACAGACTTGTTTGTTAATATTTCTTGGGCAAATACGGTCACACCGGACCAGTACCTGTTACATTGGTAGAAGACGTTAGATAAACAACGAACCCAAAAGAGAGGAGTACCAGTCAAAAGGGTAGTAGGCTCTCGTTCCGTGACTGATAATAAAGCCGTTCTGAAAGTCTTCGTGCACAGGGTAGATGACGAAATTCGTGCTGAACCTGGGAGTACTTCTCAGACCGTCGTAGCGTGAATTATTGCTCGAAGTTGTTCCAGTAGCGTTCCATACAAAGATAGGCTCTGTGGGTCTGTTGTTACTTGGATCACCGTTTTCACGTCTGTCACCTGAGGGACATAAATTCCTGTGAAAGGGATATTAGTATGGTGCAATTTCGAGAACCATAGACGAGAAGGCTTACATATCAAAGAAGATGTTAACTTCTAGGCAACTATCATCGCAGGTATCCCTCATGACACTCCACTCCACAACCATAGCAGACTGACAAATATTGGCAGAGATCAGTGTAGCGTGGAGAGAGACCTTCATGTACGATCAGCGGCGCATGGTCCATGAACGAGGGTAGGGACTTACAATTCTGTCTCTGTCCACTATATTCCCTGGCTGAAGTGTTGTCTCATGTGGTGCTCTTTCGGTGAGTAACCACAGCATGAGGGTAATGTATGACATTGGAACAATGATGATGAACACGAGAGCGGTCACGAAACAGTAGCAAACTCTTGCCGTACTTCGACGGTTCTCCATTTGCTCAGAGGACATGTTTGGAAGCGGAGAGTAGGCTGGGGAGATTTGAAGAAGAGAACAGGGGGAAGGCAAAGTTTATGAGTACGAATGCTGTAATGTGAATGTATTTTCCTTGTGGTGGTCAAGGTGTTTTATTTGCTTTAAAATTTGTTATTACCTAGCCAACGGTCCAGAGAGGAACATATCAGTAAAACAGCCCATCAGTTAACTCCATACTTCTGGTATGAAGTGTATGGAACTGAAAACTTTGTTCTTGCCATTGTTGTCAGGAGTGGAAAGATCCATCAGCGATATGATAGGGCCCCAGATCTCAAGGATTCGGTTATTTGAAAATGCAGCTACCTTGATGGAACCACTTATCCCGAAGAAGAGAAACCAAGGTGCTGCGCAGTGTCCAAGGTCAGTTTCACCATCGGACCCAAGGCTGTGAATTATTCAGCGCCTGTATCAGCATGCCTGATATATCCTAAATGTTCTCATCGGAGTATTCTCGGAAAAAAAAAGTGACAGAGAAAATGTCTGCGGTGCGCTTCTGGAATCGGCTCCATACCATTCGCCGATACTGCCGGCATAGTTCAAAGAATCGAACCCAGAAGGTGGTCAAATTGATCACGAAAAGGGAGGCTGTCCAAGCGGCTTTTAGACAGCACTTTATTGTTGAAGGTTTTACTGTTCTGCTGCAGGCGTAACCAGGACCCTGAATAGCTGTTAGCGCAGTAGATGAAAATTATCTAATACCGCGTCTGGAAGATCCACGAAGGCATCTGAAGGATTTACCGTGCCGGAGAGGCTTTTTGGCATCTGGTGGCGTTGAGGCACTGGGAAAGGGATATCGGCTTTAGAGAGATGTTGACCAATCCTGTTGTGGTAACAAAGATCTGCGGTGTTAGTGGTATTCATTCTCAGGCCTTCCCCCGGGCGCCATGATCTTCACAGGGGTAGGCAGGAATCGATTAGACTTCACGTAAAGAGATTATGTTATGGATATCAGGTACCTGACTTGATCCATGAGTCAAACACATGCCTGTACTCGGGCTTCTGGGTCTTATCAATGACTCGCTCATACTTTCTCTTACCTTCTCTTTTCTTCTTGTCGATACCACAATATTATAGAACATTGTAGAATATTACTGACTCGGAGCCTCTACTATATAAACACTCTCTGTACTATTAAGAGAACAATATATTTTCACTACTCTTCAATGTCCACGTAACTGTGTGATTTAAGCATCTTTGATTGGTTACGCCTAGCGCTTGCCATTAAATTGCTTCCTGACTATGTTTAGCGTTTGATGACGCCCCGTTAACTATGCCTAGCGCTTGTTAACACCGTTACAGATCCCTCTTGGTGGTTAGAACTCGGCTTACGGACAGCCTCGCTCACAATTTGGGTTTGACTTGAATATCTATTACTTCGTGTACTACTCAAAATACTCTCATTCTTAACAGATTAGCCCAACTTAGAGTGACAACGATGAGAGTCTATGTCTCTTTGAGGAGCATGTTAATGCCATTTGGTATATGTAGTTCGACATGGAAATTGGTGTGTATATAAATGTCAAGAAAATGGAACAAATTGAAGGGGTTTCCATTCATTCCACTGGGTATCGCACATCCCAATAAGAGAAAAAGACTTTAAAAAAAAGAAAGGTTTCAGACCCAGTTCGTGCCCCAAAATTGGTGACCCCGATTCCTATTTGTTCATGTTAGACCTTGAAGATGACAGCTTTGTTCAACAGCCTTACCACCTCCACCAGGCTTTGGGAACACCTATATTTTTATGTACAAAGGTTTATGGGTACTGCAGCCATATCTATGTCACTGTACAAATCCTTTCTATGGTCTGCATTACCGGTAAAATGCACCTGAAGTGCACTTTTTGATCCAGAATGCTCACATACAGTGCAGGCAGCGTCATAATTCAGTATAAATGAAAGCCCATGGGGTCCTTGGGAGGCAACGTTTCAAAGTGCTCAGCAGTGTTTGACTGGAAAATTAAATTTGTATAAGTTGATTTTGGGCACTAGTTTCAATATTCTACTTTTCAGGGTTAAGTCTTACTTTTGTACATCCAACATGTACTTACTAATCTCACACATTCCTCCAAAGTCAAGGCCACCTAACGAAATGATATATCAAAGACTGGTCAATATACATGACCATGATACATCAATGCACTGATCCTGCAGTCACGGTTACGATATATCAGCTGCACATAGGCATCACGTGCCCTTGTCCATAGCCAAAATCTCTTGCTTGCTGTGCATCAGTTCTCTGCCCTTACCCATCGATGAGCGCTCCTGACAGTGCGCTTATCTGTCTAAAAATATGTCCTGCTAGCTGTCTATAAATACTGCAAACCCTGGATCAGAATCCATTGATGGATGTTGTCTTCTCTCTCGTGCTGCATGTGTACCTGGATCTGCAATCACTGTGGTTGTACTGTGCCAAACCTGGATCACAGCAGAAACTGAAAACATTTACATGTTTGTTATTCTCTATGTTATAGCAATTTGTTTCCCTGTACATACATAATCAGAACAAATCAAGAACAAATATCTATTGTTTTAACTTTCATTACATGTAGATGGTCTATTGTTAGCATGCACCAATGCTCAAATATAACAAAACATATTATGAAAAATAAAAATGGAATGATGCAGAAGAATCATCATAAAGTAAAGTGACTAATCCGGTGCCATGAGCAGTGGCAGCAAGGTACAGAATTGATACAGGCATACCTGTCCACCACTGTCGCTTCTCAAAGTGCATGCAGATGTGTTACCTGATACATTGTTGATGGCATTTTTTGATTCCTCTTTCATGGTTTGAAAATATTCAGCAGATTTCAAGCAGTCTACAGATGCAATGTACCTAGTGTAGGATCTAGTACTGCTTTGAGAATGAGTTTGATGTTGTGCTTGCTAAACTTGATATTTTGGGGGATGGCTTATGGATGCAGGCATCGAGAATACAGATCAAGGTGCACATTTCATTCAAATGTTGGTGCAAATTATGCTTTGTCTGACGAAAATTGCAGGGCATAATTTGGCTGGGGAAAGTATATAATTATGAAAGCTATTGGTGTCCTGAGTGTTTCTGAAAGGTATCGCAGGCTGATCAGTGTGAAGTGGTGTTAAACAAGCGGTAAACTTTTGTCACGGCTTTATGATAATGACATCACTGAATGACCGGACCATATAGTCCAAACCATGTGAGCTGTACTTGTAAGAGCCGGCCACGCATTGAATCGATTTGATGCCAATTTTGTTTGAATTCTCTCCAAGCAAAAAAAAAAAACAGAACAAATCCAAAATGGAAACGGCCACCATGAGCCATGTCATTCCTATATCCACCTGTTGCGGCTCTGTATGTTGAAATGGATGTCTCTCTGACTCTCAAAGTGAGCAACGGTGTCTTGATTTGGTGCTCCATTTTCGACCCATTTTGGATGTGACTGTAGGTGATATATCAATCAGTGACTGCAGGAATAGGCCTTTGATGTATCATGCTTAACGGTATCTCACAGACTCTGATATATCACTCTGTATGGTAGTGGTGAGAAAGAATGGTAGGGAAAGTGAAGACTAAGTATAGTGATTAGTAATCACCCATAACATGTTCCTTGTTTCATTGATGGTAAAATATCCCGTAGTTGAATTCAGAGCACAAGATTGAAGCCGTAGATAAATCTATGCACCTTGAAAAGTGATATCGTATCGCAAGAAACAAATGTGTATGGAGGATAGAGAAAGGCCGCCGAAGGGTGGTGGTGTCAAGTATGATCTTGACTGTCATCCATCGCAAAACGATTGTGATGCGCTGGAGCCCCAAGCGAAGACTGATAGACTTGAAGCTTGTCGGAAGTTGTAAGCTAGAAAGAAGCCGTCATCGGCAGGGGCCGGCACCTTGACGGGATCCCATCATTCTCCGGAATGGCATACGTCATCACTGTCGTCCTTTAACCATCAGAACGGTTCTCAGACAGGTCACCGCCTCATCCGACTGTACCTACCATACTCGCCATACGGGAAAACAGAGAAAAGGCACTTATATAGGCAGGTACTGCACCCCTGACAAGCCGGTATGGTTCCAGTAAGCAAGTTCACCGAGTTGGGGAGCGAACGGGAGGATGGCTGCGCTGGGCATGGCGCCTATCTATTTTTACTTCTCTTCTTTCGCCGGATACTAGTAAAAGCGCAGACCTAGGTGGAATGCAAAAAGACTGTGCCTCACTGGGAGAAATCTGGGGACACCAATGCGAGATGGTTGAGTTAAGTGTCTTTCGTCACGGACCTGTCGTTTATTGGTTCGATAGCGAGATGCTTTAGGGTTACAGTCATCATGTTGTTTGCTCTCCGCCTATCCTGTCTTTGAGCCTGACCCCACTCTTCAAACCCAGGTGCCTCTCTGCACGTCCTCGGCATGCTAGGCTCGCCCATTTACTCGACTCACTGAATGCTTGGCCTTGAGATTCTAGATGCTCCTTTCCAATGCAGTCAAGTATGATCCCTTGATCCGTGGCCGAGGTGGTGGACAAATCAGGTGGCGGACGCGATGGATATGGTGTGTGTTTGTACCATGGGACTCTTAGGATTCCCTCGCCGACCGTTGGATAGCACGCCCATCTTTTCACACCCAACGACAATTCAACATTCTTCTTCTCTAATGCGGGCCATGGAGGATAGATTGGGTGACGTGGGCATGTACGCTTCTTTCCTCATCGAATTTCCCAGAAAGGTGAATGAAGGAACTTTGCGACATGGAAGTAGATGCCCGCCCAGCTATTATTTCAGCCTCATCAGTACGTCGCTGTCGTCAGCCAAATAGGTGCCATTGTCTGCACCTCCATCACACATTCACCTTTCCTTAGTTCCCATACCCATGTCGTTTGTATGGACACCTGCGTCCCACATCTTAATCGCCTGGGCAATGACACGCGCAATAAATAGTACTGTGCTATTCTCTGACATACACTCAATTTATCGCCCAAGGTTCGACGCCTAGAAAAACATGGAACATCCTTCCCGTAACTTGTACCATACCCTAGTAATCGACCTGTCCGGGCCCTTCCATGAGGGGAAATTTTCAGTTGAACGCGTACTGTGTGGGTAACGTCAAAGATGGAGAAGGAGATCCCGGTTCTCGACACTCAATGAGATTGAATGGCTCTTTTGCAGACCCGATCTATAAAAGAGTACAGAAGTCCCAGACATCGATGTCTGCCGTAGAGATTCGGTGCTCGAGATTCTATAGGGTATGCGCTTATGCAATAAAAATGCATTGTTTACAGCTTCGCGGAGGTCGAGTAGCTTGCGAGTGGCATGTAAGTGCAAAAAAGCTACCATAGCAGACTAGGAGTAGCCTAGGGAATCGAACCCTAGGCATCCGACTTGCCATTAGGCTACTTGAACATGCTTCGAGGATAGCTCTAGGACGTCAATTAGGATGGTTGCTGGATGCGAGCAAAGCAAAAGTCGTGGTGCCAACTCGTGCTCAGGGAAAATGAGCACTCTAAGCTGTGTAGCTTAGTACACTGTATATGTGTATTTATGAAAATTTATGCAACCTAAATTCTCAAATCATACCCTGGGGAATCGAATCCCAGGCACGCGATAAGCCGTTGGACCATTTCGTATTAGGCGTTAAAGATGGAAATTCGTGCTGGTTACCAGAATTTCGAAGGCAAAGCGTACTGGGAGTATGATACGAGTCTGGCTGACTTGGATACTAGCGGGAGATAATCTATCGGACCCCTACTTGCGAAAAAGAGCTCCCTGAAGAAGCGTATTGTGTCGGATAAGGGGAGTTGAAAACAGAGCGTTATATCTGCCTTCCGCTGTAATATATCTGAATAGATGTTAGTTGTAAGTACCTTCATTCCATTTGTGAGCCTGAACATGACTGTGACTGTTACGGGATCGGAAGATGTGCATCAGGAACAATGCAACCATGTATGTGTGGGGATAGAGGATGCAAATGCATCCTCAGAATATTAGGTCGACCTCGCCGAGGATAAGACATCACCATCATACACCCCAAGGTGATTATGAGATGTTGACGAAGTCCGATTCATTAGTAGTCGTACCGCGCGATGAAGCACCAATCGGCAAAAACCGGCACCGTAGCTGTTTCTTCTGGCAACGGGTTACGTCATCACCGCCGCACTTTTGGTTTACCGCCGGTTCCACTGGGTTCCCACGCATGTTATCTGCCATGTTATCTGCCATGCCCATACTGGGCAGTTAGGTCCCACGCATTCAAAAATTTATTTCGACGTCATTTGTTCGTTGTAGCTCACAAATCTTGTATGTATAAATTGACTATATTCATGTGAACTATGTAGCAAAGTTTCGTGGTAAAAAATGCAATGAAAACAACGCTATTCACTCAAGACGTGATTCCCTGCCAAAGTTATCTGCCATTAGCCCCTATTGTTATCTGCCATTGTCCCGAGTTTCATCCGCATGAGTGTTGTTTCTTTCCTCCCATCGCGTATTCTGTCCCTACATGCATTACTGAGTTGCTACTATCATAGTAACTTGTCTGTGTCAGTCTGGTATGTTTTATTTAGTGATTTAATGAGGATATACATGCTGAAAGGATTTCTTTTATAAATGGCTCACATTTTTCAATTTTTAGGCTCTGTAGCCTATAGCATGGCACATCCAAGTGGTTTGAAGGATGGTCCAAGACCAGAAGGTGCTCTGAAGCAAAGCTGTCCTGAAAAGACATGAGATATTCCATCCCAGGAAAAATGGTAGGGCCTCACACCATACCATGTACAGTATGTAGGGCTTCGCACCAACACCGTATAGTACGGTTGTATGGCTGCCATATCTGTACTGTCAGCTGAATTTGAGCCATTCAGCATGGACAGGATATGGGTGAACTGTCACCATCGACAACTGTTGTAACACGGCTGTCTGACAGGTATCATATGGCTGTGTGAATTGTCTTAGAAGGTGCAGAATGGCATGATTCGTTGATGCTTGTATCACACATGTCACATTTTGCTTCAGTCCATCATGACTCTTGAGCTTCATCGATACATAGTTTTGAGGGCTTGCATTCACCCTCATACTTCTAGCTAAACTCTTGTTGTTGTCTAATGCTATACCCAATTCATAACCTCTCATTCTAACTTGTGTTAAGTCCACCTTTGAGGAGATGCTCCTGTCACTTTTTCGTCCTGCTGTCAACATCAAACATCCACTGATGAGCCTGGTGGCTCTGTGTGCTCAGAACTTGCAGGAAGCATACAACAATTTTATCAATCTATTCATAGGTTGGCACCCTAGTCAGATAAGGTGTGCCGGTTCAATGCCAGTTAAACCGTCCAAATCCATAGGCAACACACAAAGTTTGCAAGCTATGATGCATAGGTCGGCTCCAACATGAATCACCGGCATTGGCCTGATGCAATTAAACATATGCATCATACATGTCTGACACAGCAAGATACGGTAACTAGCATGTGACCAGACCCACATGGTCATAGGGTCTCCCGACATGCACATAGTATGCGGCAAAGAGGGACTTATAATAAAGAGAGCTCCAGGTGCGCCGACACGTGTACGACCTGACCAAACAAGTTTGCGAACTTGTGGCAGTGGTGACTGCAGAACGACTAATGATTAGTAAGGTAGTCCTGCCATTAGGCCTTGTTAGTTGGGCAAACAGATATCCATACGAGCAAGCTATTATAAGGAAGATAGTGCAGTAATAGTGTTACGAATAAGTTCACTATGCTCAATAAGCAAGTACTGCGGCTGACAACAGTAAATTATGCTGTAGTATAGAATAGTAGTATAAAGGTAACAAAGTATTTGAGCTAGAACAAAAGAATACACTCAGGACTACTACTTCCCCACACAATTGACCCAACAAACTAAGGTCTTCATAGTCGAAGACACATATACACAATGACTCAGTCGATACACTAGTGTGTTGCAAGTCCATCATGAACTTGATTACACTTGTGCACCATATCACTGTGCACCCATTGCCTACTAGCTTAAGTCTATAACCAAGGAAGGGGAAACTCACCTTCATTGGCACTCTCAGCCTTCCATCCACTACTAGCTAACTTCAAGGGTAATCTGAGACAGGATATTCACCCTTTAGTTACTGACACCCACAGATACCGTTCAATTCACTAAGAATGACACCAAATCCACTAGCAAACTTCTTTCACTCACCTAGTTCTCTAGTACCAACTTGTTACTGAAGTAACAACAGAACATTATAAGCTTAGGAAGGATAGTCATTGCATGGAGGTGCCCGACTAGACTCACTAGAACCTGCCTTCAGATTCTGTAAAATGGATACCACTTGCCATTCAATGGTTTAGTTTTTTTCTGCCTGCAGGAGTCTCTAGGTTCATCACTGCACTAGGCCTTTCATCTCCTGGAGTCCTATGATCCTGTTCATTGGTGGATGGGCTGGTGTGCACAGTTCTCAAATCTATTTTGGCTAGCTCGGGACCTATTAACAATTCCAGGTCAGTATCCATCTCGATTTTATGATTACTAGTTCTTATTCAGTTATACATAGGATCTGCTGTTGCTGTAGAACATATTTTTTCAGGTGGGCATGACACATTATCATTATGGCAGGCTAGTTTGAAGGCAGATACCATTTGCATGTTGATGCTTGTCAAGCATCGCTTACATTTAGCTCGTACTGCTGTCAATGAATTGCTGGGTAGTACTATTACAAGGTAGATATGCATATATGTTCAAAAAAGCATTATATTGTAGCAACACAGCCATACCAATGGCCATCACAGCCGTTATATACCCGTATCTGTACTGTCAAGGATTTGTAGTATGTCTGTATGGTACGGGATATGGTTGTA
This sequence comes from Armillaria novae-zelandiae, assembly GCA_030435655.1. Classification (NCBI taxonomy): domain Eukaryota; kingdom Fungi; phylum Basidiomycota; class Agaricomycetes; order Agaricales; family Physalacriaceae; genus Armillaria; species Armillaria novae-zelandiae. The sequence goes on along the minus strand of JAUEPR010000015.1, from coordinate 119,354 downwards.
CCGTCACTGTCTTGGACCCGTCGTCATACAGCCGTATACTGTAAATGGGATGGTGTGAAGCCCTATCTCCATTCAATTTCAGGGTGACAAAAAGACAAAGAAGATTTCTTGGCATCTTTCAAATACCAACACAACATGCTCTCAGGTATCTCAATTTCACCAACATACTATTTCCTGAGAGCCTCAAGGTCTTTGTTGACATCACTGACAGGCTCAGGCAAGGTTGAGCAATAATCAGATAAGATACCAATTAATTGCCTAATGGTGGGTTCACAGGTAGAGGCAGATGTCATGTTATAATACCATGTCAACCCATACCAATACCCTTCTGGCCCATACCTATAACCTGGCCAAACCCACTATGCCCATCCTACTCACTAGGGGATAATGATATTTTGTGCAAATTTTGTGGTGTCAGAAAGTGTGTACTGTGCCTTACTGATGGTGTGGGAGACTTGACAGATGTCAGGGCATTGACAGAGGGAGAAATTTCACTGTAGTACAGGCTTAAACAAGCATATGGCAAGGTAAATGGCAGCAGGGGGTCAAGCAGATGAATAGTGATCGTTGTAGGCTTTTAAATATAATATGAACAAACAAACGTCGGTGGTCGCCCAATTTGGCATGCTAAATCTTTCTTTTTTTATTCTTTTTCTCCTTTTGGGGCCTCCGATACCCAGTGAAATGGACGGAAAACCGCACTTTTCACTCCTCTGGCCATCTCCAACTGTATTTAGAAAGGTTCATCCTTTTTTATAAGATCTCGCACACAGAGCGCTATGTATTCCACATCTATCACTGTGGATGAGAACAACTGCGAGATCAAGGCTTTCCTGAACCATGGCTTCGTCCCAGTCTTCCCGGCTGCTTGTCTGTTCGATATGGGGCGCCGTTCGATCGTGTGCTCAATGCCGAATGTTCGCCCAGCTAGTCTCTCCAAAGCAAGAGCCACCGAGCCACAGCGAAAGATGGAAGATAGGCCGGTCGTAGATGAGGCCAGCATTTTTACCCAGTTATAATCCGGTGCGTGTTCTTGCCCTGGAACTCACAAGGTTTGACGCCCATTGTTCGATAGCTTTCTGACTTCTTTCGCAGAAAACCTCACTTCGACATGGAGTGTGGATGCGTTGACGAACATCAAGGTAACATGTCGATGGTATCGTTCAACCAGACAGATGCTCACCCAGCGCCAGCCAATCTTTCAGCCTGACGATTACACCGTCATTCTCGTCCTAGTACGCACCTTCCTCTCTAGCCCTGTTGTGCGCTCATCTTTCCTCGTAGCTTGATACACGACTTGTTCATGCTCTTTTAACGAACTTACGCCCTACACCCCATCGTTCACCTAGGCAACAAGTACATCTAATCGATAGCGTTATCCAACGCACACGCCCATATTCTTGATCAGGAGAATGTCTGATGCATGGAAGTACTCGGTCTGTGTGTCATCGAAAACAGAGTTGGCGCAGTCATCGTCTCGGTGAGCGGACATATCCTTAGTCAAAGCCGCAGCTAATGCTATTTATAGACTAATTGAATACGAGTACACGCCACTGTTGCTAATCCCGTAGCCTGCTAACTCTCCCCTAACGTAAACACTTGTCCAGAGTCTAAGCTATTCTCAAATGAATGAGCCCACAGCGCATCTTTTCCATGCTAGATATATCCACAGATCACGAACATACACTAAATTAGCGACATACCCCGAAAGACAAGCCAGTGTGATTAGGGAATTCGGGGCGGAGGTTGAGGACGCCCGAGACGAGACAGGCACTGTATGAAGTGCGTGATTTTTATTATCACGCTACTGCCGTTTGACTGCTTTCTGTTTCTTGTCGAATTTCCCCCAAGACGTGTTCGTTTCAGTAGATTCTCGCCCAGCGAATCTTAAGCCCTTTACCTCTGCGCGTACTGACTCTTCGTAGTCCTGATACACCATATCCACTGTCTTTGAACAGACATGCGTGCCGCACTTCTCTGTCCCGCAGGGAAAAGAGTACCTCATTGAATCATGGGCGCGTCCAATCCACACGTCCATCCACTCAATTGGTGGAATGACTGATACGCGAAGATACCCTGAACATCCTTTACGTTAGCCACACTTGAGCTACATACACATTTAATGGCTCCTGTTTTCCTCCGCTTTAAGGTCCGGACAACTATTCGAGGTCTGGGATTATGCAATGTTATTCCATGAATACAGGATGTTTTATTTCCAGACATCAACCGTTCAGACATATCAGCGAATGAGAATCTGGGAAAGCAACCCATTTCCCACCAAGTGAGGACCTGTGAACAGCGACTAACGTCAGTAACTGATCGGAACAGTCAAAGAACGAAGCGCCCATATTCATGACCATGGCTCAAGACGGACGGATTTCCTTATTTCATGCCGATAGATTCAAGAACACCATTACAATTGGCTGTTCCAACAGAGGCGCCACTTCGACTCCCGTCAAGAAGGTTTGTGAGCGGTAGTAATAGCTGTTCCTAGTCCTGTGCATTCATGCGCGGGTTTTGGGGGAGGTCAAGTTCGGTGGCGGCCACTATTTTGGTAAGTCCGTCTTTGCCGGTATCAAGTTATGGTCTGATGGAATAGCCTCTCCTTTAGTTTACTCTTCACACTCGGTCCCGACCTTCCCGGCCGCACTGACGCGCTGTTACAATGCATCAATCACACACCGTCTTTTCAGTCTTAGGGCGCAAGCATACTTGCTTTCACTGCTAACCACGTATTCTCTCCCACCGTCTTCGTTCTCTACATTCGCTTCCAATGGCATTGCCGCATCCCTACCACGATTCGAATGGGCCCAATCTGCCAAACGGCATTCCAAGACATGATCCAGCCACGTACGAATGTTCGAAAATTACTCAGAAATACGATGAAGGTGTCTGCAAAGACTGGAAGGAAGAGATTGACACTCTATTAGTATTTGTGTGTGTTCCTTGCCTCTTTTCAAATTACATCCGTAACGCTGGCTTGTTCTATGATTCTATAGGCTGGTCTGTTCTCCGCGGTTGCTACCGCATTCCTGATCGATTTCTACAAGTGGCTGCCGAACACAGACTCAGATGCAAAGTTCATATCCACCCAGGTCCAGAAACGAATCAATGTTTATTGGTTCTCAGGCCTTTCTCTCGCCCTTTCGTCGGCATTCACTGGCATGCTATGCAAGCAATGGCTTCGGGAGTACATAAGGGATGCCGGTCGTAGCTCGAAGGATGCGCTCGATATAGGTCAGATGCGACTGGAAGGACTATTGGCTGGAAAGTGGACTGGATCATTTCAACTATTCCCCTACTTCTCGAGGCCGCTCTGGTACTACTCTTCATCGGCGTGATGGAGCTTCTATGGCGTCTAGAGAAGATTGTGGCCATTCCCTTCGTTGTCATTGGAGCCTTCGGTGTTTTATTCTTCCTCTTCACGACTCTGGAACCCTCCATACAATATTTCTGGGTGGTCTGGCGCCGCTCACTTGCTCCTTTACGCTCCCAATGTCCATACAAATTACCGAAGGCCTGGTTACTCGTCATCCTATTCGGCCGAAGTTTCGGCTGGTTGACCTCCATTCGACCGAATATCCTTGAACGTGGCAGTGCTTTTCCACGTCTCGCTGAGCGTGGACCAAAGCTAGCCAAGACATGTTCGTCGTGGAAGAAATACCATCTATATTGGGTCAAGGACAATGCAGATACAGATGCATCATTCATGACCGGTCCCACAGTTGAACATTATCTGGGCCGCTACGCTTCTTGGTTAATGCGTCATTTCTATTCTCCAGATCTGCAGACTTCACTATATCGTCTCTTTTGGAACTCGATCTAGAGCTATGATCAGCGAAATCACGTTCTTCCTGTTGAAAACGTAAACCTTCGTGATCCGAGTGCCAGTCATCATCCCACGATTGGTGATAGTGATAATGAATTAATCACTTCCACTGTCCAAGAAAAGAGCAATGAGCTGCCTTTCGAAGCTGTGGAAGATGACAAAACTCATTTTCGTTTATCTACAATAGCGCCCGATGTGCTTCTTGACACATACAATCAATAGTCGGCATGCTCACCGAACACTCTGTACAAATCTCTATGCAATGCCCACTTCACCGCAGCATCCCTACTGTACTTATCAGAACAAAGAGGCCTCACAGGACTGCAACATTGTGCACCGCTCATTCAAGAGCATCTCAACCACTCAGACGAGGACAATTTTTTTATACCACCCAGTCTCCATGCCCTGTTCGATGCTCATATTGTTGCGATGACAGATGTAGAAATTCTAAATACCTCGGGTCAGTCAATGGTTGTTTCATTGTTTTACGGCAGCTTATTAAACTGACTGATAAAACAAGGACTCGACGGGGACCTATATGATTGCGCTATGTTACTGCTCAACAAGGGCCGTCTCTGTGCTCCCCTTGAGGATTTCTTTATTGAAGGACATATTCAAGAAGTACTCCGGAATCCCATGGATGACTTGAATGATGTGCAAGGCAGAATAAAACCAGTCTCATTCGACGCCCTTTGGATGGCTGAAAAGGTATCATCGCGTATACCCACCCTGCCTCGACATACCCTGCCATATCTTCCTCAGATCCTGCATTTTCTATTAAAGAAGGCGTCTCTCCTCCAAACTCGAGGCGAGTATTTTTTTGAAGCTCATGACGGATATGAGCACACATGTGAAGGAACTCCGCTTATTTGGCGTGCCTGTTGTCGTGAAACGAGACCATATCCGTGCATTCATAACCATAACAATCCAGGAGTCCCATAAAAATCAGATCACTGAGTCCCCTGATGGCGACCATCTCCGTATATATTATCCAGATATCCGCCGTTCATCCAGTTTCTGCAAAGTTCAGCTGCGTTGCTCAACGTAGAAGAGAATCGTTCGGAATGGCGAGATATTGTAAAACGATGTGGCTCGAAGGACTCTCCTTTTGATTCCATTCCTCAGGAGGAAATCGTCTCAATCTCATTGCCTCCCGACAGGAATCTATCGGATATTGTTGCACAGCTTGCTCGTCATAGTATTGCTCTCCCTCCCGTAATCGGGCTTCTTGAAGAGAAGGACATACATCTGGACAAAGATCCCACAAGCTTTCCCTCCCAGATCTCTTAGTCTAGCTCTGCACCCAGGTTGTATGGAAATTTCCTTGGTGTTCTTCCTCGTAGAGAGGGAGAGAACGATATAGAAATGATGGCGGGGTAGGCTCTATTTACCTTGGGGTAATTTATAGTGGTACGGTAGCTGCGGTCGATGAAAGTGGGGAGTAGCGCTTTGGAAAACCTGCCGCAACCTTCCGTGAAATTCGAGAGTTGTCGCCATAGTTGTTTGAATCGGCTGCAATCTCCTTAGATTTCCAAAGTTCTGAATACTACGGTTGACTGTCGTACTATATTCCGTAGCATAAATTGTGTTCTGATAGACCCTATACTCAAACATCTTGGAACCAGTTTAACGCCTGTGATCTCCACAGATAGTAACAGTCGTAAAGTTGTTGTTCTGGCATCTAGGAACACCAATACATCGCTCCGCGATGAGAAAACTCTGAAAATTTACGATACAACGAGGAAAATAGATACGAACATGATTACTAGAAGCGCAAGTCACTCACCAGAAGCATAAAATGTAAAAATATAATGAGTCTCGAAAATGATGGTGGATGCCCTCGGCAGGAATTTTACCCACTTTGCCAAACAAAGACAGGCAGAACATCCCAAGAAGTGACAAAGTCACGAGGAGATGGTAGAGGTGTGCGAGTAAGGACATTTCATTTGTTGAAGATCAGGATAGGCCTCCAGATATCAGGGTACATATTAAATATGTGAACCTAGAGAGAACTAAAGGACCTCGACTTGTAACACTTGCCCTTGCACGAGATGCGGAGATCCGAGACATGTCAGTGGTCACATGCTCAGTAGTCGAAACAAGAATTGACTGGCACATCCTCAAATACCTCCTAGACGCTCCTAGCCTGATAACCGTCAAAAGCCTGTGATTCACAAGGGGATAAACGTGCCTACCACGGATTATAGCACATGGATGATATAGACACGTCCGAAGCTGAGCACGATAGACTGGTAGAAGTATGGGGGATGCACCCATCGGCAAGAACCAGCCCTGTAGCCGATTACCATTTCCGGAAACGGCGTACAGTGAACCATGCAGGACAATCGGCCGGTATGGCTCCAGATTCTGCGGGCAAACGGGTGGATGTGTGGATGATGGCGCGTCTGTTTGCTTTTTATTTTTCTGAGGACTCTGGCACCTGTTATGGAGAAGCAATCAAACAGGCATGGTTCTGCGACGCCTTTTCATTGCCGACCTAGCGCTTGGGGCTTTGCTAGAGAGACTGTCTGTGCCTTCGGCGACAGATGTTCGCCTACACGGTGTTTTGTCCTAGAGCAGTAGGACGTGAAAGATTGAGGATTTAACAGAAGTCGATGCACACTTATCTTGGTGCGTAGCTCGTTATCGGACCAAGGCATGGCTGATATTCTTATTAGCCGGTATGTTCCGGTTCTTTCAAGTGTCTCCAGCTACTAATCTTTCTTAGTTTAGACAACCGTAAACCCGCCCTTCACACACACAAGGACTTTGAACGGATCAGGACACCCCGTGAACACCTACGTGTACTCGACTAGTGGGATGCACGGTGTGTAGAGATATCGGCCATGTCCTTCAAATTGACTTGCACTCCTGTCCAGGACATCCCGATAATCTGAGTACGTTCAGTGTTCATTAACCTTTCGTCAGCTAAGGTTCTTCCAGAGTGTACAAATGGAGGTGTTTCATGTCGACTATACATTGCACCCCACAGAATGGTGTCAGCACCTTCAAGGATACGAGAGCGAAGGCAGTTGCAATGCATTGGATGGTAAGCCGTCTTTTACTCATTGTGACCCTAGACCTATTTTTATATAGGACATGGAACTTAATGATCGAAGAGCTTGCCTAGCTACCAAAGCCGCTCGTGGAAGTGCAGCGACCTTCCTGGACGCAATATGGGAAACGACATATTTCCAATACTGTATATAATATAAAATTACTGTTTATTCCGGTAGAAATAGAACATGAAAGTGCACTCCCATCTCAACAGTACTTCTGAGGCAGCAGTAGGAGACGCAAAATGTCTATGTGTGAATCATGCTCGAATACATGCCATAGCGCCATACCATGTACGCATGAGTTGTACTTTTCGGTTCTCTCCGGTGCTCGAACTCCAAAATTAATCACTGTCAACTGAGATTCTGATCCGTTGCTTGTAAACGTGGGACCTGAATCAGCGAGTCCATTCCCTACCCAAGAACATCGATGCTCATTAGTACAATGGGGTCTTCATTTTTGGATGTAAAGCGACCGCGGATCCGTCGTCGCTTTGACTTTGTAGCAAGTTAATAATTCATATCTCTGTGCTTAGGTACGCGACGTCTGCTGTAGAGCGAAACTCAGACGTTTGTCTATGTATTAAATGTCCGATTTACCAAATAGAATAACATGACAATACCTGGTGGATCTGATGCGACAGTCAGTGTCAGGAGTGAAATATACAGGTACATTCGCATGGACTATTCTAATCTTACTATCCATTTTCCAAAGCCGCGGTTGCAGGACCGACCTGACGTTTGGTTAGCTCTCGATGTCGTACTCATATGTACTTTTCCATGAAAGGTATCTCCGACTTCTCTCTTCTTTTGGCTTGCTTCGCATTGGATTGCCCATGTTGCTGCTTCGCTGACCATATGTGATAACTGAAGTGCATCCCTGTCTTCCCAACCTCTCGGTCCATTCTCACAGAGTGCGTGTTGGGACGAAGAATCGGTATCCTTTTTTTTATTTCTCGCTGTTGGATTTCATCAGCGATGTAGAACATTTGTTGGATTTCTGACAATGTCGTAGGTAGGCTCAATCTCTATTTCTAGCGTGACCTGAAGACTAGTATATAACCGCTGCCTGTATTACTTAGAAAACAATCTATTTTCACTACGCTTCAATGTCCAGTCAACTGTGTGATTCAAGCATCTATGATCGGTTACACCTAGCGCTTGCCATTCAATTGCATCCTGACTACGCCTAGCGCTTGTCAGAAACCTTGTTAGTTACGCCTACCACTTGCTGACGCCCCGTTAACTATGCCTACCACTTGTTAGCACCCCTACGGATCCCACTTGGTGGTTGGAACTCGGCTTACAGACATCCTCGCTCACATTTTGGGTTTTACTCGAGTATTTATTACTTTGTGTATCACTCAAAATAACCTGATTCTTAACAAATGTGTTCCCTTAGTGGAGTGAAGGGGTCCTATTGAATCTAGCCATCATTTGTACTCCTAAGAATTCAAGCGCTTCGGTGTAATTGCCTCAGAATAATAGATATAACAGTATCCATCAATCAACAGAAGTCTGGGCCTGATATCCACCGACACCACTACCATACGGAGTGATATATCAATGTCTACGAGATACCGTTAACCATGATACATTAAAGGCCTATTCCTGCAGTCACTGATTGATATATCATCTACAGTCATGTCCAAAACAGGTACAAACGGGGCCCCAAATCAAAAAACCGTTGCTCACTATTGATGACGATGAGCTCTGCTCATCCACACAGCAGCCTGACTGACAGTGGCCGATACGGTCCCAAAATGGGTATTGGATCGCGCCAGGGGAGCATTATGGATCGCCGATTGTTACTAATGATCTATAACTGTCCAAATTGGTTACATTTGGCCTGGTTCTCTTTCTGAATCTGCTACATACAGTGATTTGTTATATTATAGCATGACAATGAGAATAATATTTAACTGAAACATACAGAAATTATTCAGTCAGTAAATGTCTTCATTGCTTGCCTCACCTACAACCATTGTCCCAGAAAGCAGCATTTCTCCACAAAACATAATCAAATTGATTCTTGTGTTGCAGCCTGGTGTTTTGTGTATGCACCAGGACATTGATGAGAGCAACCCCTTCTGTGGTGCTCTACATGACAGTCACAGATTAACATCATGTTTGAGGATGTATTTGAGATGTTCTGGCATGTTAACATCCAGATCTGTGACATTGGGATATGGGAATGGTTTGGCTCATGGCGGCCATTGTTTTGGGTTTGTTCTGTCATTTTTCTTGGACAAAAATGGCATCAAATTGATTCAATCCGCGGCCGGCTACTGTACCAGTTTACGAGTACTGCTCACATAGTTCGGACTATACGGCCCGCTCACTCAGTGATGTCATCAACATTATGCCGTTACAAAAGTTTACCACTTGTTTAAGGCCAGTTCGCACCGATAAGCCTGAAAAACCTTGCAGAAACACTCAGAACACCCATAGCTTTCATCAGTATATGCTTTCCCCAGCCAAATTGTGCCTTGGAATTTCCATCAGACAAAGCATAATTTGGACCCGATGGTTAATCAAAATGTGCACGTTGACCTGTATTCTCGATGGCCCTGCATCCATAAGCCGTTCCCGAAAACATCAATCCCAGCAAGGGCAGCATTAAATGTATGCTCAAGGCAGTGCTAGATTAGTGAGTACATTGCATCTCTAGGCTACTTCAAATCTGCTGAATATTTTTCAGGCATAAAAGCGAAATCAATAAACCCCGCCGACAATGTATTAGGTAGTACATCCACATGTGCTCTGGAACGTGACAGTGGGGGACAGACATGCCTGTACCGATTCTGTACCTCACTGCCGCTGCTCATGGAAGCGGACTAGTCCCTTCGCTTTATGATTACTCTTCTGCATCATTCTGTTTTTATTTTTCATAATATGTTTTATTATATTTGAGGTTATATGTGTGCTAGCAATAGACCATCTACCTGTAATAAAACAGTAGAGATTTGTCCTTGATTTGTTCTGATTATGCATGTCCAAGGAAACAAATTGCCGTAACATAAGGAATAACAAACATGAGGTGTGTTGAATTTCTGCTGTGATCCGGGTTTAGCACAACCGTTGATTGCAGATCCAGGTACGCATGCAGCAAAGAGAGCGAAGACGATGTCCATCGATCGATTCTGATCCCAGGTTTGCAGTATTTATAGACAGTTAGCGGAACATATTTTTAGACAGAGAAGCGCACTGTCGGGAGCGCTCGTCGATGGATAAGGGCGGGGAACCGACGTCCAGCGAGCAAGAGACTTTGGCTATGGATGAAGGCACGTGATGTCCATGTGCAGCTGATATATCGTGACCGTGACTGCAGGATCAGTGCATTGATGTATCATGGCCATGTATATTGACCAGTCTTTGATATATCATTTCGTTAGGTGGCCTTGCCACCGAGCTGCTGAGAGTCGGCGGGAATATTACGTCAGCCTGATCACCCGAAAGCCTTATGACGGACTACTGATACCACGGGTGCAGTCACTTTACTGTAAGTGATTGGTGATTGCATTTATGGCATCTATACAAATGGCGTCTATACAAAGTGTATTATTCAATACTGATGTCAATACAGGGTTCTTCGACACTGTAGTTGCCATTTTGAGTATGGATGCATCACAAACACCCACACTCGCCAGACTCACCGTCGGGATTGGTAAGTATTACTCTTGTATTACTCAGCTGCATTTCTTCTCTGCACGAAATCCCTGGTGCATTCTTTCATAACTAGTATAAACGTCTGTATGTAAAGCGGAACACCCCTCTGCGTTTCCTTCAAAGGTTCCCTATCACTTCGCAATTCACCCCTTCATCAATAGTATTCTATTGGGTTTGTCCTTGTAACTCAAATTGGATTTTCGGATGCAGTATTCACCAAGGGAATAACAACACTGTGAGGCATCCTCCTCCAGATCCGTCTAGCCGTTAGTATGCAAAATCTAGCACGGCGTGCGACGTTTTTAGAAGTGCACCAAATGCGCTTAGCGTATTGAAACGATGCGTTCCCTGAAAGCTCATTCAGTTTAAATCGATCTGACCATGGGTCAGACATACGTAATTCGTTCCAAGTGAAGGTCCTACGAGATGGATCATCAGGGTCGGCAAATAAGTATATGACAACCATAGCTATAGCCTGGGATATGAATGGTAAGTATGAATCTCAGAGTGACACGAAACACCGACTGAAATTGAAAGAAGTATAAGACAAGGTAGTAGCCCAACGAAATCTGTCTCGAAAGTAGGTAAATACGATAATGGGCATAATATGAAGATATACCAATGGTATGGCCTGGATGTCAGACCGTTTCAGCGGAGTCCATCAAGGAGGAGAGAAATAACATACCAAAACCTGGTGGAGCTCCAGGCATGGAAGATCGAAGTTGGGTGAAGGCAAAAACTGTTCCAATGGGAACGACAACGATCTCATTCCGTTGCCGGAATCCGAAAACCACAGTTGTGATCATGATGAGGCAAATTATTATAGTGATCAGCCCTATCCATATGAAAGAAACCAATTAGTACATCATTAATGAAAGTATGAGGAAAGAAGACGAACAAAATGTGAAGGTGATGACAAGACAATACACAATGATCAGAGTGTTGCGCTTAAGGGAGAAATCCATATCCCAGATCTGGTCTGTTTCCTCCTGTCTGGGGCCTGCAGACGCAACCGAAAATTGGAGGTCACTTGAAAAGATTTTATGAGGTATTTGAATCTAATATGATGGATTGGAAGCGTACACAAGGAATCCAGAGCCGGAAGACATTTGCAGGTTGACTGATTCATTTGTTGATGTGTCTCTAGCAAATGCAGAAACTTTTGTTTCGTATCTGACATGTACAGATAGCTAGATCAGTGGGTTACATCAACACAACAGTCTTAACTTGAAGATCGTACCGGTCGAAAGGATAATAGACCAGACTGTTCTCATAAGAATGTCCAGCATAATAATCCTGGTGATTATTGGATGTGTACAGTATTAGCGTGGTGCGGAAATTAGGAGCGTCTCTCGTCCAACGGATTCTTGACAGAGTGGCATTCCATGTAAAGTTGTTAGAGACTGTCAGTGCCTCGCCATTGTAAGAATCACCCTTATATCTAGGATCTGATGGGCGTGGGCTTTTTATCAAACTTTCGAGTAAGTGATGCTAGTCGCTCTCGAGGCAGGTATGAATGGCTCACTCTGTGTATAAGAAAATTTCCACTTCCGTGCAGTTAGAATCCGTGCACGTATCCTTCTCCACGGTCCAATCTGCGACCATATTACCATTGAGGATAGTGGCCGATACTGGGTTAACGAAGAGTACAAGCTTGGAGCAATTCTAAACGGTCAATATTCGTGTACAGGCAGGGATTCTCACAGATCTATGTGTGTTTTCAAAATCCGAGTCCGCGACATACTGGAGTTGTCTAACGCTGTGTAGCCGTAGGGCAGCAATAATCCACACCGTTGGAACAACAATGATGAATGAGAAGGCGGTGACGAAGCAACATAAAACTCTGGAGGGTCTTTGATGAGGGGACGCTTGCTCGGAAGACATACAGATCACTATGTAGACTCGAGACTTTATATGTCAGGGGCAAATATCACAAATTTCTACAGCGCGCTGGGGATTAATATCGTTTCATGGTGGAAGTAAGTAAGTACTTAAAGGGGAAGTTGCTATAGATGCGGAGCGCATTGTATTTCCGGGAATACGAGAGCGTCTGCTCGAGCGGGAGAAGTCAGGAGCACACAGCACGGCAATGCATCGAAACTATTGGTAGAATGCAACTTAGTACATACTCGGCACAATCAGTGCATATCTATGCTTTAAATATTATGGCAATCGAAACCCTATGGTTATTCACATGATGCATTGGTCTGAATTTGATTAGGGAGTAGGAGAAATTCCTTGCAGGCACCGATTCACATTCGAAGATGTGGTGGCACCGGTAAGTCCCCCCATACAAGAGATAGCTTACCCTACATGCACAGTTACCTCCGACGGGCGTCGGCCTGCGGAGCTGAATTTGAGCGACTACGGGTGTGAAATATGAAGCGGCTGGTCTGCAATATTGGATCTGTCGACGGAAATCCTGAAAGTCTGAGGTTGTTGTCGAGAGATTGAGTTAGATGAGGGAAAGACACAGAACACAGGCGGTTGCTTTCAACATGACACTGCGTTTTCTGGGTGACCCGTCACCCATGGGGAAAACAGGATAAGTCCCCTTATCAACGCTACTCCGTCTGCTCGTCCCACTATTGACACCCAAATATATCATTTAGGCGGTATTCTAGTTGACGTCTAGCCAAGAACAGGAGCCTCATAGAAGATCGAAGTAGCATGGGATCCCATTGCAGGATAGCGCCTGTTCAGCCTGTTTCTATAATACACAAAGGCCCATATCCAAGGTTAGCGAGAAAAAGAACGAATCCAGACAAACCATGTCCAATGGATCATGCCTTACTCCATGAAACAATGTATTAAAATTTTACAAGATTGTCTTCAAATAGTTGTCAAGTCTTCTGGTACAGCTGGGGCTCATCGGTGCTCTTAACCGCAACTCTGCAAGTCGGCACAGCTTATCCAGTGCTTTAAATACCTTTGCACTGCCCTCGATTGACCCAGTGAGGTACTTCTTCAAGGAAATAGGTCAGTTGTTACAGGTAGTAGATCAATCAACAGTCCAGTGCCATTGACAGTGCGAAACTGACGTCCTAGGGAGAAGGACAGAGCGAGAGAGCGACAGGAGCGGGCAGGTTCTTTCGGCCACAGATCTTCCGACTTCACGAGAAAGCATCAATCAGGGCTAAAATGATACTAACCAATCACAGACGAGTTTAAGAACAAGCAGGAAAGAGTTCAAGATGATGGCAGAAACGACCAGCGGATGGCAGGTGCCTGATCATGCCAAATAGGGACATCAAGTCTTGGCCTGTTACCGTTCAATTCCTAACGCTCCCCGCAAAGATGCATTCCCCCTTGCGCAAAGGGAGAACTCACTCGTGTATGTTTTCTTGTCCAGAGGACAGTCGACACCTCTCTTACTAACCCGATAAAGTGTACCTATTGGTTGCCACGGGATAGACTCCACGTACATAATTACATACACCAAGCCATCGGTTGTTTTACAGCGTCCATTGGAATACAGAATTAGGCTCGCAGCACTTACTGCGATCTTACAGACAGGCGGCGTACCCTAGACCCCCATGGAACGTCGGGCGCTAGGACCCCAAATCGTACGAGCCAACGGATGATTTCATAGGAGTGACATTCTCTCTTCCCACTCACATTTGCAACCAGGTGGTTATTCACTTAATATCCCCTCGACCATGTACTTTGTCTCCAGCGACTAGATTGTCAATCCAAATATAGCGCAATGGCTGTCATTCATTCGAAGTCGGTAAGAGTTTGATTCCCTTTATTCGGATAACTCAGGAAGTAAGTCCTTTCATTTACTCGCGGCATATTTCTTACTTTTGTGCACGGCCATATGTCCACCGTTCATGCTCCTTATACTCTTACTTACCGAAAAATCAAATCCTGGATAAAAGGTTCCTCTGAAAAACACTGTATTATTTATAAGTATTCATCAAGGTAAAGGCGTCGAACTGAATGCAAACCATAAGACAACGAACTCACCCCCTAGACCCCAGATCTATCTCAAAGGCTGGGGGGCGTCTATAGGACGGCTATCGTACTACTATATTTCCAAGGTTGCATGGTAAGAAACGTCGTAAGAAGACACTCAGCCCGAATACGCCGTGATGGCAATCCAACCCTCAGAACACTGAGAGTACTGATGCGTCTTGGAATGCACATTGTATAGTACTACTCGGGATCAGCCGTTTCAAATCTCACAACTTATCAATCGTCAACATAACGAAACACCAACTAAGAATTGTAAGTACCCAATATGGATGGATCGTTATCAGATCAATCGTCACGAACTACTCTCCGGGTTGAATATTGTTGAAAGAAGGTTCATAAAAAGTGGTTGTCTTGGCTGGGAGAGGATGCGACGATGCTGAAGAGGGCTGCACGTCGTCCTGTGTACCTTTCCGTGCCAAGAACCTGGCTAGGCATGCCCATATCGATAAACACTGACACCTCTCCCTAGCGAATCTACAAATATCGTCTCTACGAGGACATATGTTTGGAACCACATGCCGTTGATTGTACCCTTCTGTCCCCCGATGTCGATGTCGTCATTCGAATCCCGATAGTTCTGATGTTTCACATGGCATGTTATGGATCCAGCCGATGCAACTCGGATCAGTAAATTCCCTAATTCTTCAGTTCCCCTTTCTACCGGAATTGAGCCCATTCCTTACTATCACCGTACATTCTTACTAATGACAAACCCTCCTGCTAAACCTTCAAGATACATTGAATATTGTAGAATATGCTAGTCGTCGAGCTCTATACTATATAATTGGTCCAGTACCAGGCCGTAATACATCAATCTTTTTACCCACTTGGCTTGACTGAACCAGCACCCGCGAGCTTGTGTACCTCTGAGAACATCCACTAAAGACACCTTAACAATCTGGTACCACCGTACCTTGTGTCTTCTTGAAGCCATTCCCTTAAACCTAGCCACAACACGCCTTGAAATGCATTCCATTTTCACCCCATCTACATGTCCTAAACCACCAATCTACCTTACACTATGCTCGTTAAGTACAATCTTATTCAGTATTCCAAGGTTCACAACATGGCGTGACTTTCGCGGTGCAACACAAGGTCAAGTTTGTACTACCAAATGCTTAGCGATGTAGGAGCGAGAGAAACAGCACGTACCAAAATAAATGCATTGATCCCTCTCGTTTGTAGCCGGTTTTATTGAAAGGAACAAGATATGTACTACCGATGCAAGCCTAGGTTCTGCCTATACATAGTTGGAAAGCATAGCAATGATGACGTACACCCATCATACGACATCCCGGAATGACAGCAGCCGCGTATTGGCCAAAAATTGGCCTTGACTTGTGGCAAGTTTAAGAGTCATCAACAGCTCGAAGTCTGCGCTGATGGGTAACACCTATTCTTATAATGATGCATCAACTAGAGAAGCATGATGAGAAATTCAGTTCCATTTTGCACATCCGGCTGTCACCAGCAGTGTGGCCGTCTGGATCAGTTCATTTTAAATGGTGGGTAGTTATGCATGAACATCCCGCACCAACATTGAGCGCTACCGTCAAATAAATTACTCTGTTCCAAATGAAGCGGTGCGTCATTGCTCAGTGTAGCATTTCCCCGTCCAGCATTATCCTTTATATTCAATGAGCAAACACGAGCTGCTCACCGAGATGGCGGTCCTGTCCAGGAAATTTTCAATTTTGCACGATGGTTCTGTGTAGGTCTTCGGTCAAATGTGCTGTTTGGGCGAGCGTCTGTTGCTGAACATGGGACGAGCAACAACCTTGGACGTTGCTACAGCGTACCCATAATCAGAAACTGGCCGTGATGCTCTTCGGTCGTGCCCCATGTCATCATCTTGGCAGAGCCCCAGTAATTCCGATTTTTGTAACGTAGTAACGTTTTGCGTAAGATGGGCAAACCAACTAACAATTCAGTTCTACCGATGAAAATGGGCACAGTGAACTTCGCGTTTGGGTTTGCGTTCATGCATTCAGTGTGTTGGCGTTAGATTAGCATGTGTATGCGTTACTGGGCATGCGTGGGAAAAAATATGTAGCTGCGTTTGATGTGCTTGCGTGCGACAGAGGTGCATTTTCTTGTTCGTGTCATTTCTATTGCTAGGCGTTGCCACAGTGAGCGCATGGTAAATATCCACCCGTAGACTCTGTGATCTTGTAGTATAACATACTAGGCAAATCTATACTGGCATTAGTATGACAGAGCTAGGATTGGGCCTCTGTATCGCCAGCTATGGCAATGACATTGCACATGATGAATATACAAAGTAGCATCGAGACTTAGGCATGATATCTCTATGAGTCAAACCTCTCGGCTTGACATATAAGCTACGGAGTAACCGGTTAGTATCGTGTTAACAATGGAAATTCACACTGCTTACCAGAATATCGAAAGAAAGGCATACTGGAAGTATAATGCAAGTCTCTCCGACTTGGATACCGGCGGGAGACATTGTATCGGACCCCTACTTGCGAAAAAAGTTCCGTGAAGAAGCGCATTATGTCGGATAAGGGCAGTCGAACACAGAACGTGATAACAGCCGTCGGCTCCACCATATGAGAATGGTTGTTATTTGTACATACATACATTCCCTTTGCGAGCCCAAACACGGAAGATGCACATCAGGATTCAGAAGGGAATCACACAGCCACATGTGTGCGATTTGGGAGGATGCAAAGGCTTACTTATGATATTAGGCTGACCTCGCCGGAAACAAGACATCACCATCATGAATATCTAGGCGATTATGCAATGCCGACGAGTCCGATAGTTTGTAGTCATACCACGCGATGAAGCGCCCTTCGGCAGAAGCCGGCACCGTTGCGATTTCATTTCTTGAAGTATGTTACATCATCACCGGCCCGCTTTCACTCCTCCCTCCATCTCCACCTATATGTACAGAAAGTTCTATCCTTTTTCTAAGAACACCTCGCAGACAGTGCAGTGTTTAGTCCACATCTACCACTGTAGATGATAATAACTGCGAGATCAAAGCAACTTATCCGGACCAAGCCTGTGTCCTCGTCGACCTGCCGCTTGTCTATTCACTTGGGAGAGGTATGGAGGCTGTTCGATCGTACTCAATGCCAAATGTTCGCCTAGTCAGCCTCCCTGGAGCCCGAGCTATCAGCACCGTGCAAGATCGAAGATGGGCCAGTAGCGGATGCAGCCAGCATTTTGGTGAGTAGCGCCCTATCGGACTTCGGCGCCGTTGATGTTCTTCTTCGTTTGGTTCTTACGCCCTTACGTACCGTACTTCCTGATCCTGTCATACACTCACTCTCCTCTAGCAAAGACACCCATCCTTTCTCAAAACACCCATTCGGACACAGCCGCACACCGGACGCCCTCGCCATGCTATTCGTACAGAAGGATCAAGCACATACATTGGTCAAGTGGAAATTCAACGCGTAGACATACATAGCATGTCTCTGAAAGGCAAGCCAATGCGATTCCAGACTAGAGGTTCCGTAGGTGAGGCAGAAGATGAACGTAAAGATGGACTTAGCTAGTTATAATATGGTGCGTGTTGCCATGGAACTCACCGCGTTTCCGGTGATGATTCGTTATCTCGCTGATTTATTTCCAGGAAAAGGATCCTTTTGACGACCTTGACGCGGAGTGTGGCCGATGCATTGACGGACAAGCTGTCGAGGGTATGGTGCAACCCGGCCATAGATACTCACGTAGCTCCAGCCAATCTTTGAGCCTGACGATTACGCCCTCATTCTTAACCGAGTATGCGCCTTCCTCTTCAGCTCCATCGTGTGCTCACCTTTTCTTAGAGCCTGATACGCGTCATATTCTTACTCTTTAACGGACGCTTACTGCACCTTTTAGTTCCCATAGGCACAGAATAGTGTATCGAACCGCGGAGTGATCCAGGACACATGTGTGGTCGCTGTTCCGTTCAAGATACCAACATAGCGCAGGGAGAATGCATTGATAAACATCGCGGCTATGTGGCTCGA
The DNA here is from genome assembly GCA_030435655.1 of Armillaria novae-zelandiae. NCBI lineage: Eukaryota > Fungi > Basidiomycota > Agaricomycetes > Agaricales > Physalacriaceae > Armillaria > Armillaria novae-zelandiae. Next base: position 100,836 of record JAUEPR010000015.1, on the reverse strand, counting down.
CTGCGCTCCGCTCCATGTCAAATTCCCAGTGAAGGCACGAGGGTACTGTTCGACCCAGAAATAGATACGCGCCCAGCCAGTCATTAAGCTAAATATGACGTCGTTGTCGTCACCAGCCCAGTAAAAGGACTTTCGTCGGCTCCGTCGCATGTTTTTTTTTCGCCTGATGCACAACGTATTCACGCTCTTTGAACGAACCTACCAGGCGGAAAAACCACCGTGTCCTGCATCGAAGGAGATTCAGGAGCATGTCGGGGCTGTCAATTGATTCATGTTGGTACGTTCGGTTATTATTGACTTTTCGTTATGTCACGACTTTGCAGCGCATAAGATCCAAAACGGTTCATGTCTACTATACCCTGTGCGCCGCGGAATGTCGTGCATATCTTCAGTGATAAACAAAAATGGTGGTCTCAAGGAATTGGGTTTGCGCTGTGACTTTCTCGGCCAGAAAAAAAAACAGGGAGTCTTTCTTCCCTAACCTTCACGGCACCAACATCAGGTATAGCGGATACGTCTGCGATCATCGAAGCATCGCGACGCTGGGTTTCTCATCGAGTTCCCGAGGAGACCATTGAGGGTCCTTCTAGCGCTCCTAGTCTTTCGCCCTGGAGGGTACGTCACGTTCATCATCACCCCATTACGTCCCATCTCACTCAGTTCTTTCGTGTGCTCATTTTTTCTACTCTGACCTGCATAGATAGACGCTCTTTATATAAAACGATTCGCATACCATGTATCCGAGTTCCCGTCGGCAACAACAATTACATCAAATCGACCACGTTATCCAAGGCGCAAATCAATACACTCGATTTATTTTCTTCTAGTTTGTAGCTGAGGTGGTACAAGTCCGCGACATATCGGGTACAACAGGATGGTAATTGTATCTTCAAGCTAGAGTCGAGCAACGTGGGCACTGTACAGCGTTAGTCAGCCGTCTCTTATGCTTTTCGTTCCAATACATATTCTCATCCAGGAGTGGACGATACGGACATTTATAGCATCTTTGAAGACGACTTGGACTTTGATCTCCTTTCTCAGTAATGCCAACTATTTGAAATATATATGACTTGATGTGCTCTATTTCATCTGATAACACTAAGAGCGATGCACGCTCATCATGACATATGGTGATCATCATCGTTCGGACCGATTTTGTTCGTGCCAAGCTTTCAACAGTATATGTTCAGGGATAATCTGGCAGGCACAGCTATCCAATCAATGACGGTCCTTTGCCCCAGTATGCACTTTAAGAGGATCAGCAGTAGAATGGCTTTTAGAGGTTTATAGGCGACAAGCACGCCATCCGTGACTGAGGTTTGATTTCAAGAATCGGTTTTCCCTCACCTGCAGGTAGAGGCACAGTTTTCATCTGTTCTGATTTCGAGCTGATACTCATTTGAGGTTATGCGGCGGACTTGGGTGAAACACCCGAAAATCCTCTATTTGTTGACAAAAATTTACAGCGGAAAGGGTTATCGATTATCTTTCGGATTGCATCTATCAGGACACTTCTTACTTACCTTGCGCTTGCTTGGTTATCAGATCTCTGGCTACCATTTGATGTCGGGAATGTTTTGTAACCGAATTAGAACGCAAGGTGTTATGGAGCATTGTAGGTATCATATGAACACGGCTGAGCTTGAATACTTCGCGTCATGTCGGGTCATTATTGAATACTTCGCATCATGTCGGGCATTAGCAGTCGAGATCGCCATTGCTCCGTGATCACGCGGAAAGATCTTACTTACGGGATAAAGAACTGTAAATATAATTCTGATCCACTACTATTCAGAGGAAAAACGTCCGGGTTATGCACTTAATCTGCTTACGCGACGCAACGGAGGCATGAACAAAGAGGATCAAACATTGATTCTTGTTAATCGAATAGGGAGAGGAAGTAAGCCTGGTAGCCTTGCCGAATTGGCCGATTAACTCATTCAAACAGAACACGTTTTGGAAGTCTGTGGCCTCGTTGAAGAAACGATGTCGGAAGGTCTACGGAAATGAATGAATGTAAGTGAGGCAGCCTGGGAAATATGTAGCGCTACTTATTAGTTCAACACCTATAAAACTGGAAGTGTGGTTCACGGATAGGCAGACTCTTCTTCAGGTCCTTCAGTAACTCACAGATATACGCGTCATGCCTTCGCCTCCTTCAGTAAGTTATCTCCCCGTTCACTTCGCGTTTCACCCGTCCTTACATAGTCTAATTGTCAGTCCAATAAAGCGTGTGCTTTATTTTCAGGTTTTGTTGCTATATCAATCCTCACGGTATCATTTACAGGCTACTATTGAGGTTTGTACATTTATTTGTTTACGCCTGTCGGCTTCGACCAACGACTATATTCCCGTTCCCAGTTCAGCAGGTGACTACAACTCAGAGTATGTGAAATCTATACTTACCGAAAGACGTGCTGACATCATACGGCGGGTCACAGTTTTGCCTCCCATGCAAAACAGACCAACACTTCCGCAGCTTCAAGTACTACTGGAGGCGGGCCTAAGGGAACTGGCCAGAGTGGAGGAAAAAGCTAAAGTAGTGCGGGTTCTACTCAGACTCTGAGGTGTCTGTAAACCATTGTAGACCTATATCCTCTCAGGATGGTATGACCAGAAATGCTGTTTTATGTCCGGGCTTATTTTCTTCCGTTGCTGAGAGTATGATGGCATTTCGGCAGTGTCATTCCACAATTAGATGTCTTCATGCGGAGTGACAGAACTGAGGCTATGTCTCCTCTGATGTTGGAATCGTAGAACCGGGTTCGCTAGGAAAACTGGTATGATACGAACAAGCGGATGAGTACGGACAAGCATCCAGAACATGCGGGCCACTCCCAAAGCTTGCAATCTCATTCCACTGACTGCGACTTTCGTTTGCATTGTACATTGCCACGTATCGCTTCAACGCCCATAAAACTGACAGTGTGTATCACGGTCAGCCAGACTATTATTCAGGTCCTCCACTAGCTCACAGATCTATGCGGCTGGTTTTCACCTTCTGCCGTAAAGCAACTCTCCTTCACTGCGCGTTTTCCTTTTGCTGAGACAGATATCCCGGCAATGATCAGGCAATTGAACGCTGTCAGGATTCTCGTTCCTTCTGCCTCCTGATGGATCTAAGATAATATTTACAAATAATATCCAGAAGAGAATGGAAGTAATAGTTGACTCCCGATCTTCATACCGCCAAAAGTGTAGGAAAGATCAGTGTGTGTGGAAAAGAAGCGCTATCCCACGGGAGAAGCAGCGCACTCACCGCCTCTGAGGTACAACTAAACTGGGATTAGCTGATATTTTTTGCGCCCGCCAAACACATTATTTTGATCAGACCAGACAATTGGCAAGAGAAATTTCGATAAAATTACCTGTAGCATGAGATACCAATAGTCATCGGGGACCAATTTGGCTACCACAAATAAATGGGTTGCAGACCTCTATATATGGTGACATCCTCCTCTCCTAGTGTACTTCCTGCTATTTGATGTGGTGTTTGAGGCCAAAATTAACCCAGATGTGGCCAGAACACATCAGGAGAAAGTCAGTGTGATATATTCAGTTACCATGTGTATGTAACTCGAGTACTTTAGTAGCACCCCCCCCCCCCCCCCCTCACAGGTACTGGTACATAGCTTGCTGTTAAATGGATGTACCTGCCAGTAGCTAAGGTAGCTATAACTGAGACATATGTATTGTTACTATAATACCTCGGTTTTGCAGCAGCAGTATACTTTCAATCTATAAATTATATGGTGGTTCTTCGGTATGGGCTAACAGTGAGGTTCTATTCCAGTAATAATAGATAGTACACATTCTTATTCTGTCCGGTGCATCATCAGTCGCAGCATCACCAGCATCTTCATCATCCATTTCTCCAGTTCTACCCTCAAGATCTCCCATTACCTAAGTTTCTTCCTCTTCATTGTCAAGGTCACTGGTCACTACTTGCTTCACTTTTACCCCAGCATTTGATCTTCATATAAAAGGAGAAGTAGGCTGAATCACTGACAAAGAGGATACCACTTACAATTAACCACTGAAATTTGAAGGGAGACACAGAAAACAAGGAAAAACAAAGTAACAACGGCTGTCACACATAGAGGTCTTTGACATCATTACACCCCATGCCCTCCTGCTCATTCCGGATCCTGAGTGCACAGTGAGCAATGAGTGTTAAAACAATACAAAGTACATACATTCTGATATATTTTATAGTGCCTGTATTCAGGGACACATAAACATCACATGGCCATGGTGATCCTGGTTGAGAGTTGTCTGTGGATGCTGTTTGTTCTCACAATGGTCATACATTGACAAGGATCTATCAGTGTACAGCCAGGCTCGGCGATGACAAGTCCGACTTGATTGCATCAGTCACTTGCATGGACAACTGCAGATCACAATTCCTCTGGCGGTGCTATGTATCCGTTTCTAGTTCCAGGTTCGGCACAAATGCTGCAAACTTCTTGATTTCAAGCTTCTCGGTGAGATGACACATGGGTGTTAGTTAGTGTATATATTCATGGTTCTTTTTGATGGATGGGTTCGATGGATATCAGATCTATGGCTTATATCATTGTATATGAGGCATCTAGAAGATCGGCCTGGGCCTTAATATTATGTATACTCAGTATGGTAGACATGACCCAGGGTGGTGCTATGGACTAAATGGATAACTGGAAGAATCACAGTTTGTCACCATGTCCATTTTACGGTGTAGATGTTGGTTTTTCTTATTCATTTCACTCAGTCCATGCCATGAAAGACTTTGTGCCAACACATTACCAGTCACATCTCCCTCGCAGACTGATATATCAATCATTGTAGTATATATTTCATCGTAATATATTAAAGGCCTGTGCCTGTAGTAATTACGTGATATATTAGCTACAGTGGGGTCTAAAAATAGTATTCTTTCGGTATTCTTTCCCATCACAAATTGATCTAGCTGCGCCCATCGTCAACAACGATGCCTACTTGTCCTCTGCGCCTTTCTTGACAAACTCGAGCTGTAGGATCGTGCCTGGATTGCGTTGCCAGGCATGAAAATCATTCTCAAATTAGTACACCAGGTACACACACCCGGCCAGGAACTAGATGGTTGCTTAACTGTGTCCATGGGAGAAATGGTCAGCGTGTGACGGGATCAGGAAGGATGTCGCATCGGATAACGAGCTACTCATCAAATCGATGACTGCATCGACCTCTGGCACATCCCCTCGGCGCTCCTCTTTGGGCAACGACCTGGCTAGGTGAACTTTAACATCCATAACTGTATACGACTTCAAATAGAATCCCCGTAGCGTTATAACACCATCGATGTAATGCACTTGTTGCCTAGATAAACAAAGAGTTGTAGCGCCTGAGTCAATTCAAAGAGCACGTTGTGTATGAAGCCATAAGGAATGATGAGCACACGACGGAGGTTGAATAGGACCGCGTGTACTAGGTGTAGCTAGTGCTAGGTCAGTATCTATTGCCAGGCTGATCACTACCCTCGAACCCTTGAGACGAAGAAACAAGTGTATTCACACTGTCTCGATGTTCATACCCCATATCGTGTGCTTGAAAGAATTGCCAGTCATGGGCCGCTGTGAACGAAATCGACGAGTCCCATGTTTGAAACGTGATGACAGTTGATTTCCTTGGAATGGATTTCTGAGTATCTCCACCCATCGAGCATTCAGCGAATCGAGTAAATGCGCTGAATCTGTGCCTATGGCTCGCATTTCGAGAACATGGGAAGGTGCGTTTGACAAGTGTGGGTAGACCGAGGATGAGCGCTAGCAGTTATGCGAGAAGAGGTACTGATCGTAAAAGTTATGCTAGCAACCACATCGGCTACTGGATAGGTTCGTAACAAGCTACTCACCGAAAAGATGACTGCGTCCAAGATTGCATAAAGACGCGCGAGATCCTGGAGTAAGCCTAGAATGCCGAGGATGTGCGGCAGTAGCGGCAGGTCGACGAAGAAACATGCGTGGCCCAACCACAGCGTGTTGATCTATACCACGTGTTGGTGTCCTCAAGTCATTGCCAGGTAGCATGGGTGGGGCTGTTACGTGGATGGTGACTCTGTGTATCAAGCGTTAAGTGACGACAGGAGAAGAGCCGAAGCACACGCAGTACCCAGCACAGGAATCCTCTCATTCGTTCTGTAACTCATTACTCGGTGAAGGTGTCTGGAACATACCAGCCTGTGAGAGACAGTGCAATGACCTACACGAGTGCCTTCCCTCGCTTTTCTTGGACGACCAGGACGGAAGGTGCAACTGCGGAGAAGACGGTGAGCGATCTGAAGGTTCATGGGAGTGCGACGATGATCACATATGCCATTCCCGGAATTGATGTGGTCCCTTCAAGACGACGGCCCTTGCCAATGATCGCTGCATCCTTATTTACGACTTGAACTCTATCAGTCTCGGCCTGGAACCACTCGATGGATTGTAATCATTTTGGGATGAATGGTACTCAAGACGGTTCTGATAGCGTCAGCTGGGAGCTCTTCCCTGTCCTCTGAAATTTTTCTCATTTCCGGTTTGCTGTCCTGTTTACAAGGTGCGTGTATATTCATCTGCAGCTTCAATCCTGTGGTTCGGACTCAGCACCATGAGATTTCACTTTGGGATAACGGTGAAGCAAGGAAAAATCCCAACGCCGTCATCATTCTTCTTGAAAATTTCATCCAGGGGGCGATGGTTACAAACTCTAATTTCCTGATTCACGAGTTTCATACCCACTTTCTTATCTCAGAAGAATTAATTCTAGTTTACTATTACATATTCGTGTTATTGACAACTGATGGGATATCGTATGACGGCTGCTGGGAGGCTTGAAGTTCGGCAATGAGAACCATCAAACAGATACCTCTTCCTAGTGAATAGAGAAGCGGCAGGTCGAGTCTCGACGAGGAGACAGGCGTGATCCGACCAAGTCCCGCTGATCTCGCAGTCGCTGTCATCCACAGTGGTAGATGTGAACTCGATAGTGCGGTGTATGGGAGCCGTTCTTATAAAAAGGATGGTCATGCATCTGGAGATTGCCGGAGGTTGAAAGCGCGGCGGTAATGTCCTAACCTGGTTCGGGAAACTCTACGGTTCCGGCTTTTGCCAAAGCGTGCTTCATCCCCTGGTACGACTAAAAATCTATCGAACTCGTCGACATCTCATAATCCCCTTGGAGCGTATGATGGCGATGTCTTATTTCCAGCGAGGGCAGCCTAATATTCTGAGCAAGCCTTTGCATCCTCTATCCCCGCACATACATGACTGCCAGTGGGTTATTCCATGACGAATCCTGATGTGCATCTTCCGATGATGTGACAGTCACGGTCGTGTTTCAGCTCACGAGGGGAAATCCACTTCTTCAGGGAATTTTTTTTTTCCAAGTAGGGTCCCGATATATTGTCTCTCGCCGGTATCTAAGTCGTCAAAATTTGCGTTATACTCCCAGCATGTCTTTCTTTCGAGATTCGGGTAACCAGTACGAATTTTCATCGTTAACGTCTAAAGCAAAATGGTCTAACGGCTTATCGCATGCCTGGGGTTCAATTTCCCAGGGTATGCTTGAAGAATTTTGGGACCATCCATTCTTATAAATACTCATATACACTGTGTGCTGTCTGCTAAGCTATACAGCGTAGAGTCCTCATTTTCCCTGAGCACGAGTTTCCATTCAAAGGCCTATTCACTGACGCTACGACTTTTGCTTGGCTCGCATCAAAAAACCACCCTGAAACCCTAATGCATGTTCAAGTAGCCAAACGGCCATTCGTATGCCTAGGGTTTGATTCCCTAGGCTGGCCATAGTCTGCTATGATCCCTTGTGTTAGTATTTACATGCTACTCGACCTCCGCAAAGCTGTAACCAATGTAACTTTTGTTGCATAAGCCCATACCCTATGAAATATCGAGCGCCGGATCCCTATAGTAGAAATAGATGTGTAGTACTTCTGTACCATTTGATTGATCGGATCTGCCAAACAGCCGTCCAATCATGTTGAACGTCGAGAACACGGGACCTCCTACTCTATATTTGACGGAACCAGCACAGTACGCATTGAGCTGAAAGTCTTCCCCTCGCGGAAGGGTCCGGACTAGTCAATTACTAGGCGACAGTGCAAGTTCATGGGAAGGAGGCTCTATGTTCATCTAGGCGTCAAACGGTTAGCAATAAATCGAGTTTATGTGCGAGAATAGCCCATTATTTCAATGCGCCTGTCATTGTCCAAGCGATCAAGATGTGGGACACAGGGGAAGTCTAAAAGTGTCCCAGGATACAAGCACACACCATACCCATTGGGTCCGCCCCCTCATTCGTCCGCCACCCCTCCCACGGATTAAGGGATAGTACTTGACTGTCATAGAAAAGAGATCCGAGTATCTCCAGGTCAAGCATTCAGCTAGGCGCGTAAATGTGCGAGCCTAGCATATCGAGGAAGTGCAGAAAGGCACGTGCTTTTGAAGAGTGCAGTTAGGTCAAAGACGATACCAGTTATAACGATTATGCTAAAAAAAAAAGACATCAACGACGGGATAGGCAGAGAGCAAACAATATGATGACTGTAACCCTAAAGCATCTCGCTATCGAACCAAAAAACGACAGGTCCATGATGAAAGACGCTTAACTCAACCATCTCGCATTGGTGTCTTCAAATTTCTCCCTGCATGGCACGGGCCTTTTGCGTTACACATAGGTACGTCTGGTCTATCACTAGTATCCGGCGAAATAAAAGAAGCAAAAATAGGCGCGATGCCCAACAGCCAGCCTCCAGTTCGTTCCCCAGCTCGGCGACGGTGACTGGAACCATACTGGCTTGTCAGGGATGCAGTGCCTACATGAGTGCCTTTCTTTCTTTTCCCGTATGGCGAGGACGGAAGGTACAGTTGTCGGATAAGGGGGTGAGGTTAAAGGGCGACAGTGATGACGTATACCGTTCCTGAGAATGCTGGGATCCGTTCAGGTTGCCGGCTCTTGCCGATGATGGCTTCTTTCTCGCATACAACTTCCGACAAGCTTCAAGTTTATCAGTCTCGACTTGGGACTCTTCAGCGTATCATAATTGTTTTGCGATGAATAATAGTCAAGATCACACTTGACTCCGCCACCCTTCGGAGGCCTTTCTCCATCCTCCATACATGTCTGTTCCTTGCGATACGATAACACTTTTCAAGGTGCGTGGATTTATCTGGGACTTCAATCTTTTGGTCTCAATTCAACTATGAGAGATTTTACTATCAAGGAAGAAGAAAAAGATCGTGCAATGTGAACTGGGATGATAAATCCCCAACTCGGTCATCATTCTTCGTCCACATCTAGGGTGCTTTTTACAAACTTCGATTCCTTGGTTCATGACCTTCAAAGCCAGGGTCTGTTTTCCACGGAATCAATTCTGGATCAGTTCCGGTTCACCGCTCCCTACGAACAGTCAGTACTATTCAGTCTAGAGCTCTTTGCTCGGATTGCTTGGACTCTCATATATATCATAGCTGACGAGTTTTTTTTCTCTGGTTACAGACACGTCTTTAAAGCATCAGACCCCGTGGGAAAGCGAAATCTTCCATATCATTATTCGTGATCCATCTACTGTTCTCACTACGTTTATGAACTAATGATACCCTGTACCACCACTAATGTTGTATTCCCCAAATAGCCTGCACACTTTTTTAGAACCAACCTTTTCTTTCAATTCAGACTGACTACAAGAAATAGAAAGAGGCTATCTACTGAAGAGGGCAGGAGTGATCGTCTTCCACTCCTTTCCCGGTTTCGAAAATATACTGACCGCCAATGTCTTCGAGCGCAGAGAAGGAAGCCTTCTTCCGACCCTTTCCAACGATGTTGAACTTTTGGCAATCATGGTAGCTAACGAGTGCTGGAATGAAAACAAAGAATGCTCCTGTCTACACTCGGCCGTCAGTAACCGTCACAAAAAAAGCATAGTCAAAACTTACGTAAATTCTTGCAGATGGTATTCCGATCTTCTTCAAAAATTCTGGTATTGTCGAACTCAGCGATGTGTTTAACAATATAACGGAGAACACTTACTAGCAAAATCATCTTTCTCCTTGCGTAGCGTCACAGATGCCCCCGCGGTTGCATTTCCAAACTCGGACGGCACAAACAGCTTTACTCCCGCTGCCTTTGCGCTGTCCGCAAGAACGTACTGACTCTTCCCACCTGCCGCCGTGTTGACAGCCGAAATAGTAAAGTCGACCTTGTTCTCCTTCAGGACAGCAGAGACTTCGCCGCTGTCCTCGTAGTCCACCTTGGCGATCTTGATAATCGACGATGCAGGGATGTTGGATGATGGATCGGAGGTTTTCCGGGTCAAGATGACGACAGGGACGTTCTCTGTGATGAGGGCGTTCAGAATGTGCTTGCCGAGGAGACCGCTGACTCCAACGAGAGCGAAAGATTTGTATGACATAGTTGGACAAGTATGTTTGATGGGTAATAGCTGTATTCCTTGGACTGTAAGGGATCTGACTTACATATGTACTATTATTTACCTACATCATTCGCAGCGCCCGTTATCATTCCGAACTCGGACTTACACACTTAACTACTTACTACTACCATCTACGTCTACCTTACTTACTCGTCGTTTGACTCTCTATCGCAATACACCCCGTTGGCATGTGTAGTTACTGGGTCAAGGACCCTCGTAAGGTGCCGTACTCTTTACACTTTTTTACACATCTTTCATTGTGTATTGTGCTGTGGAGAACCACAGTAAGCTAACACTTACAGAACTACACTCTATCTCGATACCTCTCTTCGATGGCTCAACACTCAGCCTCGGAGAGCTCTGCTGCTGTGCAGCAACCCTCGATTCACGCAGATTCTCGCCTCACTGATGAGGCTCTTTCGCAGTCAAGGAACGACACACTCTCTAGCGAGCGTGCGCCGTCACTGCTAGCGACTGCTCCTATGCTTGCAACCACCATTGTGGATGCGAGCTCGTTACCCACGACCGCTGCACCAGCGGTGATCGTACATTCAAACGTGCTTTATCGACCCTCGGGCATTATCAGCTTGCCTGAAGGTACACCAGCCTCCGAAACGTCCGTTATCGGACTACTTCGCCCAGCGACCTTCTCAGAACCCCGCTCATCTCATTCAGTGGCCGCTTCTGGGGCTAGATCTCAATCATCTCGGACGTCGTCGATTCATGATTATTCCGATGATGCTCTAGACCGAGAAGTGGCTCGCCGACGACGGCTGAGAACAGCGGGCGCATACACCCAATCTCGTAGCTCGGCTCCTCCAGCCTATGCCTACGAGACCAATGATACATTTCAGTTCCCTCAGTTGCCTACACCCCGCGCTACGAGTGAACAACTCCCGGCATCGGTATCCCCAGTTACCACCTCGTTGGTACCCACTAATTCCACAAAGGCTACTTCCTTGGAGGAAGCGATGCCTGTAGTGCTTTCTGACCTACCTGAGGCTACGCCTGAGGATATAAATCGATTTATCGAGGAACGAGTTCGTCTCGCCGCTCGACGCTACGAGGAAGGACTTGTCTCGATCTCAACGCAGCGACAAACGGTCAATGGTACTGTATTTCACGGTATACCTAGACTAGCTATGAATAAGTTCTTTGCTGCTAATTTGAATGCCTCTGGGCAATTCAACCCTATTCCAACTGATGTAAGACCGCAACTAGGTGACTATCACCATAGTGCAGACGAATTCAGTGCGAATATTAACGCCGCTGTTGATAATCTCAGCCTACCTCAACAGCTAGATGAGACTGATTCCAATTACATGCGACGTTGTCATGCCCATGCTTGGCTGTCGACGCCACTTGTTAAAGGTGAATCTTCACCAACGGTTCCGACTTCTCAGAGCTCGGAAACTCAAAAAACAGTTGATGCCTTGAATGAAGCTCGACGTGAGGTCTTCAATCGAGGCTTACTCCAACAACTGCACGACGAAGACATGCTATTATTTGGACAAACTATGATACCTGACCAAGGTGTTCAAATCGACATCTATGGAGATGCTACCCATCCTGATTTTCCAGGTATACGGATATATCTCCCACATATACGTTCAGAGGTATACAACCCTCTTCGAACACAATATCCACCACCAGCAGGTACCTCTGTACCGCAAACTGGTATTCAAAACATACAAGCTCGATCCTCTGTGTCTTGAGCTTCGTCACAAACTATTGTTGACCCTATAGAGGAACAGAACAAAGTTCTGATCTCCAAGCTTAAGGGTGAGTATGAGAGTGATGCTGATGATGAGGACGACGTTTTGCCGACCTCCAGGAAGGGAAAATACGTCCCTCCACACAATAGACCAACGTCTCGACGCCCTAAAGTTGAGAAAAATGAACCGCACCTTGAGTTTGGTGACTCGAGACTGCGAGATCCACCGATGAGACCTGACACTACTGTTAGGCCAAATGCTCGTGTTCCTGGTGAAGAACCGAGGCCACGGCAAGGGCAAGCGCCACCACGACCCAGAACTCGTATAAGGACTGCCGCACCCAATCCAGATCCAGGAGACGATGGTTCTTCAAGTGATTCGCATGGATCCGACTCTAATCCTCCGAATCCACCTCCTAGGATTCCTGACCCTCATCCTGACCCACCTAGGTCACCCAGACCACATCCAACTCGCCGAGAACAGGGTAATACACCTCCAGTACATTCACCCAAAACTCAGGCCGCTCATCCAAACTCGCAATCTAATAATTATGATATTCGCGAGCCTGCTAGTCATATCAACTCGTTTATGGGTCGTAACCAAGCTCGTCCTCCTAGACAAGCGCAGGAGTCGATGCAGCATCAAGAACGAGGCCCAGCACCTCCTCCACGTGCCTCACAGCATGCAGAGGATCGTGCCAACCCAATTGTTGTGGATAGCCCCACTCCTCCTCGCAATCGAGGTGCAGGACGTCCTCCAAACGATCCTCCTCCTCCCTCACCTTCTGGGGGACCAGGATCTCAGTTTAGTGGTTCTAGTAGCCAACAATCGTCACGCTCTGAACCCCAGCGAGTTCGAGACCCAACTCCCGCTCGTTTTCAGGAAGTCCGATTCACCTCACAAGAACCTCGTTTCAACAATGAAGAGATATTTGAATATCTCCCTGTTATGAGATCCGAGGTTGAGATTATGCTGGCTATTTTCCAGCACTATGAACGCCTTGTGAATCGCAACCTGTTGCGTGTTCAACGAGGACTGGATTCCAATGTCCAGAAAACATCTTTACAGAGTATTCCTCATCCCCAAAAATATGAGGGAAGCTCTGACCTCATAGAATTTGATGAGTGGATTTTTTCCATCATTAGGTGGATAAAAATCGCAAATATTTGTGGCCCCGTTTATACTGAAGATGAATGGGGTGGCCAACAACTTTCTGCTATTGATATGCAGCGTACGAGCACTATTGCAACCTTTTTGGGAGGAGATGCCCATACTTGGTATAACAATGTGGTTGAAGATGCACCTGTCGCTTATACTAATAATGTGAATGGTGATGATTTCCCCACCTTCATGGAAGTAATCAATGGTCTATACCGTCGATTTATTCATGAGTCATCCTTGTATGCTGTTAATGAACACTTTGAACATGTTCAGTACACTTTTGAGGGTGGTGTTCACCAGCTATTTGCGAGTCTATTACGATTTGCAAACATGATGCCTTCACCGCCTGATGTCTATACCTTCCGACGACGTTTGATGATTTCTTTACCTTCAAACATTTGTCAGGAAGTCACTCGCATGGGTCTTACAGCCAAAGTTTCGTCTGTGAATGATATCATGCAGTGTGCCCTTGTTGTTGAGAAGGGTATCCGTGCAGAACGATATTACAGTCAGCAAAGGCAAGACCATATATCTCGCCTTTGTAAATCATCCAAGGAGAATGCCAAGGCTTCAAAGAAGAGGCGTTCTCCATCACCTCGTAAATTCAAGAAGGTTCAGGGTGAGTGCCATAGCACTCAGCCCAACCCTGGCTATGAGAAGTTTAAGAGGATACGTGATCAGCCCAAGAAGGATCACCCATCTTCAAGGCATAAATTGTCGCATCCCAACAGTTCAAGAGATAATGGGAAATCGACTTCGAAAACCCCTACATGTTATTCCTGTGGAAAGAAGGGACATTATTCTAATGATCCTTCATGCCCAGACTATGGTAAACGAAATTCTGGTGAGAAGTTGTACCACATTGTGGATGACAACTCCCCAGACAATTCAGCATCAGACCATGAACCCTCAAATGAGGAATCACATACAGATGTTGAAAATACACCAGATTGGACTAACCTCTCAGAAGAGGAGCCTGGAAATTATTCCGGGCACCAGTCTGCAAATAATTCAGATGCAGAAGACCCATATGGTGGAAGTCAGTATACTTCCGATGCAGGTACTGCTGATGAACGTATGGGATTCATTAATGAAGAAGATAGCAATTACTCTGATGCCTCTGGAGTATATTGTTCATCTAACCATTTTAATGATTGTTCCATGGATCATGATACATCCAGTGAAGACTCGTCCTCAATTTCAGACACTGAAAGCGATGGAATGGAGTCTCATGATGAATATACCTTGGATTTTCCTGAATACCTTCGGGCAATTCAAACAGATCAAACAAGTGATGGAAAGGTTGAAGGATATCGACCAACACTTGAGCCTACAAGAAACCATGTATCTCGGACTGCATCCCGTCCCAAGCGTACAGCTTCGGAGAATCGCTGCCTTGCTGCTTTAATAACTATCAATGGACATGAAGCATTTACTCTCTTTGATTCTGGGAGTACAGCCGATGCTATCAGCCCAGACTTTGCTCGTCTTGCAAAGTTAAACATATTCCAATTGACAAAGCCTATCACACTTCAACTTGGAACAAAAGGCAGTCGTTCGCAGATCAGCCATGGTTGTAATGCATCCTATAAATTTGGGACTGCTCGTGCATCCATCTCAGGTGACAACTACTATTTTGATATTGCGAATGTTGACCGCTATGATGCAGTCCTAGGGACTGTCTTTATGCGAAAACATGGCATATCACTTGATTTTGAATACGATACAATTTGTATTTGACGTATTCCAGCTCCTACTCTTTCAGAGGGGGAGGAAACCAAGGAAATGACTCGTAGATATGCGAAACGTGTATCAAACAAAGTCCAATTTGGCTTGGATGAGGAAATAGAAATTAAACCTCGCCCAAGCAAATCCAAAGAATGGGTTTCAAGTAACCAAGCTTCGAAACCTTTAATGAAGAAGAATAAATCTGTACAGCCTAAGTCGAAATGACTACATGGCCAAAGCACAAAAGAAGCTCATTCTGACATAGTAGAACCTCCATGGTCACGTTATGTGCCAACTATAGAGGATATAAATGAAGATGATGATGATGGAAGGCTGGCAGCCCCATTGAATCGTCAATTACCTGTATTACTCACTCCAGAAGACTTTGTGTCAACGGAAGACCTTTCAAAAATTGCTAATGAAGCACTAACCTTGGATCCTTCAAATCCAAAGGATAGACAACACATACTTGAAGTAAATGAATTGGTACAGGAATTTACACGAGACCGGTTTCCGGAATCTCAAAGTAAAGAAACTGAAGATCCAATTCCAAAGATCTCAATTGAAGAAGCCATCCGTGCAACTTCTGAGCTCTATAGGAATAAGACAAAGGATATAACCTCTCCTTCAGTTGCAGATATCCCTGGTCTTCGTGCTAGATGGATGGAATCATGCCGTGATATTATGGGAGGTATTCCAGAAGAATTACATCCACTTCAAGCTGTAAATCATGAAATCCCATTGATTAATGATAAGGCAAAATACAACTACTACTTACCCCGTTGCCCTGACTCTATGAAGGGCAAACTGGCGGAAAAAATTGGGCAGTATAAGAGAGCTCACTGGTGGGAACCATGTGTATCTACCCAGGCAGCTCCAATGTTATGCGTCCCCAAAAAAGATGGCTCAGACATCCGAACCACTGTAGACTGTTGGAAACGCAATGAGAATATGGAAAGGGATGTTACTCCATTCCCAGACCAGGATACAATTCGTCTTGATGTAGCCAGAGCTAAGCTACGATCCAAGATTGATCTTTCAAATGCCTATGAGCAGGTGCGAATTGTCCCTTCCGATGTGTGGCAGACAGCCTTCGCAACCATCTTTGGAACCTTCAAGAGCAATGTAATGCAGCAAGGAGATTGCAATGCTCCTTCCACATTTCAACGGCTCATGACTTCGATTTTCCAAGACTATATTGGAGTCTTCATGCATGTTTACCTCGACGATTTATTCATTTACAGTGATAGCATCGAGGAGCATGAGCAACATCTAAAACTTGTATTTGACAAGCTTCGAGATAACAAGTTATTTATGAAAGCGGAAAAGGTCCAACTTTACGCTGAAAAGATGGACTGTCTTGGTCATCTTGTTGATGATAAAGGACTCCATGCAGATTCGGATAAGCTGGAACGAATCCGAAACTGGCACCAACCTCGAAACTATAATGATATTGAGAAATTCCTTGGACTTGTGAATTATCTTGCACATTTCTTACCAGATGTGACAGCTTATACAGCTCCTCTATCTGAAATGACTAAGAATGGACAACCATTCTATTGGCATCCACTTCATTCTGTCTGCTTTCAATCTATCAAAGATTTGTGCTGCAAAGTACCTATCCTTCATCCGATTAATGCAGCTATCAAAGAACCCATCTGGGTTATTTGTGATGCTTCGATTTCCCATGTAGGGGCAATGTATGGTCAAGGTCAAACCTGGCAGACTTGCTGCCCTGCTGGATTCATGTCTAAAAAATTCACAGATAGCCAATGCAATTACCGTGTCTTTGAGACCGAAACCCTTGCAATGCTTGAAGCCCTCTTGAAGTGGGAAGACAAGCTTATTGGTTATCGTATTCATGTGGTCACAGACCACAAAGCTCTTGAGTTCTTTAAGACTCAAAAACGTCTCTCAAATCGTCAAATGCGATGGATGGAATATCTTTCGCGATTTGATTTTGATATTACCTATGTGAAGGGGGTATCTAACAAGGTTGCTGATGCCCTATCACAATATTATGAGTCTGACAATTCAGATGACCAACATCACCTTGCTGATTTTGTCAATGCTGATATTCGTATTGATAAGCTTGGTGAAGACCTACCTTTAGGTCGTAAAGAAGAAGCTGAGGAGATGGTTATTCACCTCAAAGCTATGGAAACACATCGAGAGTCTACACGTCTCAAGGAGAAACGTGAAACTCGAGAACTTGAAGCAGAGGAAATGGAGAATGCTCGGGAACAAGAAAAACCCGAACCAGTTCAACTACCTAAGCTTAATCCCACTGTTATCGACTCTAGAGACAGAGGGAAAAACTTACGAACCTCTATGGACTCAGATCCAACCTTCATATCTGAGATCAAGTCCTCATACTTCACCGATCCTTTGTTTTCAAAGATCCTTGAAGCTTCCAATGATCACCCTCGTTTTTCGGTTGAGGAAGGCTTAATCTGGACTGAAAACTCATACAAGCCTGGCGAAAAATTATTATGCATCCCTAAGTCACCTAAGGGATTGCATTCACTTCGTGGAACTATCATAGAACAAGCACACGAGGTTATAGGTCACTTTGGGCCCCAACGAACAGCAGACTATATTCGTCGTTGGTATTGGTGGCCAAAACTCTTTGGCATGTGTGATTTCTTTTGCCATACCTGCGAAACATGCAATAAAGCAAAAGGGAACTATAGAGCTCCCTCTGGGAAGCTCCATGTGTTACCCATACCCACGAAACCATGGCAATCTATAGGAATGGATTTCATCGGACCATTCCCTGAAGTCAAAGGATATAATTACCTCTGGGTAGTTATCTGCCGATTGACATCCCAAGTGCATTTAATTCCACTCCATACCTCCAATACAGCCACAGATCTATCCTTAATTTATTTCCGTGAGATTGTGCGACTGCATGGTCTTCCAGAATCAATTGTATCGGATAGAGATCCGAAATTCACTTCGATTTGGTGGAAGGAGCTTCATCGTTTACTTGGTGCAAGGCTCCTTATGTCTACCTCCTTCCATCTGCAAACAGACAGTGCTACAGAGCGAGCTAATCGCTCTATTCACCAGATTTTTCGCACTGCAATACGTCCTGATCAACGAGACTGGTTGATTAAGGTACCTATTGTCGAGTTCGCGCTGAATTCCAGCATGAATGCGTCCACTGGATTCGCTCCTTTCGAGCTTGTTGGAGGATACATGCCTTCAATGATGCGAGAGGTCCGATATAACAAACTCGTCCCACCTGGGATCCGTGCATTTGCTATTCAAGCAATGCAGAACCTTTACGATGCTCATGATGCTCTTATAGCCTCGAGAGTATTCCAGACTCACCAGGCTAATAAACATCGATCTCCAGAGCTCGACATCAAGGAAGGATCAAAGGTATATTTATCAACAAAAAATTTGAACCTTCCCAAAGCTAGGGCAACGAAACTCTTACCGAAATACGTTGGCCCTTATACTGTACTCATGGCTGACCTCAAGACGTCAACCTATGAGCTAGACCTCCCTGATGAGCTCGTTAAACGTCGAATTCATCCTCGTTTTCATGTTAGCTTGTTACGGCCCTACATTGAAAGCGATGTAGTACTATTCCCAGATCGAAAGAAGCCTGAACCATACGACTTTGGTGCTCCTGATGATGCTGAGGAATTTGTTGAATGCATTGAAAGTCATGAATGGAAGAATAATTCACTTTTCTTCCATGTACGATGGGCTCTTGGTGATCTAACCATTGAGCCATATTCAAAGTGCAAAGCTCTCAAAGCTCTTGACGATTATCTTGCTGTTAGTGGTGTCTCAGACCCTAAAAACTTGCCAAAGACTTCTAATACAAGCCCTAGGCTTAGGAAACGGAGACAGACACGAAACAGAACATAAACAGCACTTATTGTCCCAATATAGCCACATAACAACGAGGTTAGCTAGGGAAAATCCAATTACCCTGATCTCCAGGGTCCTGTGGCTGTATCGGCTGTATAGTTTATGAACGCCGCCACACAACCTCGGGACCGACTCGCAATGAGACATCGGAGGTATCCGCTGCTCGCTCCATCATATAAATTCTCTATAACTGTTCACATTAGAGAATCATCCAGCTATACTCGTGTCTATTAGTCCACTCAAACTCCAAGCTCATTATTAACTCTATGGCCTCTTCTGCTTCGAGTATTTTCAATCTCGATGCGAATTCTTTACAGGGGGAGGGACAGGTGCCCTTACCACCTTCAAAATCGTTCTATCCTTCGTACCCAGGCAGCATTTCGCAGGTTACACCTACCGGAATGCCGTTTTTTACTAGCTACCCAAATTCGAACATGACACCCTCATTTTTCCCCATGATATCCTTACCATTCATGCAGGGTAATCCAATCGCTATGGCGTCGAATGCAAATGCAATGGCAATGCCTCAGCATCCAAGAACATCTAACATAGCAATGGAAGGAATTATAGATTCCAATCCAGTTTCAGCAGTTCATACAGGATTCTCGAACTTCAATTCGTACCCACAGGTTCCAGTAACCCAGGAAACGAACACCGAACTTAATAAACACCGTAGCCATGTCGGAGATATGGTTAACGGTACGTCTGAATGTGCTAAACTCACAAGTTTAAACACTAATGAAATTGGACCATCTAACTCAGACGATATTACTACTGCTCTTGAGTCATTTACCCTTGACTCAGGACCTGTTTATTCCACCTCTACTGCTCCTACTAATGGTGTAGATCGCAGCAATGAGAAGGAATTAGCTCAGCTTCGCCGTGAAAATGAGCTACTCAAGATGAAAGTAGAAGCTATTAGTGCACTTCCTACCCTAACTTCGTCGCATGAAGGTCCTACCAATCGTGCTCGTCACTCGTATATGTATAGGGGCATGCATGGCACTCGTCCATATCCTGCAGACCCTCACACACGAGGATTTCGTCGTTATTCACCTCCCAGGACGAACACACGTTCCTACGAAAGTCATTATGCATCACTCCCTGGATATGATCCGTCATGCACGGTGCCTATCACCTCTATCGATGCCATGTCAATGATTGACGCGGCCCACAGTCCTAATAGCTGGGTCATCGTTGACCGAATATCGAACATCATTACTGCCACACGACGTAAACAATCTGTCAACGTTGTCTGTGAACGACACGGGCGTCCGGCTCCTTATTCTAACATCACTGATGGAGAACTCACCCTCCTGAATCAGTGGAATCGCCGCCGTCCTCGCTGGTTGGGCCAGCTCCATGATATTAAACCTCGATCTGAAGATGGGAACAACGGCCGAGACCTGCCTCCGCTCCCACCTGCTCCTATGAAGGTTACAGCACCCAAGGATACCTGTTTGGATCCTCAAATATGGGCTCCCTTCATATTCTTGCATGGCACAGAACGTCAGCATCCTGGTGTATCCGTCACTACTACCGGATCTGTTAATATCCGTACCCTTGCAGGGTATTTGCTGTTTCAATCTGTCGTCCCAAATGATGCTACCCGAGCCCATCGGCACGGCTTCGCAATCATGCTGGCCAGTGTACTGGTCCACCCATCATTATATTCTGATATCTGCCGTGATCATCATATTTCTATTGCGGACTCTGATGAACTTACCCCGTTCCCTCTTTCACTTATCAGTCAAGCTTCACAGGTCGACCTCGTCACTCACCTTGCTAAGTGTGGAGTGGATTCTTCCCATGTCTGTTACATCCAACCTTACGGCCGAGAATTGCTTCTCTCAGCTGTGCGACGCTTTAAAGGTCCTCTTCGCACGCTTGCCTTTGAGGCCCTTGATGATTTCGCTTGGCGTGTCACTCAATGTGATGTGCCGCATGATGTATCCTCCTTCCAGGATGATTCCGCACCACGAATCTACTGGAATGCTCCCGTCAATTGGGACTTAAAACCGATCCTCGAATCGCGTCGCAGACATCTCCTCAATTACCCAATCATTCGGGAGGCCATGAGTAAAACGAGTAGGGGCCATCAGCGCTCTGGAAAGGTTACTTCCAGATCTGACGCCTCCTTACTTGTGACCGGAGATGCGGACGTACATATGACAGGAGATGATAATGCTTCTATTGCAGGTCCATCAATTCCTCAACTGTCGACGGCTCCTACCACCTCCCCATCAACCGAGGCTTCTATCACGATGACCCCATCCGCAGGCTCGACCCCAAACGTTGATGGCGAAGTTGATGAGCTCGATCCGCAAGATGATATTAACATTGTATTATAGTCTTACTCCATCGTCGAGATTGACTCCCTATGCCCAATCTCAAGGGGGAGGGTGTAAGGGATCTGACTTACATATGTACTATTATTTACCTACATCATTCGCAGCGCCCGTTATCATTCCGAACTCGGACTTACACACTTAACTACTTACTACTACCATCTACGTCTACCTTACTTACTCGTCGTTTGACTCTCTATCGCAATACACCCCGTTGGCGTGTGTAGTTACTGGGTCAAGGACCCTCGTAAGGTGCCGTACTCTTTACATGGACTCACTATCATTTTATAACGTCGAACCGTGTTCTCGTCGTCTTTGTGCAATAATAAAGGATAATAGATTGTCTACCTGGAGCCCGTCAGTTTGCACACCAAATATGCAGGTCTCTCGCCATCCGAGATCTCATGACGCCTTCGTCCGCCTTCTCGCCGCTCGTCCCACTTATTTATGATGAATCTGTTCGAAATCTGTCAACCCAAGTGATCTAGATGTATAATGCTTACTGATCAGATCGGAGAGCCCTTCCGGATGAGGCCATCATCGTCATCGGGCCCTCAATTCGTCTAGGGTGGGTGGTGTGAACGAATAATGAAGCAGGGTACTTAGCGCATGGACTAAGCCTGACGATTCAACATACCGTAGCTCAGTGGGTACGTGAACAGTGAAATCTTTATGGCTATGGTCCAGCAGCACATACACAAGGGCAGATGCCTTACCTCGATTTCCCTTCGGCAGCTCGCACCCCATGGGGTGATCACACCAGACGACGGTGGTTCCGAGACAGTTGAGAATACCATGGTCTCTGAATGTCTACACGTGCATATGTTAAGCATCCAACAACATTCAACATTCTCTATAACCGATTCATCGCAGCACCAGTTCTACAACCTTTGCTTGTCCCATTTTCCCAGATAATGGGTTGTATCTTCAAGTTCGAACCTTTCCGATCTTCTTATTCAACATCACGTTCCTCAAATTTGGACATTTTTTCCATCTTGGCATAATTATTATTCACATGGAGGGTGTTAGGTTTTCATTATGGATTGTGGATTTCCTTTCGGACACCCTGGCCGATACAACATACGCAAGGAAGGACCTATATGGAACGCCTCAGTCCCAGCTTCTCCACCACAAAGGCTGCATCCATCGACGAAGGAAAGCTTTAGTCATTGATTGATGAATGCTTTTACAAGGTATCGCAATGCCGGTAAATCTCCCTTCTTGGCCCTTCCACGAAATATTCAAAGCTATCTATCAAACAGTGATAACTCAGCGCAGTTGTAGTCATAAATCACTAATGCAATTCTTCAACTGGATGTCTCCACCTTCCTAAACTTAGTGGTCACGAAGAGCACGCTAACGGTTTTAATTTTCTACGATGGCATCGAGGCTCCCATTCTGTGAGCATCAAGAGTGCATCGGTGCTGTACTGGAACGTATTCGTTGAGAGGAAAGTGGGTCATTTTTGTCCTCCCATTAGCAGTTGTTTGGTATTACTATATGCTTAGTCTTTAATTTAGTATTGAACTTTGAACCGCTCATAACTGGCACTCTGGATGAAATAGTATTCAATACTATACCGTTCCAGTAGATGAAAGCTTCAAACCCTTTGTATCTTTTCCCAGTGGGATAGCGCACCGGCTCGAGAGCCTCTTCGTAAGCCATGGTATGCCGTCTATTAGCCATATCTCAAACCGAGCTTGACATGCGAGTTCAATGTTACTTCAAATTTCGACTCATTTACATTCGGATTTTGTTCTAAGCTTGCGCGCTACATCAAACTTCTGTCTTGTTTCATTTGCTAGCGTAGAAAGGTGCGTCTGAGCTCTGTACATGTCCTGCCTATCTATACCTGTTCATAATGCCTACTGAAGCATTATATTCCAATCGGAGCTCCCACAATGGTTCGACCCTCGCTACGGGTCTGAGCAATAAAATTTAGTATTGTAATAAGTCGGAACGAGGAAACTAAGGTCCAACCCTACCTATCCAACATAATCTTTAACAAGAAAGACCCATGGCCCAACCGCATGGTTTTATCTTACGCTGATGCTCCTCATACCACGTGTCAGTGTCCCACAGGAATCGGAGTGGTCCCGGCTTGATGTAGGGAGAGACCTTTTCCCCTAACGCAGGAAGGAGGCCATCAAGAAGTTGATGACGAAATAGTACGAGCAAAAATATCCGCCGTACCGAACGAATCGTTCTCCCGTTCGCCCTGTCAGATGTCGAAAGTGCTGGGCAATCCCATCTTCATTCTTTCCCTCGTTGATAAAAAAGGATATAATTGTGGTGTTCTGATGGAAAGAGATGGGATTCGAGCCCTGGTTCATATGTCGTTGTTCAAAGCCGTGACGATGACGCAGTCCGTTCCAGAAAAACCATGGCGCCGGCTCTTGCGGGCGAGGGCTGAGTTCTTGTGGTTTGGTGCCACAAGTCTATTGCGTTGACTTCGGACGAATCATCGACCTCTTAGGATCACCTAGCAATACACCTATGTATCGGATAGATTCCCAGGCTATGTAACCGGGTCGGGTCCGGCACGAAGTGTTACAGGCTAATGCCCGAGGCTCCGTTCCTGGTATAATTCAGTACCTCGTTGATGCTCTCGACGCTGCGTTGAGATGTCCGCTCTGCCGTTGACCGGAGAAGACCCACCACTTTCCCACAAGCCCAAATGCAAGGTACATTATCTTTGCGCTATGGCTTCGGGGCCTATACACATTTTCTCGGGCGTATTCCTCAAGACTGAGGGTTACAATCAATTCTCACAGGCTTCAGTACGGTCACGAGACAATAAATCACATCCCCCGAGAATGGAAACACAAGGTCACCGCCTTTTGATTGGGTATATCTGGCTCGCGAAACTTCTGATGAAGATAATCAAAGATGGAGACCGTCGATTCGAATGCAGTTTTATAATTTGTACGAAGGAATTCAAGTCATATATCCGTGAAGAACCTGAAACTTATGTTTTAGTCCTAAGGACGGTTTAATCTGTGATTTCTTTCACCGATGAGCATTCCGATGTATTCAAGTTCTAGTTATCGTGCTGAAGACGGTTCTCATCAAGGGAATCTGGTCAGTGTCTATTCCCCTTCGGGTCCTTTCTGCTAAGGCATTCCGTACCCATTCACTGATAGTGTTCCAAATCCTCGGGATATAATCATGCAGTGTTTTCACTGTTAATTCGTTGAGTAAGATCTCATTAAACTGTTCATGAAAGCGCACCTAATTACTCCCAAGTCAACGTTCTTCGGGATGAATGATCTGGGTTGGCAAATAAGTAGATGTCGACCATTGCCACTGCCTAGAATGCAAATAACAATAAGCATCCCTATGAGCTTGACTTGAATCTCATCATTATATGCACCGAAATTGACAAAAGGACGAGACATGGTAGTACCTCAGCAAAGTCTGGATCAGAAGTGACAATTCAGATCGGTCTGTACCCAAGATATCCCCTGGGGGGGTAGGAAGTTCAGTTAAAATCTTGTAGAGGAAGGCGAGGACATACCAAACCCATCGGGAGCCCCCGGCATGGAAGATCGTAGTTGGTTAAAGGCAAATACGGTCCCGATGGGTACCACAACAATTTCATTCCGCTGCCGGAACCCGAAGACAACGGTTGCAATCATGATGAGGCATATCATGAGAGTAACGAGCCCCATTGAGAAGGTCGGTGAGGATAATACTATTAGGGAAGAAAAGGCGAACAAAATGTGAATGTGATAACGAGACAGTATGCGATGATAACGTCGCTGCGCTGGAGGCTAACTTACACGTCGATGATGGCATTCTGGTCGTCAAAGTCCCAGTAGGTGATATTTTTCCCTACAACGTCCGTTGTAATTTTGAGGTTACTGTTACAGCTCCCGTTGGTTATTCAAAGAAGCGGAGAGGATGACCCTTACACAATCAGTCCAGTCGCTGAATCAAGGACTAGGATACTGATTCATTTGTAGGTGCATCTTGGGCAAATGCACTAACACATAGTTGAATACGGTGAAATAGTTAAGCCCCAGGAAAAGGATAGGTGTACCGATCGAAAGGGTAATAAACCAAACTTGCATGACTACGATCCAAGGCATGCTGAGTGTAGTCATACTCCGGATAGATGATAAGCTCCGTGAGAAATGTGGGATCGTTGTCTCGGGAGAGATACGCATCCATTCCTATATTCAAGTCGGTGACGTTCCACACGAAGATTGGATTGGTCGGCTTGTTATTGCTATATGAGCTGTCTTCATGTTTTGCGTCCGGAAATAAGTCTCTGAAATTTGTATTATTAGTATCTTATGTTTTACCAGAGCCATAGAAGGAAATACTCACGTGTCGAAAAAGATGTTCACTTCTGTACAATTACTAGTAACACAGGTATCCATGACGATATCCCGGTCTACGAGCGTTGTGGTTCGAGAAATATCGGCTGTGATCGCGACTGCGTGGAGATATACCTTCAGACAGCATAAAAGGCATACATTAGAATTGCTCAACAACAAAAGTATCTTACCGCTCTATTCAACCCGTCAGAAACGGGATCCCTGACATAGGAAAGCTCTCCACCCGGGTGCAACCTAAGGGCCAGCGTAATGCAAACCGTTGGAACGATACAGACGAATAAAAGGGATGCAATGAAACAGTACAAAACTCGCCGTGAGCTTCGAGGCTCGGTGAATTGCTGAGGGGGCGCACTTTGAGGCATGGAGTGAGGGGAGAAAATTCTTATCTTTGACAAAGCTTCTGTCACTGCAAGGGCAAGACGTTGGTGTGCTTTGACCTTGTTTTGCTTCGTTCCTTCCGGTTGATGGCAGTGGGCACATTGCATCAGGCACCAAAAGAAGACACAGAAGACGTGTTCAATGTAAACAGGGGTCTAGAACCTAATGATTCTTGTACAATGCGTATGGTATTGCTTCCTTTTATCAGCTTCGATACGAGATTGATTGTTGCCGAACAAGGTGTATTCGGTCTTATGCATGGGTTGAGAAAATGAAGTGTATGCAAATGACGCGCCATTTCAGAGCGATGGCATTTGATACAACCGCCAGGGTATGACATAGGAAAATTTATTCTCTATGGTCGAATGCAATTGCATTTGATATATATGATACCACCGGTGGACTCCAACATAAGACGTGTGATGGACGTGTTCAACGACCACATCAACACCACATTCTTGACTTCTCTCCTCACGGCATACAGATACCATACAGGGGTTCCATTGCAGACTCTTGTGGGAAATCAGGGGAACAAACTGTATTAGAACTTCGAGCACGTGACTGAGGATAAGAAATACCCCGCATTGTCAACTGGTAGAAGTCATTTAAGATTGTCATACAGAATGCATGCGTTGGTTCTTAGCGCTAGACAATGATAGGGAAAAGATCCAAGGCTCTGGAGACGCGGTAAGTCCTATCGATAAGAAACTCGTAAAGAACAGTGACATGATGTTTCAGATAGCTCGCTATACAAATCTTCCTGCACTTTCCAGTTATGTCCATTCGTGGCTCGGCAACGCACTCCGTCTTCAGAATGCACATCCTGGAGACAATCAAGTCCAAGAATGAGTTAGTTCCAGACACAGACACGTGTTTTGTGTTATGGATATCCGGAGTTCCTTCCAGTCGTCGTTCCATATCCCCGTTTCTTCTAAATTTCCTCGTATCCGCATGGACAATATACCATGGGAATGATTAGCGTAACTTGGCGAACTGCCCAAGTCCAACTTCCTTTACGTATGCTTTGCCATGATGGTCTATTAAGTTGAGTAATGCATGGGCGTATACCCTATTCTATATGACTCGTCAGCTGGCTGGGGTTCGATTCCCCGGGGACAGGAATATATGGTTGCCATATCCTTTTTACGCGAGCGTACTCGTAAAGGATGCGACTTTATATAGAGTTAACATTCCATCATTTCTATAGGTACGTGGGCGCCATTTTTGACTTTTTTTCTCTTATATCAACCTTTAGTTTCTACTATGCGATCGCGGCTTTGACCTAACTTTCTCTGGAAATATATACCCTTTTCCTAATCATGTCTGTCGTCAATCTTTTATGGGGCTTAGTGTACCTTTTCGTGGCGAGGAGCTACCCATTAATCCTAAGCAGTAAAATCCCATAATTTCATAAGTCAAAACCAGGAAATTCAACATTGTACCCCACCTAAATGCCACGATTGACTTAAGAGAAGGAGACAAAAAACCGAGTGCGTAAATGTTATATTTGAATATATATTGTGAAACACCTAGGATCGTATACAGCATTACACCGGCATTACAGCTTTTTCGGATCGTCTCACCCCAGAATTGCAACCCAGATAAGCATGGCATAAAGTGGCTACCTAAGTCAAAGCCCTAGTGGGTGGTAAACAACTCAAGTGACACGTCGTGTGCTCGGCTACCTTCAAGTATTCATTTCCTATACTCAAGTGCATAACCAGTCTCATGTCTTCAATGACCGGTCCCACATACTGTCCATCGACTGTACCCATCTCCACTCGTTCTCGCAGGAAAGGCACAATCCCAATCTCCGGGTCCTTCGTATTTTCCCATATCGACAGCTTCTTCAGCCCAGCCATATTTATAGTGTCTCCTTTCGTGTAGTTCATGTATTTCAACAGAGCGTCGGAGCAGTGGGATAGCACAAGAGTATGGACATGCACGAGTCGGCGGACGAACTGGAGTAGGAGGGGGAGAGATTCTTCGGCAATGCTGCCGTCCTTCACGAGATCGTGGTTGGGAAGGTCGCCTAGAGGGAATCTAATGCTGAGGAGAGCGAGCTCCTCCAATTGCTCCACCGGGAGATACTTCATCACGTCGATGAATATCATGCTGCTGTCCACCTCATAGTCTATAAGACCTTCTAGCCTCAAGTTCCGTAGGGCGGGTAAATCGAACGTTTGCAAAATTCGGCATGCTTCTTGAGCGTGCATGTATCCAATCTCTATTTCCTTGATGCGCGGAAGCGTTAGGCGTCTCAACAGCAAATGATTGTCCGCCCATTCCACTTCCGCAGCAATGACCCACTTGAGAGTGAGAGTTTCCAAGGTGTCCTTGCTATTACTAAGGATACCATGCAAGGTCTGCATCAACAGCCTGTTTTCCAGAGGATACTTTGTCAAAACCAATTTTCGCAAATTCGATGCTGAGAAATAAGTCCAAGCTACGGGGACGCCGCTGATGGTGACGTCTGTCAAAGCAGGATACAGAAGAGTGCCTGAGCGCTTCAGCTCTTGAATTGAGACATGTTCTGAGTCCGAATAGAATGCGTACGCAAGTACAGAGAGGGCATCGACGGGATGTGTTTCGTTGTACTCGTCGCGGTACGTCAAGTCTGAGATGGTCATCATGTTCCATATCTGTAATCGGGGCATATTTGTGAAAGGCAAGCGTTTACAGAGACATATTATCTCGCGCCATTTGGCTGCTTGGACTTTGAACGACCGAATCCGGTGGGCGTGCTCGGCGAGGAGGGCGGAGAGGACCGTGAAATGTGCGTCGGTGAAGCTTTTTGAGCTCGGCCAACATGGGAGGATGTCAAAGTCGATGTCTTTGTTTGCGGAGCGCTCCAAGGTCAAAGCCTCTCTAGGGAAAATTGCACGAGGATCGCGTTGGCCGTCAGAGGACAGTGAAGGTACCTCCCTCGAGGGTGTGATGGTTAGGGAGGTCCAAAGGCGTGCGTCGTTGATGGCTAGGGAGCGCCAGTACTGGCAAACCGCTGCGACGAGGAACGAGAAATTGGCACCATCGGTATCAATCGTGCCAAGTGCAAAAATTCCCAAGAGTAGTTCATCGGGGAGGAGGTTGATAGCAGAGGTGCCTTGCATTTTGTTTGTGCTACGGTGATTGATCAACGAAGAGATTAAAGCGGAAGGCGTTGACGACGTACCTGGTCATGGCGGTATTGGAAGACATAGTCTATACGAGGCGGATCATGGAGCATTGGGGGACTATATTTAAGAGACCCTCTTTATATAAGTTCCTGACAATGGGTGGCATAGGTCTATTATTCAGGAAAATCACAATAATTGATCGAAGATTACACAAAGACAATGAAACAAAAAGCAAAGGGACGTTATGACCCGTTGCATTGTCGGCGTCTACTCAACCTCCGCCCGGCTGGGTTCTCATTTTGTTCCGGGAAAGGTTTTACGGCCGCTAATTGATCAAAAGAACAGAGCTGGAGAAAGTTTTGGATGGCTCGATTCACCAAGCAATCCATAAACTGGACGGTAATCTTCTCATGACAGGGACATTTGTTAGTAGCGGTATATTACTGCATAGCATGTACTACACGCGTATTGTTTAATGTCCTCAGAAAAGGTCATTCTTAATCCTGCGGGAAAGTCGGACCCGTGACTACGAAACGGTTCCTTCGCACCGCTAAAATTGGTACTAACATTATCTTCCAAATTTCTTAAGGTATTTTCCGTCCTCAGCGTCTTAACTATCTCCATTGTTTCCGACAACGACATGTCCATGATACGTAGGTCCTCAAGATGGAGGAGAGGCATTGAGGTTAGAACGCCGTACATATCCCATGTCCAGTATGTTGATTACCAGATCCAAACGACTGATGGGACATGATAGGAGCTTCTCGATGGAATGAATGTTGATATAATTGTTAAGGATAAGTGTGGAAAATACGCGGAAAATCAAGATCGTTGGGGATATAAACGTCCATGAGCTGGTATCGAGGGAAATTATGGAGGTTGAAGCCGAGAGTGAGGGAGTGAAGTAAAGGGAATGAGATGTACGAGATGATCTTTGGAAATTTGGTTGTCAAATGTAGCTCCACGAGGTGGATGGTGATGCCTGAACTGGGTAAGTGCCCACAGTCAAACGGCCCGCTATAGTCGACGCCAGGAGATGTGAGTTGCGTGACGTCTTCGAGGAGAGTTACAAGATCATGGCTGCCATCGACGCAGCATGCGAAATGGCGGAGGGAAGGGAATTTGAGGAATGGAACGGGGTAAAAGCATTCGAAAATGACGGTGTATAGACGAGGCGCCTGGGGAGTCTGAAATATTGTCGAATATATTAAAAACTCGAGCCTCTCCAGTGCAGGGAGATCTTGTGGCATACACATGCTAGAGTTCGTTACAAGAGTGTGCCATCTATTGGCATGCTGTTTAAGCAGGACAGATTTGAGATGTAGCCCGGGTGTTCCGGGTATGTGGAATCCCAGAGTTATATCCAAGAGGGCCTTCTTCGAATACCGAAGCGAGGTAGCGATGAGGTGTACCATTGACGCCTTTTTTGCTGTTTGCGGGATAGCCCCCAACCATTAAAAGGTTCCATCCTCATCGTTGACTACAGTGTCGGCGTATCGGCTGCCAGACCACGCCACGCTGAATAAACTCGTGTGAGAACCCACCCGCATCATGGACCTGGTACAAGGTGGGTGCATATTGATAGTAGAATTTCGGGCGAGAGGCAACGGATCGGCGCGTTTAAGGAGTGATATCTGTCCAGCGGCTGAGGACAACGATTTCTGATTCAAGCTCTTTGATTGGATCGAGCCGGCATCGGAGGAGGTCGTTGAGAGTAGTGTTATCGAGCTGAACGTGTGCCATCGTCGTCTCATCAATACGCTCCGGCGAGCACCGCTAACGCAGAGGATGGATAACATCAAATTTAGGGAAACAGGAGGGGATTTTGGTGGTGGCCTTGGTATATCTAAGAAAGAATTAGTCGTGTCGTTACAAACTGCTTGTGACGCGGGATACAATTTGGAGACTCTGACCAGATGCGCCCATCTTTATATGTTGAAACTCGTTCTAGACAAGAGTATCAATCAAGGAGAAAGACGTCGGGGGTATCTTAACACATAGGTCATTCCACTGATTGAGTGTATGAGCGCGTGCCTTGGATACGTCCACAGTTCGAGCCACTAGTACTTCTCTGTTCCTGGAAGACGCATATTCCTGGGCGATTATGAGTTGTCGACGAGTCTGATGGGCTGCTGATGATCCTTCGGCACGAGCCGGCACCAGAGTCATTCCGTTCCTGGAAACGGATGACATCATCAGCTCTGCGCTTTCCCTCCCAATTCCTTCTCACAGGTCACCTCCAACTATATACAGAAGGTTCCATCCTTTTGAGCACATCTCGCAGACAGAATGTCATGTAATATACATCTGTCATTCTGGATGAGAACAATGAGAGCAAGGCGCCGTATTTGGACTACGCCTATGTCCCCATAGATTTCACGAGTTGGAGCGCAAACGGGGGGATAATGCGTTGAGTATGCGGGATGTTTGTGCTTTTCTTTTTCCTCACCAACAGCTTGATAGCCTGCCCACGTCACACGCAATCGCTCCGTATTACATTAAACGAGACCACTTGGGTACCCGAGGACACCGACGCGTCGTACGCACGACAGTGTGGTTGGGAGAGGCTTCCTTGCTCCTCGATATTCCATTTTTAACACCGCCAGGGAGAGGCGTGGTAGTTCTGTTTGAAATTTTTATTCAGTGATGGATTTTAACATTCACCTAGCGAGGTTTCTCAACCTCATCCTAACTTTCCACCAGTCCATACGGAGATACCCCGGGAATATGGCGCTTCAGAGATCGGGGACTGCGCAATCAAGAAAAAACCGGGGATGCGCTGTCGAGTATCCGGAAAAGAATGTATACATTCTCTTGGCGTAGGGGGGACTGCCAGGCCAAGCCAAGCTCAACAGAGCGCCCTAAAAGCCAAGACCGCCAAGACCGCTTGGTGGCCCAAAAGCAGCTAAAAGCATCGCCCTGCATCTTTTCAGAGGCTTGGCCCGCTCATCCTTCCCTTCTCATCTTCCCACTTATACAAAGTATGACACATTCCTCATAAGAGCGCTGTTGTAAACGCTGTAACACGACAGCACAACACAGATATGTATCCTATAAAATCAGTCTTCCAAGCCGAGATCTGTCTGTCCTCAGCGCAAATGGCTAATCGTCGAAGACATTCACGAGTTCTCTGTTGCTTCCTCACCTCTCTAGCATTCGTTATCGTTGTTCCTACGCTATGGATTGACCTTCTTCTGAGGCTACCCCCGAGCAGTACTAGCGGCATATCCAATACTACGGTATGGGATGCATCCTCAAAGTCGCTAAGTAGAACTGTAAGACTGTGCTTGCTCAGTGACATACACTTCTTATACTGCCCGAAGATTATTCTCCAGGCTGATGTGGTCTCAGTTGATATCCTTCAAACTACCATGGTCACAGAATGGTCTATCATTGGGGACACATGCATCAACCCTGACGTGAATAATAATTGCACAGCAATCAATATCTTCTTTGACACGTGAGCCTTCGTCCAATGAGTATCGAAGAGTACACCGTACTCATAGGATCCCTTTCTGGAGGAACTTTTCTCCGTCAGATCCAAGACATGATAATGGACCCTACAGTAACAACAGACCTACCGATCCTATCTTTATATGGAATGCGACTGACTTTGGGCGAGGACGTACTAATTTTAACAGCAACAGTCTCACCTTCCGTGCCGAGTTGACGCTTTTCACGAATGATGTTTCCTACCTCAGCGCTTATCCATTCGATAGGTATGTCCATCAAGTTGCATTGTTCTAATCTAAAGAGATTAACCGCTGGACATTCCAGTTACTACGCAGACATAATCATTTTTGCTCAAGACGTGTTAACGAATGATTCAGTCTCTGTAAACCTCTCAACATCATATGGACTCATTACGTATGTTTATTTGTCGCTTTTGATTTGTCTGCCTGATAGAATCTCTTTGAGCGGCATTAAAACTACGACTGATGCTGTGGAATGCCCCTCATGGCGGCCTGAGAATTACTCACTGCCCTTTCTACAAGGTCTACAAGGAGCCATACATATATACACGAACCTCCAGCGCAGCCCTCTTGTTATCGCCTATTGCCTCATCATTACCATTACATTCTGTTTGTCTTCTTGCCATAGACTTCCATCCAAATTTTGACCTCGTATCCATACACGCACAGGGATGGTCACTCTTGTGATCTGTCTAATTATGATCGCCACTGTTTTCTTTGGCTTCCGACAACGGAACGAGATCGTTGTAGTGCCGATTGGGACAGTGTTTGCATTCACTCAGCTTCGAGCATCCATGCCCGGAGCTCCCGACGGTTTTGGTATGTTGATAAAACCTTTCTATGTGCGACATCAATTTAAACCGACACACTTCAGGTGATATCCTTGGTACATCCAGCTTCATGTGAGTTTCGTTCCACTCGTTGACGTCTTTAAAACAGACTTCGCCGGGCTACTTCCATGCCTCGTCCTTCTATCGATCTCAGTAGGTACATTGCATTTCTGTGATCCAAATTATTTATCTTTTGAATCATAGGCGATCACAATGGTTGGTATTTATCTGTTTGCCGATCCAGATGATCCGTCTCGTAGAGCCTTCACCTGGAGCGAACTGAGTACGTTTTATGAATACTCCAATCACACAATACTCAATAAGCTCACAGAAGATACATTGCATTATTATATCCAGAACGTTTGGGATACTTGCAAAGATTTGGTACAGCGTGCTCGATTTCGCGTGCTATCAGCAAGATGGAAACGGAAGGGCGTTTCGCAACATTTGTGTTGAGCTTCCTTCATAACTATCCACTTCGAATCTGTGCTTAGGAATTAGAGCCCCAACAAATACAGCCTCAGTGACGAAGAACATCGCCCTAGCGGGTTGTCAGCACTACAAAACCACTTAGTACGCACCCAATATGGATCGTAGACCGGTCAAACTAAACGAGATGTTACATACGAGTCATGGGGCTCCACTCAATATATCCTAGACAAAGCAATATTCCTTCTTTTCAAATGCCCTCATTCGTTCGATGTACCGCAAAAGGTATGCAGCACCTAGGCTTGTTGTGTAAGGAACACGCGCAAAAATAGCCTCTAATAACGGGCCACAACTCTACTGCGAACTATGAGTGATATCGTGAACAATAGACGAGGAGTGTACTTATCACTAAGATCAGAGAGAAACATAACAGGAAATTTTGAAGATGCAAATGAGCGACGAGGCGTAACACTTCCACAGTACACGAGGGAAAGCAGAGTAAAAATATGGCGCAGAGAAAATCGTTTCTCCGTTCCAAAGTGACCGGAGGAAAAAGGCGCCAGATCCAATGTCATTTCCACTGTTTCCATCAAGATCCGCCGAAAATATGGCAAGTGTTTTTCGAAAAGTTTCCAAGCAGACATCTCCTACTCGGGTAAACCAGGAAAGATGTACAAGGACATCATCTTCTGTGTCGGAAAGTTGCTAAATGCCTTATAAGGCCAAATTACTAATAATGCTCGAATAAGGCGCCGATATGCCCCGGATAAGCGACTGCCGACCAAATTATCGGCAAATCTGAGCCGGCGAACCAAATTAGGTGAGCCCGGCTTATAAGCGGATTACAAGGTGCTTATAAGCAACTGGATATTACAGGTATTTTGCTGCAGGAGAGGCTTGTCATAGATAGAAAATCCATTCCATATATCAGAGAGACCCGCAGTAGAATAAAATATCCATTTCCGTGATCAATGGCAGTAATATTATATTATGACTTAGAATTTACAATTTTGCATCATCCAAAGTTCCTGTATTGTCTGAATCTAGCGGAAACCATACAGGATACTTGATTGAAAATGAATAGTATAGAACACAACCTGAATATGTAAGAACAGAAGGATACAACGAGTGTTAAAGGTAGGTAGGCGCCCATAAGAGTACCGGGACAGACATAACATTAAGTAGATTAATGTGTGTTGCTTGGCCGCGCACGGTCAGGCACGAAGGGAGGTTGCCACACTGCAGAGCGTAGGAGGGGGTGGTGGTGGCATCAACAGCGTTGTTCTTGTCGTCGTCGAGACGTCGTTCTTGTCGTCGAGACGTTGCTCCTGTCATCTGGAGGGAGCGGCAAAGGGGGTGTTGACGGCGCTGTCAAGGCGTCGTTCTTGTCGTCTGCATTGTCGAGGCATCGTTCTTGCCGTCTTCGAGGTGTCATTCCTATCGTCTTCGAGCTGGGCTTGTACCCGGGCCCGCTGTCTTCGTGCATCGGCCTTCATTGTCTCTGCCCTGGATTCAGACCTCCCTTGTCTATCAGTCCACCTGCAATTCGACACGCCGTTGTCACCGCGGCTCTACCGTTCCCTCATCCATCCATCCGCCACCGCCGCCGTTGTTCTTGTCCTTGTCTTCATCGTCTGTACTGTTGTCGTCTGAATCCTTGTCGTCGTTCCATCGCCTACGCGTTGTCGCCAGCACATCGAAGGTCAAGAAGGAATGGTATCCCCCCTAGGTTGGGTGGGAGATGGGGCATGTGATTGTGCGAAACAGCGAGGTTGGCGCTGTGGTGGTGGTGGTGATGATGGACGGGTACTTTTGTTCCCGATCCGTTTGCTGACATCAGAACCGGCCCGCCGGACCATGTCATCAGACATGCAGCCGCTTCGTTCGACGACTTCAATTGGCTGGTGTGTTGGCTTCGGAACGGATGGAGAGTGATAATTTTGTTATCTTCCAATGAAATTCATTCATCAAGCCTTCACACTTCCATGCAGCTGATCTGAAATACTCCGGAACTTGTGCCAGTGATAAGGAACCGGTTAGAAGATACTTAAACCCCATCATCAAGTTTGATCCGATTCCTTTCCTCCCCCTCCCCCCACATCCAAGTTTCTTGACGTATTTTCTCCTCCAATTTTGTTGATCATTAGCTTTTCTCTTTTCTTCTTATGTCATTGATACATGAACGTCCACAATGCCCCTACTGTCTCAAACATTTCCATGTAAATGGCATAGGGAACCATAAAAGGACTTGTAAACAGCGAATCAAGCAAGATATTGTTGATTCGCGGTTTAATCTGGAGCAGAATACGAGTCAGGCAGCAAACACAGCGCAAGGTGAGTCTTTTTCTTTCTATAATATAAATCAACACTGAAAATGTTCACTTTCATCAAGAAGCTATCAATACTCCAAGGCTGCTATTCAATAATCAAGTATCATCAAACGCAGGTCTTGATTCATGCTTCGAAGGTAATATTTCAAAATGCTGGACCATTATATCTTGTTCTCTGATACTCTGTCAGTAGATTTGCACCTTGACAGTCAGAGAGACCTTTCATCTTCACCCTCATTTGAACCTGGCTCATGTAGGTGTATCGACCATATTTTCTATTCATTTTATTAAAGCCATGTTTAGCTGAAGATGAGGCTGAGAATTCATCTTCTGATGCTACAATTGATGATGAAAATGCAATTCTTGACCTGGTGAATCCATTTAATCCAAAATTCTGCATTGAATATCATCCCTCAGCAATCTTGGACCCACGTATTTTAACACGTGAGGAGTATTTTCAGATGACGGCTATGGAGATGACGGTTTCTTTTATTGACAAACCATGGCATCCTTTTGCATCTGAAAATGACTTTGAATTAGCTGAACTGATTCTGCATACTGGCATGAACCGCCAAGAACGAGACAGTTTCTTCAAGGTATTAAAGACTCAAGCAGGGGATCATCAATCTGCATACACAATCAATAATGAGTCTGATCTTAATGATGCATGGTCACAAGCAGAGCATTTACTTGTAACGGTATGCTTTATTTTATATTGTCATATATTAGATGCTAATTTATTATAAAAAATTTAGTTCAAAAAAGAAAAGTTGTCTTTGGAATATAAAGAAGAGATACAAGAATACATGCTTCACTTTTGGCCTTTATGGGACTGGACACTTAATCTCCTCAGTGACCCAACATTATCACCGTTTTTTGTATGGGATGCTGTGAAGATTTTTCAGTTGGATGAGAAAACAAATACAAGAATGCGGATTTTTGATGAACCTTGGACAGGAGATTTACTATGGAAAGTTCAGGTATATTGTTTCTCTATCTTAAATTTTGTATTATTGATCACATTATTAGAGCTCACTACCTCCTGGCGGAAAGCCATTGGCATATATTTTATATGCAGACAAAACACGCCTATCATCATTGGGACAGCAAAAGGATATCTGGTTATGGCGCATATTGCTAATCTTCCTGATGCAATACGTAATGGAAAAGGCTGGGGTGGTGGAACTGTTGTTGGATGGCTTCCAATTGTAAGAATTATGCTTGATTATATTTGATATACATCTGACTTTAATCAGGTTGAAGAGGATCCAAAACACAAGGGAAAACCGTCATGGATAAATTTCAAGCGAGTTGTTTGGCATGAATCATTTCGCAAGATCATGGAATCTGTTGTGGAGTATTCATATACTGGATATGCCTTCACATTGCCACATTCGGGGAAAACTATTGTCATTTATCCATTTATTTTTGTTCTTTCTGCTGATTACGAGGAACAGTTAGTATTTAAATTGTCTCAAAGTTTCTATATCTGACTATTTTATACAGTTGCATGATGAAATTGATACGCGGTGTCCATTCTGCCTGTCCTTGTCCTGTTTGCTTGGTTCCAGATAAAAATTTAATGGATATTACAGAAGTATATCCATTACGAACTACAGAAAATATGCAGAAGTGTTATCATCAGGCACAAGAAGTGGAAGATGATATTCTAAAATCATCTGGTCTACGAAATGTGAAAGTGAGTATTTTGAATCTGAGATATTTACCTGTTTCTGATTAATTTCAGAATGTATTCTGGAGCATGGATCAAAGTGATCCATATAGAGCAGTTTCCTGGGATTGATTGCATGCATATCATCTTGGTCTTTTCAAGCATCTTCTTTTACGTCTATTGGAGCATGTGGAGAGAATCCATGGACCTGATAAACGTAAGGCAAAAGTTATTATTGATGAATTGTATGTATTTGGTTTTTTTAACAATAGAATGAAACTCATAAATTACAGTATCGCCAACTTTCCAAGATGGCAAAATCTGATACATTTTACCAATGTTACTACTTTTGACTTTTCGGATGCTTTAAAATTTGAGAATATGTCAAAGGCAAGTTTCACCCTTATATTTTACTATGATACTTACTGTTCAAGCAGCAAATACTGTTTGCTGCACATTCTGTGCTAACAAAGGCAAAAAATCCCAATGCCTACTTGCTTCTCAAGGTTATTCGAAGTTACATTGAGTTAGACATGTACACCTCAATGGATGTTCATATGGAAAAAAGTATTGATGAAGGAAGACAGCTATTAGGAGTTTTTGAAGCCAATTTGAAGGTAAGCACAAATCTAATATATTTATACTGTACTAATTTCAAAGCAGGCTTATTCACAAGCCACAGATCATATGGTTTGGAAAAATGTAACATCTTGGTCTATACCAAAGGTGCATACACAGCAACATCTCTTTGATGATATCATTGCAAAGGGAGCTACAAAAAACTACAACACAAAAGTCAATGAATGTATGCATGGTCCACTCAAAGAGGCTTATCAGACTCGGACAAACTTCAAGAATGTTGCCGATCAGGTATGACTTATAATTAAATTCATATAGCATTATTCTAATATGATTTTCAAGATTCTTATGACAGATCATAAATATGGAATTGCCATGAAACTGCGACAAAGAATGGATCGTAACAAAAAACATCAGAAGGAGGCTATGGCATCTGTTGAACAAGAAACAAAGGTTTCATCTAAAGCCAAGCATCATAATCGTCAGATGCAAAATATTCAATCTCTTAACAGTAAAGCTTCACTTCACAGTCTTCGGTTCACTCCAAGAGATCCACGTACACTAGAAGAGCTTGAAGCAGCCTTTCATTCAGATCCAGCTTATGAACGCTTTCGAATTCGTCTTGGATTATTCATGACTACATTTCTAAACATGATACAAGAAGGCACTGTAGCTGCTGGAAAATATATTCAATATCAGCCTAATGACATAGTATGTGCTCACTTTTATAAAAGGAACAATAAACTAATTAACAAACAAATATAGATCCGAATTTACCAGACTTTGACTGTTAATTATCAGTCACTAGTCAATTTCAAAAAGTCCACCGATTTATTACGCTGTAGCCCAAGTTTCTACAACCATCCACGTTATGATGGGGTGATTATCAACACCAATAGAGGGGCATACATTGGACAGCTGGTCCAGCTGTTTGAATGTGAATATTTGGAACGGCAATATCCATTGGCATTGGTTCATCCTTTTGATATCACTGTTACCGATGGGAGACAACGCTGGAAACACCAACGTGATAGAGATTTAGGATTTTACCGTGTCCGTGCACGTCCTCGAGTTTATTCACAATTTGTTTCAATCTATGCCATTATTTGTGGAGTGTTACTGGTTGAAGATAACAGCTCAGATCTCAGCAATGGGCATGATTACTTTGTTGTGGACACTGTTGATTCTGATATATTTTTCAGGATGAAAAAAATTAAAAGTCTTCTTAAATATCGAAACGTAGATACTTTAAAAAAAGATTGATCTTTGTACTATTATATACAGTATACTGCAATATTTTTTCTGTAATTCATTCAATGAAAAATGTTTATAATGACCTACCAAGTAGCTACAAATACGGCTGTATATGCAACCACCATGGCCATAACTATATGGTCCAAAGCTGTCAGCCTCCTTGACTTTATAGCCTTGTACTGTAATGGTATGGTGTGCAGCCCTATGGTAAGACAGAATGGATATGGTACCCATATGATAGCACCCATATAACCATACCACATGGTAACAATGCAAAGCCCTATGTCCAAGGCACCTCCAGCCTACTTCACCTTGATTGTGAGTGTCCCTTTTATGTATTTTGAGAGATCTTGGATGCATCTGGCTTGCGTTCAGCTTCAAGTCCCATTATTTTTGGACTTTGGTTATCTTCTTTATTTCTCAAACCATTGTTGTCAATCAAGCCATGCCTCACATTCTCTCTGGTAAATCTATATGAGTAAATTCATTTTATACATGGGTACACAGTTGTCAACAGCTGTAAGGTATCCATACCAACACTAACAGAACTTTCAAAATGACTATAGTACTGTACAGTGTACAGATACTTCCATAACTATCTGACAGCCATGGCAGGAAATCCTTCAATATTACAGCATATTTACAAGCATATTAGATATGTATATATTTACAAACAAATTAAGATAATTCCTCAACATCAACATATACTCCTGAACGACTGGTTGTCATCTGTGGCCGAGTCTCTGGAACATAATCCTCTGAAGTTTGATGCAGGAGTTGCCGGGGAAGTACTGGTGCACGCCCAAAATACTGCCAGAAGGTATCACAATAATAATTGGCTACCGTTTTTTCCACCAACAGAAACTCCTTCTCAGTCCATCCTGCCGTCCTAACTTCACTCAACAATGAAGGTGGCATATCCTCCCATGTCTGCATTGCCTTCTTCATAGCAAAGATATATGGAGCTTGACGAAGCCACAAAGGATCTGCCAATCCATAATTGGCAGCACCAATGTCCAGTTGCCCAGGCAAGTGATCACCATCAGGAAAACAGCGCATAATGGGGAGATTTTGCACATTGGGGCCTATGGCGCGTCAATGCAGTGCCTTGAACTCGCAGCGGAAGTTTACCTCTGCCAACTCCCAAAGGATCTCCTGGCATTCCTCCTGCTGCAGAGCCTCATAGTTCTTACCACGCCAAAAAGCTGAAGTTGCAGCATTGTCGGTACGCAGCGGCAGCTCCTCCATGAAACCATCCATCATCTTGTGCACCTCTGTCCGTCGCTTCTCAGCCACTGTTCCGCTAGCAGGATCACCACGCAAAAACCCCATCCCAAGAACTGTCTGCCATTCTTGATGATAAAGGTTTGGTGGCAAACACTCCGGAATGGTCAGTCGTGCAAATAGAGGACCTCACAACCGAAGCCAGGATATGAGGTACGAGTGTACCTTTTGCTCAGTGTTGAGCGTCGCAATGATATCTGGTCGTGGAAATGCATATTGGTTCTCCCGGGGAATAGCTTTTTTGTTTTCAGGTGAGGGACGGCCACAGGAGTGACATCGAGCAGGATTTGCGTCCACAGCCAACAAAGCCAGGTGCCACGGCTCAATAATCGGA
Source organism: Armillaria novae-zelandiae (assembly GCA_030435655.1). NCBI lineage: Eukaryota > Fungi > Basidiomycota > Agaricomycetes > Agaricales > Physalacriaceae > Armillaria > Armillaria novae-zelandiae. The sequence goes on along the minus strand of JAUEPR010000015.1, from coordinate 59,524 downwards.
GGCAAAAGCTGATGTTGAACATCTTGCAGGCAATTACTAGCTCCACTTTGAATGTGTTGCTTCTTTTGATCTGTGTGAGTTATCAGAATCGGCACGTACATGCACTAGCACCATAAATAAATACAACTTACATGGAGAATATCTTGACTTGGTTGTATTCGCCTCGATGAGAGGCATGTCGGCCCTGTACTTGACTATGGGACTGGAGAGTGCAAACGGATCCACCCAGTGCATGGAATGTGTGACGAATTCATGAATTTTCTTGTACTTTGTTGGATCTCTCGATGAACCAGTGAATATCATGGGGAGACGCAAGCGAGAAGGCTCTTCAGGATGAGGCGAGTTTGAGAACTCGCAGACGTTGTCGACACGCACACCAGGTAGTTCTTTGATGGAAATTATCCACCAGACTGGGATGCCGGCCTTGAAGAATGACTGCACGGTTGTAGCATCGTTTGAAAATGCCCCAACAAGTCCGTCATCCACAGGCATGGGAGGAGCATCGCTCTCGGGCGCGTCCATCAGCGGTTTGTACAGTGTCATGTATTGGACCAACGCGTGCAATTCACGAGCAACGCGTTGGGTCTCCGCATGGCAGAGGCGCATCCTTTGGTATGACATCGGCAGGTCGCTTAGGCGCGCAAGCAAGCGCTCAAGCATGATTATATGGCCACGCATATTGGCGGTGACAACAGCGCTGCATTCTACTCCAGCGACAGTCTCAATGACAGCCTTACAGCCTGCCTGCAGTCTCCGAAAGGTGGACCGTCTCATGCGGCCCAGACTCGTTACAATCGCAAAGTCGTCGATTTCTTGCCAGTCGTACTCTGTAACCCCCAGATACAGAGGTCTGAGAGGGTCATTGACTTCTGGAGTGCGCCAGCACAGGCAGGCATAGTGTGCGTAATCGGGGACGAAGGCTTGGGGCCACTGCAAGGGATCGTCGAAGCCATACCGGTAATTTTCACGCATATATACCTCGCGATTCCCAAGGGGAGGGCGAGGCATTACCGTGTTGGCATTGGGAGTAATCACAAACATATCCAGGTCGTCGAGAATGGTCCCATACAAGCCGTCAAAAGCCCACAGTGCTGTATGGATCACAAGAAATGTATTAGAATAATATTGAAGTAATATAATAAAGGTTACGCACGCAAACTGGGCGCCGCATGGTGCGTTAATAGTTTCGGGTTTGAACGAAGGTGGGATGGCGTGAAGTGTTCCGGTAGCGAGTTCTGTGTAATGCTCAGTATCGGGTTCTGTCACAAAATTTGCCGGTGATTGAGATAGCGCGTGGCGAGCTTGAAGAATAGAAGAGTGCATGCGGTGTCATTCGTCAGTCTGGGGGAGGACCGCTGCCAAAAGACGACGAGAATCCACTGCATATCACACAAGCTACCGATGAAAGATGTCAAGTAGCAGTGACAACGACGACGCGTCAATCACTCTGCTGAACAAGGTTAAGAAACAAGAAAAGAATAAAAGTCGTCGACGAAAGACGTCAAACGACTGTGGTGACACGACTGTCAACCACAAAGAAGAATAGAAATAAAATAGAAATAGAAACACTTACCAACATTGTGCTTGAAGGCAGTAAGTGGTAAGTGGTTATGTGAAGCACCATAATTAGTGAATCATGTCTTTGACTTATTGGTCATGTGATGGAAGTTGACTAAGCTTGGACAAATCCGGCGAAGACACTTAGCTCTCACCACCATGAGCAGCTCTGGGCTTGACCTGTAGGGTCGGCCTATCCGTTTGACGTCTTTCGTCGACGGATGGATGGGCTTGACAAATGCTTGTCGGCCCTGTTCCTTGACGTCTTTCATCGGGAATTTTCGTATCAATTTATCACTAATATTAATACAATTTCTTTTGTTGTTCTACAGGTTTATCGTCGTTCGTTCTTCCCTGAAACGCATGGTCCTATACTCATTTCAACTACTCCTCGTATCGCCTGGCTGACGACTGCCACCTGTCTACGTTCTGGATCCCGTTTATCACCACTCTCCTCGAGGTTTGTGTCGCCTCAATGGATTCTCTGAAATTATCATTAAACACCGAGCTTCCTTACGCCTTGGGCCCCGTTTAATATCACATCCCCAATTCTCTGTATCACCTCAGCCATTTAATTGCGATCACCGCTATATCAAAAACCTCCTCATGTCGTCCACGCGAATGCGGTCTCTGCTATAATTCGTCCACACCCATCGTGTATCCCCGACGGATTTGAATAAACTGAGGACGACATCAGCATGCTGCAGAACAGTGACTAGATGTCCGTTGTCCGGCCTCCACTGAGGTATGTCCAGGTGTTTCGCCACATTCATTGTGTGTTTAACTTGTCGCTCATGCCTGTCCTAGTACGTGTTGCTGTTCAGCTTCACATCATGTTTCAAAGTGTATCCTGCGAGCATCGCAACTACGCGTTGATCAGAGGCAGCTCCCGGACACATAAAAGGACAAAAGAACATCGAAAACGACACCGTACTACCACTATCGTTTTGTCCCATGGAAGAACAACAGCCCTCTTCTTCTACCCAGGACCTCCTCATTCCGAGTCCCGATACAACTCTAGCTCCCGCCGAGCTCACTGCGGCGCAAATTCTCGATTATTTTCGGACGTCGGACAGGCTCCTTGATAGTCCACGCTTACTTAAATCTTACCAGGCTCTGAACAAGGTAAGATACCAGTCCTTATTCTCATTTCGGGAGGCTCATCGTTGTGCAGACGCTTCGGTCTACCCAACTGCAAGTAAACGAACTAATCGAGAAGAATCGACTGCTTGAGATGTCGATGCCATCCCGCAGCAAGAAAGGGCACGACAATTCTTTGATGCCAGAACAGACTTCCGACATTAGGCACTTCGCCCACCGCTGTGTCACTACAATCGACCCTTGGGCGGACGACGCCGAAATCTTTCAAGCACGCGAGTCCGTAGACAACACGCTGATTCTCAGCCCCGAGCGATATGAATCTCCAGAGTCAGAAGAGCAAGGACTCTATGCTGAGGTGTACGCCGTGTTGAAGGAGGAGCATCATTTTTTTTTCAAGAGAAATTACAGTCCAGCAGTAAAAAAGGTACCATTTTTACTCTCCTTTCCTTCGTTTGCTGATGATTTTGTTCTCAGTTCATTAGATCTGCCTCTGACGGTCATTCCGCCTGTGTCAGCCGCGTCAAACATGAGGCATTCTACACCATCTTCGGGGGTTTGCTCCCACCATCGGCTGCAGTCAAAGGGTTTGACCCTTTCTCAGACCCCGTTTGCCAGCAACTTCTAGGCTTCGATGCTCAGAAGAAGGTTTACTCTACTCTTCCGCCTATCTTTTGGCCGAATGCCATAAAGGACAACAATCGATACCTATTTCGAAGCGAGATTTTGATGAATGTAAGGGCTACTTTCTGCACATGCTTCAGCTGATGAATACAATGATCTCAGATACTTCTCGCCATCTTCTTCGGTGCCACAAGTATCAATGAGAGGAAGGTCATCAAGAAAAAACCTACCAATGCTGTCCTCTGGAACTTGGAACAAATTACCCCAGGCGCCATCGCATTTGCGGCTATTATAGTGAGTTTCAGAATCTCCGACTGTCGCTTGTACTATCAGTCACGAGGACTTTGCTAGGCCCATTATGTTCTCTCTGGGGACGAACATTTTGATAAGCGTGGTGGGCGCTCGCTCATTCCGTATGCCGCGGACTTCAAGTTTTACAAGATGACGATTATCAAGAACCTGAACAAGACTCATATGATGGAGACCGTCGCCACGTTCAATCGTTGCCTCTTTGAAGGTCGAGGCTCAAATCGTGGCGACCAATCACGCTCCGATGAATACGAGATCCTTGACATTGGCGATGTCTTCACTGATTCCTCTGGATCAGATGATGACCCCTTTGATGTGCAGGTAGTCGATGAAACCATTCCACGTAACAGTGAACCTGCGTCGGCCGCTACTGCAGATGTTGCTGTTGACGAGCTTGCCGGCAGCATTGCAGGAGTCACTCTAGGTAAAAAGTCATGCTGAATTTAATAATATTATGAAACTGAACACCTCCCAGATACAGCCACTTTGTGAGAAACAGATCCTACGGCCACTGGCCCCGAAAATAGAAGCGAGATTGATGTGATGGAGACAGGTAGAACGGCGCTGAGCAAGGGCAGCAAGCGGCGAGGGCCGGGTAGATGTCATCAGGTTACACCAGTGGCTCCTCAGCCTCAAGCACTGCCTGCTCATCGAAACACTCGTACAACGCGTCGAACTCAAGTGCAGGTCCAGAATGATGACATTTGTGAGGAGGATGATATATATGGGTCTTGATTTTGGTGCGCATGTATTCGCGGCTTCTATGTTCAATGTGATTCATTCTTTGTGCTCAAATTAAGTTAAATATGGAGGGAATGCAATCAAAGGTACTAAAAAAAAAACATACTGGGTGAGCGAGTTTCGTCTAATATTAACTGAGACGCAACAATATATAAAAGCACTATGGTGTAGCTGTAATATTACTGTAACTTAATGGTTATCTAATTGTGTACCACGCGTGTCGCTGGTTCGACTCCTACTATTGTAAATTTTCCTTTCTTTCTGTACTTTGCTTACGTAATGAAGTTGTCATACTTACTAATGTCCCTTAGCTACTGATTAGATACAATTTCCTCAATGGATTAGATTGTGTAATTAATAAGAAAAACTCAACAGATTAGATTGCGCAATTGGATAAGCAAATAAATATCTCCGAAATTTGTTTTACGACCCGAATATTTGGCGTCTTATTTGGTGCCTTACATGGCACCTTATTCGGACCTTATCAGTACTGGGCTGTCAAATAAGCCTGACAACAGCCGGACAAGCCGGCACCTTATAAGTGCCAAATGAGCCAAGCAGCTTCCTCATATGGTATCATATTAGCAAAAGCTTGTTTCTAGTTAGATCGAATAATCTACCGGTCTTGCTTATGGCCTTTTATTACCTTATTCGACAAAATAATCCATTTCGGTGATTTCCGACATGTTTCCGGTGTCAAACTGAATGTCCTTGAGTCTGACCCATCCAAAGATATGTGGTATTTCATGTTCAGTGGCTTGTTCCACCACAAAAAGTAAGTTATGATGCTGAAGCTTGCGAATGTGAGTGCTGTCAACTCAAGTAGTGTGATAGGAAGAGTTTGAACCACTCGAGCGAAGCATTCCGTGATGAACCAGGACATTTTGAGGATAGAAAGTGTTTTGGATAATGCGTCACCTCTGCTTTCATCCTCAATTGTCTCTGCACTGACCTCCGCTACTTTCTCCGCCCAGTTTGGGTTTTAAATCATAGAAATCAAGGTACCCAAACTGAGGGGGGGAGTCGGGTAACTCGCGTTTTGACAAGATTATAGTAAGTGACAACGAAGATGGAGAAACGTATCAATGTACCTGTAAGAGAAACCGCCCATACTGAGCATAAATCCATGAGCCCTCATCAGATTTGTTTCTTTTGGCTTCCAATGTTAGGCCGATAACCCTTTGATGTCATAAATTACTCACAGTGGCACACCTTCCTCGCAGCAAGGAATTGCTCTACAGCACATGCGACGATGACCTCTGGTGCAAGGATAGCGGTAACCATGATCTTCATGCATTCAATGGCACAAGAGATCCGTCCCCTTGCAGTGATATTGTGACCCGGAACATTGGGATGTACAGAAAGCCAAGTGCATGCAAATATTGTGGCGAGGCAGCTCCATACAATGCTCAAACGGGTCCTCTGATCCTCTGAGCACGGAGGCAAGGCTTCGGTATCCTTGGGAGATATCTGCACCGCAAAGACGCTAGAACTGAAGAGAAGAACAAGAACGATCATAGGAATTTGATTCCTGTTGGCGATTTTAAGGACTTCAGGCGTCAGTATATTGAAACATAAAAACATTGGGACGCACCCACTATCTGTCCACCAAATGAACCACTTCTGAGAAGATGCTTGACGGTACGTGGAGGCTCCTATACTTATTTTAACTGACCACGAGGTGGACAAGATGTGCCAAGATTCCACCAGAAATCTGCTCCAAGGATGTTGTTCACAAGACTTGAGCCTTATGACACGAGAACCCTCATCAACTATATAGGTGGTCGTTTGCAATAATGCACTTACTGCTGAACGAGACACGTGCACCCGACTATCCCGACTCAATTACCTATACTGTACGCCGCCCCCAGCGGACTATTTCGTTTATCTGTTCTCCTAAACTTCACCTATCAGTATATATACCTGTAGTTAGATACGGAATCCCTCAGTCGTTTCACTCATACTGTGCCGACTGAGGTATGTGTCCTTACTCTTATACCTATATACAACTTACTTACTTATCTCCGTAGTTCTAACTACGGCGTTCATTTTACTCTAGGTACGATATACTATCAATACAGTCGTTTCACTCATACTGTGCCGACTGAGTTCTAACTACGGTGTTCATTTTACTCTACTTACAGGGAGTGTAATACACGGGACAAGCATACGACGATGAGAGTGTACTGGGGAATCGATGAGTGAGGCTATGACATATGACGGTGGTTATTGGAGAGGAGATCGTACTGCATGTGTTGATGACATGTGCAAACCATTAACCAGGGGACATGATTAGACGGCGCTTCTTTCTAAGAAATTGTGGTTTGATGAAACGTAAACATACAGATGCTCGTGAATCCGTGGTGTTGACTAGTGTACCGGAGAGAATGAACCCTATCGTAGGTCTACAATACGAAAGATCACTGGCACAGAGTTCTCCGCATGTTGATATCTTAACAAATAGAAGAGAGAACAAAATTCAAGTCAGAGGCGTACGACGGAGTCATAAAGAAACAGGAACAGCGGATTCCGTGCTTCCTCCTTATGTTTCTTTGATCGCCTTGATATGGATGCATCGGAAACCGAGGAGATGCGGCAATGTGTTCGTGGCGTGCCGCTATAGTGTGCATCATCGGTGACATCACACATACAACGCCGGATTTTTCGATTCAGCCGATTCCATACACTGTTCAATATGCAAGGGAATCGACCACTTTTTCATTGAAGATCATTTGAGTGGGGCAATTCTTCGGAGACGGTCCCAATCTTTGTGCCTAGCAGAACCCTGTAGTTATTTGTTGTCAGCTGATGATCACGCACGGAAATTGGAAGAATGCCATCAATTTTAACATTCATGTAGTCACCCAATCTGAACGATCGGTCAGAAAAATTATCACGTAGCCATGCGTAGTTGCGTGCATAATTCGAAGATCAGTAGGACTCAGTCAGTGTCGTGAACACTACGCGACAAGAAGGATATTTCCTCTCAAATAAGTTGGTAAGGTTACGGCAATAGATCATCGACTACAGTGAAGTAGGATAGAAACCAAGGTAACGTAAGTATTTAAGTTGTCCCTAGTTAGTCTAGCGTGTGCCTGTTGCATGTCGCCTAGGTACGTATTGTCACGAGAATCAAGCGATGAGTGATGAAGTAAGAAAACCTGAAATACACGCCGTACTCAGCGACCCTTCCGTTTGCTCTCCAACTCAGATGAAGTGTCTCACACCTTACCGGCTTGTCAGAGGTGCAATGACCTCCACGAGTGCCTTGCCTCGATTTCCTCAGGCAACCAGGATGGTTGGTGCAGCTCTAGATAAGACGGTGTGCTGTCTGAGTGTCATTCTGATGGTTGAAGGGAGTGCGACAATGATGACGAATACCGTTCCTGGGAATGATGTTGCTTCGCTCACCCAATTTCGTGCATTGAGTGTCGCAGTGCTTATTTGGTGTGGCTAGACGTAGGGTTAGCGATGAGTCTCTAAGATCAAAAAACACGCACCAGATGCAGAGCATGCGTCTCCTTTGTACTATGCCGAGGGCATCTGCGGACGTGGAGAATGCCAAATTTCGAGCTCCAGAACCCGGACCAACTCCGTTTATCTTGTCTCTCGTCGGAACAAGGATAAAAATCACACATGTGGATCATACGGCACACTTTTCAAGTCGGCTATAGTGCTACTGGCAACGGTTGAGCACACTCTATGCTCAATTCCCGGGTATCCGACGTTGGCACCTAGCATATATATGATTTTTATGAGTGGACTTCGGTAATACGTTCTCTTTTCAGCATGAAAACGTTCGAGGGTAATATGTTTTGAACTCCCTGCATCTTCAGCTGGCTATCTTTGACGAAATAAAGTCATTTGATCATGGAACATCTCGTCTCTGCACTATCCGAGATCTTTACTACACTTTCGGTGGTATCAAGACCCGGAGGGGCGCCTACCACTTTGACCATTACTTCCATTCTCTTCTCGTTTTCAACTGTAAATTTTATATTAGATCCGTCCCAAAGCAGAAAGTGTGCGCCATTCAGAATTAGCATCCTGACATCCCTCAAGTGTCTGGTCTTTCGCATGCAATTGACGCTGATCTCGCAGACAATGGCCCCGTGAAAGTGTTATAAGAAGGTAACTTCTTGTACTTCGATGAGCTACCTATTGCTCTGTGTGGATATTGCTTAAAATGAGTATTCTCTTTTACTGGATGTTCATTCTCGACTGTTACCGCCTTTGCACCATGCTGATGATGGTTTTTTCCTTATTTGTTCCGGCTTCTTATTGAATACCCCATACAATGATGGCATCATAGTTTCTATGCATCCGCCATAGCGTGTCGTAAGACTTACCTGCGACACTCCGGTTCGGTGATAAGTGTATTTGACGGGGCTCTGCTATTTGAGGTGCCAACAAAAGTGAGCTAAGTCCACCTGATAATATTTGAACGTGCAGTCTCTTATAGCATGGACTACTGAATAAACATATACAAAAGACGGTGACAAACCGTGGTCCATTCATATTGTCCAGGTAGTGCAGAGCACGGTGTGCCCTGTCTGCCATACAGACTATACATGATCTTATGGCCCTGGCTGATCTTCTAGATGAATTATATACACTGATAGACGCCATGTAGCTGATAATTATCAAACCTGATCACCGGCAGACTTGTCATCCCCGAGCCTGACCGTAAACTGATAGGTCCCTATCAACATATGTATTCAGTACGAACCGGCCACATGGCATATATATGTGGTTCTCTTTATGTTACTGTTTATGTAGAAAAGAGTTATTGATTCGATGAATGGGATCCAATTGAAGAGGCCAGAGCTCAGATAAGCATGCATCCAGTGGTTCACTGCGATAACAGGTGGTATCACAATGTTTGCGCTTTAGTAAAAGAATAATGTCCACAAGCGACTCTCGCCGGCAACTGTAGCGAGCACTTCTAGCTGACGGCGGGCTAACCAGCACCGTCGCGCCGCGACCTTGGTTGCTTCTTAGTACCTCGCGTAGATAGGAAAGCGAGGGAGCGATAACGGAAGCCAAGTACAAAAATGGCGAGGTGCTGCCCCGGGTGCCGCTGGTTCTTCCCGATCGATGTTGCTTCGTCACGTACAACTACAAGCCCGTAGGTCTTGACTTCGGACTCTTCGACATCTAATAATCGCTTTCTGATTCACGATGATCAAGATTTATTTTCAATACCACGGCCAGCCGCTCTGCTAGCCCTTTGGATGTTCCCTATCATACATAGCGCCTGAACGCCTGCTTCAAGATTTCTCGGCAATGGGCTGCACATTTTGCGTTCCAGTAACCCTCGCTGCCTACCACTTTCCATTCAAGGACTGGTCGTGAATTTTGAGGGTCAGATCGATCGACTTAACTCATAAATCTCAAGTCGGATGTAGTGCAGCACACTCTAGGTTCAATTCCCGGTATCCGACCTTGGCTTCTAACTGGGCCAGGTGAATTCTGCGTGTGCGTGGTGCGTGAGGTGCGTTGTCTGCGTTTTTCTCAGGATCGGATGCGTTCATTTGCGTTTATACTCCTGCGTGTATGTCGGTATTTCTGCGTGAAATTATATACAAATGCGAGTCCAAGTTGAAGTTACTGAGCCTTACCAAAATATCTTAATTTCCTAGAACATAATGAGTCAATAAGTACTTAATACTGTCATTATGAGTGCTTGAACCATAATAGACATTCAATAATACACCTACCAGGCCGAGGACAATGCGCTAAAGGCCAACTAATTGTAAAAAATATGTACACATGTCAACGACAATGAACGCATCTCACGCATCTCACACACTTTGAGATATCTGCGCTTAGGCCTTGAACGCATGCGTGAATGGAATTAACGCATGCGTTCGTACAAAAACGCAGCTTAAAAGTAAGATCGCATGCGTTGTTCAATAAAACGCAGCGAACGCAGATGTGTGACACATCTGTCACACTTGCGTTCACTTGAGTTCAACTTGACGTTCACTCGACTTTTACTGGGAAACTTCAGGTATCGTCATGAAATGGCCTCAGATTTATCCTTTGTATTAAGGGGATATCTAAAATATCAAGTACTTAAAGGAGCAAAAGGTAAAACCATATAAATTTCGACTACAAGGTTCCTCTTCTTGTCTACCGGTTTGGATCTGTGTCATGCTTTGATTTCCTGCGACTGCGTTTAGCAGGTGGTGCAGTATCCTTTTCAATGTTACCAGACTTGGACACACTCTGCTTATCTGGAATTTTGTCTGGAGCTCGCCGTTTGCGCATAGTCACAGCTGTATCACGAGACAGCATCTTGGGTTTTGGATAAGTCACCTTTTGTGCTTTCCTCTCCACTTCTTGCTTATCCAGTTGATCTCTATGCCATTTTGCAAGCTCTTCTTGATCGAAATCGGGTCCCACCTAATGAAATTCAGCCCCGATTTTACTGAGGTCAAATGGAATTGACTTACTTCAAGTTCGGACTCATTTCCTTCACGTGAAATCTTCTCTCCCTCTGGACCATCATTGCTCCAAGGATACCAACCGTCTTGGTGCATAGCAACATCTAATCCCCACTGGTGATTTCCTGCAACACCTGCATCCTCCGATCTATCAAACATTCACATCTCTAGTAGAATTAGAGCTTCCATGTCGACGTCTACTGCATCAGGCTTCGAATTTCCATCTGTTGTACAGCCCGTGTAGTCGACAAGTCGCTCCCAAGCTTTCTGACAAATGAAACAATTGACAGCTTCGATATCTGAGGTAGGAGGACAGTCATCATCCTGTGAAATCATCGTTCCCTCGGCGTGCCTCCGGTTTGGGTTATTTTTCGAGAGGTATGTATGCAGTCAATGGTGCGGGATCCGAAAGATCATTGTCGGCCAGCGGGTGAAGTCATGGGGAACAATTAGCTTTGCAGGTTCTAGACTGGGGTGCAGAATAGCAGGCATGGATGGCAAGAATGGTAAAGGGAGTGATTTTGACTTATCCGACGCTGAAACACCTGTGGTTGAATCTTGAAAAAACGAACAGGGCCTGGACTTCTAGGTTGCACAAGCGGTACAGGAGCATACAAATTTGTCTCTGAATGAGTAGCCTGAGCTGAAGGGATCGACCCAGGTGTTCCATCGCCATGAGTGACATATCCTACAATGTCCCCTAATAAATAAACAGCCATTATTATTATTATAGTTCCAGAAATATAACTTCGAAGGACAGACCATTTTCACGGCTATAGATAGGAACAATTCTGTGGATGTGGGGTACTGCTAAAGGCAGTGTGTCTACAGTGCTTGGAACAGCCGACTGTCTCTCCTCCTCGGAGTCAGAGTTCCATTCCAGAAGCCATGAGGCTATGGCACGCTTGATTCCTTTCCGTTGAACGATATTTGGAGAGAATCTTTCAGAAACATCGCTATGACTCACAAAGATACCCATGAAAAGATTGTAGTCAGTTGTTAAGATGACGGACTCCTGTCGCTGCATTATTCCATCATGATTTGAACAAGAAAATGGGGAATGGGATATTGGATAATCTTGAAGGCGAGCATAAGGCTGAAGCAGGTGCAGACAATGTATGTAAAAGGCATTAGGATTACTGTGGTTGTGGTTGTAACTCCCTACTACCTAATATAATTACAGTAGTGGTCCATAGAATTTCACCTTGTAGTTAAACATTTCATTTGTTTATTACCTTGAATAGTTGTTTTATGAATATATCACGACAAAACTATTATTTCCATCCATCACAGGGATGCATAGATATAAGTAGATACTGGTTTTGCAAGTACATGTAAGCAACCACTCTATCATTATCTTTCCAAAACCTGCTTCTGAGTACAATTGAGGAGTGTACTTAATAAAAGAGTTCGCGTCAATAGTTGTGTCACGCACGCAGATGATGTCACACGTGGGAACGCAGAACGCAGTTCAACTAAACGCAACTGCCTTTTATGGAAATAGATGCGTGAAAACGCAAACGCAGACTAACGCACTCACGCATGTGGGTCACGCAGAATTCTATGTGCCCCTTCTAACTGGCCCATATTTTTCAAGAGTAGAATTCCGAGATACATTCTCTTCCCAGTATACAATTTTAGAAGTCTTAGTTCCGATTCCCCTTGTTCTTTGTTAAATCTGAAAATATATGTGCCTCAACATAGGCAGAAACTTTACGGGATGAAGCGTGAATTCTAGACTTGGTCGAAATTGTGGGCTGTATCTCCAGATCTTGTCATACGATCCGTGTCACAGGTCGACGCCCAAAGTTCTTCCCTGGGGCGCAAATGGTCAGCATGTCAGGTGGATGATATGATTCCTGGGGTAGATGACTTTAGCCTCGTCGACACGTATTTAACTTCACGGACCTAATGCGAATAATGGAGCAATAAAACTTGTCTTAATCACAGTCAGTACACATACGCCATTGTATCCGGTGCAACGGGTTACGGCTTTCGCCTCATCTGAGCTTCAATTCCTCAGGGTATGAATCGAGAACTGGGTTCCACCGCCCACCGTTGTCATACCAGTTTAGCTAATTGTTTTTCCTTTGTATTTACCCCCCAAGCTTCTATGCTGACATTCAAGGCATGCTATCAATTCTGTAATATTCGAAATGTTTATCATTTGATCCTGTATTTGTACAGCCGATTTGATCCCCTCGTGGTCGCTATCGCGAATCTTAATTTTCTAAAGCCGATGAGTGATTATGTCCGTTCTCCCATCCCCCCTGACCCAGAAAAGCTACTATTAGTCCGGTGAAACCTTGCGAGTGTATTGCTCATCTCATTATCCCGTTGGGACGTCGAATATGAGCCATAAGTCATAATCCCTCTTATTTGCAAATTACTGTATGATCCTCTCACATTCGATGCCGATGACGATAATACACTTTCTCTCTGTCATCGAAGCCATCGCGTTATGTCTATATCGGGACATCAGGGTGATCCGCCATCTTTCACACGCTTTTTCCTGGTACCATGATCACCGTATTTTCATTCTCTATGCTCGTTGATCGTCTGCTTACAGTTATGCTATATAATGTTAATTGCTGCATACTCATGCTTGGGTATGCTTTTGTCTCGCCAATCATCGCTGACGGGTTCCCCGCATTCTCTTTTGATTGCCCACGTTTCGCTAGGATGGTGGTTCCGTCTAGATGCGCGTGTACCCATGTTACAGATGCCGTCTTCAATGTTTTAATAGCATGTCGCACAGATTGTTCTGTGGACATTGTCTTACAATCAAACCAAGATGGTTCAGTGGGCCGGAACGATGTCTTACTGAAGGCACTATTTTGATGCCGATTTATCGGCTGATTGCAGTCCAGGTGTATGGTTCTTCTCAGGATGCACTGGTATTCCGGCACTATAAAAAGATGATCACAGATCTTGGTGGTACTCTTTACTTTGCTCCGAGACGGCGGATCGGGGCGGGCGGCGGCCACTTGCTGTCCCCTGCTTATTTTCGAGTCAGATTATCTTCCCTCCGTCGTTCCGTACACTGATGTCTTCTCGGTTACCCAAGGATACGTTCGATTAAGAACAACACTGTCCATGCCACGTGGATGCTATCACTCGCAGGATTGTTTCGAGATAATTAAATGCCGAGCAAAGGCAAGTTAAGTTTCACATTTTTGTTGTATATACTGAAACCACATTATTTCTCAAGTGCACTTTGCTGCCTTACCGGCTTCAATATTTCTCCCAGACGTCTCATCATCATCCAGCCTGCAATGAATTCCTAGTTTCGGTCTTATGGCGTCATTATTTCACCGAGATGATCGGTTATCGTGTGAGAAATCGAATTTCGTTATCCTGATATTGTATCCTCCGACTTGTTCTACTATCTGACTCCGTTAGGAATTTTTGCTCAAGACGCGTGGAATCTAGCTAGATAGTCTACGTGTTGATGTTATCCGTAACAGAGGTAACTGAGTACTATCCGGCGAACAAAGTAGGTGTTCTTCGGTATCTAGAACTGTTCCATCTCGTTCTGAAACAGGAGCCTTTGATAGAACATACGTCCGTCTCGAAGAATGAACACCAGTAAGTATCTTAGACTTCGTGTAATGGTTACCACGTTTCTTTAGGTTCAATTTTCAGCGTCATACGTGGATCTTTAACATGTATGTGCCATTGGTGGTGAAATGAGCCCAAGTGACTGCTTTCGATTCAAGGCACGAGTAACTTTAGATAATGGCAAACGTATTATATATACTCTCTAAGAATATGGATAATTACATTTTCAGTGCTCATGAGGGACGCAGGGCACCATGCCAATCTACCAGTGTTTCTCGATGGTGACCCACTTCGCGGCATCGACTGATGCACAGTTGATTCACTCGAATGCAAGATACACGCTCCACTGAGGTCGGGCATGGCTCAAAGAATTTCTACAGGCGCAATGTGTAGAATGAGAGGTGAAATGCTCACGATATTTTCCATTGGCATTCTAATGGCATTTCTGGTCCACCACCGATGGAACAGACCACAGAGGACATTTATAATCCGGCTCTGGAGTTTTCCTCGTATCCAACATTTTATTCCTCGATGTTCTACGCAAATCCTTGTTAAAACTGATGAAATACAAGAGGGAGGCCTACATGTGTTGGACAAGGCGGAAACGTCGGGATCCAGCGGACGCCACAGCGACTGAATATTTGAGACGGTATTGGTCTGAAACCTTTTGACATCTGGCGTCAATGCTGAGGTCAGGTCGGTGCGGATTTTATATGTCCCTTCAGTTTGAGCTACATGGAACGAGGCTGCTTTACTTGAACGTCTAATATCAGCGTGGTGATGATCATGGATAATCATAGACATCATATGGTCGCAGGGGACGGAAGATTACTTGTATCCTTGGTTCTGTAAGTCGTCAGTGCGTGAAGCCCATCAAGGTAAGGAGAAACGACCGCACCAAAAGAAGGAACTGCCATAATATCTCCCATAATGTATGTGCCGTTCTTCATAGTCCTGAAGGATTTAGTGAGAACTGAAATAAAACCAAAAAAGCACCTCCGCTTGCTTGAGATTCTGCATAATTTAGAACCATGACAAGGCGTGAACGGAAGGGGGAGCGCGCTTTTATTTTAGCGAGCGACTGTAAGGTTCATTGGCTAAACGCTATCCAGGACAAAGAGTGCCAGTGAGCGAGGAATGTGTCAGAACGTAGCCTATGTATACGTGAGGAATCAAGGAAGATGCTGTGTTGAGAAATGAGGACCAACCATAATTATTTGCCTTCCGTATAGGCGGTGGATTTCCGAGGTAAACCCAAGACGGTCTTGGAACAAAAAGCGTACGGAAGGAAGTAGTATTCTCTGCCGGTATTTATCCAATATCTCAGTCACCAGTATTTTCTCGATAAACTTATCCAAGGTACGGGGGAAGAAGGGCACTGATGGCTTTCGCCGGATGGCAGCCTTTCACCCAATTCGGGACTCATCACTACGCCTACTGAATCATAGGGAATAGGAGGTTCTCGCGGGCCAAGCGGCGATCCATGGGAGGAGACTGCACCATCATGACACCTACGTACCTGATAAGAGTGAACCCTCCTTCTCTTTGGCCTGCCGGGACACGTATGGTCCGAATATTACGCCCGTTATTCCCAAATCTACACCTATGCAAGATGTATCGGCAGCTAACATCCCACGTCGCGGCTTTGTCCCTTTCAATACAGGTTGAACAAGCAGCGTGTCTTGAAAAATAGGTATAATTTGTACGGAGTTCCAGCCGGAATACGGACTAGGAGCCGCTTGTCAACTAATACCAAGGAATTGGAGGCTTTTGAGGGGCGGGAATCACCCAAAGCTGCCGATACTCACAAGGTTCACGCATGTCTCCAGAAAGGATCGCCTGGAAATTTCAATGGTTCAATAATCAGCCGCCGTTCATCCAGACAACACATGCTGTTTGTATAGGCTTGTCATCTTCGAACCTGACAAGCTAGTAAGCTTCTGTCGACATGCTTTCAATAACAAGTCGCCGCATGGTGTACCCCGAATCATTCTCCATTCAGATGGCCATAATGTGGAAATGAGTACATCGCTTCTATCCTCTTTCGTCTAATGTCAAAATATAGCTACCTCAGACGGAGTCTGGGTAATGCGAGCATTCATTCGGACCCGTTTAGAAAGCCGTGCCTTCGTTCCGCCGCGCAGCCGGCACACCCTTGGGCGGCATCAAACATCCTTATGGTAATCGGTAATACCATAGTCACCGATTCACTAATCGGTGACTAGATATTAGAATAGCGAGCACCTAGCGCCGTTTCGTTGGTACGTCAACACTGCTATAGGGCACGGCCTTTCCTGTAAGGAAAACACCTCCAACAGCGGGTGCGGTAGTCATTACGAATATCATCAGCGGGCTTAATTGAAACGACCATCGATAAGAAGACGTACAGCATAGAACCAGATTTCTGGGACTTCGCTACTGCTGCAAGAATACCTTAGCTTTGCCGTGAGCTTGCCCCTTGAAACTCTCAATACTGTCACAGTCATGATATCGCGACATCACCATCTGGCATTGACAGTTGTGAGAGTTTTCCAGTCATTCCTCTATAGCATGGATTGCGACAATAATCCTGGATTCACTAGAGGAGAGTACGTACGATCTGGCCTATGAGAGGATCACGTTGTGCCAGTGATCCACCTCGAAAGCTAATAAACCTAGGGGAAAACATTGGACGTGCCTGGATCTATAGCCGGTATTTCCATGAATAGACTAGACGGAGGTTTTCCAGTATTGTGGTAAACGTATCTGCATGCGTCGGTGGAGCCTAGTCTCCGCCACAGCCTATGTCATGAGGGAGGAACTGTTTGAATACGAGCAATTACATATATGGATGTTTGTTTCAAAAGTTCCGTCTAAATGTCCTTCACCTAGAATGCATTCAGAAACTTACTAGACCGCGTGTTGAGTGAACATAGCTAATGGGAAAGATAAAGAACCTTAACCGTGTTTTCTGATCAACCACTGTGCCTAATATCATATAAATAGTCTATCCTCGAAGTCGGACCAGCCGGATAGATAGAAGTCATGTTTTGAGAACGAGAATCGTGATGATGAGTCAGTTGTTTTGTGGGCGACTGCTTAAGTAGTCGTTTAGCGTCTATGGCGTTCCAGGGGGAGCTTTACACCGCTTCATTTGATCTTTGAGTCGGCTTATCCGGCGATCGCAAAAATCTTCGGAGACAATAGGGCGATGTTAGTTGAAGATCAAAAGAAAAAGATGTTACGTAACTTCAATTTCCTTTACTTTCCGTACTTCCATATGGGATCGTTTATCCCCTGGCCGATAGCACACCTTGGCTTCGATGACGATACTCCCGTAAGATTCTCTATGGTACGTCTGCATGAGCATTCCACAATCATTGATCTATTGACTCTATTCATGTTCGTTTAACTGTGTACTTCGGGAACCGCCAATTTGTTGGACTTTCAAACTTAATTCAAGCCTCAGGCTTCGAATGGGCTAAAGAATCAACAAAAGCACGCATTTTGAAAATGTCCGGGCTTCACGGCGTCATTAAATGGGGACGAATGGCAAGTAGGTATACCGTGTCCTATATGCCAATTACACTCAAGCAATCAGTCGCCAGGTGTATACAATCGACTAACTAGTATGGAATCGGCGAAGATATTGCACTTAAGTAATCACGGAATTTTGCACCGTTTTACATCTAAAGAGTTCTCTCAAGTTCGGTAGGACGTGACGTGACGTTCAGATTAATTAATACATACCGTAAACCTCATGCTGAGCTATTGTATTATGGGAAATTACGGCATGGCCCCAGGGATACCTCTAAATGTTAGAATAAATCCGTCCCTGTGTAATAGCTGGTAGGTATAGAGCTACATCGTATCAAATTCACACGTCGCGATGTTCTAACTAGATGTCATATCTTGTTTTTAACAGAAGCGCTTCAAGGAGACCGAAAGGATGGATTGGGGTGCGTCATGTATTTATCACACTTGGGAGATAAGCACAGGTTTCCTTGCGTGAAAGCTAAAGCTTCCCACGCAAGTATGACCTTGGCAAAGAAGCGTGCTCGGCAGACTGAAAGCCGTGATTGTAGTTTAGCCGTCGAACAGACAGGTAGAGAATTTGATACCACTAAAGGATAGACTTGTGATAGTCACACAGCATTCGAACTGCCGAAATAAACAGATGGAGGATCTTCGCAAATAAAATTAGCCCACAGCCTTCTACGTGCAATAGCCGCAATTCTTAAAGGAGCCAACGTCTACATAAGCAGAGGACGTTCGTGTTTTTCTCTATAGCATCCACTTACGAATGGCCGATAACGAGAAAATCTCTCTGCCTAGTATTAAACAATGGTTCCCGGGTCTGTCGCAATATTGTTCCATCTGAGTTGTTCGAAGCTAATTTAGCGGCGTCTATCTTACAGAACACATGCTGAAAGTTTCACCCGAAACTCGCGTGAAAGGCAGCGCGCCTCCAACACTCATTCCGGCTCACCCGTACATACCACCTAAGCCCATTCGTAAATCCTCGCCTGATCAAGCCCGATCCATTTCTGTTCACGCGTCCTCTCCACCCCTACTTCCCCAGCTCGTATCCGATGATGATAACGAAGAGAGCAAGAGACATATCTGCACGATATGTAACAAACGTTTCACCCGACCAAGCAGTTTGAATATTCATATCAACACCCATACAGGCGCTACACGTGAGTCTATCTGCTTCTCTGGCATCTCACACTGAATAAACTCCAAAGCGTACCCATGCTCGGTTCCTGGATGCGGCAAAGAATTCAATGTCAAATCGAACATGCTTCGACATTACCGGACCCATATCGACTCTGCTCCATCTCAGTCCACCTCCTCTGGCCACAACTTACTGATCGAGAATCCATATGTGACTAGCCAAGAAGTACGAGGAGATGGAGCAAGGAGCCAACTCCAGATCAACGACCGTGGACCGTCGCAAGAGAGCACGCGAATGGAAGGAGAAACGCATTAATGGCATCCGTGCCGAATGCGCCATGTCAGTTCGACACCAGGTGGGAAGGAGGAGCGACGAGAGATGAAAGCTGCTCTTGTGCGAAATATCACCGATGCGTTGTAATATGCTGTGCTGTACTTTTAACGATCTTTCTCCCAATCGTATACTTCCCTATCGTTCGTTCATGTTAGGGATCGAGAGTTGAAAGGAGGGACCTGGACTTACGCACTGTTCTGTATAATACTTGCGTCTCGCAGTATTTGAAAATGAACTGATCTAATTATATGTACGTTTCTTTGTGAAATGATAGAAATCAGAGAGTGGACGTCCAGGGTATGAGACAGCCTCACTGCATAGAATAGTCCAAGTGGATGGACGTTGGCAATCGAGAAGAGAAGACATCAAATGATCGGCTCCTCTAACAGAATGGACTGGGCGATGATAAATTAGGGTACTCTCATCAATCGAATACGAGGGCACTGTTCCGTGCCTTGGAATAGATGTAGGCGACCTGATTGATTAACGTTTGACCTTAGAGAGAGGAAAGGTACAAAGCAGGATACATTCCAAGATAAGCGGGTTGTACAATCACGTTTCTCGTCGTCGCCGGATCAAACTCTAGGGAAGACACGATGGTCACTGACACATGGTGATCGGGGTGCTAGGAAATTTTGAGTCTACGGACGAGATAATGGGGGGGATATGAGCAGGGCGAAGGCATGAGAGGCGGTGAACTTTGTATCAAGTCAACTCAAATTGAATGACAGAAGTGAAAGTTTGTGAAAGCTTGAATTACACTTGAAATACACCTATCGGAGGCTGAAACGGGGTACTCACAAATCACCGGTGGTAAGATAGAGGAAAGAATCCAGGATGAGCACAGAAATATCATCAGGCGATCTATTGACAAATGATGATGATATCATACATTTTCTAGACTTCAATTGGGGGCCTTGGCCCGCGGGCCGCTACCACTGGTCCACAATGGTATACATACGCGCTTTATGATAGAAGTCTCTCATGTTCAGAGAACCACAACCCTCGTATACAAAATTGAACCTACAAAATGGATCGCAGATCGTGAATTGACTGCACATGAATATGTTAGAGCATATCAGAATAATAATTACTTAGCACTTTGGTACAGAACTCGTACGTGTCATTGTATGAAGGGATCTTGGACGAATGTACCATTGTTAAGACACCTTTACTGGGTGAACTTGGTGTGAACCCTCGGCTACGCTTAGCGCTTGTTGAACACCTCGGTAAACACGCCTAGCGCTTTCCGCCCCCAATCTGAAGACTACACTTTGGGCTTTTCTTCACCTGTGCCTGGTCATAGATTCGCGCTTACAATGTTCCTATATCGGTAATTGCTTCCGGCCATGTTCCATGTAGCAATTACTTCTCGCTTGCTATCCTCATTTCTCCTGCATGCCGGACCACTCAAGTCTCTTCAAGAACCCTTACTGAAGTACATTATATTCCTGACATACATAATTTCTGATCAGTTTGATTACTTGGCTTCGATATCGTCCTCGTGCTCGCATATCTGAATGTTTAACATATTCTTAACAGGTTTCTATTGATTCAATTGGTGCAAAAATATAAGAGGAAGTCGTAATCATGTCAGCAAGGTACTTTTAAAAGAGGCGAGAGTGACATTACCTTGACTAATTCGAAACGCGAGCGTGAAGATAGGCATCGCGCCTTTTGCTCAATGTTTAATGGAGCGAGGTAGCCCTCACAGAAGGATCGTCATTCCCACAGAAATTCGTGCTTTATTTGGATTGGAATCGACGTATCCGAGATTTAGTGGCGACCTTGCCGGAAAGAAAACCCCAAGATATTCCAAAGATTCAGGTGAGATGGTGCCCCGTGCTTTCCATGCAACAGGAACCCTGAGCGAGGCCAGGTATGATCTATCAACCTGCGATTGATGAGCCCTGAGCCAGACACAGCCGAGGTCAGTTAGAGCAGGAAGGATGACGACGTGACAATATCGGCGGTAACGGCATAGATATGAGTACTTTTGGAATTGGTATCTAATAAAAGCTGGAATGAAGCAGAACCAGACACATTACAACTGTTAAAATCCACGATTCTTAGTCATACACCTCCCGCTCCGAGTCTCATCAGTAATCGTCGTGTTTCCAAATTCAAAATGGCTTTGACATGGACACCACGAAGAGCGCAATGCAGGAAGCCGTCTGCGTTTCCGAATTGAATGGGACAGTATATCTATGGTGACCAGTCTAACTTTAAGGTCTGAATACGACTGTGGATGCGAGGAAGAAAAGACAATTACAAATTTGAAATTTGAAAATCGGTAGTCGGTGCACTCGGGCCGACCCTGATGGGATGGCTCGGCGAGGTATCGACGAGTCGGAGGTATCTCGCTCTCGGACCAAACGAACTTGTTGACTTTGCTCATCAAACTCAAGATATTAAGGTTCGAAAAATATACCTACTAAATATTTATTGCTAGCCCTGAGCCAATTGATTCGAACCGCCGTACCATCCCGCTTTTCCCGGGTCTCCTCGATCGGTCAATGTCTCTCAAGATTCAACAACGCTTCGGCAAGCCAGTACTTATGTACAAGCTGTGTAACCTATAAATAACCAACGGCAGATCATAATCTTGAACATCGATGCCTCCTCAACGAAACAGAAATTGAAACAGGAAAAAATAGATGACAGTTCTTAGTTCAAGGATGGACCTTCTGTCACTCATTTTCACCGAACCGGCCTCTCCGAAGTGTATATTCCTGACAGTTAGCACATCTCTTTGAATTCGATTCCATCTGTCTTAAGTTGTCGGCCGCTTTAGCTCCCTAGTTAATAATCAAATCTATCTCCAGATGTCTCGTTACGTTGTCTAAAATGCGGGCCGAGATTAACGAATCTCGGTAAAGGAGGATACTGTTTTACGTGTTTGCTACGTGTAGCTTTTTAACACAGACCCATTTGAGCTGCCCAGCGGACAACGCCAAGAGCGCAAAGCTGCTGAATATCCGGCATACTAAAGACCGATACTTTCTCAAAAATTCCGTCCTGTCTTGGGATCCCCACGGCCCAAAATGTTTCGTTGTCCCATCCGCGAGTTCCTATGAGTATATAGGAACCGTCGGGTATCGGGTATTGATGATCGGCAAAGATCTTGAATGTGTGGCGAGTCCCATTGAAATCTCCGACGATCAAATCTCCCTGTCGAGGACCCTCTCCCTCATAATCCAATCCTCGCACATGTCCTGAGTCGATACAGGGACCCTCAAACCAGTCTATATTTGTCTCCTCTGTCCGGCCAACTTTTGCCAACCACCCTAGCCCACTACAAGACTGGAAATTCATCTTCTTCATCATCTGTTCCCAGGACGGTCGCCAATACTTGTTTCCGTTCCCTGGCTCCGGGTAAAGGAAAAATAAGTCTGTCCGAGACCAGTATGCCATGGCATCTACGAGCGCCACCCATGCATCCTCTTGTGGCTGTGATGCGTCGTAGACTGGGATATATCGCGAATCCAACAGACATGCCAGGCCTGCGACTCTATCCGTAGGATTTGTCGAGACTCGCGTCTGCATCTGACGCAATACATCAACCACGGAATTATCTTTTCGCATCAGCCGCAATGATTCCAGTTCTTTTTGGAACTTCGCGCGTATCTCTTTTTCCATGATGCTATTGTCACCAGTCTCCCCACCGATGATAGCCTCCTCGCTGATCTCTTGTAATGTCCAGGCTCGATTGAACCAACATCGATCGCTCTCGAAGTCACCCGGTTTCAGACTAAGTGGCCTACCCAATCCGCTGAAATAGCACATCACGGATGTGTCACGATACACCCAGCCGATTGTAGGTACGTCGAGCTTCCACTCCTCGATGCCCAAATGTCCATCCTGCCCACCGGCCTGCCTCAAACACAGGACATCCAGCCATACATACTCTGCTCCAAGATTTAACATTTCAATCCGGATGAGTTCAAGTTTTGCGTCCTTTGGAACAGGTACGGGCCATTGGTATCCATTGATGGGTGTCCATATATCAGCGCGTTCTTCATCAGACATCCACGCGTGTGAGATTCCCCATGGGCGTTCGAGTCTACCTCGCGTAGGTTTGTCAAGATTCGGCATATCTCTGTCTGCCACCCAGTATGGTACAACTCGATTAGCACACAGATCCCAGACCCGCCGTGGGGGCACATTCCACTTGTTGATCCTGTCACCGACGAGTGCCTTTCGCCGCATCTCACAGTCGGCCGCTTCACGGGTGCATAGGTTGCTCTCCATGCAGGTTACGTCAGACCAATAACGACGCAACTGAGCGTAGGCTGTGCCAAAGTCATAATTTTGCTCAATGTAAGGCTCTAGAATCCAGCTTAGATGCGTGAGGTTTTGCCGGGCCGGAGTTTCCGGTTTTAGGGAGGCATTGCGACTGAAGAGGGTGTTTACACTGTATGATGTGTCAAGTAGCTCGTTAAGCTTTCTCAAGAAACCGTCGGTACCGAGTTCTGCGCAGGGTGTGTTGGCCAGAGGGGACGATATGACTGGCTTTGTACCAGTGTACGACCGTTGCTTTAACACTGGAATACTGGATTCTTCCTGGCCGATCTCGGTGAGAGCTGTGAGAGTAACCTATAAAATAGTACGGCTATCAGAGCTTTGGGTCTCTACTCGCTTTGACGGCCCTACCTGCTTGCGTACACAGTCATTATTTTCGAGATCTTCACGCAAAAGCAATCTCTTCCAACCGTCGCCGAAATTTTCTAGTCGCAGCGTAGTCAGGATATGGACTATTGAAGATAGCACAATTACACGTACCGATATCCATCATCGACGCCATTTATTACGAAGACGCAGCTGCGCGAAGAAATTTTAGTCTGACTAGTGGGAAGGAAACGATATTTGACGCTCGACTGCCACGTGTGGCCATCAGGTGCGAGCCGCCTTGCCGAACAAGACAGACGCCCGGATGGGTGCAATGGTCAATCGTGATGTAGGCGGACAGGCACCCCGGCAATTAGACCAGAATGAAGTGAAGCGCTACCCTTTTTACGTAAAAGCGGGACATAGTACCAGTATCCCCTGTTCGCTATTCCCATCCTCGACTGGCGCGGACGTTTTTAAAGATACCCAAGTGACGTACTGGAAACGCACGCGAAATAGTCGATGCTCGTATTGTCCTTGCCGCCGTGATCGTACACTACGAAGGTCTGCCACGAAGTTGGACTGAATCTGAGCTGGAATAACGCGTACGCACATGTGATCCGTTCAGTTTTTGAGATCCTACGAATCGTAGGGCCACCTGTTCGCCCTTCTCCACCTCGAATTCGTGACTAGCGCAAGGTTTAGCTAATTAGTGTCCTCTAGTTCCTCCTCCTCCACTGAAACGTCTGCCTTCTCCACGAAATGCCTTAGATATTTAGGCGGAAGTACTGGCTCGTCAATCTGGATGACAATCGAGCGGATGCGCTCCAACAACTGATTGAATTGTGTATGAGAAAAAAATTCTTCATATCTTGGTTAACTTACAGTAATTGTACCAGAAGCGTCCCATGCACATCACTAGAAATTCAATCGTCATATTCCTGTACTTTCATGTCACGGTGCGCGTAGAAGTTGTTAATATACTGGAGGCCACATAATTGTATGCGTGATCTCTGTGACCCTGGATGTAGGGCACACAGCAACAAGAAAGCATAAAGCACATCAGCCGTATCTTTAGACGACATGATGGTAGTACAGAAGAAATCATCGGTAATCTCGGCCCGAGATTACATCACCGAAAAGTGACATTTTCCGGCAATCAACCGTCGGTTCTCAGTGCGACGACGACCCGCGCACCTGAATGTCCTCGTTCTCTTCAATTTCTGACGAATCTCTGCTCTTACTCCTCCTATATCTAGTTCACTCTCGGTACCATTCAGAGACTCTCAACGTATTTCGATCTGTCACTGTCTTACTTATCGGCGTCATGTTTGCGGCATTTTTACCTGTTTGGCTTCCCAACTTTCACCGAGGGGATGTTTTTCTTCGATGGCCATGCCTTGTTATGTCATTTGAAATGTTCTTCATGAACTCTTCACCCTCAAAAACAGAACAGGCCCTTCCCAGCATCTCGGCCACGGCGCGTACGTCTTATTTTTTGCTCTACTTTATTGCGAGATATTCACCTGACATCAAAGTTAGGGAGCCTGAGAGATGCTATACTCTCTAGTACAAAAATTTTGATACTCTGTGCGGTCGTTCATGCGCAAGATGGGCTTTATGTAAACGACCTTCAGAGTCGAACATTGCCAGGCTTTTGCCTCGATTCTGAGACGCAGAAATCCTCGTTCTGGAAAAGTCGTCGGGCAAGGACGTTCACACAAATCTATCTTGGCATGGATCTTATCTATCCGTGTCCAAAACATGAAATCTGCCGTGGTTTATTGGCCCCCTCCCACCCAGCGGCAGATTCACACTACCATCCACGCCTTCTGACTAGACGGTGATCCTATTTTGTTCAGTACATCACAGAATGAAAATTCTGAGTTATTCGCCAAGGGATATTTTTTTTCCACTCAGAGATATGCATTGGCGACGATTCGGCGAGCTGTACTTGACGAAGGTGCCAAGTCAAGCTCCCATAACGGATCCTGGTAAGAACCGCATGCTACTAGCGAACCTTTGACTGATGATGTCCAGCCTCCAGCAAAGCCCTCACATTGCGCAAAATTGACAACTATTCACGATTGATGTAACGGTATTCAATCTCCCATTGTGGGAACGTCTCGCGTCTGTAAATGGCAACAGACCACATATGCCGCAACTCTTCGACTCG
Source organism: Armillaria novae-zelandiae (assembly GCA_030435655.1). NCBI lineage: Eukaryota > Fungi > Basidiomycota > Agaricomycetes > Agaricales > Physalacriaceae > Armillaria > Armillaria novae-zelandiae. Next base: position 33,411 of record JAUEPR010000015.1, on the reverse strand, counting down.
TGCCTATACGCGTTGCCAGTCTGCGCGTATCTTTTGTGAGGATAATCTTCACCTAGCACGCAATATATCGTGATACTTCGACGCCTTTAAAATCCTCCGCCTTCAGTGCAGAGAAAGACCAGGATTCCTACTCAATCGTGAAATCCTCTTTCGACAATGCTTTCGATCTTCACTATAACTCTTTCTCTCGTTGCTGCGGTGTTGGGTGCTCCCAATATCGCTCTTCGTGATGTGGAGACTTTCGCGAGAAAGGTCAAGCCTAAAGGATACATCATTACTCTCAAATAAGGCGCGTCGAAAGATGAACTTCTTGAGAAGGTTGGATCCTCTGTTACTGCTGTCGTCAACCGCATCTCAAACGGTTTTGCTGGTAAAGCGTTTTTTCGGGGTTGGTATTACTTGCTGCATTTCAACAGGTGTCCTCAACGACAATGATCTGAGTAGCATCCGTGCCAATCCCGGTTGACTTTTTCTCTTTGATATCACAATCCAGCGTTGACCGTATTTCCCTTCGATATGGGTAGATCCCTCAATACTGCTGGGCTGTGAGTCGTGGTTACTGACCACTTTCGCTAGAGTTCATTTCCCAGCATGGTATCGTTTCTGTCACCACAACCCAATATGCCATCCCATTCTGATTTTGTTCGCATGCTCCCTCACCTATCATCGGGACGAACGCGCCTTGGGATCTAGTTAGGATTTCCCAAAGGAGCTGCTCTCGGTAGCTCGGATACCTCGTAAAGACTCCGCTACCTTATCATTTATTTACTGGATAATCGGTTTCCCGTCAGCACCTTCACCTACAGCTATAACTACGACAGCTTCCGGTAGTGCCAGGCGTAGATGTCTACGTCGTTGCATACTGGTGAGTATCATGTGTCCGGAGGACAAAGCCTATCGATTTATTCGTTGTTTCGCCAGGTATCTACACCGCGCGCGTAAGCAAAGATCGAGTGTCCTTTTTACGATTTTCTGACTGGGGTCCTCCAGTCTACCTTTGGCGGTCGCGCGTCCTGGTGAGCGACCTTCGGTGGCTATGCGTATGTCCTCTTTGGTTTGTTTTTCATCAGTCATTGATCGCACTACAGCAACGCTGACGGAAATGGCGATGCAACCCATGTCGCGTAGGTCCATTTCGCTGACTGTGCTTTATTGTAAAACTTAACTGTTACTCAATGTGACACTGTCGGCGGAAGCTCAATATGGCGTCGCCAAGGTCGATTTTTTCCTCGAAAGGTTTTCCCATCTGCTAACTGCTTATCCCAGTCCGTTCCCTCATCGCTGTCAAGGTACTCGACGACTCTGGTTCGGGCTATATTTCCGATATCCTCGTCGGCTTTGAATGAGTTATTGACGCCGTTGGTTCGTGTATCTTTTAATTCCTTAACGAATTCAAATAGCTCATACCTGATATAGAAGCCTCCGATAAACCATCCATTGTTTCTCTTTCACTTAGGGGCTCCCGCCTCTACGACACTCGACAACGGCATCATTGTCGTGCGTACGATTCATTTCTTCTTCTTCTACCGCTTGGACTGCTTCACGTTTTTACAGGTAATTAATGCCGGTATCCATTGTCGTCGTAGCAACGGGGAACGGTGAATATTTTCTTTATCTTCGGATTATCTCATATCTCATGTTTGATTGGAGATGACACGAATGCATATGGCACCAGTCCCTGCTCGTGTTGCAAGCTGCTATCACCGTCGGAGATTCTACTATCGCTGATGCCCGTGCACCCCTTTCCAATTACGGCTAAGGAAAGTTCGCTTAGTTTCCCACACTGTACTAAAACGTCCTCCATCGCTAGCTCTGTCATCGACATCTTTTGCGCCCGGAGAATAATATATCACGAGCTCTTCGATTGGAGGAACCACTCGCACGAACAATATTAGCGAAACCAGCATGGTGAGTATCCGGTCTCAGGGGTTGACCAGCAAAGTAATATCATATAATGTAGGGTACCTTCCACGTCTCCGGTCTGGTAGCGTATCTCATCGGACTGAACGGTAACCAGAGCCCTGCCGCAATCAGCAGCCTCATCAAGTCTTTGCGTATTTCTGGCGTTTTGAGCAACATTCGTGAGTGCCTTTTTTGGGTGTCGATAAATGTATCATCCTGACTCCCGAATCAGCCTCCGGTACCGTGAACTTGTCGGCCAACAACGGATATTAAGGTTTCATGAAATTATGAAACATTCGTACTCCCCAATGTGATTATTTCAAGGTCTTTCCCTCGGTGCGGCGTACCATCTCACAGCTACGTATTCCGAAGATTTTAGGACGTAAACTCTAGTTTACAGGCCAGGTTCGGCCCAAACATTGCCGGGCTTCGCTGGGGTTCGATTCCTCGTATCCGGCTGAAAGGGCAGCTTTCGATTCAAAGGCGCGAAGAAGAGAGCAGTGGACCAGGGGTCATATTTCCGGGTATTATGCGGAAGCCATCGATATGGAAACTTACAAGTGTGCTTATCCTTCTCGACGAGTTTTTTCTTGTCGGACCTGGTTGAACAGTAAAGCGTGAAGCCACAGGGGTTCAATGCCCTGAGCCACGAATACGTCGGAGGTTTTCATTTTGTTCGGATGGAAAGCCAGTCGTGGAATGTGATGTGACTCGATTTATGAATCCTGCTGTGAAGTCAATGGAATATAAAACCGGTTGACTCTTGCAAAATACAGTAAGACGCTAGAAGAATTTCGTCTCGCCGACATCGCTGAGAAGAAAGTCGCCTTCGCTATACCGATCTTCGTACACTCATTCCGCAAGCCTCTTTGGCGGTTCCATGATCTCCTCCGTCGTCAGAACCCACGTACTGAAAAGAATTAAGGTCGTAGAAACGAAACATGAAGAACGGCTCACCCCCAATGAATAGCAACCGCCTTCTTCGCCCGCACATCCTTGAAGATACGGACACTATCCTGCGGCGCACAATGAATAGTCGACATGAACCATCTCGGCTTGTACGCCCTACAAACCATGAACCGTCATGAACGCGAAAATAAAACTATACATACCCAATGGGAATCATCGCAAGGATCAAACCCGCCAAACTTGTCTCCAATCTCCTTGAAGGCAGGACAGACTGGGCGCTCGTCCTCATCCTCCCCATCTTTAACCGATCTATACCCTGTATCACCAGCGAAATACACTTTCTTGCCTTCGCCCTCAACAGCCCAGCTCGCCCAGAGAGTCTTGCCCTGGTCAAACGCACCCCGGCCTGTCCAATGCTGTGCAGGGGTACAAGTTAACTTGAAAGGACGTTCCAGTTACCTCCACGCGTCGGGCGTCCCACCAATCGAGCGTATGCGCGTGGTCCTTGGGTATCCCTAGCGACGCAAAATAGCTTTCATTTCCGAGTGGAGCAAATATATGGGGAGAACGAGCTCGCTTGAAGAGCGTCCTTATTGTATGTGTGTCTAGGCTAGGAGCGGTTAGCATGCGATGCGGCAGAAGACGGACCACGCGTACTGGTCATAATGATTATGCTGACAACAGCGTGAGCCTTCGTTCAAGCGTAGTAGAATAACGAGTTTCTCACTGATATGACGACCGCATCCACTTCTGGGATATCCTCAATCTTACACGGCATCTCCGTGTACCGCTTCGGTCCAAAAAACTGAGTAGGCGCGCACCTCTGACTGAACACAGGATCGAACAGAATCCTCGCCCCACGGCCGAGCGACGCTACAAACGGGAACTCGACGAGGAAACATGCGTGGCCCAACCATGTCGCCTTGACCTCGCCCTGGTGTTCTTCTTCCGTACCCCACGTTGGCGTCCTCACAGGGACTCCAACTTTGGGTAATCTCAGGGTTGATTGTGGATGAGGACCGCGAGCTACGAGAAAAAATTCAAGGAGAATGAAAAAAAGGAAACTGTTCAAGTACACGCACCATACCCAGCCCATCCACCTTCCCGTTCGTCCTCCAGCTAGGGCCATGGATTCTGGAACCACACAGGCTTATCAGAGGTCCAATGTGAAGGGCGGCCTTGGACCTTCCTTTCCTCGGCTGGTTCGTCGACGACACGGATGGTGCTGGCGGACATGCTAGCAGGAACGAAAGCTGTGCTCAGCCTGCGAGCTGTTCTTATACAAAGGATCATTCATTCAAGGCCCGCTCCCGCACTGACGTAGACACAGTCAGATGACGTGTGCTAAAATTACTCATCTTCCGAAATCTAGGTCATGAACGCCTGTCGAGAACGGAATGAGTGTGACAGAATGATGTCCTGTAACGAGTACCTTGAGTAAAATAACTGGACTGGAAAATAGTCTTCTAAGAAAAGAAGGTATCGCACTCCTTGAGATGGCTCGTGAAAAAAGCATTCATTGACGTCCATTCTAGAGAAAAGAAGAAAAAACACATATAGCACCGTATCCTTATAGCCGCATAATCAATTGCTTAACTCCCGACATCCACAACGCAATATCATCCGTCTGCGATCCCCTCGTCAACAAATCGACATGAATGGCGAGCGCCACAGGCCTATCATGAGCTTCCATAGCTAAGCGAACTTCAGTCATTGCACTAGAAAGACACCGAAGACCACTCACCCCTAGTCAACACCAACAACTGATCAGTAACAGGCTTGGACAACGTTTCACAATTCAATGCATCGAACAACGGGTTAACCCGCCTCTCCACATCGTCAACCAGGCGTTTTTGCGTAGGCTACACCACCGTCCATCAGAACAGCCACAGGAAAGAAATCATCAAACATACCGGTGTAACCTGCCTCAAATGGCTCAACTGCGCCGACAAGATCTCATACGCAGGGCGAAGGGTATCTGGGATATGTGAACGGTCACCAGGAGCTACAAGCGGAAACGATGAGAACACGAAAATGAATACAATTCATTTACGCACGATATTTTGGTGCAGGAGGCGCCTTTACCACACGAGATGAACTCGATGCGCTCGATGCCGGTGGGGGTGGAGGCGCCATAGGTCCTGTTGGCGGTGGCTGCTGCTGTTGTCGCTGAGCACCTGGAGGAGCCGCGTACGCACCCCCTTGCGCCGGAGCATACGATCCCACCTGAGCAGGCCCGTATGGACCAGCCTGTTCAGGCGGAGGCGGAGCATGAGCGTACGGTCCCTGACCCGGAGGCGGAGGATGCTGCTGGTGCGGTTGACGCCCAAACTGTCCTGGGGGAGGCGTTTGTCGTGGACGAGGCGCGTATTGACTAGGCGTCGGCAATCGAGGAGGCGGCGACGTGATCCTGTTCGCCTCAGAAGGCGGCCTCACGGGAGGAGGATACATTCCACGTTGCGGCGGCGGTGGCGGCGGAGGCTGCATTCTCGCACCACCAACACTACCTGGACGAGGCGGCGGCGGGAGATGTACCTCCTTGTGGTCCAAGAATCGGCTCCGGAGTAGAGTTAGGGAACGGCGAGGTGATAGCGGCAGGTTTCGACGGCACAGACGCGCTCGGGCTCCGAGGATTACCAACAACAGGTGCATCGTTCCATCCTCCATTTTCTGTTCGCTTAGGGGGAGGCGGGACGGGAGCAGGAGCCTGACGAGGCGGGAGCGCAGCACGGAGATGTGGCGGCTGCGTCAACGACTGTCCCTTGGTTGAACGTATTGAACCCAGGAGCTGGTACTCCAATGTTGGATGGAGGCGGTGCATACGAAGGATTAGTAGGAGCTGGAGCTGGAGCTGGAGCTGGCACAGGGGCAGATGGTGCATAGGGCGCATACGGAGAAACGCCTAGTCGCTACCGGTTGAGAAACAGCAGAGAACGGAGATGTATAGGGAGAAGGCGCTGTTTGAGGAGCTGCCGCAACAAATGTCGACGTATATCCAGAGTACGCCGTAGGAACGCTAGGCTGTGCAGGAAGAGCCTTCGTACCGATCTTGATCGTGTTCGTCCCAGCCGGTTCCGTCTTCATCTTGAGCAGTCTCTCCCGAATCGCACTACCAGGGCCCTTATAATCGCTAGGCGTCAGCTTCAAGAACACCGTTCGCCTCCTCCACCAGACCCTGCGACGCAAGCAGACCTGCGTACTCGAAGTATCGGTCATACAGATTAGGAAAGTTTGAACGTCTTGATATCAGATTGCGGCTGGAGGTCGCTGTCGACAGTACTTCGTAGCCGAACGGAACACAGTAACCTTCTCGATGAAGGATTGCAGTGCCTGAGCATGCACTGTATAATAGGATTCCGCCTGATTCTTTGGGTCCGCCAACAGCACCGACTCCTGCTCAGCCATCTCCTCCGACCAGATGCTCGCGATCCGCTCCAACCTCGCTGCAGCCAAATATGTCAAGATGGCGTACTTGCGGAACTGAGAAGCTTGGGCGGCATCCTCAGACGCGTTGGACACCGCGAATTGGAACTCTAGCCGTCGACCAAGCTGTTCAGCGAGGATCGGGAACTCTTCCTTGCTCGCAAACGTACAAATGACGACAAAGATCTCTTGCCATTCCTGCAGGTCGGCGTTTTGAACAATATCGGACAAGTCGTTGGTGACGATAGACTGGAATAGCCGCAGGTAGGGATATGTGTTGGTACGGCGCTCAAAATACGTCTTTTGGGTCTGCTGCAAAAGCTCGGGACCTCCTCTTGCTGCGAGAAGAATAGCGTCTGCGAACCTGTCTGACGAGAGACACAACGAAACCGCAGACTCAAAGTCTCCAAGGACGAGGGCCTTGGTTACTAGACGATCCGTTTCTGACTCGTCGGCGGGATATATCTTGAAGGTGTTGCTCTTGGACGTCTCAGACGTCACCGATGATGGTCCGGATCCAATGGTCGCAGCAACCGACGAGTCGATACCGTAGTTCGTGTGAGGCACGTCGATGGGCGGTACGCTTTCCCCTGAAAGACCGATACTGCTGAAAAAAGTCCGCCCCTTCGACGTCCCGTTGAGGTAGTCCTGGACCGTCGTCGCCGAACAGAGAAGGCGCTGTCGTAGTAGACTCCATATCAGCAAGACGAGTACCTTCGGAGGTAGCATCGGCACTGATTTCCGATGGAGTCTTTTCGACAGACTCACCAAAGGGTTCATCGTCGCTAGCCACATGGAAAGTATGCTCTTCAGCGAATGATACCACAGGTTCGTGAGGCTTCAACTCGCTGTCGTCTTCTTCTGTCTCGATCTCTTCATCCGAAGACTGCTTTGCTACCTTGAGCTTCTCGACCGCCTCCGCAACACGAGCTGCAATGTCCGCCTTCGAAAATCCCAAAAGTGTTACCAGCTCATCTCGGGAATCCGCTTGGAAGAGACTGAGCAGCGCCTTCCAAGCCTCTTGCTCATCAGGCGCCGCATCCGCCTTCTCCTGCGCAAAGGCCTTCAACGAGTTTCCTTCGATGGCCGCCTTCAACTTTGTAGCTTGCACGACAAGCTCCTCTTCGGTAACGACTTTACGAAGGTGGACGACGGCGCTCTGATGCTTCCCTTGGGCGGAGGGGAGGTTGGATACCGATACTAGCTTGCCGCCGAAACCAAAGGAGTTCGACGCTGGGCGTCTCAGCCATTTTGGCGGCTGCTTGAGTGAAAGTGTGCCGCCTTGGGTTTGCGAATAGCCCGTGGAATCAAATATGTCGGCACCATTACCAGTAGCGGCAGGGGCGGCAGACACTGTGGGTTCGTTGGTCGACTGGATAGAATGGATGCCGACCGTACCGTCGAAGAATGCGGTGGCGAGAAGGTCGGGGTTGCGAGGACACCATTCGACCTTGGAACGCCCAGTTCGACGCGCTCGGGAGCTCGCCGATAATCTCAGATGTTTGGGGATTCCAACAGAGCGCCCTGTTATCCTTGCCGCAAGACAAGAGCATATCAGCATCTTGCTTGCACCAAGAAAGAGACAAGACGCCTTTTTCGTGACCGGTGAGAATCTTTTCCGGGGCGCGCGCGTTACGAAGGTCCCAGACCATGATGATGGGAGAGGAATCGTCTTCGGATGCCGTAACAAGTCTGGTAGCCTAAATGAAAGATTTAGCAAACTGTCAAAGAAAAAACGGGAGGACGCACGTTGTCTGGATGCCAGGCAATGGCGCTCATCCCCCTCCGACCACCAACAGCAAGACCATTGGTCGCGCTGACTTGGCCTGCAAGCGTTCCGGCTCCACCGCCGTACGCCAGAGCGACGACCTCACGCTTCCCTCTGAGATCCCAGACGACAGTATAGCCGGTCGTACTCGCTCCAGCAAGAACGTATGGTACTTGCTGATTCCATGCAACCGAGGTAATCTCGTCTAGCTTCGTGCTTCTGGTTCCAGGTGTCGGGGTATACGGCTTCGTAGGATCTTTCAAATCCCATATACAAACCTGCACCAAGATCAGAGGGAAAGCATCTACACCGACCGACGACCACGAACCTCTCCATTAACGGCGCCCGATGACAAGAGGTGAGTCTGCAAAGGATTGAAGTCCAAGGCTCTGACCGGCCCGGTGTGGTTGGTATTCCGTAGGATGAGGGACTCGCTGGAGCTGTAGGACGCGTTGAGCAAGAGAAAAAAGGACCACAGCCAGGCAACGCACCCAGCACCGGCAAGAATCTTCGCTGGATCCCACAACGCGAGCTCGCCGTTCTCCATACCAGCCGCAATGACGCCCCGTGGTCGACTACTGTCGACGTACCCCCACGTCAAGCGGTTAAACCTATATTCGCATCATCGGCGGCGAGCTAGCGGCATAGCGACGAAGCGACGTACCTAGCTGTGTCCTTCACAGCGCCTTTTGCTCCCGACTGACCCTCTATCCCCAGGTCGAATTCATTCTTGTCGAGAAAATCGGGGGCCCAAATTTCGAGCTGGCTCTCGTTGCTGAAAGACTCGTCGAGGGCGCCAGCGACTGTCCCTGTCGCTATAAGAGGGAGAGAAGAGGACGGAGACCAGGTAAATGTCGATGTCCGGTGGATCTCCTTCAGTTTCATCGTGGTGGAAGTAATTCGTGCAATAGGACGCCGGTCGACACGTCCGTGGCTATAGGATGGCGCCCTGCCCTAAAGCTTACACGTGATGCGTGCCACGTGGAATTCATCATTCACTCCGCTCCCGAGCCGGTATTTTGTTTTAAGCTTTTGCTTCTATTCGTTCGGTTTTCTTGTACGCCCCGAATCCAACGTCGAACTACGTATACTAAATCGCATCCAATTTCTCTTCAAAAAGACATATACGCTTATCGTTGTCCCCACAAGCTCTTTCTGTGATGTCTGCTTCGAGTCCAGGATCGGAACAACGGTCCCAACTAACCTGCGTTCCTGCCTACGCCTGTGAAGGTCATTGCGCCTGAGGGAAAGACCGAGTCTGGATACCATTGGCACCGCGGATCAGTGCTACGACAACAGGATTGGTCAACATCTCACACAAGCCGATCTCCGCTTCCCAGGGCCTCCACGCAACAGACGCCAAGAACGCTCTCGGGTACGAAAAAGTCCTTCAGGCGACAGCACGCATCTTCCAGACGTGGCATTAGATAGTGTTTTATCAGCTGCGCTAACAGCTATGCAGGGTTCCTCTATGCCTTCGGCGTATAGACAGCGCAATAGTACAACCTTCAACAATAAAATGCTCTCTAAAAGCCATGTGGACAGCTTCGCTCTTCGTGATCAATTTGTCCACCCTCAGGGAGTATTCTGGGACCGATTCTTTGACCTGCGAGTGGTATTCTCGTCCAACTGGTATGTAGCCAATTTTAGAAGCACACCGCACACATTTTCTCCGTCAATTGTGTTTCCGAGAGGCTTCGGACAAGATTCATCTAGTTGCGACGGCGAAGTTAACCTTTGACTACTGCGCACTGCCTTCGCATGCCTTCGTTTCTCTTGTTCAGGATAAGCGCTGTTCCATCGGGGTTTTTGCCTTCGAATAACAACATACGAGCAAAATAATCCATACATTTCGTACCCAACGTACGGGGGGAGCCGGTGCGGTGTTGTACGTCTATGTTCCTCTCGAGACCGTTGGCCAGGCGATAACAAATTTTCAAAGCAAATAAAAACCTTGACCGACACAAAGAAAATACCGTCACATTACAGCATTCATACTCATAAGCTTTACTTTCCACTTTTTATCTTCTTTAAATCTCCCCAACCTAGTATCCGCTTCCAAACATAATGGATAGGACCATATTCGGAGGAGATGCGTAACTATAGGCTCTATATCATGACGTTTGACTGACACGTCTTGATATGCACAGACGTGCACCGTGAAATCAAGATAGACACTTTCTGATGGAATACGATGCAAAGTTTTGAATGGGACTGTAGAGGCGCGTATTTTTATTCTTTGAGCGGGCACAATATCTGACGGCGATAAATAAATACTATCCAGTTACTCTCCACTCTGAGGTATGTATTCACCTGGTATCTACGTGTAACCTGTCTGAGATCCGATGAGAGGATACTAGAAACTGAGGTTAGATATTATCGTCAAGCTATGACATTTTTTTTATCACGCGCAGATGATGAACGGCTGTTCAGCAACCGCACCTAGAGATTCCGTCCATCTAGGTTGAAGGAGGAAAGAGACTTATAAATATTAATGAAAATAAACGACAGGTATGCTCGTCCAGTGTTAGTTTGATGATGTGCTGATATATCTCCAAAGAACATTGACTGGAAGTCCACTCGGGTGTAATATCGGGTGAGGTAAAGTAAGTGCTGTTCTCTTCTTTGCACAGGCTCATTGCTCATGTAACAGCTTGCTTCGATAGTGATCGATTTATCGGGTGGAAGGATCGTAGCTGATCTCCGTCCCACCAACAGGCATGAGCCATTTCATGTCTACATCATAGTCCTGTACTAGCTTGCTCCATTGTCACCCCAAGAACCTCGGGGCGAGATAGACGCGCGTGATGCTGTTGTAGATTTATCTGCTCGCATATTCAGCTGAGATGCCGTCGGGATCACTATTCAGTAAGCGCGGACTAGCAGCTTTACCCACAAGAGATGAGCCCATCCACCATCCAATAGAACATGAAAGATATACTTTTTCGTTCAATTAAAGGTCGATGGGGCGAGGGTTACCATATTGGTTCTGTATCCTTCGACGATGGCCGTATTTTCTCAATGACGGTTTCTCCGTGGCTGTAGAAGAAGCAATACTAAGTCATGTAGTAAACGAATATGTAATCGATACCGTCCTTCGACTATCCTATCCAACCACAATCAGACATGTTCTAAATAAGCTTTGAATACAAATAATTCAACAAAGAGATACCTTGCCGCTATCAAGGGCGATTAAACCGAAGTCTGTTTTTTCATCATCTGCTACACAGAACACCGACAATTTCTGAAAGCTGCCATCCTCACTTCCCCGCCCGACTACCCAGTGATCCGGATTTGAATTTTTGCTATCCCAGCCGAGGAGTATATAGAAGCCGTCGGGTATTGGGTATGCGTGGTCAGCAACGATTTTTAAGGTGTGGCGTGCTCCATTGTTATCGTGGAGTACTACTTTCCTTGTCGAGGGGTCGGTTCATTTGGTACCTCACCCAAATCCCTGACATTTCCCCGCATAATATACCGGCAATCATAACAGTCGGCATCTGAATTATCGCTCCAAACAACAGTCTCAACTTTAACATGCATAAAGACAGTACGTGCCATAATTTTGTTCGTCAGGACTTGCTCCCAGGACGGTCGCCAATATTTGCGTCCATTCCCAGGTGCAGGGTAGGTAAAGAACAACTCCGCCCGAAACGAAGGATCGATGACATCCATAAGGACTTCCCATGCATCCTCAGGTGATTGGTTGGGATCATATACAGGGATGAATGTCGGTGCGAGAGGGTATACCAAACCCGCAACTTTATCCAAAGGCATCGTTGAGTCCCGATGCCGCATTTCGGACACAAGGTGAAGAATTGATGCGAAGGATCTATGCGACGATTCCAGTTGTCTGTCGAAGGTCATTTGAAGCTGCTCATCTATGATATCTTCACCAGTCTCCCCTGCAATGATCGGCTCTTGTATGAGCTCCTGCAGCGTCCATGCACGTCGGAACCAGCAACGGTCACTCTCAAAGTAGCCGGGTAGCAAATGAAGTGGCCTGCCTAGACCGTTGAAGTAATATACGACAGGTGGATATATCCGCTGATACATCGACCCAATAGTGGGCACGTCGAGCTTCCACTCATCGAGGAGCAGCTCCTTGCTCTTCCCGCCTTCCTGCCGCAAACACAGAACATCGAGCCACACATAGTCTCTCACAAGACGTGGAGTCCGATTCGATCGCACATTCAACATTTCGATGCGAATCAGCTCAAGCTTGACGCCCTTAGGCATCGGCACGGGCCACTCGCATCCATTGATAGACGTCATCACATACTCACGGTCCTGCGCAGCTACCCAGGCATGTGATATTGCGGACGGTTCAACTTCATCGCACGCTACCCAGTATGGCACCACCCGGTTAGCACACAGATCCCACAACCGCCGAGGGGGCACATCCCGCATTGTGATTCTGTCATTAGCGAGCACGCTTCGTCTCATCTCCCCGTCCTTCTCTTCCCGGGTGCTTAATTCGTGTTCGAGGGTAGAGATATTTTCCCAGTGGGGGCGCAAATGAGCGTAGGCCGTTCCAAAGTCGAACCCTTGCGTGATGTAGGGAACGAGAACGGAGGATGTGGAGTGCAAAGTGTATGATGTGCCGAGCGTGGTGTTAAGCTCCATTAAGACTCGTTCGATACCGAGATCTGCACAAGGTGTGTCCGCTAGAGCCGATGGAAGGACCTCCGGCCCTGTGTAGGACCGTTGCTTTAACACTGGAATCGTCGATTCGTCTTGGCCGGTCTCAGTGAGCGATGTGAGAGTAACCTGACGGAGAGGGCCGGGAAGAGGGGAAGAGCATGAGTCGAGAGGCTGTGGGCCGGGTTGTATACTGAAATACATTATTCCTGCGACCACGGAGCTGTAACTTCATGCTTACCTCTTTGTCTGTGTTGTATTTGGATCTCCTATGGTCTTTGTCATCGTAATCTGACCCTTGCTCCGAAAGCCATCAGATTGTCCCTCTCGTAAGAACAGAATGAGGACTCGAAGCATCGAACCCAAGACAGTCCCACATACCAGTATCCACATCCGACTGTAAGTTCGTGCAGTGACATCGTTGGATGAAGTGAGTTTAGTCGTGCTGTACAAGAAGAAGCGAACGTTGCCCACTGGTGTTCCCACTTCTCACACGTGATACAGATCATTGGGACACTCAAAAGGCTAAAAGATAAAGTGCCGATATCGATCACTCCGAGAAAAGTAAAATTTCTGGACAGTATTTGTTGGTGAGAAACGGTAACATGATTTTCTGGTACAATTTCTGAGGTCAAGAAATGTACCAAAAAAGTCCAAATTTACTCCGCGCCAGCTGATCTGCCGCTGATCTGCGGAAGAGATGCTGTCGATCATAGTATATGATCGGTCAGCGCTGACGATTGTCTCCGGCAGTCTTTAAAGTTGTTCGTATCAAATCTTCGGTGGCATTTTGTAGTTTTCTTTTCTTCTTTTCGCTGCGCAATCACTACTGCAATCTTTTCATTCGTTTCGTATTCTTACCTAGTAGGTGCTGTATAGGTTTAAGAGAGGCGAAGATGTTGCTATGCGGATAGATTTTCATGTACCTTACTTAAATCTTGTAGACGTAAATTACCCAAGATTACTACTGATTACGCTTATGTTGAACATGCCAAGCTCCCCATCGCAATACACGTTGTCCTAATGATCTACAGCGAGTGCCACGATGCTCGATTCGTCAACTTATACCGGCGCCTCTAAGGAACTTTTCATCGTATTTCGTAGGCAGTATGGATGGCGCCTGCATGCTAGGTATCCCCTACGGACCAGAAGGTCAGATCATTTTTGTCAGACAAAGCCAGCCAGCCCCAGAATCACAGTCTCATATGACGGACACTTCCCTCATACCTGTCCCGCATAGCCCAAGAACACAAAGTGGCTCGCCTTTTCTCTTTGTGCCCTGATCTAAATGTTCCAGAGCAACGACCGTCAATGTACGGACGGCATTGAGGCTGCACTGAGGAAAGTCCTGACTGATGTGGACCCTCGAGGCGGGAGGTTCTGAGTCTAACCACGCTGTCATTCAATCCGATGCCAACTTTTGGATACTTTCGTGTCCTAATACCTTGCTATGAGAGTTCTTGATGAAAGGACGGCGAAGTGAGCAGTCACATGCATTCTCGTTATCAGAAAAACATGTTGAACCGGCGAGTGGTATGGAAGTAAGGAAAAAAAAGGGGGGTTCACGGAGTGATGGAAGACGAGTCCACACAGACGTGGACATCGATATTGATGGAGCCTATCGATGTAGCTACCATACGAAGGTACGACGAGCTATGAAAAGTTCGTGAGGTAAGGAGAGACGGAAAGATGGAAAAAAAACGCGCGTCAAACAATGAGCCGAGGAGCCATAGTAAACATTCCCGGGGAGAGGGAAAATGTGGTAGAAGGCACCAGAAATCAGGCTTCATTAGTGTGGGGAGGTCCTTTGGAGTGGAGTCGTCATCGTCGAGCAGGGGGGAGCACTATCCCGTAGACTGTCCTAGAGAAGTGAGCTAGCGTGAGCACAGCAGGAGGTATATGTCTGGGGTTAGCGAAAAAAGGGTCTTGTGAGCTAGAGGATTCAAAACGCCTATTTATATTGAACGTACGTACACTGGTGAAAATAACATGATTCATGAGCCGGGTGTCCAGTATTGTCAGACAGCGTGCGCTTACCATTAGAATACCGCACTCTGACTGGTAAGTAGCCGGAGTAATTGTAAAGATGCCGAACCGTGTGCACGAAGAGAAGGTATTGGAACAACGGGTAGAAACTGTTTTAAAGTCGTCAACTTAGTCGATTGAGCCGGAAGGGACGCACATACAAGTAGATACATTTTAGCTCAATAACTCAGCTTGCCTCGTGAACTATTCGGCCTCGCGTTGTGGCGGAAGAAAATCGTCTCTGGCGGGGTACTATTGTGCTGATGTTAGTAGCACAGTACTTTACCTGCTAGTCATCGATAGAACACGGAACGGAGAAAAAGGACGTCCAGTATAGCCATTAAACCTGGTCATATACGGACAAGAAAAAGGATCACCAGCGCCCAGAAGACATGGATGGAATTTTGGTTATCTGGCGGGGTTATTTTTTAGTTTGCAGGTGGCCTCAATTTGGCTTGAACTGAGCGACGGTGACTTGCAGCTATCTCGAGCTTGGATGTAATGCAAACGGAGTATGCAGGCAAATCATGTTTATTCGGGGCTATGTACATAAAACAAATATCTAATACACGCTGTTAGCAAAATCAGGGTTTAGACGATATGGCAATGACGCACCAAGAGATGAACATGTCATGCAGCACATGTCGAACATCCTGGACTATGTCCATCAGGCTAGGAATTTCGGTAAGCACGTGGAATTTACCTTCTAACGAACCGAGTGATTGCCAGAATCGTCTTGTATTCCCGGGGGAACGGGAAGACCTGCGGCTATTGAGAACCATCAAAGACATCCAAAAGATGTTCTTTCAACACTCGAAATGAACTGGTGAAAGTCCTACAAAGATTCATTAGCTTTAGCAATAGCAATCGGACACAAACCACTCACCTCATTACTGCAAAAGGCCTCCATGTCGACTTCGCAATTGGGTCGACTTCGAAGCGCTGCCCACTCTATGAAGTATGCTTCTGGAGTATCTCCGATGTCCTCCTAGCCCCCGGCCGTGGTCTCAGAGCGAAACGGTGCAAGCAAAAGACATGGCGGGCGGCAATAGCCGGCAACCGTGTGGCGTAAGCCAAAAATGGCAGGTCCTGGACGTTGGCGACTTGGCACTAACCATGCCCCTCGCACACATCGTCTCGCTCCCAGACGGTGTGGCGACGTTCAAGGGCTTCAAAGAAGTGAAAGCGGGTCCTTGGCTAGTTTGTGGCAGTACTTGTGAGGCGGAAGGACTACGCAATCGACGTGGGAGTCGATTTTGGTGCTATAGTGCGTACTCTTTCAGTTTTCTGTTGCAGCAGCTGATGAATTGTCTTAAGATTGTTACATGCTCATTTCTGGTGACTCGGGAATATGCCATAAACCTCGTCGACTCTCGCTGAAGCCCACACGCCGACCCTAAGCCTTCTGAATCCAGCACGACTCTTGCGGCACCCACTCAAGTCATAAGTAACGCCATTTTTCTTGGCCACCTTCGAGGACCTTGGCTGCGGTTAGTACTGCAGCAGGATCACCAGAAGACAGGGCGAGGGCGGTTGTTGGGGTCCCCGCGTCCCTCACTCGCTCGCCGTCGCCGCCGTTTCCATCAACTTCCCAAGTTGTGCCCACCGCAACGACTATGGACTTCGGTAGCGTCTCTGGAACAGCGGATACGATCCTAATACCATCTACAGGCACCCTGGCCGCTGTGGTGACTTTCGCAAAGCCCGTCGTCGTCGCCATGCTGCCACCGTCTGTTCCAATATCCGTCCTCCTTCCATCCAACCGCGATGACGAGTTCTCTAGGGTTTGAAGTGTTTC
This sequence comes from Armillaria novae-zelandiae, assembly GCA_030435655.1. Classification (NCBI taxonomy): domain Eukaryota; kingdom Fungi; phylum Basidiomycota; class Agaricomycetes; order Agaricales; family Physalacriaceae; genus Armillaria; species Armillaria novae-zelandiae. The sequence continues at coordinate 16,945 of JAUEPR010000015.1, read as the reverse complement.
GGCATTGAAGTGTACCCCACGAATACGACATACCTCTATGAAATTCATCGTCGGATTCATCGCCGCCGTCGTCGTCTTGATGCCATCAACTACTTCGTACGAGATAACTCCACTCCTTACCTATATCGGCGACTACAACCATTTCCCGCCATTGAGCTGACTGGCCATAACTCGAACCACCGTAGAACCATCAACGGCAAGTACAGGGACCATCCTTGCATCTCTGTTGCTCTTCGTATAGCCGCCATCGTCCTCTCAACCCACTGCACCTGCCCATCCGCCTCACATTAATATCCAGTTTTCTACAGTCTCAACACCTCCTTGATGGTTTCTCCTGTGATCCCTACATGGAGTGAGCGTGTGAGCCATTCAAATGGCCTTTCCCACCCTCGTCATCACAGACCGGCAAGTTTCGGTGAAAACACTGAGTACAACTTTTTTCCGCCTCATTAATCTTGACTAACGATGAAAATAGGAGCATAACAACGACGTGAACCTCTGCATACTACAAGCAGAAGTCTTGCCTCTATCGGAGTACCGCCGCCACCCACAGCAGCCATCCACTCCTTCGATCACACCGCCTACGCCTTCGAGGCCTTCAATGGCTTAAAACCGTCTTTCCCCATGACGCCAGGCTGCATCCAGAGCAACGGGCTGCCTTAACATGGTTGTTGTCATCGTCGTCACTAGATTTGGTAACTTGGCACTGACCGTCGTCCTCGGCGGTGTCCTCTCGTTCTCAGACGGCGTGGCCGGCTAGCAGGATCTCAAAGTGAGGCAAGGTGGTAACCAGCTAGCGCTGGGCAGACTCTGTGAGGCGGGACGACCGCGTAATCGATGCGAGTGTCGATTTTAGTGCCAAGGTGCGTCACTTCTCTGTTTTTTTATTACTGTAGCTAACGAACTGGCATTGGATCACTACAGGCTCGTTCCGACTAAACAAGGGAGGTTATATTTGTGTCGTCGACGCTCCCCAATTACTAGGAGGCACACCGTTCAACGTTATCCCCCGAAGGCTGGCATTCTCGCGCACTCCACCCTTCCACTTCAAAGTCAACGGTCAGTTTGCTGCACTCCCCCTGCCTTAGCTGTGGTATATACTGCAGCAGGCATACTGCGAGACACGTCGAGGACCCGTTCTGTCGTTATTACAATCGTGCTTTGGTCGCCTTGGGTACCATAGTGTGTGCTTTCTGTCTTTTCGTTGCCGCAGCTCATTAATTTGTATCGTATTGTTGCAGGATCATTGCCAGCGACCGAGTAACCTTTAATGGATGTTTTAAAACCCCTCGCATGCCGATTTGGTTAGCCAGTCCCCCACGCTCGACAGGCGACTCTGTGAGACCCCACTTCAGGGCAAGAGCATCATTGCTCTCAAACTCTCGGTGCCTCAGATGTGGTATCTACCGCCTCAAAATCACTAAATGACACGACGAGGACCGTTTGTAGGATCCCCGTCTTCTTTGTTTGCTTGCCCCCGTTACCGAAATCTCCATTTTTTCCCCTCTGCGACGACCGCACACTGCTTCAGTTCGTCCACCATAGCCGTGAAGATGTCGAAACCCTTCAGAGGGGCATCGCCTGCGGTGTAGATTATCGTTACGTTCATCATTACAGGGTCAACATGATCCTCCGTCTCTAATGGCGACGACGAATTCTCCAGGCCTTCAAGTGACGCAGAGCTGATCTACCCCCACAAACATCATCGAACGCTATGTAGTACACTTTGAGATTGATCATCTTCGTTCTCTTGATGCCGTCGACGACCTTTCACAAAATCACCTCCTCCCTCACATCTGACGGGGACTAGATCCATACCCCGCCATCCAGCACCAGTGGGGACGAGTGCATCAGTAGTACTACCACCGACACCAGCTAAATGGGCTATCGTCACGATGCTCCTTCCTATAGTATGGCCGCCTTCATCGGGCGAAACACGTTCACATGCTCAACGCATTTCTACTACCAACAACGCCTTTCTCGCGGCGTTCAGAAACCACGGAGACGATTTTTTACAGAAGAAAACACATCAATGCGATCAGGAGGACAGTATCAATTGTGCCTGTCGTCGTCGTCGTCAGAACGCCGCCGCTGCCACGTCTGACAACTCCTACTTACTTATTGATTGAGGCGGTACAGAAAATGGACAAGAAAAGTGTCTTGGAGAGGGTAAACCACAGATTAGGGTTGGAAAGAGCAGCCAAATGAAATGTGGAGAGGTGGTTGGTGGTCGGAGAAGGTGGAACGGCGGTACAACGAGTAGCAAGGGCCCCCATACATTTGCGTGTGCGGTCCTGCACCGCGACATGGAGGGTGTGTGTGTGTGTGTGTGGAGATTGTTCGAGTGCACAGGTGAGTGTCAAACAATGAGCCTCCACCCGCCCCCACCCCCCCACCACACATGTGCGGTACTGCACCGCGGAGTGAGTGGGTGGGGTTAGCCCCCCGCCCTTCGCCGAAGGCGTTGGGCGGGGGGTGCGATCACCAGAGGTGATCGCAGGGAGGGGGGTAGGGCAACGGAAACTCACCGAGGCGGTTCTTGTGCGTTGCTTTGTGTGAAGCGAAGCGGGTCCAACAGGGGATGAGGACTACTCAACCCAAACCTGTTTCGCTTTTATAGCTCTTCAGGGACCGTTCGCGCAAGGATTGCGACATCGTGCGGGGCAATTGCTATTGGACCACACTTTGCTTGGCACAAAGTCGTACGAGAAGCGTCATTTAAATACAAGATGGCGCCATAGTACTCGGGCACGTGTGAAGTTGCACCGAGTATGATAACGATAAGATAACACTCACCTAATCTGATCAGATAAGATTACCACAATCTTATCTATAGATCTCCGAGATCGCCGAGGATGTTCGGCAACGGCCGCGAGGCTCCCAGTCCGGCCCGAAGGCTAGACCGGCGTTGGTCAATTCCACGCATAAGGGGTCCGCGCGCCGAGGCGCGTGCCGTCAATTCGGCATTAAGCGGACCTGTACCTAACACTATTAGGCGCTGCAAAGGATGGCCAGAGAGATTATTTTCCTTTTCAGACATAGAGAGCGAACATGTGCACACAATTACCATATATATCCCATGCACCGATCGCCCACCGATCGCCCACCCCCAAAAACACATCCCCTCCCTTCTGATCATCCTCTCCCAAAAAACACACCTGTCATCCCTCATACACCCAAGTGCAAGGGTGGTCGCCCATCATCGTCCTCCAAGACAACTGTGGGAATAGTGGGACACACTTTGCTTGCTCCCTCCTGCCCCATCTCCCCTGGGCATCGTACAGAAATAAAAATCACTCATTGTTTCATTAGGATTTTTATCATGGCCATGCATTCCAGCCACTGTCACCATCCTTGGTGCCACCCTCTGCATGACACCCATGTCGTCCAGGCATACCCAAGACCGCAACAATACCCTCAGTCTTCTTCTATGTAGCACCTCACCTCATTAAGATTTCAAAACTGAAATAATGCACTTCTTCCCCCCCCCTACAATATTCACTATTTATGTGCTTCTCTCCCTGCAATATTCTTTCAATAATCTTGATGAACCATGAGAGAAATAGTTGGGAAACATCTCCCAAACATTTCAAGATTATTGAGCATATAATTGTCTGAATGTCATGTCCACAGATTCATATAGATTCATAAATTTGATGATTATATGTTGGAATATAGAATTATGCATGGAGAGGAAACTGGTACTTAATATGGTCTACACACATATTTATTTAAGCTGCAATAGTCCAATGGTTGAAACTGCAAAGTCATCGAGGCTTGGTCAGCCTGAGATCCTTCATGGGGTCCCAGGTTCGATCCTTGCCAGGGTTGTCGAGGTTCGCCTTTAATTCCCCGCCTTTGGTCTAGAATGGAAACTCACCAATCTAGTTGACTTAGCAGGCCAATCAGGGCTCAATAGAGAACAGATGAAAATGCGGCTTGGTTCCTTCCCAGGATGCCCAAAAAGTGTTTTTTAATTTTTGATAAGGCGATACAGAAAAACATCAAAGAATTATTATTGAAGACCTTGAACTGCACATTAATGCTGGCAAGCATGGTGAAAACAAATAGAGGACACATCTGAAAGGAAAGCACAGTGGTACAGGGAGGCGTGGGAGGTGGCAGCAGGCAGGAGGGGGAGTCACCAGCAAGCCAACACACCCAAGTGGGCGGTCCTGCCCACTGCATGATGGCTGTCAGTTGAGAGTGTGTGACTCTCCAAAGGTGGGTATTATCAACAAGCCCCACCTACACTTGCCGTCCTGCACTATGGAGTGTGTGGAGGTGATAAGTACCATAATTATTTTTTATACAGCTTGTTTTCATTCAAATAAAATTTTACAACACACACACATATGCAGGAGGTGAATATGAAGGCATTCACCATTTCAATTGTGTCTGAGTGAGGCAGGGCAACATGTGGAGAGGTGGGTGAGTGATCAGCAGGCCTACACATTGCATGGTGTAGGACTATGGAGGGATATGCAGGCCATCAGATATTGCTACAGATGTCTACATGTCTGTACACACCTGAACACCTCCTGTGGTATCTCTGGCACTCACCTGTGCATGCACAGACAATGTGTGAGCTCATGTAGCATCCTGAAGTGCACCAGCAAACTCTGATCCATCTTATTATGCTAGGTTACAGGGGTGCTCACCGGATGTTGTTGACTCCAAAAAGTGGGACACATCACTTCCTGCACCCCCTCCCTTTGCATCTTACTACCCTCTTCTTCTGCACACAAAATAAAACTCACCTATTGTATTGTAGCCCTTTGATCAACACTACACATTCCAACTACCTTCACCCTCATTTGTGACAACTCTACAGCACACCAATCTTGTCCAGACACACCCACAACGGCAAAAATACTCTCAACATTCTTCTATGTAGCACCTTATCAAGATTTCACTACTCAAACAATGCCCTTCCCCTCCTATCATATTCTTTCAATAAACTTGATTAATCAGAGAAAGAGTGGGCAAATATCTTCCAAACATTTCAAGATTATTGAGTATATAACTGCCTGAATGTGATCTACATACATTAATATAAAGTCATAAATTTGATGATTATATGTTGGAATATAGAATTATGCATAGAGAGGAAACTGGTACTTAATATGGTCTACACACATATTTATTTAAGCTGCAATAGTCCAATGGTTGAAACTGCAAAGTCATCGAGGCTTGGTCAGCCTGAGATCCTTCATGGGGTCCCAGGTTCGATCCTTGCCAGGGTTGTCGAGGTTCGCCTTTAATTCCCCGCCTTTGGTCTAGAATGGAAACTCACCAATCTAGTTGACTTAGCAGGCCAATCAGGGCTCAATAGAGAACAGATGAAAATGCGGCTTGGTTCCTTCCCAGGATGCCCAAAAAGTGTTTTTTATTTGTGAGATATCTTTATACATTTTATTTTCTTCCCCTTTGTTGATGAAATCCTGGCGATATTCTCTTGACACATAGATAGCCAGCACAGCTGCTGAATTCCATCTTGTTTGATCAAAATCAATGTCCTCATGATATCATTCCTGACTTTGACCATTAAAGTCAGTTAGAGTTTGCATGACAGCATGAGAATATCCTCTGGCTAGCCTCTTCTGATTTATAGAGCAAATTTGTTAGTTGGGTATTACTGGGTGCCAGAGAGATTCTTTTCCTTTTGGGCATAAGGAACCAAATATACACATACAATTACTATATACAGACCGATCACTTCTGCCCCTTCACTTCTTGGCTTCCTACTCCCATCATCGTCTGATCTGATCGATAGCCACTGCTAATAGATACCAATAGAAAAAAAAAACTTTCATCAGTAAGTCCCTAGCCCTCCAAAGCTCACATCTTTCAATTGGAATCTCATCATGGGCTCCTCCTTCTCACTAGCCAAATTTACCAAATTTGTTTGAACAACAACAACTGCTCTCTCAACATGTCTCATCCATCTCTGCCCCCCACTGCCATGTTTGTCATCATCTCTCTGCTCTTCGTTTCCACTTCTTGATGTCTTCCCCTTTCAGACAATATGCAGCCAACACCTGCATTCATTGTGGGCAGGTGTTCTCTGCTGTCAAACCCAAGCAGCTCAAGGATCATCTCCATCTCTTCCATGAGCTTTCCTATTCTTTCACTGCAGGTGAGTCCTCTTTTGTTCTGTCACCATACATCTATGAGTGCTTCTTGTCCCAATGTTTTGTTGCAATTCCAAGTGAATCAAATCTAACTGTCCCCTCTCATCTTCCAGACAACCCATTGCCTTCCAGTGGGATCAATGCTCACATGGTTTATACTGTTCAGCGCAAATCAGCTACTGACACCCTTGCCTGTATTGTTCCTGGCTGTCAACTTGGAGGCTTTGCTGGTCTTCAGAAGTACAAAAAGCATCTGACCAAGGCCCACACTGCCATGAACTTCCGAATTGTTTCTGATCCATCCAGCCAAGAGGTTATCAACACACTGAGCACTGTCATGCCATCTCATGGTCCTGTCAGTTTGTTTCTCATGCTTTTTGGTTTTTTCACTAACCAAACTCATTAGATTCGCACTTCTACCCCTGCTTTAAGGCCCTCACAGCTATCTCAACTATACGGCTCCTCTTCCTTTGATCACAATATTGATCCCATTCTCTCTGCTCTGGACCAATCTCTGCCACTGAACAATGGATCATTGATTGATGATTCTCAGGCTGAACCTTTGAAAAATATCGCCACTGATCTTGTACTTTACCAACCTGTGAGTACATTGTTGTCTTGTTTTGTTTTTTTAAGTTCTCATCATTTGACTGTCATGTTCGTTTTAAAACATGAAAATCTCAGCTTTTTCGCCCTTTCCAGTCTGCAGATTCTTCTTCCAGGTTCCATCCATACAGAAAGCCAGATGCCGTCAAGCTCTCGCTTTCAGCCTCAGATTCACAGCTGTCTTCTTCACTCCCTGATACCTCTTCACTCCCTTCTGTTGTGTCCAGTTCACCTATGGACACCTCCACATCCTTCTCTGCTTCATCTGGTTTGCATTCAAATGTTTCGATGGACTCTATTGTCACAGATGCCAGTGTCTCTGTCAATGAATCTGATCCATCCAATAAAAATCTTCACCCCTTAGTCTCATCCTTGATCAACACTCCTCTTCTGCAAAGACATGGTCTTGTTTTTCACTCGCACTATCGCACCATTCATTGTGTCAATGATGCATGTGGTACAGCTGTCCTTCCTTATGCACTTGTCGGTCATCTTCAGAATCAGCATCATTTTCACTTTACTGCAAAGCAACGTCAACTGTTCAATGAAGCCATTCAAGAGCTCAATCCTCTTCCTGATGCTTCCCATCTTTCTCTTCCACCACCTCGACAAGCACCTGTGGATGCTTTGAAAGTCCACCTGCTTGGACATTGCTGCCGTGAATGCTTGTATGCTGTTGGCACCCTGAAGACCTTTCAGCGTCATTGGTCTAAAAACCATCGAGCAGACCTGCCAGGTACCAAGGCAAATGAGGGCTATTATCTTGCCCCCATTCAGACCTTCTTCACTATTCCAGAGCGCTACTTTGAAGTCAATCCTGCCCTCACTAAACTCAGCAACAAGGATCCATTTGCGATATTTCTGAAAACTGTCAATCCTGCCTTAGAGGCAGAATCCTACAATGTCCTACCTGCTCCCAATCAAGTGCGTGAGGTCCCACCACTGCTTCGGACCACCGGATGGCACCTGCATCTTAAAAACTATATCACCGACCGTCGCACTGTGTCCTCACTCCTTACGCTTGTCAGTATCCCTCCGATGACCACAGGATCATTCCCTGCCAAGCTTCGAGCTCTAGTCCAGCAGTACATGGAAGTTGTTCGAGACCGCAGTCAAGCCAGTCCCCTTGGCGTTCGTGCACTTCTGATTGACTTTCACCGGTGTGTTCATCATGTACATTCTTCACTATCAGATCATACTGAAGTCCAATCAGCCAGGATCAGCGTGGCAAGCTGTGGTCCGCCCATGATGAGCCTGATACCCTTCAAGACTATGGTCTTTTTCTTTTTCATTTCATATATGCCATTATCCTATCCCGAACCTCATCTGACACAGACTATCGCTTTCCCCTGCTTCAATCTGATCACCAAAATGCTGATAATCTATTGGTTGCTATTCGAGATGGCACCAATCAGCTTGTATCTCTTCATCAGTTTATCCTCCCCCTTCTATCTCCCCGAGCATCATCATCGGCTACCATTCAACCAGACAAATGGCAACTTGTCATAGAGTGTTTTGTTGCAGTCTTCTGCTTGCAATCTGATGGCCAGTTCCGCAAGCCAGAGCATACCACTCAGGTATTTGCAAAAATCAAGTATCTTGTCCGTGGGACTTGTCTCTTTGAGGCCTATGAGCAACATGCCCTTTTTGAAAATGACCTTTACTTGTGAGAATGCACACATCTTTACCTGTCTTCAAGCATTTTCCTCACCTCTTCCTTTTCTACCAGGGCTGTTGAACACTATGCAAAGACTATGCTCCGTCCTGGTTCAACCATGAGCCCATTCAATATGGCTATTGATTACCAACGATTGGCATCATATCTTGCATACAGTCAATCATCCCCTCCTGCCACTCGTGTGTCTGAGGACTGTCTGACAATCTTCTACCGTGCACATTCACTTCATGTGCCAGCCTGGCGACATGGCTTACAGTGCATGCTGGCTGAACTTGTGTCTTTCCAGGATGCATTGATTGCCGGTGCAGATCAGACAATGGATATTCCTCCCAATATTCCTGATGACTGGACTGACGAAAGCCGTGGATATTCCTGGCTCAAGAATTCTGATTGTGGTGTTCCACAGCATGCACTATTGCAGCAACTCATGGCCAACAAATCATTGAACCTTGTTACCATTGATTCTCATGGCCATCTCCTTCACAATATTGCTGCTTATCACCGTCTCTTGGCTCAGATCAGTGAAATAACCTGGCTCCTTGCATTTCTGTGCTATATGGTGCCAGGACAAGTCACTCGTGCTATGGAATTTGTTGATCACAAAGTCTCCAACTCCACTCGACCACGCACCATCTTTCGCAATGGCACCGATCTTTGGCTTGTCATTCGCCGTGCCAAGTATGAGAACAACATTGGCAAAGCAGTTTTCATTCCTAGCTTGATCCCACCACAGATACAAAGAGAGTTTGAACGTTATCTGCTCTTTATCCGTCCCTTGGAGCGGGTACTCTCTGCGACAGTCTATGGTCTATCATCCATTCATCTTTATGATGAATATCTCTGGGTCACCTCTGGACAGCGTATTACTGGCGACCAATTTTGTAAACAGTTTCCTCATGCCATGCTCAAATACTGTCAGTGTGCTGTGGGCATCCATGACTACCGCCAGCTAGTCGTTCAGATTTCCCGCACTTATCTTGGATCAGAAGAGGAGATGAATGATGAACTTGAACGGGATGTTTTTGCAGCCCAGCGTGGTCACTCTGTTCAGACCGCTCGCCGTATTTATGCACCTGAACTTGGCCATCTACCCTCTATCTCTAGTGAAGCCCTGCTCCGCTTTGCATCTGGATCCAAAGATTGGTGGAGTGTCACCGGATTTATTCCAGGAGAACCACCAAAGCTTCCCCTCACTCAGCGTCGCCAATTGGTTTCAGCCAGGCCTTTGGATCTCCCTCAAGACTTGGACCACTCTCCTTCCACAATAGCTGCTGCTCTTGATATGACCACCCATTTTCAGAACCTCACCGCAACACTATTGCATCAAATCACCAGCTCTCATGCTCGTATGGAAGAGAGGATCCATGCCATTGTTGCTGAAAGCATGGCCAGTGTTATGCTTCGGATGGATGCCAATGCTACACCCATTAGAGCAAATGCAGTCCAACCGATTTCCCAACATGTGGCTCCAATAGTTCTCTCAGACCTTCCAGATGCTTTGTCTATGCCAGTCCCCGATCCTTTTATCGATGATGCTGCTATGGATATTGATGATCTATATGTTGATGATGTCTCTCACAGTGATGATGCTGTTGATGCAGATCTTGTCCAAGGTCTTGTTCAGCTCTTTCCAAACATTCCCAACCCTCAATTCAAATCCCCTATCCAACGAGAGCTTGTCAAGCTCTCTTATCAACGGTCTGCCAATTTTGTTGCTGTCATGCCCACTGGTGGTGGTAAATCACTTGTGTGGCTACTGCCAGCTGCTGTGGATCCCCAAAAGGCTGTTACCTTTGTTATTATTCCAAACCGTGATCTTCTTTCAGATCAGATTGTACACACACGAGCTTTTGGTATTCCCTCATGTCAGTGGACTGTAGCAGATCAGGACATTCAAGATTCTAAAGTAGTCTATCTGGCCCTCGAGAGTGCAGCTAGCCATGCATTTTCAGTGTGCGTTTTCTTCCTTGTTGACTTTTCAAGTTCTCATATTGTCCCTGATGGCCAGATACTGGGCACATTGTGAATCCAACACTAGCCGATTGGTGATTGATGAGGCCCACCAGGTTCTGTCTCAAAGTCAATTTCGTCATGCTTTTGAGAAGATCAAACAGCTTGCTGCAGTGGCCATTCCTCACATCTTTCTCACTGCGACACTGCCCATCCGGATGGAACAAGAATTTCTTCTTGAAGTTGGAATGCCTCAATCCACCCGAATAATCCGTGCTCCCACATCCCGTCCCAATATCAGCTACAACCTTGTCCGATTCAACAGCAATGTCACTGCTACCTTTCGACTGATCCGTGATCTGACCAAGCTGATGGAACAGTCCTTTATGAGCCCAGGACAGATTGGAATTATTTTTGCACAGGAAATTTCAGATGTTGAACAAATTGCTGAAGCACTTCAATGTTCTCGCTCTCATTCACGCATGAATGCCACTGAGAGAGCACAGGATTATAATGCATGGATTTCTGGACAGGTCAGATGGATGGTGTCAACGACAACTCTCACTCATGGGATTGATCTCCCCAATATCTCTGTTTGCATATTTCTTCACCTGGTTTATGGTCTTCTGTATCTGGTGCAGGGAAGTGGCCGCCTACTCCGCCAGGGAGGTCAAAGCTACTGCATAACTCTTCACGATACAGAGAGAATGTACATTCAGTCTCCTGAGCCACTTCAGGGTGATCACGTTTGTTCATGGGAAGGTCGCCGGTGGTACTATAACAGTACTGCATGTCGCAGGCTAGAGATCTCAGAAACCATGGATGGTCTAAGTCATACTTGCGCTGATATTCCTGGAGCAGCCCTATGTGATATTTGTGATCCAGATAGTGCCCTTATTGCTGCGATACAGCCCCTTCTTGAAGCAGATCCTGTTCCTACCTCATCCTTGAGCCCACCTACCAATAATATCCCAGCAAGCACACATTTACCAACACAACCTATCATCATTCCTGATGTCTCCCTCATGCTATCAAATTCTCAACCTCTTGATTCTGCCATCATCCAGCCTTCAAACACTGCCTCCATTGGTGTGTCTGTCATCTTTTTCATCCATTCAGTCTCTGATTTTAACCTAAATTTCTCAGTCCCATTGCCGGTACTGTCACCTGCTTTAGGTCCAGTTCCTCATGTCCCAGCCAATCCATCAATGACACCTGCTGTGCTTGTCCCATCCACCCCAACCATGATTCTTCCTCCACATCTTTCACAGGCAGAACTCTCACCACCCTTACCAATTACTCAAGAAGATTTGACTCCCTCACCGAGAGAACTGGTGCCTTCCACACCTTCTCAGATTCCTCCTACACATCTTTCACAACCTCAACAAGATGTGACTCCCTCACCGAGAGAACTGGTGCCTTCCACCCCTTCTCAGATTCCCATCATTCTTTCTCAGCACCCTTTGAATGTTGTACATCACTTACCACCAGATTCCACTAGAGACAGTGTTCGATACCGTATTGTCAACAATCCTAGACATCCAGTCACTGATACCCAGCGCTTCAAGCTCATGGAACATATTTCTGATAAGCCGTTGGCTTATCTCAATACTGGAAAACTCTCCTCAGCGTCAAACAAGCAAGCTGTTCCTCCCATTGCACCTTCCATGAACACCACTCCTGATCGAGGACATTCTATACAGAACATGCAGGGCAACCAGCACTTGAAACAGATTGAGCAGATCTCCATTCACCCTCCTCATTCTATGTCCATAGGAAATTTGCCAGCTCCTGCTGCAAGCACATCTGCCTTGCCTCCTGCCCAGAACTCAGCATCTGTGCATTTAGATGCTGCACTTGCAAAAGAAAGCTGGAAGCAAAAATTTACCAAGGTCCGGGTTTTGGACAATGTGTTGAAAGAAGTCAAGGGCCATTGTGTTATTTGTTGGGCCTGGAAAGGTATTCGCCATCCATTGGCAGCTGATGGGCATCGACACCTGTTCTTCAAGGATTGTAATGGTGAACACGGCGGCTTCATACCTCATGCAATAGGCTGGATTGATTTCAAAAAGAGCCTGCCAAAACCCAAAAAATATCTCTACTGCTACCGCTGCGGTGTCCCACAGGACCGATTCCTCCCCTTCTCTCATCCACCTATCCATCATGGTTTGACAGAACTTTGCCCTGTCTCTGACTTTATTGTTCTCCTGGTCTGGCACATACGACATGTTCCAGTGATCTGGCGCTCAGCTTGTGCACGATTTGCTGGGCTGAATGCTCAAATGTCTGTCGCACAATATGCAGCTTGGTGTGGAATCACCACCGACAATGCATCCTTTCACAACTCTGTTGAAATTGTTGTCTGGTTTCTACAGCAGCCTCGTGATCAGCCAAATGCAGTCCAGTTCAAAATCCCTCCCAAGTTTGGTCACAAGTAGGACTTAGCTTCTTTCCTAGTAAAATGTTTATATATTCATCTTTATCTTCAAGTTCATTGATAGTAGAATCGGCTTATAGTTTTCAATAAATATATGCAGGCGCTCTTCATATACCCAATCATTATTTTATCTTCAAGTTCATTCACCACCTTCACCATTCATTGTGACTGCTAGAAAGCACCTATTGACTCTGCATTTTACCTGTACACTCTCATCACCCATGACCAGCTGGTGTCATGGAAAAATTCAATGTCACATTTGTGCCCTAGACATTTGATCATCTGCAATTCTGACTTTGACCTTGAATGCAAGACACAACCATAATCTTATAATAATTCTTATCAATCAACCATATATTGCCGACACAACTAAGATACCGAAAAAGAAACAAACGAATGTGACATTGAAAATGAGCGTGGTGGTTTCAGAGAAAAAGATACACTTAAATGAATGTGACATTGAAAATGAACGTGGTAAAAGTTAGAAGGTAAAATCTGATATAAATGAATGTGACATTGAAAAGGAGTGACTGTCTCTACAAAGAGAGAGATAAGTGAACATATGTTATACTTGAGTTATATCAATCAGGTCTGCACTCAGACCTTTGCCTTCTCACCAGAGGGGCAATCCTTCTTGGGGACACGGTCTTCACGTGTGACCTTGACCGCCACCTGAATTTCCTTCACGATGCTGTCATAAATCTCATCAGTGATCGATTCATGGCGAGTGAGCTCCGACAACTGAAGGTGGACTTTGGTGTTGGGAGGGACACATTCCCAATGGTAGAACAAGTGCTGAATCGTTGAACGCTCTTCCAACTGATATGGCATCATCAGCATGGAAATAAATGTCACAAACACTTGAGACTCACCTTGCTGCTTTGGCCAGCCTTGTTTGCAGTCTGACCAGGTTCACGCTTGCAAGTCTTCCACTGGCCTGCAGAGTTGCGCATGTAAACAATCGCATTCTTCTTCTCAGCAGAAATCAGCTCTGAAACTTGAATCAGTTAAAGGCCATCACATATAAAGAATACATACCATTGCACATAACGGCGCTACACTTTGGAACTGTATCGCCCACCTCAGCAACTGGATGCTTGCTTCCCTTGGCGACAAAGTATAGAAGGTGAAGAGAGTCATTAATTTCCTCCATGATCTTACGCTTTCTCGATGCCGCCTGCGACTGCACCTTCTGTTCAACCTTGGTCGGCGCCTCAAGCATGATCACTTTGATGGCAGGTTTCTCTGCAATCATCAGAGTGTGCTTTATCGCTTTGATACGTGCATTGTTGGCCTGCTCATGTATCAGTGAACATTATATATACCATGCAGACATCAGACTCACCTGTTTAGCAGCCGCCGAATTAACCTCCCTTGCTGCACGCTTACGTTTGAGACGGCTGCGCTGGTTCCTACTCAACTTCTGTTCTCTGAGGGTCAGTCTCTATCACAGATCATCAATTATGGCGACTTACCACGACAGGCTTTTCAGCACCAACCCCGTCATCATCCTTGTTGAAAAAATCAGATTAGTCAGACAATCATCCATCCAAAGACATAGTACACTCACCTCCAAGACTTTATCCATATCATGGACATTCATGTCAACATCGACGTCACCCTGAAATTTTTGTCAGAACATTCTCAAGGAACATACAACATTGCAAACCTGCTCTGAACCCGAGCTCAGCTCAGTCAAGTCACTCGTAGTCCCCTCATCCTCAGACTCACTCTAAAAACAATTGTCAGAAAATAATTCTTCATCCAAGGGCAAACATCACGTACATCCAATGACTTGGTAGCATTTTCCGCTTCGGAATTCAAGCTGTTCACTAAAGCTTTGGCCTATCCCAACTCTGTTAGTTCTCAGTCACCATCAAGGAAACATAACGGCTTACGGCGGCATTCTGAGGATCCTCGGCATCGGTCACGGCAGTGCTAGGTTGCTTCCCACCGACGTTGGGATGGCCACCGGCATCTGTATCCACCGGGGTCTTCTTCACCTAAAATCAACATCAACATCAAGCCCTGCACCGGTCATGAGCCAAATAGCACTTACTACAGGATGCTGACCGTCCTCGGCAACGTTCACCAGAGATCTGGGCTGCTTCCCACCGACGTTGGGATGGCCACCGGCATCTGTATCCACCGGGGTCTTCTTCACCTAAAATCAACATCAACATCAAGCCCTGCACCGGCCATGAGCCAAATAGCACTTACTACCGGATGCTGACCGTCCTCGGCAACGTTCACCGCAGATCTGGGCTGCTTCCCACCGACTTTGGGACGGCCACCTGCATTTTTGTCCACAGGCGCCTTCTTAGTCTAAAATGAACATTAACGACATGCCCCACACCGGCCATCAGGTAAATACCACGTACCGCAGGGCCATCAATGCCTTTTGCCTTGCCGGCAGTCGCTCCAGTACGTTTCTTTCCAAGGTTCGTCATTATTGATGATGGAAGCAAGAAGCAGAAAAAAGATCGGCTGATTCGGACACCATTTATTATATAGCCTTCATCTCGATCGAACACGCCATTTTAGACACGTCCCTTAATTTCGATCAGTCACAACACGGCGCAGAGTTATTGCAGTCCATTTCCTACAACACAGTCCCCAGTTTCAATGCATCCGAACCATCTGGAAGAAAAAAACACTCTGACTTTGCCCTCAAACAGGCTGTACCAGTGAGTACGCTTGCTTTACCCTTCACGACTCCCTCACTTTGCATCCTCTTC
This sequence comes from Armillaria novae-zelandiae, assembly GCA_030435655.1. Taxonomy (NCBI): domain Eukaryota; kingdom Fungi; phylum Basidiomycota; class Agaricomycetes; order Agaricales; family Physalacriaceae; genus Armillaria; species Armillaria novae-zelandiae. The sequence goes on along the minus strand of JAUEPR010000015.1, from coordinate 1,402 downwards.
AAATTTCAATTCTCGGATCAACCCACACTAATTATAGGCCGTCGACCATCGCACTTGTCATTCCGCAATCTCTGGCCAATCACTTCCTAATTACACAATCCGAGTTCCGGGGGAGGCTCCGTATTACTATCACGACGTCCACGATTAAGCCAAAGTTCTCAGTTTCACTGCCGAGTAATTGTTCAGCACATTTTTTTTCCCTTTACATCCCAAAGATATGAGAATTCGAGACTATTGACATGTTCCCTCGGTTCGCACATCTCCTCTTGGAATCTCTATTTTACCGCGCCGGTCCTGACTCGGATCACTGGCATTGGGACGGCGTCTGCATCCCCTCTGCTGCGCTAATTAAAATATGTCCATTGATCGATCCTGCACAAACGACGCAGCTCGTTCGATATTGCTTGACACAGTCTCACATATCACGGCTAATTTGTAAACTTCAATCAATTCGTGAGTTTGCGACAAGGAGCGTGCCCCCGACCGGCGGAGCAATGTCGATAACGGCTGTTGCATGCAGGCCTGAACCACATAGCAAATCCGAGAGGATTAATATCGTGCAGTGTCGCATCAAGGAACACAGGTCACATTATTATAAGGCTGTTATAACTCTAATTGCTTTCTAAGTTATACTTAATACACATTACACAGTAGATATTAGAACTGGAGCAGTAAAAATCGTTGTTACCGCCTGAGATTATACCAGCAATCCTCGGAGTAGCGCAACATTGTCCAATATGAGAGTCCCATCAAGGGTCCAGGTTAAATCTCCGCAAGTGCGTCGTTCCCATCACATCGATATATCAAGGAAAGTCTTGTCAACCTCGATACGCGTAGGCATGCATCATATCCTCAGGACCCATCGTCTGAGTATGGTCGACAACGTTAAGCATCTCACGAAATGACTCCCCGTCGCATTCACAATGACGATAGACTTTGGGGGGTGGTCTTAAACCATGGTCAGGGTGCAAAACTGTTCGGAAGCTAACTTCAACCAATGAACATAAGATGAAGACAAAACACGAACTTTTCTTCTCTGAGATAGCCCACCAATCCCCATCGTCACTGACTCTCGCCTTTATCATTTCAGGTGTTAGGATCTCGGCATCCCGAGCATCGATGTTCAATAATTTCGACTCGCCCGTACCGACCGCTATTGAACCATCTTGATTCAAGGATAACGGCGATGCAGTGAGTCGTTCATTTGCATGATGATACAACCCAGCCCCAACTCCTGCATTCCCAGAACCGGCATAGAAACTTGGGTTAGGGTTAGGGTTAGGGTTAGGGTTAGGTTAGGGTAGGTTAGGGTTAGGGTTAGGGTTAGGGTTAGGGTTAGGGTTAGGGTTAGGGTTAGGGTTAGGGTTAGGGTTAGGGTTAGGGTTAGGGTTAGGGTTAGGGT